>JARFIW010001480.1:4431250-5681875 GCA_036346225.1 Platerodrilus igneus
TGATAAATACTTAATAATTTGTCGGTCCGTCAGTGGTGGGTTCAGTTGCTTTGCTATGCTATACTTGCGTATAGCATATTGCTCCCTACTTCCTGAAAATTCTCCCTTAAATTTCCCTGTGATTAAGTCGTCTCGTACCTGGTCTTGTCTGTGGTCACCCCAGTAGAGCTTTAAAAATCTGTCTTCAAAGTCCTGATACGGTGTCTATGTCCTGTCCTACTAAATTGTACCATGCTTCCGCGTTGTCTTTCAATAAAGCCTTTATCGTATTCAGTTTCGTCTGTTCGTCAAATAAATTTCCCACTAGATTTCTTACACTATTAATAAAAATTTGTGGATTTACCCTGTTATCGCCATAAAACTTCATGTGTTGGTCCAATGACACTCCACCTGTATAAAATCTGGGACCATCCCCCGTTAAATTTGACATGTTGTATTTGATACCACTAACTTCGCGTTCTACCCTGCCTAACTGATCCCTACATGAGTCTGTCACTTCAGTCATTTTACATTAATCTCTTCTTCACAAAAATGCGTACTTCGGACCTTAAATGTCCCATTTCCTGTCGAAGACCTGTAATATCACGCTCATTTTTTTCAACCCTATTTTCTACTTCCCCCAGTTTCACAGTAAGACTATTTTTAAACTCTGTAAATTCTCTCGTCGATTTTTCTATTTTATCCCTAATTCCTGATTTAATTGGTCAAATTTCTTATTCGATTCTTCACTCATCTGCTCAAATTTTCGATTTGAGTCCTCTCTAACCCCACTTAACGTCTCATTCATTCTTTCAAGCATCCTCATTATCATCTCGTTTCCTTGATCCCCTGATTCCGTCCTCGACTGATCTCTACTGCCTCCTGCTTCTTCCATTTTCGAATTTTTCCCACACAATGCACTATCGTCACTTCCAATTTCCACTCCTTGACTCCTTAACCACTCCTTTCTCTGCATACGTTCTAATCACTCTCACACACTCTAAAATACTCTCAAATTTCTACACACACAGAAATTCTCTCTCTCAGAACGCCAGTTTCCTGGAATAAAATCACAAAAATTTTATTTGGAACTCGAGCCCCACGTTGGGCGCCATATACTGCTGTGATATTCTCCTTTGAATGCGGGAACTGGGTCCTTTCAACAAAAAAATTCTAGTCCCACCGATTGGGCGTCATAAACTGCTGTGATCCTGGTTTCGCCTCAGCTGCTCACCTAATTTTATAAACCTCCTCATTCATAAAATTAAACAACACATTCCTACCACAAACATCAACGTCAACTCTATTTACATCAATATTCACAATACATTAAAATTTCAAAATTAATATTCAGCATAAATTTTAATATCGGAAAATTTCAAAATTAAATTTATTATCATTTTAATGTGCATCCAGAATTAAAGTCCTTGTTGGATGCCTACTAATTAATGTAACAATATATGCAGAGTAAAAGGAGCATCTACCACCCTTTACGTTAATTAACCAGGTTCGTCTAATTGAGCTCAAAGACATACCTAAAATTTCATCATAATCCAGAACATCAATACTAAATACCCTTTCTACTTAAACAAGCAAATTTCATCTTAACATTAAAATTTTATGGTTAGTACAATTTCACTAATGTCCATTTAAAGTAAATCAATTATCAAGTAATTCAACACACACAAAATGTCAAACAAAATAGTATAATAAAGTTATTCAACACACACCAAAATGTCAAACAAAATAGTATAATTTACCTGAAGGTTACTGTCCTCGTAGCTTTAATGTACATCGTCCCTTTAGTTAATCACACCATTCCAACAGGATTATATTTACGGCTTCTAATTCTCAACGCTTTTAAAATTTTCTCCATCACCATTTATTTAAAGTTGTTTCTGGGCTTTTCCGGAACTCATCTGTGTATATCTGACCCTTGTTTCGTGGATCCAGACACGTATTTGAACCATTTAAGTATTAATACCCCCGAAAAATAACAAAGAAATTCATACTTCTTTCACCAAGATACGCCAAAACTGCCTACTTTTGTGTATACATTTGTCGTTGTAAATTTTGCTAATTGGTACCGTGATACTAAATTTTATTACCTTGTATCTAAGTGCACTGAAGTACATTCATGCTAGCACGTAAATAACAAACTATTTTGAATCACTAAAATATACGAGCAAACTTTAAATTATTTTATCAAACTAAAATGCACTGTTTAACATCTTCAATCAAGTCGCGGATGTAAGAGCTTTTAACGCATCGAATAGTCAAAAGTCTAAGAGGCCTTGTTTATTTTCACCTCGGTATATATAGCAAAAAGCCTGTCTGTCGGTCTGTTCCCCAAAACGGGTAATTTTAAAGAATTTCTCATGCCATGTTCCCAGTCCGTCGCTCGCGCGTCGGTTTTTACGAATTTTTCACTCGCCCCATTTAAATCTCAGAACTTCTCACACGGCACGAAAACATGTCCGAGAAAAACTAATTAATTTTGTACAGAAATTGTTGTTTCTACCTCTGATATTTGCATCCTATTTTCAACCAATTGTGACCCTCGTGACGTTGCTTAAATCACGCCTTCTACTATATGTGTCTTTGCTTGACGCATTTTCTCTTTCCTTTTCTAACCTGTTCGTATTGGTGCAAATTGATATTCTTTATTATCGATTATATTTTAGTCCATGTGGACTATCTGGGTTTAATAACCCCGTATCGCACCTTCTCGTGAATATTAAGCCACGGTTTCTTCAAAATTCTTTGAAACCATTTGTTATCTACCCAATTTTCGCCGTACGTGATATTTAAGCTACGCAGGTGTTCAAAATAATATTAATTCTCAGAGCTTTATTTTCTGGTATTATAATCTTGGATTTTCACACTTTTATGCTTATTATTAATAATGGTTTAATTAACTCCAATTAAAATTGACTTCTATCCTTTCATTTTTAGCGAATACAAGTTAACTATTAATTATTATGTGTACACTTTGTTTTACTACTGGTTACTTAAAATAGGGTTAATTAATATAAATTTTGCACGTAATTTCCATTTGTTTAGGAATAATTACATTACCCGTAGAGCTTGTTAATACTGTTTCTTTTGATATAAAGCGTCTTGTACATGATTTTAAATTTCTTATTTTTACTGAAACGACCGAATTTATTTATGCTTCATGGTTTTAATAAAGCGTATTATTTAATAAAATTCCTTATACACGGTGATTAAAATTATTTGATGTGATTATTTAATTTTCTACCCTGGTCTAAATATGAGTAATATATATATATATATATATATATATATATATATATATATATATATTGATATGATAACGCCGTACTCGGTGTTATGACGTTTTTACTTAACGCCACCGCTCTGTGTTCTCAAATCAAATTTAATCTTACTAATTTTATTATTATGCCACGACTAGCCCCATTTTAATCTACACAGAGTGCACAACGTTACGATGATCAATTTTTTTCTTCTCCGCCCCTTTATGATTACCTATTTGTTTGAATTGATAAAGCGAAGTCAATTAAATCTCATATAATGAAAAGAAATATTATTTACAATTTTTGAAAAATATTTAAATACACCCTAAATCAATCAATATCATATGTATCATTTATCCCAAAATTTATATACTTTGAATCCAATCTAAAGTCACCAAAAACTACCTTTTTACCAAAGAAACCTGGAACGTTCTAGACCCCTTTATAGTATATTGCGTAAGTTTAACGTATGCAATATTTGTTGTTGACTTCATTACAAATTTTATATAAATTGAATAAATTCAGTATTGAAATTTAAATAGAAAAATATATTAAAATTAAATAGATCTGACTTGCTGCAGGTTGTTCGGGTTGTGGATCAACACACCCTCTTCATTCGTATACCAATGCTCTGCTTAGCTGAACCAATGTTTGAGTACACTTACCCTTTGTTTTCCAAAAATTACTTCGTGCTTCTTTATTTTATATGCCTTGAATCTCGCAACTCAAAATTGTACCAGAATTGTATCAAAATATAATTGTCGACGCTGATTTGAAATATTATATTGACCCAGATTTGAATTATTGCAACTTGAAATCTTCAGAAATACACCACCAATTTGAATTATTATCATCAACACATTTGAAATATTCAGAAATGTACCATAGATTCGAAGTATTCTATCGATCCAAATGTACCACAGATTCGAAATGTTATATCACAGATCCGAAATATTCAGAAATGTACCATAGATTCGAAATGTTATATCACAGATTCGAAGCCCTATTATTATAAATATTCAGTTTAAATAGATTACCCCAAATTCTACTCACGTTAAACGGCAAAAGAAACTCTTCGTAATTGTAGCACTATTTTCACTTGATATTCTGCTTTATTTATTCACTGTAACATAAACTTGATATTCTATTTAAATTACGCGTGACTTTCTGATTAATAGTGGCGCAGCTTCGTCCTGCATGAGTTTTAAACTAAACTGTCTTATTATTGCTCTGTGTTATATAGGCTCATCCCACTTACATGTGGGCTGGGTTTCCAAGCAGTCTTACAGACATCTCAACCAACCACGTCTTTAATATTCCCTGCATTTCAAGTTGTTTCTGATGTAATTTCTTCGGTTTTCCATGTAATGGTGTTTATTTGATAACTTATTATTCGTTATCTTGACCATACGTTGTTTTGTGTAGATATCGCCTTTTCAACAATTGAACAAAATAAATGATGTAACTTTAATTCTGTTTTCGTTTATGCGTGTTTGAAACTGCGTTTTCTTATCAAAAATGTTTGTTTCAGCGTAATTGCATAAAGCTTTGCTAGGTTTTATCTCTTATCTTCGTATTTGTTTTATAACTAATTAGAACACTTCTCAACGCGTGTTTAATTACATGTACTATCATTTCTTCTGAATACGAGTTCTATTGTTGAAAGGTATGCTCAGTGGCATTACTTAAAATTAATAACGGTCTATATACAGAGTGTTAAATACTTGCTATTTACATAATGTATGAATTACCTATTTTTCTGCTAAATACGCGTTCTATTGTTTTAAGAAATGCTTCTCTTTGCATTGCTTAAAGCTAATTATGGTCTATATACAGGGTGTTAAATGCTTGCTATTTACATAATGTGCGAATTACTTAATTTTCTGCTAAATAAATGCAGTTTTCTGATTCCTATTGCAATTTATGGTTACTACACGACCCTTGCTGCTCAATACACCCCTAAACAACCCCTTATCGCAGCATTATATATATATATATATATATATATATATATATATATATTTTCCACAGCCATACAGTGCTGTGCTCCACACATATGTTTCAAGCAATCTTTTCTTTGTTTCTATGTTTGTGGTTTTTGAGCACAGTAGTTGCTTTTTCTACTTAAATGTAGCACGACCTTGTGCTAATCTTTGTTTTATATCTTTTGTGCTTTTCCCATCTTGCGTTATTTGACTTCCTAAGTAGCAGAAATCCTTAACCTTTTGTAAGTTCTTGTTACCTATTTGTATTCTTGTTTTTGATTTATTTCCCCTCTTTTGCATACTAGTACTTTAGTTTTATATTTTTGTTAATTTTCATACCATTTTTCTCCGTTAGAACTGTTTCCATTTCATTAAGAGCAGTTTCTAACTCTTCTTTGCTGGATGCTAATACCGCTATATCAACTGCAAATCTAAGCATATCAATCTTTTGTCCCTGCATATTAATTCCAAATGTCTTTCTACATTTTACAGTATTCATTGCTTCTTCTATGTACAAGTTAAGGCACATCCCTGTCTTATCCCTTTCCTAATATTTACTTCTTTATGCACCTGCTCTAATTCTATTACCGCTGTTTGCTTTTTGTATAAGCTATATACTATCTGTGTATCCCTAAAACTCATTCTAATCTTTTTGAGTATTTCGAACATTTTTTTTCATGTTACATTGTCTAATGCTTTTTCTAGATCTACAAACCCTATACACACGCTTTCCTTCTTCTCTATTGTTTTCTCCATTATCACTCTCAGAGCTAAAATAGCTTCTTGTGTTCCCCTGTTTCGCCTAAACCCAAAATGATCTTCTCCCAGTATTTCGTTGGTTCGTTTTTCCGTTCGTCTTTGTACAATTCTAGTTAATATTTTTGATACATGTGCTGTCAAACTTATTGTTTGAAAATTTTCACATCTATCGGCGCCTCTTTTTTTGGTATAGTTACTATGATATTACGTTTGAAATCTTTGGGTATCTCGCCTGTTTCATACATGTACCTTACAAGTCGGAAGAGACGTTCTGTTACTGCTTGTCCAGCGGCTTTTAGAGTTTCTGCTTGCACATTATCTGTACCCGGCGCCTTACCATTTTTCAGACTCTTTAATGCTAATTCAAACTCATCTCTAAGTATCGGATATCCCAGGTCATCATTTTCAATGTCTGATTCCTGTTCTAATGCTGCTAGTTCCTCTCCTGAATATAAATTCCCTAATATTCCTGCCATCTAGCTATTTTCTCTACATTTTCCATAATAACATTTCCTCTTGCGTCTCTTATATTTTTGCTATACGGTTTTATATCCCTAAAATTGATTCTAATTAATTTGTATGCATCGTCTGTCTTTCCTATTTCCATCTTAGCTTGTACCTCTTTGCACTTTTCATCAATCCATTGTTCTTTAGCTTTCCTGCATTTGCGAATAATTCCCATTTTATGGCTTTGTATCTTTGTTTTCCTGTTTCGTCTGATCTACTGAAACGTTTTTCTTTTCTAAAAGCACAAGCCTCACGCATGGGCGCCAGTGAAACGTATTTTTTCAAGTGCCTAGCCGTTGCCGGCGCCAGTGAAACGAGTTTTGTTTTTTGAGGCACCTGCCCTACGTTTATTGGAAGCCAGTGAAACTAATTTTTCTTATATGTAGCTGGCCTCACGTTATGAGCAAGTGTAACGATGCCTTCCGACATAACTAGGGGTCTATTCCTTGGGTAGAGCTATGAGAAATGGGGGGGGGGGGGGTAAGTCGAATTCTGATTGTAAGTTGAACTTAATCCAAAACAAATAGGCGCCACCAAGTCCTGACTTATTTATGATAATTGCGTGGTATATTTCTAGGGGCGGACGTGGAAACCCAAAGAAAAAAATCGCCTTCAGTGACAAAAACCCGTCTTAACTGAATAAGACGCTGCTCATGTAAGAAATTGCAATAATTAGCTTAATAAAAGGGTGGAACACTATTTGTGTCCCACAAGCATACCTAAAGAAATATTAAAAAAAATATCTCCTATATAAGTTGACATCAAAATTCCACTCTTAAGGATATTAGTTTCCTGTAGTTAGGTTTGACCATATTTGATCAAAATAAAAAAACTTTAATCTTGAACCAATAATTTACTCAAAAGATTCTCTTTTAAAACAAAATTCACTGCAACAAAATTTCATAAATAATTAAATGAGTTCATGAGTTTTAAATTAAGGTTTATCAAAATAGTTGATAATCAAACATTTTAAAACTTAGTGTGAACTTGTTACAAAAAAAAAGGTCCGACCCGTGCAGATCTGTTCGAGAGGGTTACAAATTAAAACATAGTTACTCAAGTTTCCTTATCTAAATTATTTGTGTTAGTTTCAATTTCTAATATAAAAGGCAGATCACAAAAATATTCTTGTTTACTCAACTTGGGCAAACGCTGTTCAAAGCATAAGTTTACTAGAACACATGTGTCAGCAGTATATCGCAGACAAACAAGTGACGTCAATAACACCTGTCGCTGTTACTAACAGTACAAAATAGACCACGTGTATGGTTTCTTAAACCATTAAAAATTGTGAATTATAATTTTAACACTGGAAACTTCCAGTTCAACAAATAATTGAAATTTTATAATATTCGTGCTTTTATGCACTAAACAAAATAGCGTGTTTCTAACTTGAAACACGAAAAATTACTTAAAGTTATCTACGAACCAAAACTGCGTTTTGTAGCTGTGAAGAGGTGTTGTAATATCAAACGTAATCACCATACATCCGTCAGCCGCTGCAATATGTTGAACCCCGCTGCCTTATCAAATAACATCCTAACGTTGTGTACTAAAATGGTCTTCTATAAATTATTCAAATTTTCCATCATCAAAGTTGTTTTATACAGACGGTAATACAAAGTGGTTTTAACATCAGTGGTTGGAATAGTTGTTTTCAAGGTTGCTTTTATTGTGGTTATTTGCGCGCTAAATAAAATATCTCAATTAAACAAATTAAATAACGTTCGTAGGATACCAACCGCTATTTAAAGATGGGTCTCGACTGCTTAAAATGTAACCGCAAATTGGCGGCCTGCTTCCAATCGTACATTTTGACTCAACAATCTCGCATGGCCGACTGGTTATCACGCTCGCTTGGACGACGGCGTGTCCCAGGTGGGGGCTTTCAACCAAAATGCGCCTGCGAACAGTTATCGAAGGCACAGATATTTGACTATACATAGAATGCTACATATAGATACAGCTTTAGCGTATTACCAAAGTTGTTAAATGTATTTTACTAATAATTTTAATAAAAGCGTTTTATAACTTTGCACTTTTATGGATGGATTTAATAACCAAGAAATAAAATTGTTACACTATTTTTGTATTTTCGTCTTTCTTCTATTAGATTCCGGATATTCTTTGTTATCCTTGGTTTCTTATTTTCTTATTGTGTATTCCCCAGAATATTTCTGGCCGCCATGTCTAAGCTGGATTTAATGTTATTCCATTCTGATTCTACTTCCTTAGTATTGGAAAGTTTCCCAATATCGTTCAGCAATTCATTTGACTTTTTTTCAAATCTTTCGTGGATATCTTTATCTTTTAGCTTCTCAAAGTCAGTGCCTTTTTTCCGTTCCTCCTTTTCAGATTTTTAAATTCAAGTGTGGCCTTCATAATTACGATGTTGTGGTCAGTGTCTATATCTGCTTCCGGGTAGGTTCTACAGCTCCGTGGCGTAGTGGTATGTGTGTGACTACTACGCCCAAGGTCCCGGGTTCGAATCTCGACACGGTCCGCTTGAAAAATGTTAGACGAGCATTTTTCACAAAAATACACCCTCGTTTGGATGAGAGGTGAAATGGAGGTCCCGTGTGTGAGTCTTGTCATGCACGTTAAAGATCCCTACCTTACTTGGAACAGCAAGGGTTCGGCAAAATTCCAAATTTTCCAGGTAAAAAAAACTCGTTTCCTGGTCAATGTAGTACCTTCGGGTGGAGCATTCCTTCGGGTGGAGCATTGGAAAATTACAAGTAAAGTCTTTTACTTGATTTCTAAACCATTGTCTATCAAGTTTGTAATCTATTTCATATCTTCCTATATCGTCTGGCATCTTCCACGTGTATCGTCTTCTAGCATGATGTTGAAATAATGTATTTGTGATGGTTAAGTTGTTCTTGTCGCAAAATTCTACCAATCTATTTTCCCTGTCATTTCTTGTGCCTAACCCAAATAAACCTACCACCGCTCCTTCCCTACCCTCACCTATCAATGCATTAAAATCCCCTGTAATTATTAAATTTTCATGTCCTTTTACGTATCTTAGTATGTCTTCGATATCTTTGTAGATTGCCTCTACCTCTTCCTCACTGTAGCTAGAGGTGGGCATGTATACTTGTATTATTACTGTATTTACTGGTTTAGATTCAAATCTAACCATGAGTACTCTTTCGTTCTTTTGTAAGTAGTTTTCTACACGTTGTCCTATCTTTTTCGCATAACTATCTCCACACCCGAATTTCCTTCCTCTGATCCTGTATGAATTACCCTAGTCTCCACTCCAAAAATCCTCCGCCTCTGGCCAGCGGATTCCTACTGTCTAGTGCAAATCTATCCATTTAGAGTTTCAGGTCCTCTAGCTTACCTACTTGTTTTATACTTCTGACATTCCACGCTCCGACTCGTAGAATGTTCACGGATCTTTTTCTATACTGTCGGATCACATCCCCCGAAGTAGTCCCCTCCCGGAGATCCGAATGGGGTACTATTTTACCTCCGGAATTTTTTACCCCAGAGGATGCCATAATGTTTACTTACAATGTCTGTACGCAGTGTACTTGGGAGGTAATGTGGTGATTTCCCGTTGCCTTTCATATCGCAGTAATGTGTCTTAGAATGTCATACCGACCCCTATGGTCTCTGCCACTCTAAGTACCGAAAAAGCTGCTGTCCTCTTTCGGGGGCGGCTCCGTGGCGTAGAGGTATGTGTGTGACTACAACGCCCTAGGTACCGGGTTCGAATCCCGACACGGTCCGCTTGAAAAATGTAAGGCGAGCATTTTTCGCAAAAATACACCCTCGTTCGGATGAGAGGTAAAATGGAGGTCCCGTGTGTGAGTGTTGTCACGCACGTTAAAGATCCTTACCTTGCTTGGAACAGCAAGGATTCGGCAAAATTCAAAATTTTCCAGGTAAAAAAAAAACTCGCTTCCTGGCCAATGTAGTACCTTCGGGTGGAGCATTGGAAAATCACATGTAATGTCCTCTTTCGGGGACCTGTCTTAGTCTGGTTCCTGACTAAAGACCCCACTAATTTGGTTAAACCTATAGTTAGGCTCTTTAGCTCATTGAAACGCGCTAGCCATTCTACATGTTCTAGTATTATAGAACGTCGTCAAGGTGCAGGTCCGTTTAGAATGGACTTTGATATATTGTAATATGTTTTTCAATATTAAATCATCGTTTTGCCTATCACAGAAAAAAATAGTGTATTATACACGGGTAAAAATGTAATATTTTAACTCTCGATGTTTTGTCTCCCTCTGCTTCGCGTCTGGAGACAAACGCACCTCGAGCTAAAATCTAGTACTTTTTCCCTTGTATAATAAATAACTATTATTGTATATTGACATAAATCTTTATAAGCAATTAGTGCAATTATATAAACCTAATATTTATTTTTCATATTGTATTATTCCGAAGATGGGCTTGTCTTTATTTGTTCCTCTTCAGTAGCACGCGCCTTTTTTTAAATATATTTCCAAAGCTATAAATGGGAACAGAATTATTTCATACTGTTTTTAATATTCATTACGCGACATTGTTTTTATCCTTGTTTAATTCATTTAATTCCGGTCTGATGTTGATAATAGTGACGTTGTTCTCCCGTTATTACACTAAATTTACATACCAACAAGCTAAAGTTGATTTCATTGGATGTAAAGTTATAGTTGAGAGTGAGCGCGAATGGAACTTATTGTGTGCTGCTCGTCTTTATTTTCAATATTGCAAATAAATAACGAAAAGGTGAAATTATTTAACGAACTGTTGTGCATAACGCCGTTGGTACTCTTGAAACAATTCATTCTGGATCCATTTAATCGTATATTCGTAGCTAATTTCGGAATGTTTATGCATGGTTACAGAGAGTGATTATTTCATCACGCAGAGATAATGCTGCCGTAAATTAACAATATGTTAATTATAATAATTACTTCAGGGTGTTGAATATAGTGTAGTTGTGCTTTTTACTGAGCTCGCGTACGCGATCTAAAGCAGTTAAATAAATAAATAGTACAATTTTGTTTTGTTAACAGTATGTGAGCTACGAGGATATTGCAAAACTAGTATTATGTGTGTTATACCTGCTTTTTCTGAGTCACAATTGCTTACTACGTAAATTCCTCAACTGTATAATTAGCACAGACAATCATCGATAGTTGTAAATAATGTACGAAGTGTCTTGCGTTACCGGTAGCAAAGTAGACGCGGCCGAGGCAATGAAGAATAATACATCTAGGCCTCCGGTGTCTGTTCGTCACCAAATGATGAGATTTTTACGGCGTTCGAAGTCGTTGGCGAGACCGCCGTCGATTTCTACTCCTAATAACCTTAAGACAAATTTTCACCTTCGACAACAGCTTAATGGGCACCCAGAAGGTCAAAGAGTACATGTGAATAGAAATGGTATGGTCGTTGCTATTGTTAATGGATTATCCCCCGTTGTTGTTGGTGGAAGTAATAAGGTAGGCTGCTGCTTATTTTTACCCCTTATACTTTTTCAAAAGAATGTCTTTGTGTTGTTTGATTGACAGTTATTACTCTTTTTTATTTGTATAGTTATCTGTGCTTTATTCCCCTGGAATTGTTGATAAGATTTTGTACTTTCCATTATGTGCTTATAGTTATATAATCACCATACAAATATTAATAATCTTAGTCCTTGTCGCTTATATTTCAATACTTTGATGACGTCTTTGCAACTGCTACACAAAACAGCTGTTCGAAAATCATATACATGCTATAGGGTTAGATACAATTAGTAATTTTAAGGTTGACTTGCTTTGAGGTTTTCCTGTTAAATTTATATTTGATTAAAGAGTATCTGTCTTCCATACGTTTTAAATTAAAAATAAGGTGATTAACTTTCTAGAAATGATAGATAATTAAACGTTTGTTACAGAAATACAAAATCCGTTTCAATTCTATAAAAAATACTGTTTGTGGATAAAATTTATGAGTTAAGATTATTTAAATTGACAAATAAGTATATTGATCGCTAATTTTTATTGACATGCAAATTCAGCTTTGCCTTTGTTTTCACAGCGCTCTCGATTTCAATTCTATAACAAGTTTATAAACAAATCATTATAAATTATCCTAAAGTTTTATCTTCCTAATTTTATGTAAGCAATTTCACGTTTAAATTTATGTACTAAACGCTTCTTTTATAATTTCAGCATGAATGTTTGACTAAAACCATAATTTTAATAGAAAACTTGTAATAAAATACCTATTTACTTAGTATATGATGTGTTATATAAGTTCCTAAATAAAATACGCCAAAATTTTATGCGGATTCAGTTTACTAGGTTTTTTATAATTTAATTCTTTATCCCATTTAAAAATATCCAAGTTTCCTCTGACAAGTTGCCTATTCAAATTGCATTTTTTAAAATACCCAGTGTATCTTTTGTTAAAATAATAAGAAATAGAAACGTTTTTAAACAAAAATTGTAATTTAATTATGGGGAACACTTCACACACCGATTATTCCCGTCAGATTGTTTTCAGTATAATCGGCCTTCTTGCATCAAAATGCATTGTTTAATTTAGTCTAGCGATTTATATGAAGTAAAACCAGAAAGAAATTTATCTAACAAGGAGGTTTCTTTTGCAATCAGTAAAATAGATTCTTTTGGTGCAGAACTACTGCGTTGATATATCGAAAAATGTATACCAAAAGATATAAAAAGATTGAATAATTAGCATTCAATTAATAATTAAGGCAGTAAATTCTAATTGTCTTGCAACTAATGGAAAGCTAACAGTTATTTGTAGGATATTTATTTTATTTTGTCCAATAATCCAATAATCAAGTGATTTTAACAATTTCTCAAATTCAAAAATGTCGACATGAAAAAATTCCGAAAAGAGTGGTGAGGACTGTGTGATCGGATTGTACAATGCTGACTGTTACGTCACAAAGCTAAGTTACAAACTAGTGGTCACTTGCACTTAACTTTAATTTGCCACTCCCTTTTCGTACTACACATTTTTATCGCTTTAACTATTAGGTAGGTCTTCACTTTTTGCTATAAGCATAGTCATTTTGTCATCAATCGTTTTCTTGAAGAAAAGCGAGTTTTATGTGAAAGTTATTGTAGCGCCGAACGGTTGGCCTGTGAACATAATAATTGCGTTAAAAGGTAAAAGAAGCATTTGTGCACAAAGGATGATTGATGCTCCTTGCGGTACTATGCCTTTCGGATGAATTTGATTGACGAGTATAAGGGTTTTGTATTTGAGTTATTTAGATTACAGTAGGTACATTCGAGAATGTTATTTGCATAATTTCTGGTATAGCTTAGAATAATCTAGGAGTTTTTGAATATGTATATAAATCGCATCCATGGACATTGGAAGTCAGTTCTGAAGCTACGTTTTAAATAAAGGTTTGATAGTCGTACATATGTGATATAAATACTTAATATAAATTACCGTAGTGATTATATGAGGGTAAGATGAAAAGTTCACGGCCTACAATGAAAGACAGCAATTTTCAGTAAATAAAATTTTATTTTTCGACATAATCCCCCTTAACTTCGACACACTTGGTCCAGCGTTTCTCCAACATCAGTATTTCTTCCCGGAAGACAGAGTCTGGAAGGCTGTGAAAATATTCGTCTACGGCCCTCTCAAATTCTTCATTGGACATGAAGCGCTTCCCAGAAACAAATTTCTTCAAGTTTGGGAAGAGATAGAAGTCTGAGGGCGCCAAATCAGGGGAATAGGGGGGATGGCCGAGCAAGTCGTACCCCAAATCCGTCAATTTTCCCATCGCCAACGCACCCTTGTGTGCAGGTGCGTTGTCTTGGTGAAAGATGATTTTTTTCTTCTTCAAGCCAGGCCTCTTCTCGTGAATTTTGGCATCTAGCTGGTCACGAAGGGTGGAATAATATTGGCCTGTAGATGTTCTGCCTTTTCAAGGTAATCTATTAACAGGATCCCTTTCGCATTCCAAAACACGCTGGCCATTACCTTTCCGGCAGATGCGATGGACTTCACTTTCTTTGGCGCTGAACAACTGGCTTCCACCCACTGCTTCGGCTGCTGTTTCGTTTCTGGCGTGTTTATGATGGACCCATGTCTCATCCATAGTGACAAATCGCCGCACAAAATCGCTCAAATCCTTATTGAACCGGGTCAAACGTGGCTGCGAAACTCGTTTTCGCATTTGGTTTTGATCGGCATTCAGCAAATGCGGCACCCATCTTGCGCAGAACCTTCGCATCCCTAACTCTTTGTGTACGATGTTTCGCACCCTTTCGTCCGATATTCCTACAGCCTCAGCTATCTCCTTCACTTTCACTCGCCTATTGTGCAACACGATATCATGCACTTTTTCGATCGTTTCCGGTGTGGTTGTGGTTTTTGGTCGTCCTTCACGTGGGTCATCTTCGAGAGACGTGCGACCACGGTTAAATTCAGCTACCCACTTTTTAACGGTTGACAGGGAAAGGGCAGTCTCCGTAAACTTTTGTCAACTTCGGACGAATTTCATGAGGGGTTAATCCGTCCAAAACGAAGAATTTTATGAACGCACGATATTCAAGTTTATCCATCTTAAGGAAACACACATAAGACGTCTGCTTGAAAAAATTCTTGTAAACAAACTACTTGAGATAGCAAGTTGAAACTTGTCATACGAACTAATGACGTGTGCACGCAGGCGGGAAGCACAAATTTGCTGATTGGAACGCCATCTCTGTGCCAGGCCGAGAACTTTTCATCTTACCCTACAAAGATGACCAGAGCGGACCTTAGATTTTTCCATAAGAAAATACATGTAAAAATTGCACTTTTTGCGCTCGTACGAAGGTACCTATTCTACTAACTATTCCTATTTGCATGCCTATCACTCGTAGACTTAAAAATGAAATGAACAACGAAATTGTTTTGTTTTTGAATGACTTCAAGTCTGGCATGGAAGAGAAATTACAAGAATACGCTCAAAAACAAGACCAAAACTCTGCGAGCTTGGCAGCGAAATTAGAAGAAAGTAACACAAGTTTAAAAAAATCAGATCAAAATGTGTAAGCCGTTGATCAATTGAAAGAGGGGTTTATAAAAGAAAATGCTAAATCCGCGAAAACATGAAGCGGATATCTTGAAGAGTGATGGATTCCATGTTGATATGAAAGCGGAAGTCTTGAGAGTAGGGAACGATGAAATGCTGTTTTACTAAACAGACGACATGTTTATGCGAGTTTGTTTGATGGACGACGTTATCTTGCTGTGAAGGACAAAGTGTGGTGATGGAACGCTTGAATCATGCTCTCCGGGAAGGCCTGTACGCGCTATTAAATCGATTAGTAACAAATCCTCGGAAAGGTCGTGCTTCAGGGTAAGGCTCTAACCAAAATGACGGACGGTGTACCTGTTAGGATCTTAAACGTCAATGATTACGATATCTTAAAAAAGGAAACAACTGTTGTGTGGTATTTTTCAGTCGTTCATGTCACGGATTTGCCGGTGTTGAGAAATAACCACCCAGCAAAGAGTGTTCCGCAAAGTTATTAGACCAGTTAACTAAACCGTGCCAGCATCTTGAATAACTGACAAGACTTAAAACTCGATCCGGGTGTGTTTGCTGTCGGCGGTGGTCAGTTAGACAAGACTGCAGTCAAGCATAGAATTGATACAAGAGATACACGACCAATAATACAGCAACCGTGAATACTCCCATTAACCAAACGCGAAGAGACCGAGAAAATGATTGAAGATATGGAGAGACAAGGAATGATCGATCACTCGAATGACCCTTAGGCATCCCTTGTTGTGCTTGTTAGGAGGAAGGACGCGTCGACTAGATTTTGTGTGGACCACAGACTATTGAATGACATAATTATAAAGATAGCTGTCTATTTCCAAGGATTGACGATACTCTAAATACAATTTCAGGGCCGCGATGGTTCTCAACCTTGAATTTGAAAAATGGGTACTAGCAAGTGGATATGGAAACCAAAGATCGGGAAAAAACTACTTTTACTATTGGTACTATCCTATAGAAATTTACAGTCATGCAATTTGAGCTCTGCAACGCTCCCTCACCTTCGAGCGCTTAATGGATAACGTCTTGTGTGGGCTATCGTGGAAAACGTGTCTTATATATTTGGATGATGTGATCGTTGTTGCGAATTCGTTTGGGAAACACTTGAGAAATTTAGAATAAGTGTTTCCAAGACTTAGAAAAGACAATCTGAAGCTGAATCCAAATAAGTGTCACCTACTAAGCAAAACTGTGAAATGCATAGGGCATGTAGTTTCACGCAACGGAGTCGAGCCATACCCAGAAAAGATTAAAGCATTGCAATAGCGGCCGACGCCAAAAGACGGACATAAACTACGTAGCTTTCTGGGGTTGTGCACTTACTATAGCAGATTCGCTTTTTGGTTTGCGAATATTGCCAAGTCCTTGATCAAGCTGACTGAAAAAGGGCGTGATTACGTTTGGGACGAAGATTGTCAAAATGCGTTCCAACAACTAAGGCATTTATTGACAACAACTCCGATCTTAAGTTATCTTCGTCCGGGAAGCAAATTCATCTTGGATACAGACGCTGGCAATGTCGCCATGGGAAGTGTACTATTTCAGATACAATACAAGCAAGAGAGAGTCATTGGTTACTTTAGCAAGGTGCTCTCGAAACCGGAACGGAATAATTGTGTTACAAAACGGAAACTATTGGCTGTAGTGAAATTCGTAGAACGCTTTTATAAGTAACTCTAAGACAAAAAATTTCACCTGAGAACCGGCCACGCCGCCCGAAGGGCAAATCGCCAGATCGACAGAAACACTGCAGAAGTATGGCTTTGACATGGAACATCGTGCTGGTTCAAGTCTTCGTAATGCGGATGCGCTTTCGAGACTGCCTTGCCCCAAAATTGTAGCCATTGCTCACGGTTACAAACAAAGTGCGATTTACTTGGTCTGACTATCATGATCATGATTACATCGGCAACCTTTACAGATACAAACGAAACCGAAGAATGTTAAAGACCTAGGTGTAATTCTGGGTTGGAAGGCCAGAGGAGAACGCCTCTCCTGGCAGGATATTAGCCTGTAGAGTAGCACCCTGAAGTTGTACTGAGCACAATCGGATTCCCTGAAAGTAGAGAATTGAATCTTAGTGTCATCCTTGTAGAATGAAAATGGATTCAGGAGTACGCTTCAGGTGGTAAGTCGGAGGTTTTAAGGCATCTGCATAATAGTATCTCAGAAGGACATTTCGGCGTCAAGAAAACTGAAGAAATTCCGAGTAATATTTTACTGGGTAGGCTGCAAAGACGATATAAAAGAGTGGTACCGTAAGTGTCAGCTGTGCACACTATTGGGAAACCGTAAGGCTCCAATGAGACAATACAACATATGGAACCCCTTTGAGTGTGTCAATCGAATCTGCCGACCTATTCCCTGAGACGGACTTCGGGAATAACTACATCTAGGTAGCCATGTACTATTTTACGAAGTGAACCGAAGCGCTTGCCATACCAAAACAAGAAGCTGCAACCGTCACTGACGTGCTGGTAAAGGAACTGTTCTGCTGTTCTGGAGTTCCTATTATGTGGCACGCTGATTAGGATAAAAATTTTGAGTCTACGTTATTCTAAGAAGTTTGGCGGTTGTTGGGGATGAGAAAGACTCAAACAACGCCATTGCATCCGTAATCAGATGGTGTGAGAGTGCATCAACCGCACCTTGAGCGTACCTGTCCAAGGTGGTATCCGAATATCAGAAAGACTGGGCTAATTTTTACTTCTATTTTTATTGGACTATCGGCCTTCGGCTCACGAGAGTACTGTACAGACGCCTGCATGTGCTTTACTGGAACGCGAGATATGTCTACCGTGTGATTTGAGTTTGGGTGTAAGCCAGGAGCAAGATGCACGACATTCATGGTGACGTTAGGAATAATATTCATGTCGCAAGCGATCGAATGAAGAGCAGACATGACATCAAGGTGTAGAAATCTCGTTTTTAAGAAAGTGATGGCGTTTACTATACAACCCCAACGGAGGTGTGGACTGTCGCCAAAGTTACAGACTTTGGGAGGATCTGTACAAAATTGTAAAACGGATCGACGGCGTTGTATATCGGGTTCGTCAGATCCCTAAAGAAAGAACAATAGTGGTGTAGATTAATTGGTTAGTACTGTACGATAGTGATGACGCCGATAATGCCGAAGAACGGCAAGCAGTGAGACGAACAAAAGCTCTCTTCGTAAGGATGAACGAAGGGCTGAACCTGGCGATGATTTGTTCATATCTCTGTACAGCGGCATAGGTAAAACGAGATAGCGCATTGTGTAACGGCGGACCTATTTGTCCCGCGGACCTACTCGGGTGTTTAGAAATAAATTTGGTAGTCTGAATCATCTTCACCAACAACCAGAGGTTAGAAAGACTATGGCTAAAGAACCGACATCGGTGCATCTACTACTTGATGACTAAGCAGTAACCTTCTGAAAAAACGGATGGCCAGGATCTGTGTAAGACGTTAGCGGAACTGTTCCAGAAAACCAGTGGTCCGGATATTTGTGTATGTGTACCTAAGTCGTTCAGCGCCTGTTATGAAAAGTGTTGATTGCTACCTCTATTAACCTGGGAACTGCAGAAATGGTTTTGACTATCCTTACGAGCCACAGCGTGTTTTGGAACAGAACAATGGGGGAGCGTAGCGCCGAACGATGACCAGAACAAATATATTAGAACGTAAACGAGACGTTTGTGCACAAAGAATTATTGATGGCCTTCTGCAGCATTATACTTTTCGGATGAATTTGATTGGTGGATACAAGAGTTTGTATTTAAGAATTATTTAGATTACAATAGGTATATTCGACAATGTTATTTACATAATTTCTGGTATGGTTTAGAATAATATAGGAGTTTTTGAATATGTATATAAATTGCTGTCATGGACGTTCTAATTATAGTTTCGTTAGTCGTACATATGCGATATAAATAACTATTCATATATATTACTGTAATGATTTATAGAAATTAATAATTAGTGTTTTGATTAAATGTTGTACTGTTAGCGATTAGTTGAAAATAAATTGTTGGAAGAGCTTTTTTGGAAATTTTATTGTAAGTACGAGTTGCTGAAAAGGCTTGTATGACCAGTTTGAGAATAAAGAACTGTTACACTAATTGTGAATGCCCATGAAAGATTTAACTCATAACCATAGAGCGAACGTATGCAAACAAAAATAAACATCCACCCACTGATACAAAGTATAATGTATTTATTAAAGTAGAGAAATATGAATTAAATAAGTATAATCTTAATGTTCAGAATCTATCAATACCACATGATAAATGTATAGACAGGTAAAGCGCGTAATCGATGTAGAAGTTTATTTACTTCAGGAATATATATATATTCACTCCTAAAGTCTAATTAAATATTGTCTTGAAGCAGATGTTTGTGCACGCGAATCGTAACTATAAATGCACTAGTTTAATTTATTTACAGCCTTAATGTGTGCAGAGGTTGGTTTCAAGCTTTCGCAATAAAATCGCTAACTTTTGAAATTCTATTTCATGTTACAAATTATTTTTAAATGAGACAAAATCTCCTTTTAAAACACAGTATAACAATATAATAAATCATCTAAATATTAACAATTAATTGATGGTGTCCAGCGTCTTCGGAAACTTCGATGCGCTCATCATCTAAACGTTACAATCTAATTAGTGGCGTTTAACTTCACAGCCCTATAAATAATAAAGTTATAAATTTATCTAATTGGGTGTAAAACAGCAATTAGTCTACATATACAGATGTCTGTTATCATAACTCTACAAAGTACGCTTTATATTAGAAGATTTATCGCCGATCGACGTGGTTTTTCTAACAAAGGATTTCATAGTTTGAGTATAAAAGTTGCTATCACACCACGAGGACTTGCTCTGATCGATTAAAATTTTCATTTTTTAAAATGTATAAAGCAACGCGCCGCTAGTGTTTTAGTCTGCAAATTAATTGCTTTTACACGTTGCGAATTCAAAATATAAATTTTTTTAGATACGTGAACTTCCACTTTTACTTTCCAATGTCAATCCAAAGTGTGTTAACACGTGCAAGTTTTATCCTATGGACTGACTATGTCTGATTCTTTTGTGAGCAAATTAAACTTGACAAGATTATTCTTCGCCTAGAGATGTAGTATATAAACTGCTCTGATTCTCGCACATATTTTTGTTTTATTAGGATTAAGTGATTTTATGAACTATATCTAAATAATTTTGAGTTGAGTTGTTCCGTTATATGGGAGAGTTTTAGCTGTATTGAACTACCAGGAGATCTTCGTTATTTTGGATAAATTTATATCTAGAGTAAGGAGTGTTTATTATTTAATCATTGTTTAAAATATCTATCTACGTACCCTAATTTTTAATCTTTCTTGAACAACTTTCAATAAAAAGAAACCTAACCAACAATTCGCAATTTTTGCGTTAATTACCTATATTTTATAAATAAAATCTCTTAAAAATTGAAATAACTAACTTAAAATACGCGTATCTACAAAATCTTCCCCGATTACGAAATCTGTTTTTTAATCGAATTTCATTACTTATTTAGAACATTCATGTAATTTGTGTGTACATAACCTTATATAAAAATTACCCTTTCTATTTTATAAACTGAAAATGAAATCAAATTATTTTTTGTTTGATACAATTAGTAGTTTCTCAAAAACTAGTTTCTAATGATATCCTATTTTGAGCTAACCTACACATTTCCCTGAAATTCTCACAACCTACATCTTTCACTATCTGTGTGCAAAATAACCAACAATTTAAATTAATTTTTATTCACTGTACTTGTATGTGACCACAGCACTGTGCGGCTGTGAAACGTGGACAGTGGGAGAAACGTACAGGAAAAAAGAAGCTTTTGAAATGGATAGGCAAAGTTATGAACAAGGAGGTTCTTGAAATGAGGAGGGAAGAAAGAAATATGTAGAAAACCGTAAAAAATAGGAGAGGTAGGACGATATGATACATACTAAAAAAGACATAGATCTACCTCTAGCTCTCTTGTTTCCTTTCTCTGTTTCTAATATATTACACACTATTCTCTCATGTCTCAGTATGTATCCTATCGTCCTACATCTCCTATTTTTTTTATGGTTTTCTACATATTTCTTTCTTCCCTTATCATTTCAAGAACCTCTTTGTTCATAACTTTATCTATACATTTCAAAGGCTTCTTTTTTCCTGTCCGTTTCTCCCACTGTCCACGTTTCACAGCCATACAGTGATGTGGTCACGTTCGAGTACAGTGAATGAAAATTAATTTAAATTGTTGGTTATTTTGCTAAGAGAAAAGCCAATTACCGGTTTCGCTGTTATTGAGCTCGTCAGACTGACGCATTTCTCTTTGCAAAACAACCAACCAAGTTCTTGAATTATACACAAATCATGATGTATTAATAAGTATAAAATTTTGCACTTATTAATACTTATTAATACATCATGATTTGTGTATAATTCAAGAACTTGGTTGGTTGTTTTGCAAAGAGAAACGCGTGAGTCTGACGAACTGCAGCAACAGAGAAACCAGTCATTGACTTTTTTCTTGCAAAATAACCAACAGTTTAAATTAATTTTCGTTCGCTATACTCAAATTACTTTTCCAATGCCAGACAAAATTATTCATTACTATTTAGCTAGAAACATATTAGTTTCCATTTACCAACTTCCTCTACTTACCATTGGGTATAGTACTTTTTTAGAAGGTCCGCCCGTGTTAAGTAGGTAATTTGTCCCTTGTTTATTTTCAATATATGAACATAACTCGTTAACTATCTTTTTCGGAATCGTATCGTACCTTAAATAACCCATAGATCGTTAAATATTTATCTTTCTCTCTCCAATTATTTCTGGATGTTATCCTTATCTTGCCTTTAGTTTAAAGTAAATAAATTATCTACATATTTCTCTTTGTTAAATTCCTTTAATTAATAAAAAAGAAACTACGTTATCTATGTATTGTTCTGAACTTTTAATATTAATAACCAAAGGTAGGACTTATTATTGGAAGGCGAAGGAGCTAACTTGCACCTTAGCATTGTACTTGATAGGGTAGGAATTAAGAAAATTATGTTTCGTAAGTGCATTAGCACTGGCTAATTTCTTAACTTAACATTTTTGCAGCTGCATTATATTTTGTGTTATCCTGTTAAAAGCCAGTAAAAAATGTGTTCAGCTTAAGAGAATATTTTCAAAGATATGAATGTGAATTTGATGCATTTGTACGCTAATGTAAAAATTACTTTTGTATTTAGATTTATAAAAAGTTAAGTTTGGCAATAAGTATATGAGTCTCATGCTTCCGACTAAATTTGTGCGGTCGGTATGACTGAGAACAAGACCTGTGCATGCTTAGTTGAGTAAGCATTAAAATCCGATAGCTACTCATTTCCGTTTTCTGGTATCGCAAATATTGCTCATTATGTCTTCAGTCCTGGAACTGGTTAGACACGTACCCTCATTGTTTCCTATTCTAAACTAATTTACACATTTACCTGAAATTTGTACAGTCTGCATCTATCACTATCTGCATGCAAAAGTCTGATTTCGAACTACCTCTAATTCTTTTTTTCTATGTCTGTAATATATCCCATACTATTCCCCAAAAATGCCTTAGAACGTATCTTACCCTTATATTTTTCCAATTTTTTTCCAAGGATATTTGTATTCCTCTACTATTTCTATAACCTATTTGTTACTAACCTTGTCTGTCCATGCCACCATCCTTATACATTTGAAGCACACCATTTCAGAAGGTGCTATGGTTTAAAAATCAGGCGGAACTTATAGACAAATTTAATTTAATTTTTCCGTTAATGTGAGGTTTCGTATGAAGAGATTTTTCGTTTTATTTGTTTTCTTTTCGAAACCTTTAGGCGATTGTTGCGCCTTTTTAAAAAATAAAGCTTCAACATTTTACTGTTTTTTTAAGTTCAGGGTGTTTTTAAACCACGCACGGATTTCTTAGCATTATGTTTAATATAAGCATTACGTGAAAACCACACAAAGATTTGGTTCTCACTTAATGGGACATTTATTTATGATTTATGGTTTTGGAAGCCGCGAGGATTGTATTTCTCATGCTTAATGTGCAGCTGTGCCCACCAATTTACGTCAAAACATTAACCTATCTGGGACGGGGACGATGGCTCATGGGAGCCCATGCATCGAAACAAGCGTATTTTATTACCGGCGTTCCTCGAGTGCAGACGTGTTTTAGTAGAGTTCCGCAGTCGGCGAAGTGGTCCCATTTTGTTTCGTTTCTTTTTCCTCTATTGGTATACAAAATACCTGCTTGTTGGTAAGCAAGCTACCGCCAACCAAACAAGGGGACATGTGAACTCCACACTGAAATGAAAGACGCACCTGGATTAGAATAACCACGGGGTAAGTGTTAGCTTGATTTGATACGTATTTGACTCCCTCGGCGGAAATTTAAGCTTTGTAAATTTGAATATATTATATATTTATAAAATGAGTATATAATGCATTGAAAATTAACGTTGCAACCTTGAAAACACTAACGTTTTGTCAAATTAAAAAGGATTTTTCTAAATGACTACCGCGTCCAAATATTATTTCATCATTGGTGTAGCTGTATATTATTTTACAAAAATAACTGGAAATAAATTCTATTTAAGCTTAAACTCTATAATAAGTAGATTCGGAAAGATACATACAGTAACTTAAGAAAAAAATTATTGTAGCATCCAACTGACCAGGTATTATTAATAGAACTTCTTAAAAAAACATGTCTCCATAAATAATACTACTATTCCATTGTCCTAAGTCATCAGATTCGTCTATATGACATTTAATATAAGCTGTGATGGTGGCAGAGTAAACAACGTATAGTCAGACGGTCGCAATAAATCGTAATAAAAGTCGGTAAATAGTGCATCAATAATTAGAATTTTTATCCGGAACTATATAGTTACATAGATCTACAAAATATCTTTAAAATCTGTTAATAAACGGGAGCGTATTTAAAATGTCCAAACTTTCTTCTCTAATATTATGCTTAAATGTAAACAAAACTATTTCTGTCGCTATTTCATAGTTCAACAAAATAATTAATTATGCAACGGAATATTAATTTTCCATTAGACACAAGTTATTTTTATTTAAAGCCCACAGGCACATAATTATACATTATAAACAAACAAAAAGCTCACATGGTACTCACCGTTTTAATTTTTCAGATTATTGTTAAAACAAAAGGGTGAGGATGTCCAGGGACACCTTAGATTTATCTTCTATTACTTCTTCGGCACGTTAGGTCACCTTATTCCATCTATTAAACTCCAATTTCCATTAACGAGTGAAACCGATTTATTGCCCTTTTATGGTTTAATATCCCATACCAACACGGGCTCAGGTGTGGGATCTTTCTGGCCTCCATATCAAGCAATGCTCCAAACAATTCGATATCGGCTTGTGAGGGGCTACGGTCTACCGTCAACGACACGTTCACTGTCACTCAAACATTTCTTTCTTGACTTTTCGAATTTAATCGTTGTATCCTATTTTTTATTTCCTTAACAAATTTCGTTGTCGCATTTTGTGCAAATAAGCTATTTATGGTAGAGTTTAATGTCATTAGTCCGTGTGAACGCATGAATTTTATGACATTTTATAATTCTGATATTTTGAACCTCATATTAATTTATACAAATATTGTGAACGATGATGTCCCCAGCTTTATTGGTAATGTTTCTAATTTAACACGTAGAGTATAGAGTCACTTTCGTGATTGCTGTTTATATAAAAGTGTGTAATTTGCTTTTTGGTTTATTTTTCTTGTCCTAATTTAATTTCATATTAAAATAGCTTCTATAAAATGTCAACTACCCAAGTTTTTATAAATTTATTTGTATGACGTAATGTTTGCTCAGTTAACGCACGAGCGTTACATATTTGATATTTAATGGCTTACAGGTAGCAATCGTACACGCACGCTCTACGCACGAACCCGCTCACGCACGCACGCACGCACACACACACACAAACAAACACACACACACACACACCCACCCACCCACCAACACACAACAGCACACGTCACACACATCACACGCGCACACAGAAAAATATATTGAAGCATTTTTTATATTTTTGTCTAAAAGTGACTTTTTAGTAGCTGTCCACATAGCTATTTAATTTATTTAACATGTTTCGAACAATATACTTGCACCTCTAAAATAATTTAAATTGACCACCGACTCTCTTGGCCATTCCAAACACTCCTAAATGTCCCATGAAGGACAGTAATAACAGATTATTTATTTTACTCGCTCGTTCCTGATCCTTTTGATTCTTCTCTCTTTCGTATTAGGAGACCATTTCTTATTTGGCTTAAAGTTGTTAAATACGAATATGACGACTGTGATGAAAATTATAAAGAAATGGTGATACGTATTTGTAGATTTTTCAACGCCCACGGTTAGTTTGAATTGAGGTGGAATTAAAATACGTCTGTGATTGCCGAGTGCCTAAAGTCAAAGATTGTGATTGTTTTAGCGGTTTTTTGTAATCCTAAACAAGGACACGAACGTTGCATGAAGTATGATTTCGTCTTTGATATTAAAAATTGTGCGTATGTATCGATTTAAGAGAATCCAGAAGGATGAATAACGGCAAACTCGATTAATTAAATACTTTATTATGGACATTTGGAATTACGTTCGTGTTTAAAATAACTGGAGTTATTGAACAGGAGAGACACCTCATGTCCTGTTTGGAATTTTGTATAAATTTCGAGAGCGTACTTCGCATCCATCGTTCGTGCCAGAAAATTTTTAAGGCAATTAAATGTCGCATCGTTATTTAGATGCAACTTGAATTTCTTGCGAAATATTTTGTATTTTTGTGCTATTCGCTAATACTAAAATAAATTCATCGAGTTTGTAATGTAAAAGCGTTTAGCGTAAAGTGGTCGAGTAAATAGGTAGTCCTTGAATTAACTAGCGCACATCGCGGCATCGCATTAATCAATAGCTGTGTATGTAATAGTTTATTAAATGTTTTATAAACCGTAGGGGTTCTGTAACATATCAACGCGAGCTACGCGCACATAGAGATCGTAAATTAATTAAGTTCCTGGTATTATACTGTTTGTTGACTGCTGCTTGTCGAATCAATTCTTTGAATTGACTTATTAATGTGCACCGAGTTTTATTCAACGATTTATCGAACATTTTTTTCAACAACTCTTTGGAAATTTTTATATTAAAATTGAAATTGGCTTTTTTTTATAATACACCTGATGTTGTGAATTTCTAAGCTTTTCCCAACAAATTTTAATTTGTTGTAAATTCATAATGTTCTGGAAAGTCCAAAATATGTGCAGTCTACTGACCCATATCCTTCTATGAAATTGAAATGGAATACTGTTTGTTACGTGCTAAATTGACGGCTAAGTACCTAAATTAATTTTACTCTAGCGAGAACGAAGTGACGTAACAGCTAATTAGTGCACCCGGTAGCTTTCAGTGGTGCGGGGTGGGTTCTATGAAAGCAAATAACTTTCTGGGGAATACACATTCCAACACCTTACTAAATTATTTTACACTTACCTTGAAAAATCTTTAAATTTGTTTTCTAATAAAGCCTTAGAGCGCGAACCCACCTAGGGGAAAAACCCCATAGTCTGCCCGGAAAGTGGGTGTTCCGATAGACAGTTTAGCGGTTATTACTGCAGTAGAGGTCGATGGAGACTTGTTTACACTTTTCTCACCTCCTACTAGTTTAAAATAAACACAACTAGTAAAAAAGACTAGTTCGCATAACCTATATTATTAAACCAAATTATCATAGTAAATAACAAACAAAAAAAAGAAAGATCTATCTTTAATTGACCAGATTATCATAGTAAATAACAAACAAAAACCCAAAGATCTACCTCTAATTGGCCAAATATGCGTGTATCTAAAAAACAACTTAAATTTATCAATTATAAACCTTCAATCAATTTAATTTTTACATATGAATTATGCGGATTCAATGGTGTGGTGCCTTTTTATATGAACATATCTATTCCCAGTCCGCTTTAAATAAGCGTCCAACAACATAAAAGTCCTTAATAATAAACTTTACATGTTCTTATTACAACCATTCACAATTATGTAACAATTAGAGGCCAGAAAGCAAAAAGTTAATAGACAATTTGATATTTCTATTGGTCTTTTACAAATCTCCGGCGACTTCCTACTGCAGGTACTATAATTACTCCAACTTGGGATTGAGCAAAAGCTTTCAACACAGGCCACTTCCACCTTTAACCTATATTATTATATGGATGTTCACTTCGCGATTTCTGTGTTTTGTAAAGTCGCCTTTTGTTTCGTTAATGCATAGAGACAACAAATATGTACAATTCATTTACAGATTGGCTGTAAGAAATACGTACACTAACATTAAATTGAAAATGACAAATAAAATTCTACATGGATATGCAATATACAAATGTCCTTGGATATATGCATGAGAATAGAGCTTTTAATGTGAACAAATTGTATTAACGCTAGAAATGTAAATGTCCTTTAACATTAGAAATTTTATTGTGCGGATTTGAATGAATATAATGTTTGTACACAAAAAATGGAATTCGCGCACTAGATTCACTTTGAACTTTTATGCGCGTTTCTGTGAGGAAACGCGGCTCAAAAAGGAGCCTACGCTAAAATGGATTAACACAGGCGTAGGTACTCACAGATACGTTGTCGCATGGGATCTGCAGATAGAAGTTTCGTGTGGATCGACGCCTGTATACGCTGCTAGACGTGACATGTCAATCAACGCAGGTGCCATGTATTGTGCGGGTTTCCTTTATCGGTGATATGAGGCGTGGAACGGCATAATGATGGCGGATTCTTCGTAGTAGCGTCGGAACTGGTGCAGGGTGTGGTATTCACACGTCCAGACCGCTACGTCCGCTTCAGTAATGGTGGGCGACGAAGACGAGGGCGTCACGGACGACTCGGACATCCCGTCTTGGTGTGCCCATTCAGCAGTAGATGCTGATACCAAAATGGTTCTACTAACTTCCTTTAGTGGAAATCCAGACCGTGGTGGATGGATTTGGTGCACCTTGCCGGCAGGGCGTGGAGTATCCACGTTAGTGCATAACGCACAACCTTCTGGTTTAACCTTCAGGCTTAGGGTGCATTATGATAAAAGGTTAAATTCGGAAGATGAGAAGTTATTGCTTGCTTCTGTCAACATATATCCAAAAATAAACGAAAGCTCTCCTCCTTGATTATTATAATTAGTGTTTGTATTCTAATAATCGGAAATTCCGGGCGAGTTTTCTGTTTTAAGGTGTGTTGATAGGCTAGTCTATTATTGAGGGACGTTCACGTTTGCGTTTCTATGAACGCTTATGAAGTTTGTTAGGTACAACTTAGGTTGCATTCATACAATTATATCCTACATTTGATTTTCCTGCTCTACCCGAAAGCGAGTTCTTTTTTACCGGGATGTTTTGAATTTCGCTAAACCCTTAAGTAGACTAGGGATCTTTATTGTGCGTGACAACACACACGCACGCACCCACCCACCACACACATACGCGCGCGGGATCTATATTTTACCTCTCGCCCGAACGAAGACGTATTTTGTGAAAAATGTTCGCTTAACTTTTTTAAAGGGGTTCGAGTCTGGAATCGAACCCGCGATCGTGGGATCGGCAGTCGTAAGGGAACTAATCACCCACGGTGCCGTCCGATATTTTTATATCCGCGCTCTTATTCGCGTTTGAGAACCTGTTTACTAACAGTCTCGAGGTTTAGTACTGTCACTTTAATTACCCTATAATCACCCTTGTCCGGTACGGCGATGGTTGCGCATCGAGTTCGAAGCTCTGCTCTGATATCTGTTCTCGAATAACTGAAGATGATGATCCATCCTTATTATCCGTGGGTTTTATAGGTTTAAACACGCCAGGATTATTCCACGATTTCCTCTTTCTCACGGGATAGCGCGTCTAAACTGCTCGATTTTTGAGATCAATGTTCTGTTTATGTGAACGTTTCTCTTATTTTCATGCTTTTACATTTGGTACCGATGCCGTTTCATTTGTTTACGTCCTTAACACGTTTATTTATGGCTGTAAATTATTAATGTATGGTTATTAGTGCACGTATCTCCCACGGTTGCGTTTCGTTGAACCCGTGTGAACTTATACAAACAACTTTACTATGTCGGTTATTTCCAGAGTGTCGATTTGTAATTTTTCTAAACTTACCAAGAATGTAAAATGCCGAAATCATTAACGTTTGTATTTTATATATTGGGTGCTTTCCTGTTTATTTCTGTATACTAATTTATTAATATATTAAAATTGCTACATTATAGAATGTAGGTTACCGAAGTTTCTATAAATTTTGCAGGGTGTTTCTGTGGTAAAAACTCCATTAACGAACTGAATTAATAAGTTCTTTTCGACTACCTAATGTTTGCTTACTTAACGCGCTAGCGTTACATATTTCTAGTTTTGGGGCGACAGTATATTTTCTCAAGCGTATCTCACATGATCGACGTCTGTTCCTCTTGGTTAATTTCCTTCAGTTTACCGGTTCAAGAAGCAATTAGGCGACTCCCTGGCTTAGTTGGTTTGCGTCTAACTACTAAGTCCAGGATCTCGGTTTCGATTCCCAATACAGATCGCCCCAAAAAGGTTAGGCGAACATTTTTCATAAAAATACTCGTTCAGATAAAAGATAAAATGCAGGTCCCGTGTATGTATTGTCACGCGCCTTAGGTCCCTACCTCGCTTTGAATAGCAAGGATTCGGCAACATGCAAAATTTACAGGTAAAAAACACTGGCTTCTTGGCCAATGTAGCTCTTTTGGATGGAGCACTGGAAAATCAAATTTAGGGTACAAGGAGCAACTTCCCTGCATTTTTAGCAGCAAGGTCGTTTTCATTTTGTGGTATCTTTCTGCTGTATTCAGTTGTCTGGCCGATACTTGTTTTGCAGCATCATTTCAATGCCTGAAGGATGTATGAATTAGCTCACAAGTTCTCGTACGTGCTATGTCCATGTTTACCTTCTTATACTAAACACCTGATCACACGAACCCCCTAAGTTAGATAACTTTGATGTCTTGAATGGTAATTGATGACCTAAAAATATAATATTTGAATATTTAAGGCGGTATTTATTGAAATTCTAACTTTTGTTTTAAAATACAAAGTCACTTTTTCTTTCAATGAGATACAGAACCGGTTGATATGAGATTGTTACTTGCGAAAGAAACGTTAACCTTAGATTTTGAATTGCCCAAAAAGGGCGGTAAATCCGTAAAGAATGAAGGGTACACCGCATACCTACAGTGGTGCGGAAGTTGATACCTATATAAACAACTTAAAAAAAGAAAACAAAAAATTCACTAAATGTAAAAAAGAATCGTTGAAATTAAAAACGGCATTACCATTAGCACTTACCACGAAAGGCCTTTTATGTAATATCTTAATTAATGGACGACAACTCGTTTGCTCTAGGGATGATCATCTGGAAGACGAGTTTTCCGAACGGATCTTAATTACTTGGTTGCATGGAATTTTTTTTAACTAAATTTTAAACTATATTTTAAGCAAAGAAAACAATCACATTCTTGTCACTGCGTCATCTAATGCTATTTTACTTCAAGCGTCATAACAATACACTCCTTTGCCCCTCCATATTTTCAATCATTTTCTCTGCCTTCTCGCATTTAGCCAATGGATCTTCTCCGCTGCTGTCTTATTGGCCGGGCATCTTCTATATTGATTGTATGTTTGACTATTGCAGTCCTTCCTCTACCACCGCCGACCGCCAACACGTCCAAGTGCCGAATATTTGAGCTTTTTTCCAATACTCTATCCGAAGATACTAGGAAACGATTATTTTACCTGAAAATTTTGAATTTTACCGGACTCTTCCTATTCCAAGCAACGTGCGTGACAACATGTTACATTTTAGCGGCATATTTACGCGTGCTATTTTTACGTTACGTGTGGTTTTAACACCATTGTGATATTTTCTACATATCACGTTTTACCGGGTGATGCAATCGCTGTCCGAGTCAAATTTGCATGCACAATTTGGGTAAAATCAAATTACTTACGTGAGGTGTATCTCGGAACTTCACCAGGGTTCAGCACGTGGTTGAAGTTAATTACGCCATGTTGAACTTCAAATTGCTATCCGTCATAACTTCTATTGCATTCGTAGGGGGTTGAAGGAGATAGGTAGCGGGTACGATAAAGGCAAGGTACAGGAAACCTACATACCTGTTTCTCAAAAAGAAACTACACTCCATTCAGGTACTTGTTGCTTGGTCCATGTCTCGTGGCTTAATGTCCGCTTTCTCGACGCGCGCATCCGCATTCCTTCTGCGCAGGCGCGACTGTCAGCGACGACGGAACTTACAAATTATATCTAAACCTAAAAATGATACATGGCCAGTTTGGTATGTAACAAACACTGGCATACATTTTTCAAGCGGCCCGTGTCGGGAATCGAACCCGGAACTTTCAACTTCGTCGTCACGCGTGAACTAACTAAGCCACAGAGACGTCCCACAGTTAGTTCGCGTGTGACTACTAAGTCTAAGGTTCCAGGTTCGATTCCCGACACGGGCCGCTTGAAAAATGATAAGCGAGAATTGTTCACAAAAATACGCCTTCGTTCGTATTATCAGATCCGAACAGTTGTTGTTCGCGGTACTGGTATGGTTTCGTCAATTGATCCAATAACTTTGTGGTGCACTCTTCGTTGGGGGGGGGGGGGTGTCTCTCTATCGCAACATTGGCACGTCCAACCTCGTGAACGACTGAAGAACAGCGTCCAACCACTGTATTTTAACTTCAGCGCGATGCTATAGTTGTTGGCGTTTAAACTCCTATCGGGTACACCGTACATCATTTTAGTCTGAGCCTTTCCCATAAACATGTCCTTTCCGAGAGATGCATAAGTAATCGGCTTAAATAGCGCCTACAAATCATAGCATCATCCAAGCGTCCCATCACCACACTCTTTCTCCTTCAAGGTGGGATAACGTTATCCGTCAGACACATTCGCACAGGCACGTAATCTGCTTCGCAAAACGACACTTCCGCATTTCCTTCTCTCAAGATATCCTCTTTCATATCCACATGGAATCCATATTTCTTCAAGGTCTATTCCCAAGATAACTTCTTCGGTAATGTTCGCTATTACTATCTGATGGTGCAGTATTTTGCGCTCAACTCCGATTTTTTACATATAGTATTCCGTGCGTTTGAATTTACTCACTAGCCACGGCTCGAAGACGCACCGTCGCAGTTGATATTTTACTACAGTCGCGCATTACATCTTGCTTAACGCTTATCTTAGTGGCTTCGATGCCAAGAAAGAATTTCACAGTCTTACCAGTAAACTGTCCATATATGTAAAGGCTGTCTGCATGCTTAGATCGTGCGATGCGGATAATGTTCTCCAGGGTAGAATCCGTGCAGGTCGATCTGTCGTCCCACTTTAGTTTTCTGACTTCTCTGCTTATCTCTTGAATTGTTTACATTTAGACCGTATATACCCAAACTGTCCTCAACACGTCTTGACACTTCTTTCCCATGGAGGAACTCACGTTGCCACTACTGCGATACGAAGCTTGCTTTGCCGTTTTAAATTCTAAAGCAAGAGCTAGCGCATCATCTAGGGTCTTTGGTCGCTCCAGCTGTTGCTTGATGGATCTCCTCATCACGTATTCCGTCAACGAAGATCCGTACTATCAGCTGTTCTAGAAAGCTATCCGAGGCTGTTGGGTAAGTTAGTCTCGCCAAGCGAGCAATATCTGCTTCAAACTCTTGCGTTGGCCTTTTGACAACGGTTTTCAATTGGAGCGTGATACACTTGTTGCAGACGAGAGTCGCCGTACCTCATTCTAGCCTCGATGTTAAGGCCTCGTAGCGTCATAGCTTTGGCCATGGTCCGGTATGGTCTGCAGAATATTCAAGGCTTCACCCCGTAACGCGATAATTAACGCGGCAGTCTTGCATTGTTTGCAGTATGCCTGCTATGGTAACTTTCCATCAAAGGTGGGTGGTTTTCTCAGAACTATGATGTCGATTCGCATTCCCGGACATTCTTAAATTCTGAGTTGTGCTGTTGTATCACTTGTGCTGATGCATGTGTTAGTGAATTAATTTGTTCATCCATCTCCAGCATTTTTTTATTCACTTTACGCGATTTTTTTAAACAATTTTTCTGAGAATGTCGCTTCCAGCCATTGCGAGCTTTCTAATAAATTATCTAAAAATTTGTTTCCAATTTTTGTAAACCGACGTAAAGTTTGGATTTTATAGTTTCTTGTAAAAACTCTCTTTTAACTGTTCATCCGATTCTGCGCTTTTTCTACGTTCTTGTATAGACGCCTCCCTCGTTGACCTTAATTTTTGTTCAAGATTTTCAGCGGTTTCGTTCAGTTTTTTTGCAAGATTTGCAACAGTTTGTTCGTTCTGGTTTCTTCGCATTTTCTACTAATTTCGTGGAATTTTCTTCTAACTTTGTTACCAGGCTTGCAGAGTGTGCCTCTTCCGTTTCTGATTTGAAGTTCTACACAAAAGAAAGAATATTGCTGTTCATTTTCTGTTATTGATTACGAGTTACAGGCATGCAAACGAAAATCGTTTGAATGTCTTTTTACACTATTAACTCACATAGGTAGTGAAATCTCTTGCAAAAACAACAGTTCCTTATTATCAACTACTCGTAGCTACTGTGAAATTTTAAAGCACTTACAACAATTTATTTCCAGCTATTCGCTAAGAGTACAAATACTAAAATTCTGAAAGCTACAATGCTATCTTCTTAATTACTATCGAAGCCTCTAGGCATTAAGTGTTAATTTATATCGATAACTACAATAATTTATATCACATAAAGTAATTTATTTTAAAAGTACGTTACCACTAATTTATTTCATAACACAATTTTATAGCTAGTATTGTAATCTAAACTCGAATTAGAACTAAACTTGAAAACTCTTTATCGTATCCAATTGTTCTAGATTATTTTGAGAACATGTACCAGAAATATGCAAGTAAAATGTAGAGGATTTCTATTGTAAGATCTATAAAATTGTTAAATGTAAACTTTTATAACCTGTCATTTAAGTTCATCTCAAGATGTTGCATCACAGGATGCCTACCAATTACCTTTTGCATACATATGCCTCGTTTACGTTCTGATGTATTATTCTGGTCAAAGGTTGAGCGGTGCGGCGTTACAATACAATAAAAAATATGTAAAAACTGCCTATGCTTTTATCTCGGTACCCGGTATGACATCTCTCTAAGTTAGGTCCGACCACTTAACTTCCAGTTAGGTTAGGTTAACTCCGATATTGTTCGAAGTAAAACACTTAGGTTAGGTCGACACCTTCGTCTTTAAATTTACCCACTGTTTTCTTATTAACTTACTTTCTCCAAAGAGTCGTTTGTCGCCCGACGTGACTTCCGAATAGGTGACCACTACCCGAGTATTCACCGTTATTTCGAATTTTCAAAATTTTTGTGGCCTGTAAGAAAAATGACGTATGTAACGTCAGAGGTTAGACAACATCTGTCTGAGAGGTCAGACGATTACTTCCCAGGTTAGGTTTGGATCGGGTTAGGTTAGGCCCGATATCGTTCTAAGTAAAATACTAAGGTTAGGTCTGCACCTATGTCTTTAACTTTACATACTTTTTCTTTTTTAGTAATGGAATATTATAATTATTTTTTCCAAAGAGTCGTTTGTCGCCCGACATGACTTTCGGGTAGGTAGCCTGCACGCCCGGGTATTCTGCGCTACCTCAAATTTTCAAAAAAAAATTCTTGCTTCTAAGCAAAATGACGGATGCGACGTCAGAGGTTAGACAACATATCTCTAAGCTACGGCAGACGATTATTCTCCCGGTTAAGTTAGGTTAGCCTCGATATTGTTCCAAGTAATATACCAAGGCTAGGTCGGCGCATTTGTCTTTAAATTTACTAATGGAATATTATAATTAATTTTCTCGAAAGAGTTTTTGTCGTCCTACATGATTTCCGGATGAATGCCTGTAAATGAAATGACGGACGTGGCGTTAGAGGTTAGAAGATCTATCTAAGAGATAGTTCCGCCAATTACTCTCCAGGTTAGGTTAGGTTTGGTTAGGTCCGATATTGTTCTAAGTATAATACAAAGGTTAGGTCTGTACCTATGTCTTTAACTTTACATACTACTTTCTTTTTAAGTAATTGAATATTATACTTATATTTTCCAAAGAGTCGTTTGTCGCTCGGCATGACTTTCGGGTAGGTGTCCTGCACGTCCAGGTATTCTGCGCTAATTCAAATTTTCAATTTTTTTTTGCCTCTAAGCAAAATGACGGAGTTTAGACAACATATCTCTAAGCTACACCGAACGATTACTCTCCCGGTTAAGTTAGGTTAGCCTCGATATTGTTCCAAGTGATATACTAAGGCTAAGTCGGCGCATTCGCGCATTTACCTATTACTTTCTTATTATTTAATGGAATATTATAATTAATTGTCTCCAAAGGGTTTTTGTCGTCCCACACGACTTCCGGGTGAGTACCTGTAAATGAAATGGACGTGGCGTAAGAGGTTAGAAGACCTATCTCAGAGATCGTTCCACCAATTACTTTCCAGGTTAGGTTAGGTTAGGCCCGATGTTGTTCTAAGTAAAATACTGAGGTTAGGTCTGCACCTATGTCTTTAACTTTACATACTGCTTTCTTTTTAAGTAATGGAATATTATACTTATTTTCTCCAGAGTCGTTTGTCGCCCGACAAGACGTTTCGGGTTGGTGCCCTGCAGGTCCGGGTATTCTCCGCAACCTCAAATTTAAAAAAAAAATTACCTCTAAGCAAAATGACGGATGCGACTTCAAGGGTTAGACAACATATCTCTAAGTTACACCAAACGATTACTCTCCCGGTTAAGTTTGGTTAGTCTCGATATTGTTCCTAGTAATATACTAACGTTAGGTCAGTGCATTCGTCTTTAAATTTGCCCATCACTTTCTTATTAGCTAATGGAATATTGTAATTAATTTTCTCCAAAGAGTTTTTGTCGTCCCACACGACTTCCGGGCGAATGCCTGTAAATGAAATGACGGACGTGACGTGACGTAAGAGGTTAGAAGACCTACCTCAGAGATAGTTCCACCAATTACTCTCCAGGTTAGGTTAGTTTTGCCCGATATTGTTCTAAGTGAAGTACTAAGGTTAGGTCTGTACCTATGTCTTTAACTTTTCATACTATTTAAATAATGGAATATTATACTTATTTTCTCTAAAGAGTCGTTTGTCGCCCGACAAGACGTTTCGGGTAGGTGCTCTGCAGGTCCGGGTATTCTCGGCAACCTCAAATTTTCAAAAAATTTTACCTCTAAGCAAAATGACGGATGCGACGTCAAATATTAGACACCATATCTTTAAGTTACACCAGACGATTACTCTCCCGGTTAAGTTTGGTTAGTCTCGATATTGTTCCTAGTAGTATATTAACGTTAGGTCAGCGCATTAGTCTTTAAATTTACCCATTACTTTCTTATTAATTAATGGAATATTATAATTAATTTTCTCCAAAGGGTTTTTGTCGTCCCACACGACTTCCGGGTGAGTGCCTGTAAATGAAATGAAGGACGTGACGTAAGAGGTTAGAAGACCTATCTCAGAGATAGTTCCACTAATCACTCTCCAGGTTAGGTTAGGCCCGATGTTGTTCTAAGTAAAATACTAAGTCAGGTTATATACCCCCGTCGGTGCGGTACGCTAGCCACTACAGTCAGTTGGTAGCAATGTTAAATAATTGCAAAAATGATGCGCAAATAAGACATTACGTCACACATTTATTCAAAATTACTACTTCACATAAAAAACCAAAAAAGTACTTACGTAAACTGTAGTAGGGCTTCTCACAGCATTACTCCATGATGGCGGCAGCGGGGCTCCGTTGATCTTTCGGGCGTGGGTAATTCGTTGGCCCCGGTTGAAACCAAATTCAAATTTGTCTTCTTTCTGGTGTAGAAGTACGGTAAGGAAGACAGGTAAGGATGAACGATAATTGGGTGTAGCAGGAAACCTACATATCGAAAAAAAGAAGACACGATAAGACACAAAGATAACTACATTTGTCCACGTCTCGGTCTCCAGTCCCGCCGTGTCCGGAAATCTGCCACCACTTTCCTTCACTACGCGTCGGCGCAATCTCGCGCAAACGCACTATCTGAAGTGACGGAAATACACACGCGTCTTTTCAAATTATTGGCGCGAAATCCTTACAAATTAAAACTTATAGAAATGTTTATATGCCGAATTTTCGGCATGTAACAATGTCTGTATCTATGCCTTTAACTTTACATACTATTTTCTTTTTTAGTAATGGAATATTATATTTATTTTTTCAAAGAGTCGTTTGTTGTCCGACATGACTTTCGAGTAGGTGTCCTGCACGTCTGGGTATTCTGCGCTACCTTAAATTTTCAAAAAAATTTTGCCTCTAAGCTAAATAACGAATGCGACGTCAAAGGTTAGACAACATATGCCTAAGCTATACCAGACGATTACTCTCCCGGTTAAGTTAGGTTATCCTCGATATTGTTCCAAGTAATACATCAAGGTTAGGTCGGCGCATTAGTCTTTAAATTTACCCATTACTTTCTTATTAATTAATGGAGTATTTTAATTAATTTTCTCCAAAGAGTTTTTGTCGTCCCATACGTCTTCCGGGTGAATGCCTGTATATGAAATGACGGACGTGGCGTAAGAGATTAGTAGACCTATCTCAGAGATAGTTCCACCAATTACTCTTCAGGTTAGGTTAGGTTAGGCCCGATATTGTCCTAAGTAAAGTACTAAGGTTAGGTCTGTACCTATGTCTTTAACTTTTTATACTATTTAAATAATGGAATATTAATCTTATTTTCTCTAAAGAGTCGTTTGTCGCCCGACAAGACGTTTCGGGTTGGTGCCCTGCAGGTCCGGGTATTCTCCGCTACCTCAAATTTTCAAAAAAAATTTGCGTCTAAGCTAAGTGACGGATGCGACGTCAAAGATTAGACAACATTCTCCAAGCTACGCTAGACGATTACTCTCCCGGTTAAGTTAGGTTAATTACTCCCTGTATGTTTGTTGTGGTTTGTTTAGCATTCTTCTTAATCTTCTTTGGGAATGAAACCACTCATAGTTTTTAAAATCTATTTTATTTACGTTTCGATCCATGACCTAGGATCGTTGTCAAAATAATAAAAACTTCAAGTTTGACGTTTATGACATAAATTGAAGGTTACTTTGATTTATTGATGTTTGAAATATTTGGTTTGAGTACACTAAGCAAAAATTTTTAAAGTTTAAAAGAATGATTGCCTTCAATTTGTGTTGCGACCTGGGATCGACTTTCCTATGGTAGCCAATACGCTTAACGTGAAATCGGCTGATTAATTTTTATTGGTGAATTTTATATAAATTCAATAATTTGGGAAACATTTTTTAACATGTTTCTATTTATACAATTGAGAGATTTCTGATTTTATGTCTTATTTTACCGAGATTCAAATTCAAACCAAATATTTCAAACATTAATAAATCAAAGTAACCTTCAATTTATGTCATAAACGTCAAACTTGAAGTTTTTATTATTTTGACAACGATCCTAGGTCATGGATCGAAACGTAAATAAAATAGATTTTAAAAACTATAAGTTAGGTTAGCCTCGATATTGTTCCAAGTAATATACCAAGGTTAGGTCGGCGCACTAGTCTTTAGATTTACCCATTACTTTCTTAGTAACTAATGGAATATTATACTTAATTTTCTCCAAAGAGTTTTTGTCGCCCCCATGACTTCCAGGCGTGCCTGTAAATGAAATGACGGACGTGACGTAAGAGGTTAGAAGACCTATCTCAGAGATAGTTTCACCAATTACTCTCCAGGTTAAGTTAGGTTAGGCCCGATATTGTTCTAAATAAAATACTAAGGTTAGGTCTGTACCTATGTCTTTAACTTTACATACTACTTTCTTTTTAAGTAAGGGAATATTATACTTATTTTTTCCAAAAAGTCGTTTGTCGCCCGGGTAGGTACGCTGCACGCCCGAGTATTTGCCGCTACCTCAATTTTCAATTTTTTTACGTGTAAGCAATATGACGGATGCTACCTCATAGGTTAGACAACAATGCTACGCCAGACGATTACTTTCCCGGTCAAGTAAGGTTAACCCCGATATTGTTCTAAGTAAAATACTAAGGTTAGGTCTTTAAACTTTACCTACTACTTTTTTTATTAACAAATGGAATATTATACTTATTTTCTCCAAAGTGTCGCTTGTCGCCCGACATAACTTCCGGGTATTTGGTGATAACTCAAGTTTTTAAATTTTCTTTTGCCTGTTAGCAAAATGACGTCAGAGGTTAAACGGCAAACGATTACTCCTCCGGTTAGGGTACGTAAGCCCCGATATTGTTCAAAGTAAAATACTTGGTTAGGTAGTCGCCAGAGGCGTTTTTTCTATGCCAAAAGAAATATTAAACAATCTGAACGGAGTTGTGATTTATTTTAAACCATGTTTTTTTGTCGTGGACCATAGTGTATTTTATTGAAATCGTATCATAGTGTTCTTATTTTGCTGTTTTACAGAAAATATACTGAATATTATAATAAAAGAGTTGTGAATGTTATTTCAATGACAAGCAGCTTTGTTAAATAAATAAGAATTACATCAAATAAAACACATTTGCTATTTTTGTAGCGTATATTTCCATAGTATCCAACAAACACCAGGGTCGTTGAATGCTTTGTTTTCAACGTAAGTCATCCCAAAGTACATAGTGCATTTTATGAAAAAAAAATTTAAATATGGGCCTTTTAAGATTCTAATACATAATAATTAAATACTCAAATTTATTTATTTTAAAAGATGCAAAACGCAGATTATATACACCAACGAACTACATTTGTTAATATTTGCTTATAAATTCAAATTTATTTTTACTATAAATGTTGTAATTTTGAATTTTCTGTAACTTGTTTGTTAGGATAATTTATTTCTACTTGATACACGATTTGCCTCGAGTGACCCCATAAATAAAACTTCAAGGATTTATTTAGATCAAGAGATCTGGTTGTCCATGATATTGGACCTTCGTTATCAATAGGTTCATTTATAAAATATGTTTTTAGCTAACGTTTCTCTTTCTTTCTCGGTGAAGGACATTCATAATATTGATATATAGGAAGTAGTTTTAAGCTAAAATTTATACACACTCTGTCTTATGTTTTTTTCTGAAATTTTCCGTTGGTACACTTTTGATTTTAGTTCAGATGAGATACAAATGACGGCGATACATTGTTATATAAACTGATTCAAGCACTATGTTGAAAATAACACCATGTTACGGTTAAATTGTGCATGAAGTTAATTAATTGTGATTTGCTCTGAAGAGGCGAGGGCCGCGTAACGATATAAGGGTGCGTCAGTTAACTGCAGTGGTGCGGGAGTGGAATCCTATGGATATATGAGGAAAGAAAATATAAGTTCAAAATAAAGAAATACAAAAATATAAATAACACGACTAAATACAAAAATTCTACGTTACATTAACACTTACCCTGAAAAGGTTTTTTTACTTCTGATAAAATCGAGGGGTGCCAAACCGTCTGTCGCAGCAATTCCTTATGATTATTTCTACATGGAAGACTGTTTTTCCGCATAAAACTTTTGCTTCGGTCACAATTAAATAAAATTGTAAAATAAAATACTACTTCCAAATAAGATATTATCATTGTGGTAGCTGGATATTCTTTACACTTAGCGCACTTTACCTAGTTCCTAAATAAATTCAAATAAAAATTCAACCTAGACTTAAGCTCTATTCTCAAAACAATATCAATAAAAATTCAAATATTTCTTCCCCAAAAAACAATTTCTTAATGTCGAATCTGGCCAGATATGGCTAAAATAAATCTTAAAGAAAAAACTTCGTTACATCCAACAATAATAATTAATTTCAAGCTCTTCCCGTTTTTCATTTGCTACGCGCATTGACGTAGCCTAACAAAAAAAGGAAGAAGAAAGAAAATAAAGATATTGACCGGACTCATCCGGTGAGTGGGCGGGGTATACTACATACAAAAATTATAGGAGGCCTGAAATAAAAAATACACGCAATCATTTATTAAAACCACACGCAACATAACAAAAATTATAATTAAATTAAAAAAAAGTTATATCAGTACAGTAATAGCAAAAACAAATGGAAACAAAAATAAGTAGTAATTACAATATGCATGTCAGGAAGAACCAAGAAAAACAATCAATTCTTGACATATCGAGCTGCCGATTTTAAGTATCTACCCCCATATTAATTAACGAAGAAAGAAAAAGAAATCACAACTGTAAAAACCGCAGCTCTAAATCGGCATCTTAAATATAAAATTAAGTATATACAATCGTTACAATATCAATAATACGTGCCCCCCCCCCCTCCCCCCTACAGATGATAATCATTTTAGAACCACAAGGTGTAATCATCCAACAAAATGGAAATCTACTGGTTCAACCAGTTTATGGGTTCCATACAAAAAAATAGTGGATAAACACTCACCCACGTGTCGGATATGTTGGACCCTATCACACCCTCCTTAGGGCCGCAGCGGGACAGCAGGGCCCAGGACCACGCAATTGGTGCCATATAAAAAGGGACGGCCATCGCCTCCTCAACTAGGTCCAAGGTAACAGGTAGGTCTATCCACCGGAAGAAGCTAGGTGAAATTAATTTACTGTCGTCGAAAAGTATAGATTTGTAAAACCAGCATTACTAACCACGCTGTATTGCGTGCGCGAAATTCCCACGAAGAAAACGGAAACAACAAAAATATAACGACGGTTTTCATCGTGTATAAGGAAAAGCAAGTGAATATTAATTGGTTTAACTAAATAACGAGAGTTCAAAAAGTAACATTGGTGTTAACAAACGATCAGACACTGGAAAACGCGGTTTTATCGGATAGTACGCGACCTTAGTTCGACGAGTCTTTAGATGGAAATCACATAAGAATCAATTATACGCGGTCGTACTGTATAACTAGTTAACGGATACCTAAAACAAGGTACTGACTATTTAATTATAGCATAAACTTTACGTTTCGAAGCAACTAGATTTGAGTTAAAAAATAATGTAAAGCGGGCTTATAAGGAACAGGTAAAATAGATAGGATGTTGATGAAGGATTTAAGAATTGTAACGGAATCGACTTAACAAAATTATTGTAAAGCGGTCTTATGAATTAATAATGGAAAAAGGAGTATTTTAATTTTTCCCGAAAATAAACGCAACAAATCCCCACACACCCCGCCCCACCTCGAAAAATTAACAGGTCGGAGTAGGAAAACAAAAGTACGGGAGTGGACATGACCAAAAGAAATCAAAGAAAAAACCAAACACAACAAAAAATTCGCTTAATAACTAAAAGAAAATTCATTACGAAAACTAGAAAACCAGAAACACCCCAAAATAAAAAAGAACCTTCATTCGGCTCGAAGACCAATCGTAGAAACAATAGAACTCCGAACAAAAAAAACCAAAAACAAAATAAAAATTAATTTGGAACACCAATGGAAGTGAACCAAGAGCAAGAAAAGAAAAATAAAGAAAAGAAAAAAGGAAGGTGGGTAACAAGCAATCAAGGAGTACTAGAGTGGAATGGCCGCAGCACTGCGAAGTCGTCAAAGAACAGATGTTTCTCAGATGAAGCAGTAAAGTTATCACTCTCTAGAACAGGATTGGTTTCCTGCGAAGAAACTAAAAAAAGAAAAAAGAAAAGCGAGAATGAAACCGAGCAGTAACAGCCAAAACAGGATCCAAGGGTCAAGCCTCAAGTAAGCAAAGGAACAAGAAGGGAGAACGAGAGGAAGAGCGCTGGTAAAAGAAACGATGTACTACAAACTGCGGTAATCAAAAATCTCAACAAACTAAGGACCAAAGAAAAGAATAGCTAACTATACCTAAAGTCGACTAAGGCGTGGTTTCCGAAAAAAGAAAAACGGACTAGAAAGCGCCTACCACAGAAGCGGATGGACGAAACACAATCGGTATAGGAACCGACAAAAAGAAGACCAGCCAAAGGAAAAAGGAGAGGAATGTGTAGCGAAAGGAACGAGGAAAAAAAAGAAAAACCAAAAAGAATAACACCAAGCAGCAAGTACAAGAACAAAAAAGCCTAAGAATCGCACAAAAGAAAATAAAACAGAATCCCAGTGTAGTTATGTACGAGTATGTGTGTGCGTGTGCCTGTGTGTGTTGATGTATGAATATGTGCGTGTGTGTGGGGGGTGTTTGTGTGTGTGGGTGTGTAAGAAGTGTGTGTGTATGTGTTGTGCATGTATAAAGTGTGCGTGTGTATGTGTTGGACCGCTGTAGTCGCCTCTTACGACAGGCAGGTCGTACCATGGGGATATTCTATTCCCGGACCCCTCACGGGTGCAAGGAAAAAGAAAAAGAAAGAAAACTCAGCAAACAGGCAAGTAAATAAAAAGATCGTAAAATACAAAAATCAAAACCTAAGGAGAACAACGTCGGCATAAGAATCTGGGGCACGAGGACTAGGTATTGGGGTTAAGGCGTTTACGCCGTCAGAAGGAAAACAGAGCGAGATAGGGGGCGTTAGGATTGTCCGGATGGGCAGGTTTCAGATCTTTAACATGCCAAATGGATTTTTGACCGGAAGGATCGGTAAATTCAAAGGTCCGGGGAGAAACGACTTTAGAAATAAGAAAAGGACCAATGAATCTAGGAGCAAGTTTGGCATTAAAATGACGTGAAGCATCGGACAGAGCGAAATTACGGCGCCAAACAGAATCGCCTAGTTTATAAGAGACGGGACGACGACGGAGATTATAGCGGCTGTGAATTTTTCGATAACCGGCAGAAAGTTCTTTGAGAATGTGGGAACGTATATTCTTAAAGTGGTCAGGATCTGGTGAAGGATGTTCGGGATCAGGAATGTACATGTCGTTTATTTCGGACAGCTGTTCAAAATAATCGCCGGAAAAGAAATACTCGCGACCAAATAGAGCGAAGAACGGAGTGAAGCCTATGATTTCGTGTTTGGAAGTGCGGATTGCACAAGAAATTTTTGGGAGGTTTACATCCCAATGACGTTGGTCGTCGCGTACATAGGAAGCAAGCATGGTCTTGAGGAAGCGGTTAACACGTTCGGCAGGATTGGCTTGGGGATGATAGCGGGCGGTAAAAAGGATTTTGGAGTGATACCGGGCACACAAGGGGGCAAGATTAAGGGTACGGAATTGTACGCCGTTATCTGTGATAAGGTATTGTGGGACACCGAAAATGGGGAAGACTTGATCGTCTAGGACTTTGGTGACGGACTGTGCAGTGGCTGTACGTAAAGGAAAGAAAAGGGAAAACTTAGTAAAATAATCAGCCACTACAAGAATATAGGAGTGACCACGAGTGGAACGAGGAAGAGGGCCTACGATGTCACAGGAAAGGACTTGCCAGGGATAGGATGGTTTGGCCCTAGGAGTGAATAAACCAGGATGAGGTAACTGTTCAACTTTGTGAGCTGCACAAATCGGACAACGTCGGATGTAACGAGCGACGTCAGCTCTGACACAGGGCCAGTAATATTTTTGAAGGAGACAAGCAGAAGTTTTGGTCACGCCACAATGACCGGAAGTAGAAGGATCGTGATGGGGGGATATCAGACTTTTACGCTGTTCAGAAGGTACGACGATCTTCCAATCGTCCAGAGAATCGGCAGCGATAAACGTTTTGTGACGACGGAAAAGGATATTGTCCTCCACGGACCAGGAAGGTTAACGTGTAACGGCGTTAGACATCTTTTGGACCATGGTGTTGTACCAGGGATCCGGAGTAGGAAGGAAGACTTCGAAAGAGGTGACTGTGAAAATAGAAATTGGTTCAAGAACCAGAACAGCTTTGTTAAATAAATAAGAATTACATCAAATAAAACTCATTTGCTATTTTTGTAGCGTATATTTCCATAGTATCCAACAAACACCAGGGTCGTTGAATGCTTTGTTTTCAACGTAGTCATCCCAAAGTACATAGTGCATTTTATGAAAAAAATATTTAAATATGGGCCTGCTTCTTTGTTGTTTACACTTTTAACATTCTAATACATAATAGTTAAATACCCAAAATTTATTTATTTTAAGACGCAAAACGCAGATTATATATACTAACGAACTACATTTGTTAGTACTTTCTTATAAATCAAAATTTATTTTTACTATAAATGTTGTAATTTTGAATTTTCTGTAACTTGTTTGTTAGGATAATTTATTTCTACTTGATACACGATTTGTCTCAAGTGACCCCATAAATAAAACTTCAAGGATTTATTTAGATTAAGAGATCTGGTTGTCCGTGATATTGGACCTTCGTTATCAATAGGTTCATCTATAAAATAAGTTTTAGCTAACGTTTTTCTTTCTCGGTGAAGGACATTCATATTATTGATACCGAGGAAGTAGTTTTAAGCTAAAATTTATACACTCTGTCATACAGTTTTTTCTGAAATTTTCTGTTGGTACACTTTTGATTTTAGTTCAGATTAGCTACAAATTACGACGATACATTGTGATATAAACTGATTCAAGCACTATTTTAAAATAACACCATGTTATGGTTAAAATGTGCATGGAGTTAATTAATTTTGATTTACCCTGAAGAGGCGAGGACTCCGTAACAATATAAGGGTGCGTCGGTTAACTGCAGTGGTGTAGGAGTGGATTCCTATGGATAAATGAGAAAAGAAAATTTAAGTTCAAAATAAAGAAATACAAAAATTTAAATAACGTGACTAAATACAAAAATTCTACGTTATATTAACACTTACCTTGAAAGGTTTTTCTATTTCTGTCAAAATCGAGGGACACCAAACCGTCTGTAACAGCAATTTCTTATGATAGTATTTCTACATGGAAGACTGTTTTTCCGCATAAAACTCTTACTTCGGTTACAATGAAATAAAATTTTAAAATAAAATACTTCTTCCAAATAAGATATCACTGTGGTAGCTGGGTATTCTTTAAATTTAGCTGACTATACCCAGTTCCTAAATAAATTCAACCTAAACTTAAATTCTATTCACAAAAAAATATCAATAAAAATTCAAATATTTCTTTCCTAAAAATCAATTTCTTAACCTCAAATCTGGCCAGGAATGGCTAAAATAAATCTTAAAGAAAAAAACATCGTTACATCCAACAATAATAATTAATTTCAAACTCTTCCCGTTTTTCATTTAGTTTATGTAACATTTTAAATCACAATTTGGCAGTGCACGTAAATAACACCGGGAAAACAACCTTTTCGTTTTCATTTTCCATTCAAAAAATACCAAGTTTTTATACTTTTACTAACATTATATTTTACCAATAAAGCTTTCATTTTGACAACATACAATTTCGTCACTTATTAGTCCAACCCTATAGTTATTTTCATGTTTAATGTAATTCCGGATTATATAAATAATAACAAATAGACATTTTAGTTCATAAATGCATAATTAAAAATTCAAAAACATAAAAACTCACTCTACTCACTGTGTAATTCGAGGATATCCAAGAACACCAATATTTGCTTGCAATAATTTTTTCAATTATTCAAGAACAAAACTCCCTGTACTAAAAAAGCCACAAAGTTGTAATCTAATGGAGAACTGACTTACCTGGTTGTAACCCTTTTGTTTGCAAGCGGTTCTCACGACATATCCGCACGCGCGCGTTTATGTAACTACCCTCCGACTTGCGGATGTATTTCACTTTTACATGTCAATCGCAGCCTACTCCTTCCTTTCAGGAATGCTATAGCATTTTTCTTGGAGCTTATTATAATCTCGGCGGTAACGTACGAGAGCCTCTACAATAGTTGGTAGCAATGATAAATAATCGCAAAATGATGCGCAAATAAGGTACTACGTCATATAAATGTTTTAAACTACTACATCACATGCAAATAAAAACGATAAAGGTACTCACGTAAACTGTAGGACTTCTCACAGCATTACGCCATTATGGCGGCAGCTGGGCTTCGCTGAGCATTTCGAGCGTGGGTGATCTTTCCGCCCCCGGTTGAATCCAAATTTAATTTGTCTTCTTTCTTGTGTAGAGGTACGGTAAGGAATACATACGGGTAGGAACGATAACAGGTACAAGGCAGGAAACCTACCTATCAAAAAAGGACAAGATACGGCACAAAGATAACTACACTCGGCACGACGTCTGGCTCACCCATCCTCGACGTGTCGGAAATCACCCCCTTCTTCTTCACTCCGCGTCTGCGTAATCCTTTACGCAAACGCACTGCCTGAAGTGACGGAAATACGCGCACAAGTCTTTTAAAATTATTGGCGCGAAATCCTTACAAATTAAAACTAAAATTGGAAATGTTTACGGCCGATTTTCGGCACGTAACAAGCTTCTGTACTTTCATCCGCACTTTTAATCGAACATTGTATCAAACCAACATATAAAAATAACATTATATACAAACCCCCAATCCGCGCATACCCCTACATTTTGATGTAGGTTTATCACTTATTCTCAATTAATTGATTATTTATTCTCCGTTGGGTCTAATTCTGGTATTATTTCCCCACTCTATTATATTCTTAGTCCGGGAATTTTTTGTCATTGCACAATTTTGCTATTGAGTTTATGAAAGCAACCGGTGAAAGTACGTGTTATCATGTGATTTATTTAGGTTTACATTTGTGTTTGTCTGAAGCAATATAAATGAAATAGTATATTATTCAACATACGGTAATGTAGGCAATAACTCATGCAGATGAGTTTGCGGCACGAGCCGAAGGGGAGTGCCGTAATTCATCAAGTGAGTTATTGCCATTACCGTATGTTGAATACTATACTTTATCTACGACTATAAGCACAATAACAACTTTTAATAAACACATGTAATCAAAATTATTTAAAAAAAATTAGAGTACAAATTTGTTTGACATTAGGTAAATGTCAATGAGCATGGCTACTTTGATACTGTTGGTAGGTAATTAAATAGAAATATCAGCTGGAAGCGTGAGTTATCATAACTCACGCTCATAACTCACGGTGTTTAATTATGAACACTATTACTTGTTCAAAAGTATATGAATAATGGTATTATAACTAAATAGGAGTAGATAAACATTGTAATCTATTGTATGGAATGATTAATTCGTAACTGTAATCGAATATGCGTGAATTTCATTTTGTCAGTGTCTAGCGCTTTACATTGTATCAAGTATGTGTGTGATTTTCTTGTGTTGCAACTATGTCTATTAAAACTAAGTAGCATTGAATGGGCTTTATTGAACTAGAATTTTTAAAAACTCATTTGAGATGCACATATATTAATAAATTTACTGTTACATTCGCAATAATTCTGAAAGCTTTCTTTAAAAAACGGCATATTTCCACTATGAAATTTTATGGTAATAATTAATTTGTTTACATTTTTGTGGTTTAAAATAATTTACAACGCTGAGCTGATTTCCAACATGTATTTAACAGAGATAAAACGATTAATTTTGTAGTTTTAAGCTTATGATTTCAATAAAAATACTTGTTTTACTGCAATGTCTTGTTTCTGAATACTATTATACATGAAATTAAAACTATAGAGGACGCTTCAATAAGTTGTCCCTTTTTAAACACCCCCGCTCATCTAATTTTTATTTCCCATAGCGCCCAAACGTTACAACCTTGTGATCACCAGATTGTTCAATGACCAATTATCGTTGTGCTTATTACCTATTGTTTCAGATAAAAGCGACATTCGTAAAGGTTTTGAAAAAGTAAATACTAGTAGATAAGCTACGTGTGTGTTGGACCGACAAAATAGATTGTATGCGTATTCCCATAGGCATATTTAAAGTGGCTAGTAAATTTTATACAATTCAAGATCGTTTGGTTAAACTTGTTAACCCTTAAAAACCACCGCATCTAGAGTAAAATACAACAGTAACTACCACGCATATATAACCTCAAATTTAGACAGGGGCTAAATTTCCCGAGACGACGAAATACGTCACAAAGTTATTAGGGATGTATGTGTGTGGTAGTTACTGTTATATTTTACTCTAGATGCGGTGGTTAACAATTTGGGCGCCAAATTGTTAACCTTTAAAACCCACCGCATCTAGAGTGAAATACAACAATAACTACCCACACATAACCTCAAATTTACTCGAGTTAAATTTCTCGAGGCGACGAAATACGTCGCATAGTTATTAGGGATATCACTTAACCTCTGTGTTTTGCGCCCGTTGCAGCGATTTCCTTGGTTCCATGTTAGCATTCTCCCAGACCACAAAAATAAGACGCCTCTTAAGCTGGCAGGACCAAATGGGCATAATCGCTTCGGACCAATTACATTATTTTGTACCAATTTGTACCACCAAAAAAATTTTGTATCTTGTGCCGTTTTGAAGAAATGCGTGGCGCTGCTAGCTTAATATTAAGCTAGCAGAACCACATCGCGAAAAATACGAACATAACAAAAATAGAAATCAAAAGGGCTGATTGTGTGTACCAATTTGTACTTCCGAAAAAAAATTTATATCTTGTGCCGTTTTAAAAAAAATGCGTGGCGCTGCTACCTTAATATTAAGTTAGCATGACTACACCGCAAAAATACCAAAACAATAAAAACATAAATAGAAATAAAAATGGCTAATTTTGTACCAATTTGTACTCTCGATAAAAAGTTTATATCTTGTGTCGTTTTTAAAAAATTCGCTGTTAGCTTAACATTAAGCTAGCAGGACCACACCGCAAAAATACCAGAACAACAAAAATAGAAATGAAAAGGGCTGATTTTGTACCTATTTGTACCGCAGATAAAAAGTTTGTACCTTGTGCTGTTTTTAAAAAATGCTTGGCGCATGCTATCTTAATATTAAGCTAGCATGACTACACCGCAAAAAATACGAAAACAAAAATAGAAATTAAGTCGGCTGATTTTGTACCAAAATGTACCGCTAGTAAAAAGTTTGTACCATTAACCATTTTAAAAAATGCGTGACGCTGCTACCTTAATATATTATGCTGGCTGGACCACAGCGAAAAACATAACAAGGAAAACTAAGATAGAAATGAAAAGGGCTGATTTTGTACCAATTTGTACTACCAAGTAGTTTGTACCAGTTTGATGAGGCATCCAAGTGAACTTGGTAAAATTGGTCAGCGCCCCAAAAGAAGATATTTAAAAGCACCTAAAACCATTAAAAGAACGTTTGTACCCGTTTGTGCCACATTCGATTCCGATGTTTCCATAGCGGAGCGAAATAGAGGACCTTCAACAATCGTGAAAGGAATAACTTATAAATTTGTAAGATATTTGTATTCTGCAAACAAGTACTATTTGGTAATCGTTTGTGCCAGTTTGTACTATTTTCGGATTTGTTTGTACTTCTAAATAGGTAATAAACAGTAGAGAAAAGCCAACAACACTCCAAAACAAAATATTTGAAAACGGCTAACGCCTCGAGTAAGCATCTTTGTATCATTATGGAAGCGGGAATACGTAATTTTAAAAAATCGTGCAATCGGTAATTGGATCACCGATAACAAATACAGTCGAAAATTGATAATGACATGAGTTCAACATGGAGAAATTAAGTGGCCAATTTTTTCATTCCACTAAAAAAATCAATTATATCTAAATTAATTTTATTTTGAAGAAAGCAGATGAGTTTAAGACTTTACACTTACAATTACTTGAATAATTAAATTTATGCTCAACAGAAATTTTATATTGTTATAAAACGCTAGAACTTTTCCTTTGATGTTTGTTCAATGAAACATTCTCAGTGTATTATGTAGTTTTTCTAGCATTCAGTCAATGTTTGTACTTTTAATGAAGTAATTTCTTAACCATATCTCAGAATCCATTATTAAAAATAATTTAAACTTCATAACCTCAAGTTACCGATTAGCTGATTCTGTAATCGTCGTCATTACGTCTTCAGTCCTGGGAACTGGTTAGACGCGTACCTCCATTGTGTCCTATTCTGAGTTAACCTACACATTTCCCTGAAATTCCCACAGTCTGCATCTGTAATAGAAAAAAATAATTATCCAAATCTACCAAATGCAGAAAACAACGATTGAATTTTAATTTAATTGAAGCGTGATAGTTGTTACAATTACAACAGTACCGTAGTCTATCGCGTGCTCGTCTAGATGGCGTAATAGAAGTGCACAAATTTTCAAACACTTAATTGAATTACTTTACAAAAATGTGTATGCTAATTAACTATAATCAGGCTTACATTTTGTCCATCTAAACATCAAATTAAAGCCATAAACCCTTGGTGTTATGGCATTTCTCAAGGCTGAAATACCATATTGTTGATCTATATCCTTTTCTATAACAAATTTATTTAGCGGAGTCTGTTGTATACCTACAACATTAAACAGGGAACACAGATAAGATAACAGAAGGATTGACGAGGAAAATCGGTGGATGATCTTCACTACTTTAATTTATAAAGCACTGCTCTCAGGGTTTTTCAAGATAATGTAGTTACGTGTAGAATGCATGATGGTCGCTGTTATTTTCAACTTGTAAATCACTCCTTGAGCGTAGCGTGTTTTCATTGTCGAACCAGCAATACATATTCCTTTAAATCGCGGAAAACGTCTACACTGCAAAATACATAATAATCGAAACTAATTCTAATAAACCTCGAGGATAATTCACACAATCTATTTTCTAGATAAATTACAATTTGTAATACCCCTAGATTAATTATACAAAAAATCCCCTACAACGGATTATTACTGAAATCTTTGTGAATCAAATTGAAGTGTAACAAAGTGTCACATATCGACAGGTAAAATTGAAAACATCACAATTTTTGAATCGTCCTTTTACTCTAAATTAAAATTGATCAAAATAATTGTTTGTTCAGTTTGTTTAGAAAAGTTATCTTTGAATTTTGAGTTTATAGTAATTGCAATCTTATCTAAACCAAATTAATTAGTCGAATTGTACGTTTGTAGAAGAAATAAATTTTCTGAGTGAAGCTACCATTAAGATAACCAATTTATAGTATGCAATATTTTGATATATCATGCCCCGATACCTAAAATGAAAAATAAACCTTGAAAAATGCATTACTGTGTATTCATGCCTCGGAAGCTCCAGGCGATCTGTATTTATGTTACAATTGCTAGAAAGTCTAAGCATAATTTTTGCAAAGCTATTTTCACGTTCTAAAAACCAACAACAATTTTAACGTAAATTAGTGTTAAAAATAACCACTTTGACTTATACAAAGATTTATTCTTTTCAACATTTGTTTTGATGTTGTCGCTTTAACTATTTCTGGATTTAAATCCTATTTTTGCAGTCTTCTTCTGTTATAACTGTTACCTCGTATACTATATTCTTAGAAAACCCGCAAAGAAAATAATACCGGGATTTACCAATCCGGGGATCGCGCAGGCTATAAGACGGTTGTTACCAATTCACCTGTTTGGAAAGATATGTTTAAGGCAACACTTACATTTTGCGTGTTGTAGGTGGGAGCACTATCTTACAAGGAAAAAATATGTGCGTATTCCGCTTGCCTGCACAGAGGGCGGTATATATTGCAAAGAAATTACATATAAAATAATATAATTTACGTTTCAAATTAACAATGTAAATTAATTATAACTCTGCTCATTTTCAAAATTAATGCTTATTAGCAAGCTAACTCAAGAGTATGATATATCTGTGTTCGAAGTGGATGCAAATTGTCGCTTCTAGTTCAGATTTCCGTAGTGGAGCTCTTGTTAATTCGTACAATAAAGACGGAACAAGACAGTGCACGATATTAAATTGGGCCAGATATAGAAATTGACAGGTAAACACTCCACTACATAGTCTATGGTGCACTTCTTCACAAGTAGTTAAAGATGAGCTATTCGCGACAAGAATGATATGGTGATTGGCTTCTTCAGTTTATAAAATCACCCGCGATTCTTTGTGCATCGTTCTAATTGGTAGGCATATCTATTGCGAACTGTGGGAATTACATTTTACATTTCTTTCCCACAGTATAAAAACTGTTATTACGAAAACACAAAGATAATTCACACAAGCCTATAACTCAGTATTACAAAAATATGTGTAATATACCTAAATTAATTATACAAAAATCCTCTAAAATTAATTATGTACTAAAATAATTTGTGAAACACTTTCTAACGTGTAACAATCCTTCTTGTAAGAATCATTTTCACGAAGTTCTTGAACTAACATGTATTTGTATTAATCTACATTATGCTTTTTCATGATTTTCCACTTAGTGTTATTACTGATTCTGCATTGAGACTTGTCGTGTGATGTATTATTATTAGCAGCATAGAAGGTCATTACTGTTGTTTTGAGGTTTACGTAAATAACTGCACTCCCACGCCGTTCTTTATTAATTTTAAATGTCCCAAAAATGTCTTTATAGTTTTAAAAATAATGCGAACATTTAGGCGCGAGAGGGCCTGGTCCTAAGCGGATACCTTGTTGAAAACTGACGCATTGTTTCATTTAAATTTCTATCGCGTTCGCTATACATTACTGTTTGTTCGAAGAAATCAGAACTATTTAATTGTTAGAGTCGTTATAATAATAACAAAAGCTGTATCTTGTTCACCTAACTTATAATAACAAACAAATATCGCGGTAGAAAACAAACAAAACTAAGATTAGCAAATATGCGTGCATCCCAAAGAAAAAGACCAACTTAAATTTATCAAATGTATTTTAGTATTTATAGTACGCTTTATATAAGAGTGCATCAACGTAAAAGTCCTCTTGACATGTAGTATTCATTTTTATTGTTACAACCAATCACAATTATAAAATATACAACAGCATGAAATGTGTAGCAAGTGGAAAACAGAAATATATCTTACGGCTTTTGGTGGGCCTTTGCAAAGCTTCGAACGACCTTTTTAGTGTGGGATTCTGTTGGTTGTAGATAATCAAATATTCCAACGTAATGTTGAATGGAAGCTTCAACACAGGGGCACTTTTACCTGTAACGGTATTTCTAATATTGCATTTTGGAACTTGTGTCTCGCAATCATTGTTTAATACCGTACTTGAATTATCCATTTAAACAATCGCATCCTGCACATCGATGGTTGCGTGTTCAATCGAATTCGAAGTTCTGTAACTGAAGATTCAAGATTGATTCTTTTCCCCAATTCTTATTCGTAGGTTTTGTTTTTGTCCCAGAGTCATCGCATGTTATATTTCGTTCTTATGGAGTAGTGCAGCTAATTGATGTTCTTCGGTCGAGATCAATGTCGCCCTTTTCGTGTGACCGGTCATTGTTCCCACACTTTTGAAAGCGGCGGCGTTTGTTTACGTTCACAACGAATTTTTTTATGGCTGTATATGTCTGGGTATATTACTATTGGGGTAATTTACTAAGGTTTCTTTGAGTTTGTGTGAATGTGTACAGATAAGCTTTCCTATGATGGTTATTTACCGAAATCTATCTGTATTTTTCCAAATTTAATACAAAGAGAGTAAAGTCCCGACCTTTATTACTAATTATATAAATGAACTAGGTCCTTTACTATTTTATTTTATTTATTTACTCTACGAACAAATTCACTAATTGTTCCACGAAGTACGTAATTCGTAGCTAACATGCAATAAATCTAATCAGTACCAAAAAGAATACTGCTGATACTTTTGTATAAGCAGATGGGTTAAGTACAAAAAGCAAAAGCATTAAAGTTCGAAACTTCTCTAGTAACGATTTTACCAGAACAAACATTAGCGTATCTAATTTCAACTTGGGTTTATCCCTGGGTATGTTAGAAAAGGAAAACAAGTCACATACATGTGTCTGGATACTTTTCTTGTCAGCCCTCGGAAGCGAATTGACACAGCATCGCCGAGGTAGTCAGCAATAACCATGCTACTACCGTAATTGCAACTGCGGTCTGCATGCAAGAGCAGTTGATCTACATCAAGAAATAATCGGGCTACGCAACGAGCAATTTAGCCTCCAGCTAACAGCTAAAAAATTTAAATCTTACTAATATTAACAACTCAGGAGCGCCTACCGATACACCCAAAATCTAGACATTTGATAGAGGAGAAACGTGCATCGCTCTTGGAGTAACAGAACGAGTAGTTTTTACAAGTGCATTAACGCACAAGCTGCAGAATCAAAGTTTAAAAGGAGTTCAGAATAACACGAACTCGAAAAGCAAACATCCGCGTTATCGAAACGCGATTGAAACTGGAAAACACGGTTTTACCAGAGAATAGTAGGATATATTATTTCGACAAATCTTTAGATGGGAAACCCACTAGAATGCAATTATACATTATCAAAAGGTATAACGTGCTCACGGATACCTAAACAGAATCTTGACTAATTAATTGTAGCATAAACGTGTCGTTTCAAAACAACTAGATTTACGTTGAGAAACTCTTAGAAAGAGTATTTATTATTAATTATGCGGAAGGATTTAACAATAGACATGGAATTTATACGAACGGATAATGAATTAACAAGGGATTTGGGTTGAAAATTATGGTAAAGTGAGTTTATCTGAACAGGTACAATATATCGAGCATTGTGGGAGAATTTAATACTAGAAAAGGAATTTATGTAAATAAAATAACCAATTATTGCCGAAAATGAACGTAACAAATTTTTTCTCTAAAGTGCTGAAATTTGTTTAGAACCAAGCCAATGAATTGTCCTTTATATTTCTAAACATGGTTGTTGATAAAGCTAATAAATACAGCATTTCATGCTGTATCAAAACACACTGTTTTAGAAACTTATATTTTAAATTTAACCTTTTCTGCGCATGATTTACCCCGTGTGGAATACAAAAATTTCCATCATCTTTTGTGTACGACATTTGATTCTTAAGAAAATCGAAACCAATCATGGAGACGCCGATGCAAATGTCACAGGAAATTGAACTGAAATTGCAATAACTTCCGTTGCTTTATAGTTTTAAACTGATCCCTTTTTTAAAGATGAAAGCAGAACCATGTATCATGAACGCTGATATGTTTAAGTTCGATTTATTTTTTTGATTGAATAGTCTCTTAGTTTTTGATATACAGTTAACACAATGTATTATTCAAATTGCTGACGTTGAACACTAACGTATAATCGCAAATGAGTTCGAATGGGTGAAAACATCAATCGATACTGTTAAAACTGTGCATTTTCTCTCGAAACTTGAGAGATTCGATGAAACATTCTTTTCTGTTCCCCCTGGAAAGAAGCAGGCGAGTTTCGCAAACGGCGTCGAACGGAGGACGTCAGGATGTGTGATTAAGGTTGTTTCATTGCGAATAACCCGAAAATAATGTTGAGAATATAATCTGTAACGATTCTTCGCGTATGGTCGCAAAATTCGTGTGAGTTTACATTTCCAGACACGGGTAATTTCGTAAAGATGTCAATAAATTACGCCAGTTAATTTTCTGTACGTTTCAGAATATTTAGCAATGTGAAAACACATTCGACAGTGAAATACGGCCATAGTCTACATTTAACAGACGAAAATTACATATGAAATCATTCGTGAAAGATTGTTTTTCAAGATTGAATTGAAAAGTGTTACAGTTTTCCCGTTTTATCGTCCCGAGTTCACGATTGCAGTAACTTCACCGCAGTATCATCACTGCATTTGTATGAGCTAACTTTAATTCTAACCTAACTTAGGGTCGTTATTACTGTTAAATATGTAAGTCTTGGAGCATGTGAAAGAGTGTTTGACTTGCTCGTTCAGAAAATCACACTGCAGGTTATTTTCAAAGGCTGATCTTTCACTAACTCCAGCTTCCAGGACAACGAAAAAATAACGTTTGCATGCCGATCGCATCGAAGTCGTTCGTGAAAAAAGACAGACCACAGAAAAGTTTTACGCCTGTCATGGGTTTTGTTCTCGAATTTATAAAAACAGTATTGGTATGTTAGGTCGGGTTTATTTTAGAGACGAGGCGGGGTTTGTTACGTGCCAAACTGGTCATGTATCATGTGTTAGGTTAATTGCCGCGTATTTTTGAAATGACACGCTAACTTCCGCCGTTGGTGACGGTTGAGTCTGCGCAGAAGGGATGCGGTAGTGCGCGAGTCGAGGAAGCGGAATTAAGTAACTTGACATGGACGAAGCAACAAGTGTGGAAGTGCGGTGTAGTTTTAAAAAAAAAGTATGTAGCTTCCTTTTATCTTACCTTATCGTACGCGCTACCTATTTCTTTCCAATCCCCTACAAGAAGCAATATGAATACGAAGATCAACGGATAATAATTTGATGTTCAACCTGGCGTAAGTACGACAATCCTCTGAAGTGGTGGATCTTGAGATGAGAAATTCCGAGATATACATATCACGTAAGTAATTTGAACTTTACCTAAAATGTGCATGTAAATTGACAAACATTGCGATTGCATTATCCGGTAAAAACGTGGTCTGTATAGGTTTTATAACAGCGTTAGAGCCGCCGCGAAACTGTAACAGGTTTTACTTGGATAGCTACATTCACGATCAAAGCTGTTGAATATAGAGCGCTGAAAAGCCACGCGACTCATTAACGTTTACACGCACACACACCCATGTACCCCCGCGTGCACGCACGCACGCGCACAACACGCGCGCACATACGTGCGCACGCTCGCGCAAGCACGCACACACACACACACACACACACACGCGCGTAAAACGGGTTGTGTTTGGAGTACGATCTTTATTATACCCCCGACGGTACGGTACGCGAGCCACTACAGTCAGTTGGTAGCAATGATAAATAATTGCAAACATGATGCGCAAATAAGTTATTACGTCACATAATTGTTTAAAATTACTACATCACATAAAAATACAAGAAAAGTACTTACGTTAATGTAGGACTCCTTACAGCATTGCGCTAGTATAACGGCAGCTGTGCTTCGTTGATCTTTTCGGGCGTGGGTGATTCGTAGGGCCCCCGGTTGAATCCAAATTCAAATTTGTCTTCTTCTTCCTGTTTGCAGGCAGGACGAAGGAATAAGGTAAAGGTAGCGATAATCAGGTATAAAGCAGGAAACCTACATATCAAAAAAAGAAGACCCGATAAGGCACAAAGATAACTACATTCCGCGACGTCTCGCTGGCTAGTCTTGACGTGTCCGGAAATTTACGACCACCCTTCTTTGCACTGTGCGTCGGCGCAATCTCGCGCAAACGCACTGTCTGAAGTGACGGAATTACGCGCACAAGTCGTTTTAAATTATTGGCGCGAAATCCTTACAAATTAAAACATAGAAAAGTTTATATGTCGAATTTTCGGCATGTATCATCTTACAGCGTCGTGTAATAGGGTCATCGTTTGTTATTGAAAGAATGTGTCTGTATGACTTTTAAGATCTTACATCAGCAGACTCTCTTTTAGAAGTATTTAAAAAGTGTAGTCTTTACAGGCAATTTTCATACGCTTGACGAACTGTTGGTTAACATTGAACATGCGATTTCAAACATTACGAAAAGTAGTTGCAAGTCTTATGAAATGTGTACAAATTTTCATCCTGACTATGAGAGATTAATAACTTCTGCTGTATGGCCATTTGCATTGTTTTACGCATGAGTGCGTTCCCCGTTTGGCGTCAATTATTACGTTAACCCCAGGCATAATTTATTACGCCGTCAGACTGTTAAAGATTCGCATGCTAGGGGAGCTATTAAAAACTAAACAAAGGGCCTATCTTAATTAATAACTGCAGCCAAGGCATCCTTCGCAGATGTCTTCAATTGGATCGGGTTGCATGGAGTCCGTTTCTTCAGAATCCGGTATCGAAGTGCGTTGAACCTACACTTTTAGGAAATACCAGGTATTATTAAGATAATGGTACAGTTATGAGGGAATACAAAAAGCACACTTTGCAATTAGTTAATGCACAATCACATTTTATACGACAATATCTAGGGTAGTTTGAAATCAAGTCCTCGTTTTTAACGCGTCGTTCACGCGAACTCGTTGGTGTCCCTTCCATCAGTAGCTAAGCGCGCGAACCACATTCCTTTTGGTCTGGAAAAGGCGTGCTAGCAAACACATTAATGAAATCGTAAGGTATTGTTCTATAATACGTGAGAACGGAAAACCATAATATTATCATAATAGCTTAATTAAAGATGACGTAAAAAAGCTTTTCCTTCCGGATTATAAAATCTTCTATTTCTAATATTAAAACGAAAGCTTTTATTAAACGACAAATGTAACACTTATGAGAAATATTAATAATAATGGAATATACATATATAAAATATCTCTATATGTAAGGCAAAATATTAAAAATTTTCTGTTTCTCTCATCTATACATAAACGCGAAACTCGCCAAGAAAAATGTTACAATACTTACTATGCAAAATCGCCTGCACGGGCTGGCATCAAGATGCCATTCCAAATTATATAAAAGAGACCCTCTATCTAAAAACATATAAACATTTACTAAAGGATTTGCTATATGATAATTCGTTTTACAGCATTAAGGAATACTTCAATATTCATTAGAATATTTTATACGAGTAATGACTTAGCACATCCTGTATAGGTAAAGTGCTGAATAAAATTCTTATTCTTATTCTTAAACATTTTCTTTGTGCAGCCAGGGGCGTAGCAATCGCATCAAAGTTTCAAACAGGAAAAAAGTTTCTTTGTACGGGAACTCACACACGCGTAAAATGAATTATGTTTATAGACGCCACCTAATTTTTAAACTGTAACAATACTTACGACACCAGGAAACGGAAATAAGTAGCAGACCGATATTCGGGCTACCTCATCTAGGCACGCAAAGGTCTTGTTTGCCGTCGCTCGGGTTGCACAAATTTAGTCGGAATGACTTAAAACATTTAAAACTAACACTAAAATTCTCTATAAAACTAAATACAAAGTTCATTTTTATTATTGCATATTAAAGCATGCAAATTTTCATGAATATATTCAGGATATTCTCTTAAGCTAACAAATTTCTTGCTGGCTTAAGATAAAGACAAAATAGGTTGCAGCAATTAGTCAGTAGTAATGCTTTAACGATGCATAATTTCTTAAACCTAGCCTATGAAATACAAAATTAAAGAGAAACAGTTAGCTCGTATTTTTACAATAAATCTTACTTTTGGTCAAAAATATCAAAGGTTTGGAACATCAAATAGATAAATTAAGCTCTCAAAGATATTTGTCAAAGAGTAGGATATAGGTAGTTTATTTGCTTTGCAGGAATGGTGAAATAAGATAACATCTCAAAGATAATTGCAAAGAGAAAGTTGAATACCTAACCATTTATGGTTTAGAGTATTGTTTAGATAAGATGGCACCTCGAAAACAGTTTCTTCGATGAGAAAGATAGATAAAAAACGTTTTTGCAGTTTGAAACGTTACCAGGTAAGGTAAAATCTTTGAGATATTTTACAGGGAAAGATAACTAACAAACAATTGATGGTTTCATACACTATGTATATAAGATGAAGATATCTTTGAAGAGAAAGATAAATACTAAACGTTTATGATTTAACCTAATGGTAATAAGAAAAGTCTTATGAAAAAATTCACAGAAAAGATAACTTAAAAATGAATTTTGGCTCGGAGGCCATACCTTGCCAAAAAGCACCCTCCCAATAATAACCGAAAAGGACTCATAGGAGTACAGTGATCCCGTAAAGAGATTTTACTTATGTCCTCTCAAAAGGAGAAGTTTCGTGAAGCGGAACTCGTTCATATGAACGCCTGAGGGACCATATAGACATGGGAATGCAGTCCATCCATCCCTACGTCAATTGGGAAGGAGTCACCCCACAGGTCAAATCAAATAACAAAGTGCACCGTTGACAGTTGTCCATAAATCCGTGAAAGACAATGGCGATGCACAGTCAGACGGAGGTTTCTCACACCCATCACCCATTGACGTGAGGCAACAACCATCTAGCTATGCAGCGACTGGAAAGTATAAGAAAACGTAGAATATAGAGGTAAGATAACAGAGGGAGAAAAATATTTGGAGCTTTACAACAACCAGTAAGAAGAGAGAAGAACACGAACTTACATTGAAGCAAAAGCGATAGAAAAAACAGTGGGTGCAGCACCACTCTTATGTGATGTGTACAGTTGTCTCGTAACTAAGACAGGTCCGAGAGGAAAAAATAAGGTTGATAACGAGATAGAGGGATAAGAAGTCAGAGTTTTAGGATAAGCATGTTTAAGAAAGGTAAGAGAGTAGAGAATGTTCGTATTAAAACAGATTGGCCTGAGGAACCACGTGCAACGTTAATGACAAAATAAACCTTCAACACGCCGATAATTAAAAATAACAAGGCACCATATGAAGCATACAAAGATCATTTTCCTACCGAGCACATCTACTATGATAAGAAAATCAAATAAACAGAATACGACCAACTTAAATATACCTACATTGTAATTTTAGAAACAAATAACTGCTGCAGACATGCTAAAATAACTATACAATAGACAACTAATCAAAGATAAAAATAGGAAAATTTTCGATACTCCAGAAACAGTAAAGAATAACATTATAAACGATAAAGGCAACAGTCCCTCACCAACAAGTTCAGAACAAACAGAAAAAATGTATTAAACATTCCTATGATATAAAACGATTGATAATGGAATTTGTGACAAATGATTGAAATATATGCGAAAAAGTAAAGCAAAACTCTGTATCAGCTAGTACAAGACCTGAAGATTTGCAGAGTTGTTCAAATGAAAGATATGTCAACTACAATAAACGAATGGAGTGGATTGTGCAATAATAACAGGATAATAAATGGAAATTTAAAAGAAGTAGAATCATTTGTGTGTAATAATAAATAGAAAAAAATTTTGTAACTAGAAAACTTATTTAGAATAGAATAAGCCATTTTACATGACAAGATTTGAAATGTTTCAATGTTCAAGGGTAACATTCATTTAAGTATACAATAGAACAAGCTATAGGTTATAAAATTAATTTAACTTAGTGAATTCGCAACAATTCAGTTTTTGTAGGTGGAGGATCAGTAGAATATGCAATAACTTTAATATCGTCACATAAAAAGTGAGTTCTTCCACAAAGTAAGTTCTTCAACGTTTTTATCTGAATCTAAATTTTTGTTGCGGGGAAGTGTTGTTCGTCTTTTTCCAGGCAAAATATTACATCATATAAGTTCCTAAGAAATCTCTTTAGTTTTCAAATGTAGATAATTCATATTGGTATCGTAAATGAGAGAGAAAATTAAATTAAAAATAGATATTGAGTTAATAAAGGCAGTTGGTTATATTTATTTATTAATTGAACGACACTAGAGCCATATTTTTTTGCTTCTAAAATTAGGGTTTTAGGTACCAGTTCATATATTAAAACAAATCGATATTTTGAGTAGAAAAATTGAAATGCTTATTATAACAACGACTTTTAGATACAGGGAAATATTACTAACGACACTTGGATAGATTTGCTATTAATTTTAACAACTTAAGTTTGATTTACAGAAAAAATCTATATTAAATGCGTTAGCGAAAGTCACTACAAAGTATACGTTTTCAAAGTTAATTACGAATATGATGCCCTTACAGAACATACTCAAACGAAGCTTTAATGCAAAATAAACATTTTTTCGGCAGCGCAAATTAGACGTAAATTTTAATCATTTATACAAAATTTTCTCTTAAATAGGTGCAAATCTCGTTAAATATTCACAAAACTGCAATTTCAATTAGATTGTATTAAAAACTCAGTCCATAGTCATTGTTTTAAAAACGTGTTTTGTCAACACATAAAAACCGGCATTTTTATTTAATTTCAATGTATTATGTAATAGGTTAGGTAATGTATACAAATAAGTCACTAAGAATCGGCATCAGTATATTTTAAAGTGTCAAGAACCAACTTTTTAGCATTTTTAAGTATTAAAACCTTAAACATTTATGTGTAGAATCTGACCATTCATGGGAGCGACAATTGTTACTCATTATTGCTTTCCTTGTTTCGCGTAATTATTGTTAACTCTGGGCATAATTTATTACGCTTTCAAATTTGATCGCAATTTATTGCCGTCAAATGATTAAATATTTGCATACTAAGTAAGCCATTGAAAACTAAAAAAAGAAGGCTTACCGTAATCAATAGCCGAAACTAAGGCATTCTCCGCAGATGTCTTCGGGTGTTGCACGAGAGTCAGTTTCTACAGATTCCAGCAGCGAAAAGTGTGTTGAACGTACTTTTTTAAGCAGCACCAGGTATTATTAAGAAAATGCCACAGGTATGAGGTAATGCAAAAGGTATACTTTGCAGTTAATTAACACACACTTGCGTTTTGTACGACGATATCCATGGTAGTTCGAAATCGAGCCCACATTTTTAATGCGTTGTTTCCACGAACTCGTTTGTGTCTTCGCCATGAAACGTCTCTCATTAGCTAAGCATACTGACTACACAATTCTTTTGACCTGGGAAATGCGTGTTTAGCAAACACAGTAAAATCGTAGGCTAATGTCCTATAATACGTGAGAACGAGAAACCATAAGATATGGTAGTGACTTAATTAAGGATTTGAAAAAAGCTTTCCAATTCGGATTATAAAATCTATTCCTAATATTAAAACGAAAGCTTTGTGTAATCAGAGACGTAACAATTGTAATTTAAATATTTTTGTATAAATATATTACTATTTAATATTTTTGTAATGTATTACGTCATCAAAAAAAAAAACGGTTTGCGTCTGTCCTTTTTTAAGCACATGTATCGAATAATCGCTATACGTGTTTGTATTTTTTTGCGATCATATAAACCTTGTGTCTTTACTAAATTTACATATAGTAATAGCATCAGTAGTGATACTAATTTTGGCATCAGGACTTCAAAAACAATGACAGTATTAAAGTGGACTCTAATTGCGGTAGTGATGACAATGTTAATATAGACAACAAAATATTGAATACCGTTTTTTAATAAACTTTAGATTTTGTGAAGTGAATTTGAACATTTAATTTACTGGAATTGGAAATTCTCTAATTGTAATCGCAATCGAAGCCTACTTTCCAACGTCATTCATTCACGAAGTGCGTATCTTTGAGCAACATATCCTTAAGATTATTTAAATTTTTTCTTTCAAATAATAACTCCTGCCAGTGCATTGTTGCTCTCTGTCAATCAGATTGATGATTATTTTGTTTGAAATGGCGAACATGCGACACAGGCAAAATTTAACGTGGCCAGTTTGATCGTCGACCTAATATGGAAAAATAATCACTGCCCGGAAGAGACTTTATATAGAATTCCCTTTTCAGTATTTGCCATAATTATCATTGACCAGCTGAATTTGAGGACGAGATAACCACAGGTTTGTCCGATGATTCATTATATATTATTTTAAAAGTGCAGTTTCTCGCAAAAGCAGACATCACACTACTTATGGAAATTATCGTTTTTGGTCTTGCGTCTACAGACTTCCTCTACTTATATCATTACTTGTTTGTTATAGATCAGGTTCGAATATAGTATTAATACTTTTTGCTGTAGTTATTATTGTTACTAGTGCAAAATGAAATGTATGTGATTTTCTTGTGGATATTTAAAAAAACGTTTTTGAATTGTTAGATGGTTTTACACATTTCTCTTAAATTCAAATGGAAATGTTGCAGTTCGTTTCAAAGAAATTACTCCTGTTTGTTTAATAAATAAACAAAATGCTATACCTTTAAGTAAACTGAAAAGGTGCATCTAAATAACCAACTGGTGGGATGAGTGTTCTAGTTGTTCCAGATTTGATTTATTCCAGTTATAAGCGATAGTTTTAGTAGTATAAGGAAAACTTCCTTATAACAATTATTGTTTAATTGCACCAGAGGGCGTTAGTGGATAATTTTACTAAGGCTAAAAACCCAAAAAATACTCAAATTTAGCAGATCCATACCTATTTTACCCAATTGCAATAGAAACCTTTGGAGTAATTGGAACCCTAGGAAAGAAAATTTATAAAAGAAATGAACAAACTGAAAATACATTAGAACACACTGCCACAAGCTTTATATTTCAAAGAATAAGTATAGCCATTCAACAGGGAAATGCTGCTTCAGTAATAGGTACAATACCTCCATCAACATCTCTTAAATAACTATTTCTTATACCTTGACACAATTACCAAAACTTTGGAAAAGGTAATTTTAATCATATAGTCCCCAAAAATAACCTCTGGGAAAATAGTACTATGTTAGTGATTTCTACATCTCAGAAGTGCCCGAAAAAAAATGCACAGACATTTCTATTATTCTACGAACGAATCTTATAATACAACCTTTATTTAATTAAGTATCCTAATTTTTATTTTTAATTATCTACTAATTGCTTTTAGCTACATTTTGTAATTTCACGTCCTTTATATTTTTAAATGCAGACTTATTTAGAAATTTAAAAAAGGCTATATTATATTTAAACCACAATGCCTAAAACTTTTATTAGGGCAATGCAAATCTACTACTAGACATTACTTTCGTAACTTTATTAACATAGCTTAATGGAGGTGCAATAAATTAAATATAATAAATTGTTATCAAAATATAAGGAAATCGAACCGTGCAAAGGTTATTTTGCTATCGATTTATGATGTATCCTTATCTTGTGTGTGTTAACCAACATTAGATAATTGTGTTGAGTTTTTAGCGGATGTTGAGTGAGCAAGAAGATAAACTTGCATTTAAACCTTTAATTAATTATAAAAGAAATATTTTGATCTTAGCGATATATGCAATTTTTATTTTTGGAAAGTCAAAGATTCATACTCAAAAATTGTTGATGGAAAGCGAATTGCTTTCTACTTTTGCGTTCCGTTAATTTATATTGCCTCTAAGTATTTATTTAGGAAGATTTGTGAAACTTAAACCAAATTTTCAGTATTATTGAACAATTGTATCTGTTATAAATTTTGACTGCTATACCAAACCTAAGTTATAGCTTTATTCTAATAGAAATTTTAAATAATGTGATTTTTAGTTTGTTTAGAATTTTTGGGGTTATTTTTTTTAATCGCAGACGTTTATTTTCTATAACGAAACTATTGTCTCAGATTGATAAACTGCCCTAGGTATCTTCTCTCTAGTAGCAGGAGTTAGTAGATTTGGTATGTTGGTTCTAAAACCATCTATCAGAAACAACAAAATAGATTGATCGTTTCCATTAGTAGAGAACAACGCCTTTACTCGTTCAAAATATATGAGTACTTCTTTCTTTGTTTTCAAGATAATTTAAACATCAGCATGTGATTAGAAGCCATTCTTGATTTTGCTGATTTGAATTTTAACATTCATACAATGCAAAATCAAATTATAAATCTTATTCTAATCAGAGCTTTAAATATTTATTTTTGAAACTTTTAAATTCGTTCAAGTTTATTTTTGTAACTGAAAAGGATTCGTGTTTCTTTGAATTGTCTTGAGTATGTTTCATTTGTAAAAAACAATAAACCTAGTATATTGCTTCTAAACTAGTCGTAAGATGGAATGGGACTGATGGATATTTTTTCTGTCGTGATGTAGCGAAGACAAATTTACTAAAACTGTGTTACGTGACGTAATTCGTGGCAGCCACGTTGGGCGCCAAATTGATGCTACGTTGGCCCGTAGCCGTGCGTAACACAAAGATAGTCAAGGAATGACCCGGGCTCAATCGGAGATTTGGGGGGGTTGTAGAAAGCAGACCAACATATAATGTATACGGCGGTAAGGAGTTAGTGACAATACCTGCAAGAAAAATAGTTAAGCAAACCTGAAAAAAAGAATAAGCATAGCAGCAGTGATAAGTCTAAATTATTCAGTACCTTGTAGAATGTAAAAAAAAGAACTGTTTGAATAATCTCTATAATATAACAACGGTAAAAGCAATATAAAAATTTTTAGTACAAAGTGAGATACTATTGGGGAGTAGCAGAAACGTTTCCTCACACACCAATTAAACATAAATCAGACAAAATGTTAACAAAAGATAAATAGATAAGACACAATTGGTATGAGTAATTCAGTAGTATTGATGTTCTTTCTTTCTCTTTTTTTTTCCTTATGTTTTAAAATAGCATGCAAGTCTATTGTAAAAGGTATCAGAACGACAAAGATATGGCAAAGCAACGGATAGATATTTAAAGTAATAACAAGTAAGAAATAGTTCAACTTACAAAAGGTCCTTCAGTAACGCTTCCTTACAATTGAAGTGTGGGATTCACGATGTCCTGCACTAACGAAGCACTTTACCCTTGACTGTGAGGGTGTTGAGGGAACTTATCACACGTTACCCTAATCACTAATCACTGGGGTTAGCAGCAGACATTATCACGCTGATGGAACCAGGTAGCATTGATAAATTTCTTGTTAATTCTATTTCCTGAGACAATAATTCCGAAATATTTTGTAACACAAATTGTAAAGAAAAATAGTAATAAGAATTTAGAATCACGGGCTTTCGAGGTACGATGTAATGCATGTCATCTGAGAAGTTTTTGCATTAAACTAACAGTAACGTGAGGTGTTTTATTTGCTACATATGGTAACAAAGAAAAATCTAATGCTTTTGAATAACGAAACTCACGCAAGCCATGATCTATTTTAGATTCTTTGTTGTTCGAAAATTCAGAAACTACAGTATCACTGTATTTAAATAATCCAAAGTATGCGCTACTCTCATAAAAAAAGGGACCATGAAAACTAGATCGCACATACAGTTCCAAATATAAAAAGACAAATCAACTAAAAAAAACAATTAGCACAGCAACGCGTAATCACTAAGTCAATGTTCCCTAAAACACGTGCGGTCGAGTAAGACAAGTTCTATCACTTTTATTTCCAACAGAAAAGCAACAAAAACAATTAGTAAAGTAACGCGTAAGCAATAAAACCGTCTGTCAATGACCTTAAAACCCGTGCGGTCGAGTAAACACATTCTACAGTTAAAATACACCTTTTATTTCACAAGAAAAACAACTAGAATCGTGCCGCGTTTATTCATGTACAATTCGAAAATTAATCCCGCATTAATTCTCACTATTTTTAAAGCAAAAAAGGAACAGTATTTTTAACGTACTTATTAAATAGGAACAAAGAACAGACCCCACAACTCGTCGCTATTATAACCGCTTATCGACTATTCTCTACCTCGCTAATAACATAAGGAACATCTAAAACGTGATTGTCACAATCGTATCTAACAATTAATTACAGGCTGTTTATCGTTTTCGATAAGTTGGAATTTATTTATTAATGAGAATTAATCTTCAATTTATCTATCTTTTAAAATTAATACACGCGAGTTAAATTGCATACAAATCTGAAAACTATTCGAAAGTATTTACTTTATACAAACAGCGATTTAAAAACGATGTAATTTTACGAATTGGGAAATAGCGTAAAATGTTAAGCTATTAAAAATGCCCGTTACAAATTACCATAAACGATCGTGTAAGATTTAAAGAAAAACCTTCTAAACATTCATCTGCCAAACAGACAACGTTTTTATTTTCAATATAATTTAGATATAAAGCACGTGGCCTTATGTATACTTGGTTAGACATCTAAATACTTCGTTGTATATGCAATATACAAATTAAATCATAACCGTATTATAATGAAGATTCTAAATATGTATTTTTAATTTATGCAGAACTCAAGATTATTTTTAATTCTTATTGGTTGATTATTTTATATAGAAAGAAATCATATATCAGTTGCGTATTTTATGTGTGTAGAGATCAGTAGGGACTGTAAAACAACTTCTAAAACAATAAGGTATATTGAAATATTTACCATTAGCAGAAGTAGAAGCGGTAGTAAACAGTTTTTAAAACTTTTTTTTTCTGCCTCCCACCTCCTTTCACCTCCCTCCTCCCATCTCTTCCCACTTTCCACCACCTGCCTCTATTTCCACATTATCCTACAGCAACCATTTTGATTAGGTTACAACTGTCACACCATCTCGATACAATTTGTAGACTTACATTATATATTTCTATTAACGAGCATCGCTAGTTGACAGTTTCGTATTATTTCCAGCTTTCACATAGAAACCAACTTAATCTCAAGCCTAACAATGACTATACCAGCCTTAAACTTGAATAAAAAAGAACAATAAAAAATTTATTAAATGTTGTGAGTACAGCTATTAAATCTATTACAAGTCTTTTCAAATAGAATTCGCTGTGATAACCGAAATCGGGTACAGCCAAGTCTCTATGCATTTGTGTGAACGATTTTCCAATACCTACATCTCCTATATATTTATTGATTAGGATTAAAAAATTTCTAGAACAAAAGATAAAATTATTATAGAATAATTGAAGATATGTTGTTATTAATATACTTTATGTGAGTCTTTTTTATTCAAGCTGATACATTTTTGGTAGTTCCTCTAACAAATTCTCACTAAGTAACACTTGTTAGTTTCACCCTACACAAAACATATATGGAATACGTATACTTTTCGTTAATATTTCCAACTGTTCCATAACATGTTTATACCCACATGTTTTAGCTTTTACACCATGTCTAGCATGTACAAACTTTCGATACCTTTGTACACAGACTACTATGAAAGATGTTAGACATCTCTCTATATCTTAAACAAAAGATTTACCATAATTCCTAGTTTTATAATTCAAATCTATAATTTTTTCTTGTAGTTTATACTTTTATAACTAATAATTGGATTCGTACAGTGCTTCTTTTTGAGTTTTTTCGAATTGAAAAATATAACGGACTTTATTTCTATGCTGTTTTTTTAATTTCAGCAATAACAAAGTTCTGTTCTTCCATCTATTTGCCTCAGTCCTTGGCACTCTGCAATATGTACACAATCTCTTACTTCTATATTAGAATTTTTTCGATTTATTCTACTTCTTCTGTAAAGGATACATTCTCCTTGGTTTTCCAGGCATTCAAATAAACCTTAATTCCTCTACTTTCGAAAGTGAGTGACCATTGTATGCAAAATACTCTTCTGTAGGTAGGCGAGTTGAATCTATTCCATTAAGAGGAATTAACATTTATCATTGTTAGTAAGCTCTTCACTTGCATCGTATACCTTAGTAAACTGAATTTTGTAAAATCTATTTTAAAAATACACATCCTTATGCTTATTCTTCTCTTGAAGAGCTCCGACATAGGAATATGTCGGTTATTAACTGTAAAATGCAGAAACATTATATAAGCCAAAGGTGTCCAAAATTTTCCAGTTCTTTTAAAATGATTTGTTAACATCTCTTTTAATTGTGCCATCGTGCATTCTTTTTTCTACTAGATGTTTATACTGCCCTTTTAATGCGGTGGTCATTGTTTCATTCTCTAACTTCCTTCTTTTTAAATCTACTTCGTCCAATTCTAATTTTCTTTTATGGTGAATGATAAAAATTTGTTATATGTATTTTTTTGCTTTCTTAAAATTTGCGAAGAAACACTACTTGTAGCGATCAGTCCTAGATCGGCGACATCTATATTTTCTGTAATTGTCGAAATGGGGATTGAGTGGGAGATAGTAATAAGACGAATTTTGCATGTAAACAAGCAAGCCCACAAAAATATCGTGTTTTAAAGATTAGAATCGATTGACAGCTGTCAAAAAACACTCCGATTACAGACGAAGATTGTGTAGGATGAAAACGAAAGTAATAAATATCTTATGCATGTAAACACGCAAGCACAACAAAATATCGTTTTTAATACAATTTATAGGAATTCTTGTTATTCGAGCTGATACATTTTCGACATTTCCTTTAATATATTCTATAATTTGCATGTTTTAGTTGGGCCTTACACAGAACATATATGGAATATGTATACTTCTCATTAATATTTCCAACACTTCAGTCCAATAACCTATTTATACCCACATATTGTAGGTTTTATGCTATGCCAAGCAGATACAAATTTTCGAAAACTTCCTACATCTGTTATTAAAGATCCTACATATCTCTTTCTTAAAAAGAAATTCATCATTTTTTTTTATTATTTACCCCCATACTATCCACAATTTCGATGATTGCAACAACCTTTTTTTCTTAGGTGTTTATCGTATTTTAATCTAAATTTTTATGCTTTAACTAACACCAAACTTCATCAATAAAATTACTTTTAGAATCAAATACATTATTTCCATCGCCAATTAAGTTCGACAAAACAATTACTTCCAATTTGATTAATTTCCTATTACATGAATACCAATCATTGATGTTTTGCATCCACATTTTATGTACCACAATGCCTATGTATTACAGAATACACCATGTTCTTTTTTTTCAAGATGGATATGCATGTGATACACCAAATTTTTATATACATTAAAAAAGACGTGAATTATAACCATTACTTTTAAATTATTTATTTTTCCATTTTTAGAATTCATTAGTTTTTTTTTGAAAATGAAATGAATTCTTTTCCCAATTCAAATAAACCGCTTTTGGTATGTTTTCTATCAATACAGATTAGTAGTATACACCTATTCTAAAATCACTTATTAGAAGCAATAAATTAACAAATTAAATGAATCTATTCTATTAGTAAAAAATAGTATAGTTAAACTGCTTCTAAAATCGTACATGAGACAAATAATATAGAATGAAAAACATTTTCTTACCATTCAGAATACATTTCTGAGATAATGTACATATAAATCCGTGTAAACAAGAGAAAAATTAAGTTATATTTAACCTTTATCTAATCAAGGTGTTTATTAAGGTTGTTTTTTAATTTATACTGAACTTTTGTAATTGTTTGAAATACTTACACTTTTATTTTCTAAAATGGAAACATTTGTGTTCCAAATTCAATAAGTTATTAGTTATCTTTTACTAATAGAGATCAGTAGAAGTAGTATGTCCATTCTAAAACTACCCACAAAAGCCTGGGATATGAAAATTGTTTTTCTAATAAGCAGAATTCAAATTAAAAAGTTATTCAAATTTAAGTAGGAATCTACTGTATAGTTATTGAATTGACATTATTCCCAAGTAACTAAAATTCACCTAAATTTAATATAACGCGTTTCTTTTCGTAAATGCAAATTAGTAAAAAGGAAAGTCACGGTCAGTTTCTTTTAATGGAGTTGTTTTCAAGAGAGAAAATGTATACTGATATACTCAAAATGATCTTAAAATTTTCCAAAAGTACTACACTTAATCGAAATATATTTCTATCGTCATTAGTAATTCTACAAAAATTTTCACAGATGGGTCAAAAAATAACTCAACAGCTACTATATTTACTGCTGAAGCATTTGCTATACTACCAGCATTAAAGTATAGTATACAAAATATCGAATATTTTGAAAAAGAAAGTTATGAACTCAGACTCTATATCACGTTTGCAGGCAAAAAACATGTAACTTATAAATCGTCGCATATATAGTACATTTGATACTTGAACAAATAAATTTCGTACAGGCAGAAGGAGTGACAGTAGCATTTATGTGAGTAAAATCTTATTCAAGCATACCTTTAAATGAAGAGGTAGACCTGTTAGCTAAGCAGACAGCAAATGAGCATGCTGATATTTCTAACACTTTATTACCATTCTAAGATTTTTTATAAGTTTGAAATCAAAAATTACTAATCAGTGGAATAGCCACTACATTTCAACATATAGTAATACCGATACGAACTATGTTCAACTCTGCCTACTCCACATATATAAACCTTATGCAAATTTAGTCGCAACGGTACCACAATAACTTTTAGAACGAAGATGACTCGCAGCAGGAACCCCTTCTCACTTACATAAAATTAGTATTTTAGACTCTCTGAAAGTTTATTTAACGAATTGTGCACATTTAAAGTACCAGCTCCATTCAACTTAAATTACTTACTTGCATTAAATTCACCCCACGTTTTAAAGTCTCTACGTAATTTCATTTACAAACTCGTCTACTTATGTAAGGTTTGTTATACTCCCGCTGTTCTACTCTAAGGTATACTGTTAAAGTCCCACGTGTAATTGATAAGAGCAACTACGACAGTTGGCAATACAAAATTAACACGTACATAATATAACGCAACAAGGTATTACGTCATTAATGCGTCTCAAATTTGTATTACATACAAAAGAACAAGATAAAATGTACTCATGTAAGATGTGGAGCTCTTCACGACATTACGGCTGTTCGTGCGGCAGGATCTCGTTGTTGGGCGTGGGTCGGCCTTCGCCCCTCGTCGAAACCAGATTAATTTGTCTTCCCTCTTCTTGCTGTAGCGGTACGATAAAGGATACAGGTGAGGTACGATAGGGCAAGAGATAAAGGGAAACCTACATCCTATAAGAAAAAAGCTAAGACAAAAGACACCGGTGAACTTCACTGTTCGACGTTTCGTTGACTAGTCCCTGACGTGTCGGAAAACGCCGCTTACTTTCCCACTCCGCGTCTGCGCAATCTCTGGCGCCGACGCATCTGTCTGAAGTGACGGAAATGCACGCACAAGTCTTTTAAAAATATTGGGGCGACTTAAAAACTTACAATGCCAATTTTTGGCATGTAACAGGTTGTAGGCATAGGTTGACCCGTTATCCTTTTTAACCTCTGTGGTATAATCCCTCTTTCCTTTTGCCATTTTCTGTGTGTTAGTCACCATGACAGGCCACTACGGTGCAAAGTGTGTCTCACCCTCATTCGGTTCTTTGCCTTTTATGATGTTACCTTTTTTTTGTCTAGGTTAGATGGTTGATTGCTTACGGTATTATTATTATTTACATACTTATTGTTGTAATGGTAGGTAATCCTGTGGTTAAATGTTCTTGTAGACCAGGCCAAATAAATAAAAAAATAAAATCTTTAAATTTTAACATTATAATATTGAACGTCATTGAGTTGCTATAATGTTTGTGTTAGTTGGCAATTTACAAAGAGAAAATAAACAATGAAGAGTTTTACTGTATTTCAAGTTCATTGGATTGGATTAATTTTCTCTCTAACAAAATTCAATAAAGTGTTGAAATTTTCCTCAGTTTAGAGAACATGTTGTTTGTTAATTTTATACTAGTAACAAGAAGTACATTAACCTAATTATTTATTCGAACCTAGATACATATATTTATGAATAGATGAAGCTTCTTTTTCTAATATTTAAAAGAAGTTTCAATTGATTTAGTGCGATATAGTGTGGCATCTTCAAAATACATATGCCTTCATTCATACTATAATTATAGTCATTCCCTCATATATTTATATTTAATTTCAAAGATTTATCGTTGTACATTTATAAATAAGTATAGCACGTGGGTTGAATATTCTATAGCGTTTTTGTTTTGTTGAAGACAAAAGGGAATCTATGTACTAACCTATGACCTTAGTTAAGACATCGATGTCTTACTATCCGGTTCGATCCTTTTAACAACCTGTAACCAGGAGGTAGTTAGATTTAAGTGGTAAATTATAGAGCATTAAGAATTCTTATGGAATTCAAAATTAGTAACTTAATATTAAAAGAAATATCAAAATTCGCATCATAATTATTATATTGGATGGAACAGTATTATTTTATGCAGCTTAACGTGCCGATAGAGACTTGTTTTCCTTTGAGTCTATTAGTTGAACTTTGTTATTTGACGAATATTCGAGGCACTTAATAGATAGGCATCTGAAAGTTTTCAGCTTCCCATGAATATAAAAATTACGGATCTTTACAACTTAACAGGGTTTGTAAAAAATTCTTATTTGTAGCATATTCATTGTATTTTGTACCATCTGTTGCCTTTATTTCACATGTGGCAATCGGTCATTTGATGTTTAAAGTTTATTTTCATTTTTTTAAATCTTCTTTGGGAATTAAACCACTCATAGTTTATTATAACCCCGCCGTGCGGGTACGCGAGCCACTACAGTCAGTTGGTAGCAATGTTAGATAATTGCGATTTGACGCGCAAATAAAAGACTACGTCACGCAATATTCGAATTATTGCAACACAATAAAAAGTTATACTAATTTTAAAGAAACCCCTAAAGGGGTGCTTATGTAAACATGTAGGGCAACTCCAGCGCTATTCCATGATGACTACAGCGGGGCTCCGTTGATCTTTCTCGGGCATGGGAAATTTGCTGGGCCCGGTTGAATCCAAATTCAGTTTGTCTTCTTCCTATATGTAGGTAAAAGTACGGTAAGGAAGACAGGTAGATGTACAGTAATTTGGTATAACAGCAAACCTACATAACAAAAAAAGACACGATAAGACACAAAAGACAACTACTTCGCTGGCCTCTAGATCACCAGTCCCCACACGTATGTCGGAAATCCCCCACTTTTTATTGGCACACCGCGTCGGCGCAATCTGGCGCAAACGCACTGTCTGAAGTGACGGAAATACGCGCACGTCCTTTTAAATTTATGGCGCGAAATTCTTACAAATTAAAACTTAATTAAGAATGTTTAGTGCCGGTTTCGGCACGTAACAAGTTGTTAAACTCATCTTTATTTACGTTTCGATCCATGACCTAGGACCGTTGTCAAAATAAAATTTCAAGTTTTAACGTTTATTACATAAATTGAAGGTGACTTTGATTTATTAATGTTTTATATATTTGGTTTGAATACATTAGGTGAAAATTTTAAAGTTTAGAAGGAGTGTCTTCAATTTGTGTTGTGCCCTAAAAGTGACTTTGAGGTAGCCAATGTGCATAATGTAAAATCAGCTGATTAATTTTTATATAGCTAAATATCATATAAATTCAATAACTTGAGGATTGGAAAACATTGTTTAACATGTTTCTATTTATACGATTGCGAGGATGGTTATTAAAGAAATGTGCGATAGCGTTACTGTAAGGCGTAAGCAGCCTTTTTTTATATTTATCTTGAGGAGGAAGACCCATTATGATTCAGACTACCTCTTGATAATGCCGAACTTTCACCGACTAAAAAACTTCCTTTGTTGTTACATGGTTCTGAGGCAACCCTATGGATTCCATTTCTAAAAGAAATAACAAATGAAAATCAAATGCCCCCAATATCTATGTAGCATTGCAAATTTTTACTGGGTTTTCCTTGTGATATTAACATGAAATACAGCCTACATACATGATTTCTATTTATACATACAGTAACTAATTACATAACAATAGGCATATTTGCAACCCCCATAGAACAGCAATGTTATGTGACAAGTGTAAACTCGCCATAGGGTCGCCTCAGATTCATATACTATCTTCGTTAAACAATAATGGTTTTTGACAAGTATGAACCCACCATAGGGTTACCTTAGAACCATATAAAATATTCGTAGGACAACATTGGTGTCTGACAAGTGTAAACCTGCCTTAGGATCGCCCAGAACCATGTAACAACAAAGGAAGTTTTTCAGTCGGTGAAAGTCCGGCACTGTCAAAGAGGTATCCTGAATCATAATGGGTTTTCCTTCTCACGATAAATATATAAATACGATTGCTTAAGCCTTATGGTAACGTAACCGCACATTTCTTTAATAACCATCCTCTCAATCGTATAAATAGAAACTGTTAAAAAATGTTTTCCAATCCTCAAGTTATTGAATTTATATGAAATTTAACTATATAAAAATTAACCGGCCGATCTCACGTTAAGTGTATTGGCTACCTCAAGTTCTCGCATCCAGGGTGCAACACAAATTCTAGACACTCAATCTTCTAAACTTTAAAATTTTCACTTAATGTACGCAAGCCAAATATATCAAACATTAATAAATCAAAGTCACTTTCAATTTATGTAATAAATGTCAAACTTGAAATTTTTATTTTTTTGACAATGTGTTAGGTCATGGATTGAACATAAATAAAGACGATTTTAACAACCATGAGTGGTTTAATTCCCAAAGAAGATTTTTTTTTGTTAAATAATTATAATTATATGTATGGATTGATTTTGAAATTTTATTTGCAAACTATACGTTTACTGATTTAAAATAAATATAATTGAGGAAGATATTTTTTTTAGAAAAGACACTTAATATTTGTTATAATAGTTTTAACGTATACAGATTGGATATCATTATTTGTGTAAAAGTGTTGAGGTTTTAAGTAACAAGGATTTAGTATCCCTTATTGCTGATTGTATTTTTGAATTATGAGACGCAAGTTGCGGTCTCGTGTTTGTATTTTATTAAAATGTGTTTCTTTGGGCGATATACTCCATGTTCATGATTATTGATTGTCATTACGATATATGATCCTAGGATTCCTGCACCATCCCTAGGTTGCTTATTATTTTTATTTAGTTAGGTGCAGTAATTTTTTAATCTTATTAGCTTTCTTTGTTTCTTCCTGGAACCCACCGCTCATTACTTAACCCTGCATTTGATTTTTCAAGCTCCACCCGAAGGTACCACATTGGTTAGGAAGTGAGTTTTAATACATGGAAATTCTGTATTTTGCTTAACCTTTGCTATTCCGAACAAGTTAGAGATCTCTTAAAATGTGCGACAAAACACACGCGCGCGCGCACGCGCACACGCTCGCAGACGCGTGCACACACGCGCACATGCTCACACATGCACACACGCGTGCACATGCACATACACACGTGCCCATACACCCGCACATGCGCACGCGCACACGCCCGCGCATGGACGCGCGCACACACAAGCACACATTCAAATTCAAATTCAAATTTATTTCGTATAGATACAGTGTTCAATTAAAACATAATTACAACCAATCTACAGTATAAGTGTAACATTGATTTATAAATTTGCACCTAGACCCAAATAGGTCTGTATGTGCAACAGTTTTACAATTAAAACTAATGCAGAATCAAAATATCAACATATTATTTAAGAAAACGCAGCCATATTTATTAAAACCATTAAGGCCAAGACGAACTATAATAATTAGTATATAAAAATATAAAAATAAAAATATAGTGCTAGTTTATTCTAAAGGCACCTGCAAATTGAAGTCAATAGAACTCAGAAAACACAGAGAAAGGTTTAATGGCTAGGTACGTTTAAAGATAACTGACAAACCTCAGGTGTTTTTAATATTTTAATCATAAAGCATCTAAACACCTTAAATAATTAGCATATATAAACTCTTTACATTTTACGGAAAATTGCTTATCATTTGTTAAGCTCCTAATGCTATTAGGTAACATATTATACATTTTTACGCCCAAACTTGTAATGAATAATCTATTTGCTTGCTTTTGGAAAAATTGAACAGAGATACATGCATTTTTAACTATCCTGGTAACATATTTATGGGCAATCAGATTCCTCAATTTCTTATTGCTAAAAATAAACTTATAGGCATTATAAAAATAAAGCATTCTAATATTTAGTATATCTTTAGAATATAGCATATATGTTGGATATAATCTAGGTTTACAGAATATTATTTTAAGGATGTAGTTCTGTATAATATTTAGAGGATGCAATGCATTCTTATACGAAGCTCCCCATATTATGATTCCGAATTGTAATAGTGATTCAACTAGGGCTTTATAAACAAGAATTAGTAATTTAATACTTAGTATTCTTTTAAGTTCATAAAACTTATAGATAAAATGTCTAATTTTAGTTACCAGATTATTAATGTGGGGTGTCCATTTAAGGTGGTTATCCACTAATATACCAAGATATTTGATAGTTTGTACTTCATTTATTGTTTTATTAGAATTTAGGAGATTTATAGTCGAGTAATCAGGTCTACTAGCTTCAGTAAGTGAAAACGCAATATATTTTGTTTCTCTATATTTAGCGACAATTTGTTATGATCTAGCCAATTTTTTATTTTCTCCATACCATCCTCAGCTCTATGTTTAACACCAATCCATGTGGGATCACTAAAAATAAGAGCAGTATCGTCTGCATATGAGATTATATTGCCGTGTATGTTTGCCGAAACAATCATAGAATTAATGTAAACTATAAACAAAAGCGGGCCAAGAACAGTTCCTTGCGGAACACCAATTTGAACATGTTTTCCGACACTGTATTCATTTCCAATTCGAACTTTCTGTATTCTATTAGTAAGATAACTTTCAAACACCTTCAAGGCAACTCCTCTCACTCCATACTGGCTGAGAGCATTTAATAACCCATGGTGAGGTACTGTGTCGAAGGCTTTTGCCAGATCTAGAAATATGCCAATACATTTATTTTGATGTTCTAGCTTATCCTTTACTATACTTACTAATTCAAAGATGGCGTCATTAACACTTAAACCTGGTTTAAAACCAAATTGTCGAGAGCTTAATATATTTAACCTTTCAAGATAGTTAAATAACCTCTTAACTAAACATTTTTCAAAGATTTTTGAAAAAACAGTAGTTAAACTGATGGGCCTATAGTTGCTAATGTTAGTAATCTTTCCAGATTTAAATACAGGGACTACTATAGCCAGTTTAAAATCATTGGGTACCTCACCATGTAAAAGTATTAGATTAATTATATGCAACAGAGGATCAATTAAGAATTCATGATACATTTTTATCAATTGTACCCGAATACCATCATGGCCAGGTGCAGCGTCATTTTTTAACGACTTAATGTGACCAATAAGTTCATTTTTTTTACTGGGAAAAGAAACATTGAGTCTTTAACGCTAGGATATACATTTTTTATATCACTTAGTGGTTCAGATATTCTGGATGCCATATCAGTACCGATATTGGTAAAATAATTATTGCAAAAATTCGCAGCATCATGATCAGATGTAAAATGAATTCCATCCTCATCCGTAATAGAAATAGTTGACCTTGTCTTAGCTGCAGGACTGGTTACATCTTGTATAATTTTATATAATTTCTTCATATCTCCAGCACTATTATTAATTTGACTCATCATCATCATTTTGTTTTCGACCTTACTTAAGGTCGGTTTGACGCAGCTCTAACTTCTTTTCTAATCTGTGCTAATCTAAAAAAGCTCTATATACCCATCACAACCTAAATTTCTAATAATTTGACTAATATAGTTTGGTCTAGATCTTCCTAAATCCTTCTATCTTTTTCCTATCCAGCTGGCTCTACATAGATATTAGCAACCTGATGGTTGTTAAAGAACTCTAACATGTTTACATGATTACCATTTATAAGGAAATGAAATATAACCTGGTTATCCGCTTCAAAAATGAAAAGTGTTAAATAATATGTTATGGTAAGACTTAAGCAACGAATCGCTGCCAACATGCCAGACCGCTACCTAATTGTGAGTTATGTCATGGTGACGTTTATTAAATTATAGGTTATGGTAAGGCTTAAACGAAACGCTACCAACATGCCAGACCGCTACCTAATTGTGAGTTGTGTCCTGGTGACGTTTATTAAATTATATGTTATGGTAAGGCTTAAGCAACGAAACGCTACCCACATGCCAGACAGCTACCTAATTGTGAGTTATGTCATGGTGACGTTTATTAAATTATATGTTATGGTAAGGCTTAAGCAACGAATCGCTACCAACATGCCAGACCGCTACCTAATTGTGAGTTGTGTCCTGGTGACGTTTATTAAATTATATTGTTATGGTAAGGCTTAACGAAACGCTACCCACATGCCAGACCGCTACCTAATTGTGAGTTATGTCATGGTGACGTTTATTAAATTATATGTTATGGTAAGGCTTAAGCAAAAACGCTACCAACATGCCAGACCGCTAACTAATTGTGAGTTATGTCCTGGTGACATTTAGTTAACTGATTTTATTTTTTTGTTTTGTTTTCGAACTTACTTAAAGCGGTTTGAGCTCTAAATTCTTTTCTATTCTGAGCTAGTCTAAAAGGTCTACATACCCTTCACAACCTAAATCTCTAATAATTTGACTAATATAGCTTTGTCTAGGCCTTCCTACTCTATTTTTATTTGGTAGTCTATAATCTAAGACTTTACTAAATAGTCCCTCATGTCTTAACTGGTGCCCTATCATTCTATAACTTCCTGACCTTCAATTGTTTCCACATACAGGATCCTCACCTATCCTTCTATAAACTTCCTCGTTTGTTACTCTATCTGTCCAACTAATGTTTAACATTCTCCTATAACACCAAGTTTCAAAAGCTTCTATCTTTTCTTATCTACTTCTTTAATTGTCCAAGTCTCACTACCGTATAGTAGAACGCTCCATACGCACTTTAAGAAACTTTTCTATTATCTAAACTAATACTATTAGCTATTAGTAAGTTTTTCTTTTTTAAAAACATTTTTCTAGCTTGAGCTATTCTAGCTACTATATCCCTTCTGCTACGTCCATCCTTTGTAATTATACTACCTAAATAGCAAAATTCATCTACCTCCTCTAACTCGATATTACCTATTTTTAATTTTGGTTTAGAACTAGGCTGTAACTCACTTGTCATTATCTTTGTCTTTACCGAGTTAATTCTCATACTATAGTTACTCCGTAGTATCTCATCTAAAATATTTAAAAACTCTCCTAACTCTTTTCTAGACTCTGCTATAATGGCTATATCATCTGCATTTGACTAACATAATATAATCTTTTTGCTTCCTTAATAACTTTATTAAGTTGATTTCTATAAACTTTATAATTTTCTAAAAGCCTGACATTATTTTTATGAGCTACGACCTGCTTCTTCATTTGATCCCTTCTTTTTATTGATACGATAATTGCATAGGATATCAAGGTCTTAAACTTTTATATATTTTAACATTATTAATCGCAGTGATTAGACTACTTTTATATACATTGTTGAAAATGTTGGTAAAAGCTGACCATGCATCACATGGGAGTTGCTTTCAAAACAGCTTTCAATTTACTTGACATATTTGACGAGAAAAACTAGCAATATCTATTTTATGTTTTACTTCAGTGATCAATTTAGGTGAAACAGGATTTTCATTCATAATTTGCAAATATACAGGATAGTGATCAGTTATATTATGATTTATTACTGATTGATTGGGGTTAAGGATGGTTTGATATAAATGTGTGATAAAAATATGCAAATTATAATGAAGGACCAATTGCTTTTATAGCAATAACGATAATGGTTGGAGCGGTTATGTAATAACAAACAATAAACTACATCAAACTACTTAGTAAAAGGGTATAAATACCTTAAGTCCTGCGCCGCTGGGGTCAATAGACACTTTCACGCAAAAAGCTTTTACGGATTTGAACCAGAAACAGCACGAAAATGGTGTCGGTCTCGCTTTCAAAGCTCTAACACAACCGTCCTTTTCAAGGGTTCGAGGCGACTTGCTTCTCTAAAGTGCTCGAGTACGACTGTCACTTTATGCACTGTTATTGCCGGTATATAAAATGTTTCACTCAAACTGTAGGATGCACGCACAAAGTATTTATTGTCACAAAATACCGAATTGTTCGATGACGACGTAACATACCGCCCACCAAATTCATAGAATTTTGAAAAGGGGTAAGTAGGTTGGGTGAAGGAAATCACAGGGATTTGACCTTGCTAGGAAAGGAGGTAACGAAAGATAGGGTGGTGCACTACAGCGAGCGATATTACCAACTATGCAATAAGATTAAAAAATATATATGTAAATAAGCAAACCTATGTAAAATAACATACTACTATACATGTAAAAATGTGTATATACATCTAAACATAAAATAAAGTTAAAATACCGGTAGCGGCGCTAGATTTGACCAAAGGTCGTTTTAATGTGCCATGTGCAGTTTGATCTGGGTAATACGTGCTGCCGGTAGGTCTCCCATAGGAGGAGTTACCAGGACCGGTTTGTCGAAAACATCCATGACATGATGATAAACAATTTCGATTGAATTTTAATAGAAAGGATCCAGAAATTCTGTTGGATAAGATACGCTGTGGTATTAACACCAGGATGGCAATACCTTTCATGAGTTGACAGAATGATAAGTTCGGTTAATTGGTGCCGCTGAGGCAATAACGCAGAAACTTTTCGAATAGGAATAGCGAAGAATGTGTCAAGCGCCCACCTACTCTTAAGATGTTTTGTGGATCAACAAATGGAGAAAGTTTTCAAGCTTTTAGGTAATTTACGGTTTGCTCTTGATCGAACTATTTCCTTTGAAAATGTAACATTTTGTACATGCGACGATAATCATGAGAGCATTGTGTAATTCAATGTCTGTTAAGGGACCCGTATGACGTTGAGCCATGGGTTTAGAATACATCTATAAATGTAAGCCACGATGCCTTGGATTTTATATAACGATGAAAAGCGGCTTAGTACAAATGTCAATGATGTTTTGATCTGTTTGAGCGACAAATGTTAGGATCTTCAATTTTCCGTACGTTACCTCAGCAATTGAGGTTGACAATGTTGGTTGAGGCGGCCACGAGTCACTAGGGTAGTGAAGCCATTCAGGCCCCGCCCACCATAGCGAACATGAAATAACCGCGCTTTGGCATTAATCCCGAGATGCAGGATCAGCCGGATTATGCGAAGTATTTAATATAAAACCATCGGGCTAGAGTGCATATGATTTCTTGAATGTGGCTAACACGGTTTGCCACAAAAGTTTTCAACGAAAAGGTGGAGAACGTATCCAAGTGAGAGCGACCGTAGAATCACTCCACGCTGAAACATCGGAGATGTCAATCAAGCCTTGATAAGACCGAATGGTAAAAGAAAGTAAATCGGTTAATAAAACGGCGCACATAATTCCAAACGTGGAATTGAAATGCGCTTAATTGAGCTACTTTTGTTTTAGCGGTTACAAATTGTACAGTTATTTCTCCAGTAGTTTGATTTATGAACTGAAAATACACTTACCGCTTGCATACCCTACCTTCGCTAGCATCGCTAAAACCCATGCAAATGACAAGTAAAAGGATCCGAAGGGGTAAACAACGTGGTAACTTTAATGACGATAATAACGGCAACTCTTCTTGGATATTGCTGCCATTGAGACGAAATGTCTGCTGGTGGGATGTCATCCCAATTTAAACCTAACATCCACAGATGCTGGATTAGGCGTTTTGCAAAAGTGTTAGTGGGGCTAAAAATCCTAATGGATCATATATTCTGGCATACTTTGAAAGTATGTTGCGCTTTGTACATATTTGGTTTAATGGTTTAACCCGAAACGAGAAAATATCTTCTGTAGGTGACCATTGAAGACCTAATATTTTTATTGATTCGTCAGAATCGAAATCGAGAAGTATATCGGCAAACATCTGACGGAATGCCCTCCAAAATAGAAACTGAATTAGAACTCCATTTTCGAAGTTCAAAACCAGCCAAATGTAAAAGTCGGATAAGTTGATCTTTAATTTCGCGGCGATTGTATAGAATCTCCACCGGGCGAAATCATCAATATATAGATTTGACCGTATAGCCTCAGCGGCTAAACGGAAACCGTTTTGCCTTCGTCAATGGCTAATTGCTGAAGAGTCTTTAATGCTAGATAAGGCGATGACTTAATACCATAGGTCACTGTATTAAGCTGATATGTCTGGATGGGTTCTTCTGCGGAGAACCGCCAAACAATTAATTGAAACCTTCGATGTTCTTCGGTAACCAAAATTTGTCGATACATTTGGCGAACATCACAAGTAAAAACGAAACGATGAGTACGAAATTTCAGTAAGATTGACGAAATGTCGTTTTGGAGACTAGGTCCAGCCAATTGAGTGTCATTAAGTGACACGTTGTTTTTAACCTTTGCAGAGGCGTCAAAAACCACACAATTTTAGAAGTATGACCTTCTTCTTTAAACACAGGGTGATGGGGTAAAAAGTAATTATCGTTCCCAACGGGCGGAGAATCGAGTAATGCCATATGACCCGCATCAAGATAGTCCTGCATGAAATTGTTGTATTGGGCGCGTAGCTCGGTTGAGCATGTAATTTGCGCTCCAACGAAAATAGTCTTTTTTTAGCCATCTCAAAGCAATTATCAAAAACGGGCAAAGTATCGTTGAACGGTAACGCAACAATAAAACGACCGCTAGGGTCACGAGAAAACGTGTTTTCAAAAATCAAATCTGCCTTTTCTTCTTCTGGAGAAGTATAAGGCGTGGATGGCAACTCTTCTATCTCCCAAAACCGCCTTAGGGTCTGGTCGATAGGATCTTCTACAGACGTAAAAAATGCTTGGACAGTATCAGACTGCAAGCTTTTTGTGGGACCAATAATAGTCCAACCAAAAATTGTATTTATGGCGGCAGGCTGAAGAAACTTGCCATGTATAACACCGCCATTGATGATGAACGGATAAACATCTGCTCCTAGGAGCATGTCAATGGTTCCTGGAGAGTTCCAGGTTGGGTCTGCAAAGTGCAGGCCGCATAAGTGTTCCCAATTATTAGGAACTTCAACGCTAGGTAATTTGCCAGATATTGACGAAAGCACAAAAGTTGTGACTTCTAGAGATTTTCAGAGTCTAACATAGAGCGAATGGTGCAGCTGACGGCACCCTATTGACTGCTGAAGTTGTCTGCCCAAGTCCATAAATCGGAACTTGAGAACGTATGCGTGGAAGCCAAAGGCTCACGCAATCGTCTCGAATAAAGCTTTGGGAACCAGGATCTAAGAGTACCCTGATCGGTTTGTATCTACCAGAACGATCTTGAACTTCCACAACAGCAGTGGAGAAGACAGTAACCCCAAGATTTGAATTCGTCTGTGAAGACAAAACATTTGCCGGAATAGGAGAGGCTGACTGCGTCCTATTGGCATTTTTATGCATGTGTAGCGGTCGGTTCAGCTGAACGGCTAGAAGCAGGTTGCGATTCAAAATGTAGCAAGGTATGATGCGGCTTGGCGCAAGTTCGACAGGAATTATAAGATTTGCATTGCATGGACGCATGGTCTGTTCGTAAGCAATTTAAACAAAGGCGTGCGTTTGACAATGTCGAAACGTTCTGTCGGAGTTTTCTTTAGAAACGATTGACATCTGTAAATTAAGTGATTGCCCTTGCAGGAAGGACAATGGTGCGAAAATGAATTATTTGAGTCACTGGAGCTACTTGGTGTGTCCAGTGAAACTACGTTAGAAGAAACCTTTGGTTTAAATTGAAACGCTGAGGATTTCTTAGGCACCGATGTGTGCGATGTATGGACAGTCGTCGAATAAGAAACAGGTGCGGTTGAAGAAAAGGTTTCAACGCTGCACATTGTTGGGTTAAAAATATCTCAAATCCTCGAAATTAGGTATTTGCCGGATCCGATTGGAGTTCAAGCGTTTTCTAGTGAACGGATCAAGTTTTTCTAAAAGCAAATCGACCAGAATAAAGTTCCAATGTTCAGTGGGAAACTTTAAGTTAGTTAGAACACAAGGTTCTCCGAAAAACAATCAATAAGTGCCCTAAGTTTCTTAGGGTCTTCTGATTTTAAAGGTGAAAGTCTTTCATTGCTTTCCAATGCAAAGTTGCCAATAAACGCGGATTGCTAAATTCTCACGCAAGGCGTTATAGGAAATAATAAAATTATCCCCGAAATGGGTACAGATTTAACGATTCTTAAAGACTCCCGGTACAACAACTGATAAGATAATTTAATTTTTCGATATTGGACAGCGACGCGTTATTATAGACCAGGCTGTCAAATAAATCGATGAAAGATGAAAATTCAGTTACCTCATTATTAAAAATTTGGAGCTTTAACGGTAACAATTTTGATACCGTGCTGCTTGGAGCATTTTCGATGATTTGTGGTGCTTTCATTTCTTGCATCGTATCGAGATGCAGCAGTATGAAAAATAAGCGGAATCTACTTCCTTCCGTACAGCGTTGTAAGTTAATGAGTCTACCTCGTCACATGAGGCCAAGACAGCGACTAAAATTGTATTGAAATTTGCATAAAGGTCATGTATTCCCTTGTTTGAATAAGGAACAATGCCTTTAAACTTGGGTCACTTTGTTAGAATTACAAAGCTCAAATATTTCTAAAATCCGTGTTTTCAGTAATTGGGTTCTACCACATGTGCTTTCTTTGGAGCCATTCTCAAAGATTCTGAAAGGACTACAATAAACTGTTGTAAAACGGTAAAGCTAAATGTGCACTGGAAATATTAAAATATTATGAGTTGTTCAAAGCACGAAAAATGTAAAATAGGGTATAACCAATAAATCACGTTTTATGACTAACTTCTTTTCTAATCTGTGCTAATCTAAAAAGCTCTATATACCCTTCACAACCTAAATTTCTAATAATTTGACTAATATAGTTTGGTCTAGATCTTCCTAAATCCTTCTATCTTTTTCCTATCCAGCTGGCTCTACATAGATATTAGCAACCTGATGGTTGTTAAAGAACTCTAACATGTTTACATGATTACCATTTATAAGGAAATGAAATATAACCTGGTTATCCGCTTCAAAAATGAAAAGTGTTAAATAATATGTTATGGTAAGACTTAAGCAACGAATCGCTGCCAACATGCCAGACCGCTACCTAATTGTGAGTTATGTCATGGTGGACGTTTATTAAATTATATGTTATGGTAAGGCTTAAGCAACGAAACGCTACCAACATGCCAGACCGCTACCTAATTGTGAGTTGTGTCCTGGTGACGTTTATTAAATTATATGTTATGGTAAGGCTTAAGCAACGAAACGCTACCCACATGCCAGACCGCTACCTAATTGTGAGTTATGTCATGGTGACGTTTATTAAATTATATGTTATGGTAAGGCTTAAGCAACGAAACGCTACCAACATGCCAGACCGCTAACTAATTGTGAGTTATGTCCTGGTGACATTTAGTTAACTGATTTTATTTTTTTGTTTTGTTTTCGAACTTACTTAAAGGCGGTTTGACGCAGCTCTAAATTCTTTTCTATTCTGAGCTAGTCTAAAAAGGTCTACATACCCTTCACAACCTAAATCTCTAATAATTTGACTAATATAGCTTTGTCTAGGCCTTCCTACTCTATTTTTATTTGGTAGTCTATAATCTAAGACTTTACTAAATAGTCCCTCATGTCTTAACTGGTGCCCTATCATTCTATCTCTCCTGACCTTCAATTGTTTCCACATACAGGGATCCTCACCTATCCTTCTATAAACTTCCTCGTTTGTTACTCTATCTGTCCAACTAATCTTTAACATTTTCCTATAACACCAAGTTTCAAAAGCTTCTATCTTTTCTTATCTACTTCTTTAATTGTCCAAGTCTCACTACCGTATAGTAGAACGCTCCATACGCATCGACTTTAAGAAACTTTTCTATTATCTAAACTAATACTATTAGCTATTAGTAAGTTTTTCTTTTTAAAACATTTTTCTAGCTTGAGCTATTCTAGCTACTATATCCCTTCTGCTACGTCCATCCTTTGTAATTATACTACCTAAATAGCAAAATTCATCTACCTCCTCTAACTCGATATTACCTATTTTTAATTTTGGTTTAGAACTAGGCTGTAACTCACTTGTCATTATCTTTGTCTTTACCGAGTTAATTCTCATACTATAGTTACTCCGTAGTATCTCATCTAAAATATTTAAAAACTCTCCTAACTCTTTTCTAGACTCTGCTATAATGGCTATATCATCTGCATTTGACTAACATAATATAATCTTTTGCTTCCTTAATAACTTTATTAAGTTGATTTCTATAAACTTTATAATTTTCTAAAAGCCTGACATTATTTTTATGAGCTACGACCTGCTTCTTCATTTGATCCCTTCTTTTTATTGATACGATAATTGCATAGGATATCCAGGGCTTTAACTTTTATATTTTACCTTTTAATCTCAGTGATTTGACTACTTTTATATACATTGTTGAAAATGTTGGTAAAAGCTGACCATGCATCACATGGGAGTTGCTTTCAAAACAGCTTTCAATTTACTTGACATATTTGACGAGAAAACTAGCAATATCTATTTTATGTTTTACTTCAGTGATCAATTTAGGTGAAACAGGATTTTCATTCATAATTTGCAAATATACAGGATAGTGATCAGTTATATTATGATTTATTACTGACGAATTTATTTTAAATTGGTTTTGTTAATATTAGTCTTTACAAAGATATGATCAATACAGCTGCTTGATGTGTTAGTTACTCTAGTACATGTGTTTATATAGGATTTGTAACCCATAGACATTAATATTGATATATAACTATTAGATAAATCTGATATATCGCTAATATCTATATTAAAATCCCTATAAGGATATTTACATTTTGTCAGAAGCATTTGTTAAGTAATTTTCTAAATCAATCAAAAAATCATTATCAGAAGTTGAGGGTGACCTATAACATGCCATAATGTTGCATGATACCTTGCCACATTCAAATAGTACTCTGGATATAGTTATCATAGAGAGCGGCAGAACTGTATGCGTTATTTCACAGACAATTTTTCTATTAATCAATAATACTAGTCCATCATTTTTGTTTATGGTGCTGTTATTGTATATTGTACTAAACCCAGGTATTGAAATTTGTTCCAGACTGAAATTTTCTCTGGTTTCACCAAGCACAATAATGTCTACCGACTTCAAGTTACAGGATTCTAAAAACTAAGAGCTCATCAAAATGACAGTAAACTCCCTAATGTTAAGATGAAGTATTTGAAACATAGGTTCTAAGGTTAACATCTTATTTTTAAAATCATCAATGTCATCCACCTGCATAGAAATTGAAATATCAGACTGTATATTCCTGTCTATTTCATCTAATATTGATAACTCTAAATTAGCCATGAAATTTTATAATTATTAATAAGAAGTTTTAAGTGTACTAAAATAAAATTAATTGGATGACTACTCTATTCTGACAGTATAATTAACCAATACAAAAAAAAATAGTAATATAAAAGTGAACATAAACTTTATATATACATATTACTTACAGGAATAATTAATTCTACTTCTCATTTTCATAATATGGTATTTGTATGTAGGGCACTCACTGCTATTTGCTTCATGATGAATATCGTATTTTAAATTATACTTGGATACTGCATTTACACAGTTGCGGCATTTTTTAAAATCCTTAGGACATTCGTTGAGTTTATGACATTCACCACAGTAAATACACGTTAGTTTGTTCTTACAGTTGGCTACCTTATGACCATAATCACAGCAGTTCATGCATCTGAGAACAGACATGTCTTCAAAGATTGCATAGCGTTCCCACTGTATGTAAACTTTTTTATGGCCATAAATTTACTAAATAGTTCACCTGAGCACTCGGCAAATATGATGTGCTTTTGTTATTGATAGATTTAATATAAGTTATGTTAAGATTATCATCAGGGTTATGAACTCATTTTGATTTCTTATACAATTCATATACTCTTCTCGAGTTAAATTTTCGCTATTATTAACAATTATTTTTACGAGGCCTTTTTAGTTGAGACAGTCGAACATCATATTTAACTGAAAAGTTTTTAGATTCCACCTCTCTCTTAAGCTTATTTGCTTCATCTTCAGAGCTACATTTTATTAAAACTCCTCCATTATTAATTTCTTTTACCGAATAGATAGACACATTTATAGCATTTGGATCTACTTTTTTGTATCTCTTCTTTAGTTTTAAGTGAGCTCTGTATGCTGGTCGGCTTAATTATAACCACTGGAACATTGTCCACTTTATAAGAATTAGCTTGAGACTCTTCAGTTTTTTTACTCAAGATATTTGCATATGTTTGCTTAGAGCTTTTTCCATTTCTTTTATCTTGTCTTTGAGCATACTGATGATATTATTTTTATCAACTATGGTATCTTCTTTGTCTTTAATACTTTTTTGCAGCAATTTCACCAGATCGTAATTTCGACATTGTTTACAATTGAACTTTAGTATTCTGCCATTTAATGCCATACATCTTATTTCTGTTGCACTAAGCCCAGAACATTCATTACAATATAAATTTCTACACATGTCGCACGAAAAACACGGATTTTTTGTCTCTTTAGACGGTTGAAATGAACGTAAGCATTTAGAGCAGTCCATTTTATGTTATATTTTATTTTTTTCCCAACAGACATACATATTATACCCTTATTATTAAAAATTTTTCCAAAAATATGTTTGCAAATTTTTTATAATATAATATCATATAGTATCAACGTTTTACCTCTCATCTGAACGAGGGCGTATTTCTATGAAAAATGTTTGTCTAACATATTTAAAATGGTCTGTGTCGGGAATCGAACTTGGGAACTTGTGCGTAGTAGTCACACGCAAACCAATCAAGCCACGGAGTCTCCGTCCAACTGCTGAAGTGAAGTTCAGAGCTAATTCATGAGGACATTTCCATCAGCCATCTTCCAGCAATAATAGTACCTTACATGTGATTTTCCAATGCTCCACTCGAAGGTACTACATTGGCCAGAAAGCGAGTTTTTTTTTACCTGGAAAATTTTGAATTTTGCCGAACCCTTGCTGTTCCAAGCAAGGTAGGGATCTTTAACGTGCGTGACAACACTCACGCACTCCATTTTATCTCTCATCCGAACGAGGGTGTATTTTTGTAAAAAATGCTCGTCTAACATTTTTCAAGCGGACCGTGTCTGGATTTGAACCTGGGACCTTGGGCGTAGTAGTCACACACATACCACTACGCCACGGAGCCGCTTAGCAATAATAGTACCGGTATCTTTTGTTCCATCAACGCTATATATAAACAACAACCAAGGAAAAATCCATTACGGTGGTTCATAATTGCTAACGAGCTGTGATAATTCTGTTAAATTAAAATTTAGTTCAACAGCACTCCTTAATCAATGCTATTCCTTTTAAATTAGAGAACAAGTTAGTTATTAAATTAGTATATTAATACTGTATCTTCCTTCAATCCTAAATATTTCAAAAGTGTACTTGTTCAACTTACAGTAATAATACTTCTAATTTTACCTGATTGAATATGACGAATATATACAAACATCTTGTTCTTTAAATTCCCTCAGTTGTTTATTTCTTCGGTCTTTATAGTGCCACTTATTTTTAAATGGTGTAACGCTTTTTATAATAATGTGTAGAAATTTATTTATGGAGAAATTTCCCCGCATTATCAAACTTGCATAACCTTACGTAAAAAAGATTACACCTCAAATTGGGTTGCATGAATAATGTTGTGGTAAAGTACACAAATTATAATACAAAAACTTACCAGGTGGAAATCATGGGCATGAATTTTTTGGCTGTAGTTTCCTTGATGCAACTTAGCGGTACTCGTCGACGGAGCCAGGTATTTTATTATTTGGAAAGTTGAGAGAAAGTAACAAAGGAAGGATCACTTTGTTGACTCAAGGTTTCGTGCCCGCATGCTTGTATTTGTCCACAGTCGATAGTCAAGTCCCGTTCATTCAGAAGTTAGTTCTCATCAACTATAGTCCCCTCCACACAATTGTCATGCTCCCATGCCAAAACACTAAACGCAGCTGCATTTTCATGGCATGGAAATGCAACATTTGAGATTTTTATATCACAAATCATAGGCCAATATCCTGAGATGGGTGAGAATCTGATATTTATAGGATTTCCACGTAAACTTTAAAATACCAATGTGAATGGAAAACTTTCCCATACTGGGCTTAAAAAAATCCCCTAAAATAAATAGTAAAAAATAAAAAGGCACAACAATTGTCAATATCAAAAATAGGCAAATGACACAGCCCATTAAGTCAATGCAGCTATAAATCTTATATTATTTTTAAATTGTGGTCTAAGGGGTTAATTTTTACAGTCGCTTAGACAAATACATTTGCCACATATTCTATCTTGTTTTTTTAAATAAATTACAGAATTTGGATTATCCTAAAACATATTGGTCTTGAGCAAATGCAAATCGATTATGTCGTCGTATTCCTGGTAACGTGTTCTATTATGAAAGCATTAACATATCTCTATAGTAATCAAATTTCAATTTACTTTTACAGATAATTTTAATAAATCATTTTCTAATGTTATATATCACTAGACTTACCATCAAGCAGAGACAGTTCTTTACAATCGTTTGTTCATAACTGACTTGACAATTAATAACATTATTAAAGCAATTAAGAAGATTAAAGGTAATATGATTGAATCTGACTAAATTTCAGCTTTTATTGTATGAGATTGTAGTGTTATATGCCAATCCTTTGATCACAATTCTAAAATTAGTCCTACATTCTTCTATTTTTCCAGATAGATGAAAGTTAACTAAGGCTACTCCTGGCTATGAAAAGCAAAACAAATGCAATTTTCAATTATACGCTATGTCAATCTTAACTAGCTGTATATATGATCATGTAGAAAATTGTACTATACCTCAACAGAATGGCTTTGTAAAATGGAAATCTACAGTCACTAATTTAGCAAGAACGACCCAGTTAGTTTATTTATGAAGTTTTGTACAGTAGTAGTGAAGTAGGACCTTGTCTATATAAAAGCCCCTGATCAAATCAATCTTGCTTTACCATTCAAAAAGTTAGATGAATTAAATTTGTCTAATCGACTGATATACACTTTCAAATATTATTTATCCAATAGGTTGCAATACTCACAAATGTGAGGATTTACGTTCAATGTTGTTTTTAGATATTTCTGGAGTACCACAAATTTCAGTAGTGGATCCTTTGGGTGCTTTATAGTTTTTATCAATATGACATTTGGAGTCGAGTAGATGTTTATTGTTTTTGTATGCAGATGACAAAACTATACACAAGGCTGGATATGTACAATTGTTGATCTACAAAAAATGCATGCATGTTCTGTGTAAGTGGTGTAATAATAATAATAATAACAACAATAATAATAAATGATTTTAAAAACTATAAGTGGTTTAATTCCCAAAGACGATTAAGAAAAATACTAAACAAACCACAACAAACATACAGGGAGTAATAACAATAATAATACTTAAATGCACTATGATGTCTTGCATGCATATATGTAAAAGCATTTATTATAACTATCAGATTTATAATCCATTTCTTAATCGACCCGGAACTATAGAAGATTTTTGGGATCTTATTTTATTCTGAACTAAGTTTTCTAGAATGCTGTTTAAGTTTATTCGTTTTCATTCAGAATTTTTGATTTTGTGTTGAGACATCTATGGAACTTTAAAAAACTAGAAACATAAAACAATATACTGTTCAATAATAAGATTGAAACTGGAGCATACTTCATTGATCTAGTTTCCAATGGCAATATACAAAGTTTACTGTTAGAAAATACACGTTTTTGAAAAAAATGCATTATATCCACCATGACTCGTATCCCGAAAGAGATTTACCAGGAAAGCAACTAACAACTATGTATAACTTTCAAAGATTACATAATAGACTATTAATTTCTTCTGCCATATTTGTTTATAAAATAATTAATAATATTATAAAATGCTTGGAATTACTTTGATTAAATTTCAACTAACTTACTATGTAGAGCTCAAACATTTCAACGACAGCCAAATGTTAATAATCTACCTGCAACGCTATATTTTGCAATTCTTAGATTTATATAACGTTTATAGTTTTATTCAATGCTCATAGAACACGTTAATAATTATACATATAGTTGAAATTACAAAAGAAGACATATATACATCATAAAATAATAGAATAAATATTTCAATTCAGTAGTTTTAAACAAGCTTCGTTCATATACTAATCTTAATGAAATTAATATTTTATTCTCGCACATTTAGTTGCTTTTACCACTTTAAGATTACCATCCTGATATTTTAGGAATTCAATAAATTCAACTAGTATATAATGCATTTTCAAAAGTTTAGTGAAGTCTATTAATTTGAATAGAGATGTGCTATAACAACAGTAAAAAATATTGTTGATAACTGTTATTAAAATCTTTTTCAGTGCATTACCTTGGCTACTAAGCACTGATGATATTTAATAAAATTTATCAAATATTTAATTAGTGGTGTAAATAATGCGCATTCTATAATGCAAATAATTCAAAAATTTACTTCAGAAACCACATACTGTAAACATTATGCTCTGAAAGTCAAGCTCATTTTAATTACAGCCTAAAATAGCGTTTAGCTTAAATTAATTACAATTATATTTTTTAAGTTCGCACAAAACTAAATACAAAGTATCGTTGAACGTTAAACCTATCTGAAATTATATTTCTGCTTCTGTTAGATTGTGTTGGTTCTAACCAAATAATATTAAAACACAAACATTTTAAAACATCTTCGTGTTGAAAAATTTTGAGATATGACTTGAACGATGTTTTCAACTCGCAAAAATCACATCGATCAATTTAAAAGTGTAGATCTTCACTTCAATTTTATAAAGCTTAAGAATAACAAATTTATGGAATTTTGTCTAATGCCCGATGTTGCTCGCTAGTGTCGAAAGAAATAATTTTGAACTCAATGAACAACGTATAATTAATCAACTTAGCATGTAAGTGTACATTAGCAAGTACCTAATCGAATATGGATGGTAACCAACTGTACAGTATACTCTAACATGCATATTTCGGGTAGCGGAAAGCGGGCGTGCCTAGCGACATGTAATAATTGAAACGGGACTTCCAGTATCAAGTTCCATTTCAACCTCAACATTATTAATTTTAACCGTAATAAATATTTATCTAAATAATTGAAATTTTTGTTGATAGACTTTATAGAAATGTTATTTATATAATTAACATACATGTCATTATCTTCTTAATCTTCTTTGGGAATTAAACCACTCATATTTTTTTTTAAATGATCTTTATTTACGTTTCGATTCATGACCTAGGATCGTTGTCAAAATAATAAAAACTTCAAGTTTGACGTTTATGACATAAATTGCAGGTTACTTTGATTTATTGATGTTTGAAATATTTGGTTTGAGTACACTAAGCAAAAATTTTTAAAGTTTAAAAAAATGATTGCCTTCAATTTGTGTTGCGACCTGGGATCGACTTTCCTAAGGTAGCCAATACGCTTAACGTGAAATCAGCTGATTAATTTTTATTGGTGAATTTTATATAAATTCAATAATTTGGGAATTGGAAAACATTTTTTAACATGTTTCTATTTATACAATTGAGAGATTTTTAATTTTATGTCTTATTTTACCGAAATTCAGTGAAGGGGGTTAAGCAACCTGTGGCTACCAAGATCCCCCAACATTTATAATTTGCCGAAATAATGGTTTTCTAGTTAATATGCTTATTGTTATGTAATTAGTTATTGTATGCATAAATAGAAATCATGTATGTAGGCTGTATTTCATGTCAATATCGCAAGGAAAACCCAGGAAAAACTTGCAATGCTACCTAGATATTGTGGGCATTTGATCTTCATTTGTTATTTCTTTTGTTATTTCTTTTAGTAATGGAATCCATTGTTTACTGAAAGTCACTGATTCGTTTGCAACGCAGTTATTTTTATTTAGGGTTATATAGGCAGCTTCTTTGATTTTACGTTTTTGGTTGTTTTCTTCTGTGTCGATAATTTTTGCGTCTTCCCATTTTATTTTATGACTGGAGTCCCATGCATGTTGGCAAATCATGGATTTTTCAAATTTTCTATTTTTTATATATGATTTATGTTCTCTTAATCAAACTTCAAATGGTCTGGAACTTTCTCCTATATAAAACTTATTACATTCGCACGGTATTTTGTAGATACAGTTTTTTGAACTTTGTATTGCGTTTTTGGGTTTTGTTTTTGTTAATTGTGCTCTTAGTGTATTGTTGGTTCTAAATACTGTTTTAATTCTAAATTTGTTTCCTATTCTTTGAATTTTTTCGGAGAATCCTTTTATGTATGGTATTGAGAGCATTTTGTGGTGTGTATCGTTGTTTTTGTTTTCTTTTTCTTTATTTTTAGGGTTTTTATTCATTTCTTTCTCTATTATTCTTTTAGGATATTTGTTTTCTATTAGTATACATCTGATTAGGTCTTTCTCTTTCTTTAAAATTTCTTCGTTTGATGATATCATATTAACTACGCATATTAACTAGAAAACCATTATTTCAGCAAATTATAAATGTTGGGGGATCTTGGTAGCCACAGGTTGCTTAACCCCCTTCACTGAATTTCGGTAAAATAAGACATAAAATTAAAAATCTCTCAATTGTATAAATAGAAACATGTTAAAAAATGTTTTCCAATTCCCAAATTATTGAATTTATATAAAATTCACCAATAAAAATTAATCAGCTGATTTCACGTTAAGCGTATTGGCTACCTTAGGAAAGTCGATCCCAGGTCGCAACACAAATTGAAGACAATCATTTTTTTAAACTTTAAAAATTTTTGCTCAGTGTACTCAAACCAAATATTTCAAACATCAATAAATCAAAGTAACCTTCAATTTATGTCATAAACGTCAAACTTGAAGTTTTTATTATTTTGACAACGATCCTAGGTCATGGATCGAAACGTAAATAAAGATCATTTAAAAAAAAATGAGTGGTTTAATTCCCAAAGAAGATTGAGAAGAATGCTAAACAAACCACAACAAACATACAGGGAGTATTTATGTCATTATCTGCGGAAATATCCCCAGCTTGACCTTCACTAATATCATTGCTGATAGCACTAATTGAATTTACTTTCTTTGTTCTTTTCAAACATACCTTGCTAAGATGGCCTAAAACAAAATACCTGTATGCTGGAATTTTTTGGTGCACTATATAAAGTTGCACTTTGGTTCTGCATTTTAGAACTGTAGTTGTTTGATGTTGTATAATGTGATAATGTGATAATGTGATGACCTCCCCCTTTATTTTTCTTATTGTGTAAGTAATGTACTGCAAATCCGGAAGCATTTAGATGGGACAATTCCAAAGTGCTTGCAAATTCAACTGCCCTTTCCAATGTAAGGTTGGCGGTTTCCAATAAACAATTTCGTATATGTTCTTTCCTGAGACGACACACTAATTGATTTCTTAAAGCTGTGTTTAAATAATTTGCAAACTCACAATGAGTAGTCATTTTCTTTAATACTGTTAAGTATTCCCTTACGGATTCGGATTCCTGCTGCATTCTGTGGTGAAAACGATAACATTCTGCTATTTCCACTGGTTTTGGATCGTAAAATGTAGTTAATATATTAACGATTTTTTGGTACGTCTTATTCCTAGGTAATTTGGGAGAAATCGCATCACATACTAATTCAAAACCTTTGACTCTGATGTAATGTAGAAGATAATTTTTTTGCATGTTCACGTTCGTCATTTGGAAAATTTGAAATACAGCTTCTAATCGTTGTAGCTATCTTGCAAATTTTTGACTTTTCACATCAAAGAAATCAACTGCAAAACTTCCCTGAATACTGTTTGCATAACAGCTTGTACTTGAGGTTCATTGTTCGACATCCTCGTCACCAGTTTTGTTGCTCACTAATGTTGAAAGAAGTAATTTTGAACTCAATGAGCAACGTCTAATTAATCAACTTAGCACGCAAGTGTACATTAGCAAGTACCTAATCGAATATGGATGGTAACTAACTGTTCAGTATACTCTAACATGCGTATTCCGGGTAGAGAAAAACGGGCGTGCCTAGCGACATGCAATAATTTACTTAGTTGCCAACAATACACATAACACCCGAACTCAACAAAAACAAGCAATTCAAGTTTGATAGATTAACATCTTCCAAATTCGATAAAATTAAAGCAGGAGGAAGATGAAAAGGAATGAACCAAAAGATTTAAAGACTATAGATGGCAGATGGATAAACAGTTTTACTTGATGGTTTCATGCACTCACTAAATGCACTAAGGCTGTTACCTGTATAAACGTTATCTTATTTAAAAGTTGTCATTGGCCATCTAATACCTTAATTACTAATTTGTTAAATATAGGTTTTGGCCCCAGAAAATCTAGATACTTGGCGAAATACCTCACTAAAATTCTGTATTACGATAAAGTACCGAACCCCTCGGCTGTACTAACAAGAATGGTTGCCGATTAACTAATTGGAAAGGGTGATGTAAGTGCTTGTAGGGTCTCGGAATGTTGTCGTGTATGAAACACGTCTTAATAGGGAAGTAAGTATCTTGGGTTGTGTAAGTATTTATAGAGGGTCCTAGAACGTTATCATGTATGAAATACGTCTTATTCAGGAAGTAAGTATCTTGGACATCAACGAATCTTGAAATACTGGGATTTCTAGAGAAACCCTTAGAAAGAATTAGAGGATGTCAAAACCTGGAATCAGGAACGTGATTCTGACCAAAAATTCACACGAGTAATATTATATGGGGTACACTAAAGCTAAAACGAACTTAAAATAAAAATTAACATTAAGGACATTGATATACCTATTTAAAAACTGCTAGCTAGAAACGTTTCCAAAAACAAATGTTTGAACATGCCCCTGAATAATTGCAATATATTTTATTACAACAAGACTGGAACATTACTTTTACATTAGTTGTAAAAAGCATCAACAGTAGGACTATTGCACAATTATGTTTTCGTTACAAGTACATATAATAACATTCTTAAACAAAAAGAAAACAAAAAATATCAAAAAATTACTTAGCTTAATGGAAAACGTTTTCTACAAACAAAATAACTTTTTCTAAATTTTTAAACTAACAACAACAACGTGCTTAGGTAAATTTATAAGTTCATACAGTGACTGTAGGTTATAGTTTCAGAAGTTTGTTCGTAAATACTTGGAGTGATTTTCGACTGTAGATACCTCAGAACAACTAAAAGCAATGATAGTCTGGACTCAATTCGTTCTAACTAGATCATATCGGACTTTTGGGACTTTGTTAAAGAGTTGGATATTTTTACTTAACATGGCTTTTTCTATCATGAAGTTCACATTATGGTAACCTATTTGCTCCTAAAATTAAAACTAACCAATCTGGCAGTAATTCCAAACTTCATTGACTAATAACTTTAATCAGTTCGATACCTTGTTATCAACAGTTAATTGTACTACTCAGGTTTTGCATGTTACCAGTTTTGGTGGTAATGAAAGTGTTCAACCAAAACGCTTTCCTTGCATGAAACGATTTGAGATTATTTTCAGCAAAATTCGGACAAACGAATTAAGACTACAAACTGAAATTAAGTTTTATTGTTTTTCTCTATTTTACATGCGTGAAATTAATCTTACTGAAACATTAACTAGAACCAGAGGAAGAGGATTTTCATTTTGTGAATGAGCACAATTTTGTGCGCTTGAAACCTTTTGGTTCCAAGACGAGGTCATGGGAGTCAGCAGTATATACGTTATGATGTAAACATTGAATCCTAAAACTAATAATTTAGAGTACAAAGTCACCATGCCATCATTCTTAACCTTAATAACTGTCATAATGAATTTTACAACCTTTGATTGTGAAAATGTAAGATTACAAAAGTAATCCTTTTTTAGATCATGAATGCATGTAACCTAAAAAGTATATTTCTTAAAGGAAATAACTCTTTCTTATGTGTTGGAAGTTATTAAACATTCTTAAATAGCAACATTAGTATGAATGTTTTCTATGAAATTCATTGCACCAAACTTGTCATTAAAAACAGAATAGAACTTAAATGCTTGTTTCATAGTGTTTTTGTCTAAAAAATATCTTTAAAAACAAATGAAGTATATAGTATATAATTGTTAAAATGTCACTTTCCTACCCAATATTTCAACAGTAATTATTAGCTGTAAAATTTAGTTTTATATAGTTTGACATGGTTGGGGTTCAATAAATATACAAGTAAAACTGTTTTAAACATTTCTCTACATTGGTATGTATTTAATTTATACCATATGCATTATACTTCTGTAGTAGGTACCTATTATATTAATTGTCATGAATTTTATCTATGTATGAGTAATAAAAGAATTGTGATGTCATGCTGTGTTCGATAAAATATCAATTACTGCTGTTCTTCATTTCCAGTGACATGATATTCAATACACTATTATCCTGCAAATGTTTAAATATTTTTTTAAATAATGGGCATAGTTCATTCATTCATAAGTCGACGCCGGTTTGTTTCATATAGACATATTAATTCGTACAAAGTAGTGACTGACATAAGTGATCAAGAGCAGTGTAGTTTCAGTGAAAAAGAACAATTTCAGGTGTATAATCCCAAAATTAATTGTGAAAAGTTCTTAAAAATGGCTGGCTCTATAAAACTGGCCGAAGATTATGAACAGGAATGTGATCTGAGCTCTGAAGGAACTCCCAGAAGAATCTACTTTAAAAAATATATTTGTTTTACACAGCTTCAAATTAAAGAAAATATTGTACAGAAAACTAGAAATCAAAACAAAAATACTTTTTTGAGATCGAAAATTCCTGTACCTTTAATGCCATTAAAATCAATAAAACGTACAAACTCATTTCAACGGGACACATACGTTAGAGATCGATCATTATGCAAGGTATTTAAAAAGTGTAATTTTATTTGGTTCTAACTTGCCGTAATCAATTAATGTGATCTAAAAATTTTAAGGAAGTTAATTTGAATATTATTGCGTATGTACATAGTCCTTATATAACGTTACCTTATTGAAGTACATTATTTAAATGCAAAGTTTATAATTAATTGTCAGTAATGAATAATTTATGTTTAGTGTACCATTTCCAATTGTACAACAGACTGTTAATCAGATGATATGAATTTATCATACAATTTAAATATTTTTTGTTGTTATTTTATTGTTGTCCCTTGTTCTAACTAATTTCAAATATTTGTAGTGGCCAGATTTTAACATATAAACAAAGAATATTTATGTTTATGCTTAGAATTTGCTATTATGCAGGGTAATTGTTTAAAGTGTCTGTAATTTCAAATTATCTTCAGTCTTGAAAATGGTTAGATGCATACTTCCATTGTTTTCTATTTGGAGCTAACCTACACATTTCCCTGAAATTCCCACAGCCTACATCTTTCACTATCTGCATAGTCTGATCTACGTTTACCTCTACCTTTCTTTTTTCCTATCTATGCCTGTAATATATCCTGCACTATTCCCCAAATTCCTTAAAACATGTCATGTCTTTCTATTTCTGTTACTTTTTTTTTGTTTCTACAGATATCGTTCTCCTTTACTATTTCTACTTCTTTGTTATTAATTTTGTCTGTCCATGCTATCATTAGCATACATCGGAAGCACCTCATTCCAAAAGACTTCTATCTTTTTTTCCTGTTTGCTTCTTTACTGTACTGATTTCATAGTCGTACAATGCTATGCTTCATGCAATTTTTTGCTTGTTTCTAGGTTTGTTGTCTTCGAACATAGTAGCTGCTCTTTTTTGCGAGATACAGCTCGGTTCTCCTTTTATTGTTTTCTAAGTATATACTCTGTTCACTGAAAGGGGGTGGCTCCATGGCATAGTTGTTATGCATGTGACTACTACGCCCAAGGTCCTGGGTTCAATTCTCGACATGGTCCGCTTGAAAAATGTTAGGCGAGCATTTTTCATAAAAATACACCCTCGTTCGGATGAGAGGTAAAATGGAGGTCCCGTGTGTGTGTGTTGTCATGCACGTTAAAAATCCCTGCCTTGCTTGGAACAACAAGGGTTTGGCAAAATTCCAAATTTTCCAGGTAAAAAAACTCTCTTCCTGGCCAATGTAGTACTTTCGGGTGGAGCATTGGGAAATCACATGTAGGGTATGTGAAGGGAGTTAAGCAACCTGCAGCTACCAAGATCTAGCAACACTTAAACATTTGCTGAATTAAGAGTTTTTTTTTATAAATCCTTTCGCACAATCAACATTAGTTGAAAATATTGCAGAACCAACACCTGTAGTTGTTTATAATAGTCATAAGGGTTAAGTACAGTTATTTTTTTCGTCATTAGGTTTCCATCATGGAACTGGTTGGACGCGTCCCTCCATTGATTTCTATTATGAGCTAGACTACACATTTCCTTGAAATTCACACAACGTTAATGCAGCTCGGTTCCCCTTCTATTGTTTTCTAGCTATATACCTATACGAATTTGAGACCTTAGCCATTATTTATTGCTCTATATTTTGTATGTGTGTGTTTTATTAAAGCTCCTATTTAGAATCTAGCTGCCTGATATAGATGACAGTAGTAGTTGTTGAATAAATATGTATGTATACCAACAACAGATTTGGTCTTCTATTTTAATGGTGTATGAACTTCAAAATAAAAGGTGAAACAAACCTATAACATTAGCCCTACAGCTCACTAATATCTTCTTATCCAAACATATTGGTGCCTTAGACGACATCAGCAAAAAATACAAAGAGAATGTGAAAATTATCTTTATGTCAAGTGCTGTCAGTTGTAAAATTTCAAAATTTGATGCACAGTAGAACAGCAGAATGTTCTTAATCAAAATACATACAAATCAACTATCACGTGCAGATTTATGTATCTCACTATTGGTGGTGTAGATGAGTCTCCAGTTGATGACTTTTTTTATAACTGAACAGAAGCATAACGCAGATCTGTGCCGCATATTTCCAATTTTCAGATAGCCAAGTGTTGCGTCAAAGGAAATTTTGAACAACGCAGTACTGCAGTTCGTCATAAAGGTGCGTCTGCACAAATCAGATTAAGTGCCCTTATAATTCTGTAAGGGCAAATTGATTTGAACACTCATACAGTAGTACTAGCTCATACTGAGTAAACATTCTACATTACATTATCACCCTGAAAGGTTTTTTTTGAAGGGCACCAAACCGTCTGTCATGGCAGTTCCTTTTGATATTATTTGTACATAGAAGACGGTTATTCCATATAAATCTCGTTTGCTTTGATATCCTAAACTTCATAATCTTATCTCCTATCTTTCTCGAAAATTCCTTCATCATCATCATTAGGTCTTCAGTCCTGGCACTGGTTAGACGCGTACCATCATTGTTTCCTATTCCTTAAAAACACATTAATTGTCTTAATTAAACAAATTTCTTAAACAAAATTTCTTTTCCAAATAATATACCATCACGGGGTAGCTGGATATTCTTTACAAATATCTGTGTATCTAGTTTTTAAATAAATTCAAATAAAATTCAACGCAAACTTAACTTCTATTAACTTAAAATAATCCCACGCTGAATACAAATATCCTTAAAAAAACTTAATTTGTTAAACATCACTTCTGGCCAGATATCGTTAAAATAAATCCTAAAGAAAAAACATTAAATTACATCCAACAATAATTCTTTCTTAACTTCTCCCATTTCCCATATGAATTATGCGACATTAAAAATCCGAATTTATTGGAAATGCACTTAATAACATAGAAAACAACTTTTTCATCGTATTATTTCATTGTTCATTCCAAAAATACTAAACAAAGCAGGAAAACAGAGCTACAAAGCCATAAAATTGGAAATTATTCGCAAATGCAGGAAAGTTAAAGAACAATGGATTGATGAAAAGTGAAAAAATGTAGAAACTAAGATGGAAATAGAAAAGACAGACGAAGTATACAAACTAATTAGAATGAATTTTAGGGATATAAACCATATAACAAAAATATAAAGGGCGTGGAAGGAGACATCATCAATAAAAATGTAGTGAAAGTGGATAGAAGGCAAGAATATATAGGTAATTTATATGCAGGAGAGGAACTAACTGCATTAGAACAAGAATCAGACATTGAAAAGGATGACTTGGGATATCCTATACTTAAACATGAGTTTTAATTAGCATTAAAGAGTCTGAAAAATGGCAAGGCACCAGGTACAGATAAGGTGCTAGCAGAAACTCTGAAAGTTGCTGGACAAGCAGTAACACAACGACTCTTGCAACTTGTAAGCTATATGTATGAGACAGGCGAGATATCCAAAGATTTCAAATGTGTCATTATAGTCACTATACCAAAAAAGAGAGACTCAGATAGATGTGAAAATTTTTGAACCATAAGTTTGACAGCACATGTGTCAAAAATATTAACTAGAATTGTACAAAGATGAATGGAAAAAAACGAGTTGAAGAAGTACTAGGAGAAGATCAATTTGGGTTAAGACGAAACAGAGGAACATTGGAGGCTATTTTAAATCTCAGGGTGATAATGGTGAAAACAATAGAGAAGGGGAAAACGTGTAATTGGGGTTTGTAGATGTGGAAAAGCAATCGACAATGTAAAATGGAAAAAATATTCGAAATACTCAAAATGATTAGAATGAGTTTTAGGGATAGGCGCATAGTACATAGCTTACACAAAGAGCAGTGTTAATGGAATTGAAGCAGGAACGTGTAGAGATAAATTGTACATCAAAGAGTGAATGAATACTCACAAATGCAGGAAGACATTTGAAATTATTATGCATGAACAAAAGATTGATATGCTTAGATTTGCAGATGATATAGCGGCATTGCTTCTAGCAAAGAAGAGTTAGAAGCAAGTATGTGAAGGAAGGGAAAATAAATCAAAAACTAGAATATAAAAAAGAAACACGAACTTACAAGAAGTCAAGGATTTCCGCTACTTAGTAAGCCAAATAATGCAAGATGATGGCAAAAGGTATAAAACAAAGATTGGCACAAGGTTGTGCTACATTTAACAAGAAAAAGCAACTACTGTGTTCAAATACAACAAACATAGAAACAAGGAAAAAAATTGCTGAAAGCATATGATATGAGCACAGCACTGTACGGTTGTGAACCATGGACAGTATTAGAAGCGGAAATGTGGTGCTACAGACATATGATGAAGACATCATGGACAGACAAAGTTAAGAAGAAGGAGGTTCTCGAAATGGCAAGGTGAAAGAAAGAAATATGTGGAAACCAATAAAAAATAGGGGAGATAGGATGGTAGGACATATACTAAGGCAGGAGGGAATAGTGCAGAATACATTAGAAAGGAGATAGGAAAAAAGATATGTAGAAGTAGATCTAGGTTAGACTATTGTACACAGATAGGCAAAGATGTAGACTATGGGAATTTCAGAGAAATGTGTAAGCTTGCTCAGAATAAAAATCAGTGGAGATGCGCGACTAACCAGTTCCAAGACAGAATATCCAATGACGAAAAAATAATTGCACTTAAATCTGATGATTATTATAAACAACTACATGTGTTGGTTTTGTAATATTCTCAACTAATGTTGATTATGCAAAAGGATTTATTGAAGAACTATTAATTCTGCAATTGTTCAAGTGTGGGGGGAACTTGGTCACCACAGGTTGCTTCACATACCACTGAATATGTGTGAAATAGGGTATATATTTAGTAAACAATTGAAGGGGAACCTAACTGTATCTAACAAGAAAGAGCAGCGGCTATACTCGAATACAACAAACAGAATCAAAGAAAACATTGTTGAAAGCATGTGTGAAGAGCACAGCACTGTACGATTATGAAATGGAGACAGTATTTTGTATGATGATGATAGCATATACAAACAAAATTAAAAACGAAGAACTTTTAGAAATAGTAGGGGAATAGAGATATCTGTGGAAAACAAAAAAAAATAGAATAAATAGAAGGGCAGGACACGTTCTAATGCATCTAGGGAATAGAATAGTGCGGATATACTACAAGCAGAGATAGGAAAAACGATATTTAGAGATAGACCTAGAACAGACTATTGCACGCAGATAGTGAAAGATGCAGACTGTGGGAATTTCAGAGAAATGTGTAGATTAGCTCAGAATAGGAACCAATGTAGGTGTGCTTCTAACCATGTCCATGACTGAAGACCTGATGATGATGAAATTTAATGTCAATTATTTTTATTTTTATCCTATTTAATTTTGTTTCTTTTTAATGTTATGGTTGCTTAAAATGAAAAAGGAGTAATATTTGCATAATCTATAGCTATCGAGTAGTTTAAACTTAAAATTAACTTTAAACTGCTGCTGCTGCTGCTGCTGAAATAATAACTACTTGTATTAATGTATTTAACAGATGTCAATCTGCTTCTTGTTAAACTAGGTACTAAGATCTGTTTATCGATACATCAGAATTACTTACAAATTATAGAACACTATTACTGGGTTTACAAGGTCAGTAGAAATCTTGAGTATAACTGTAACACTAGAAATTATAGTATACTTTGTTTGTGTCTTTGTGTTTCAGGTTGTTCTACCAACTTCAAAGTGCTTGTTAATTAAATTAGAATTAATTTTTCATTTTATACATGAAAATTATAGTGATTTTCACTTTTAATACAAGTTTTTCTAGAATATTCACATAATTTATATATCAGGAATTTGTCTTTCACTGTTTAAAGTCGTAATATTACTGTAAGGTAATTTATAAAAACCTACACAATAGTAGGTAACCTACACAACTATCTAATTACACCTGTAAATAGATAATTTACATTAAATAGGTATAGGAAATGGTGAAACGTAATTTTGATATCCTTGAGTGATTGGCTGGCTGGTTGGTGTAACGTAGTAATTTTGTGGTTTTGTTCAACACATGGTTTTTTCTCTTTATAATGTCCTTGGTAACTAGAGTAATATTGTTAGGTAATGTTGCTTTATTATGTTGTGTTTTAGCTTCATTTAATTCAGTGATGATGGTACGTCTAACTAAAAAAGAGTAGTGTTACATCAACTGTGCAGTAAATTTATGAAAACTATCAATAATTTATTCACAAAATACAATTATGTAAATTTACGTTGATTTCAAGCAGTTGTTTAAATAATTCTAAGTAGAATGGGTTACGTTTTGAGTGAATCATACTGTGTATTCTATTGGCAAGTTTTCTTATTCATTAAACTGTTTGTAATTTCTAATCTACAAACCAACCTACCTAGTTCTGTTTTAATAGTGATAAGCTTACTATCTCTATGAGATAAAAGCAGTAAATGTGATGTGCACCAAAGCTTAATATGTATGTGTATGTGTATTTTTTATATTTGCTATTTTTGTGATGTGGCGCTTTTGTATGCGGGCTATTAAAATTAATTATTAAATAATTACACTTGAATAAAAAATTTTGTGCAGTAAGAAGAGATGAGTAAGGAAAATCCAAATGTGCCAATAAATTTGCCAGATGGAGATGATAACAGTAATTATGACATTGGCGTACAACGTCTAAAAACTGAACGAGATAGAATTACTTATGCTGGTAAATACATGGATCGCTACAAGGATGAATTTTCTCGGAAACCAATCCCCCCACCTCGTAGGGATTTTGCTTTAAGTGCCCGTTACAGAGATATCCATGGTAATATACAAAATCCTACAAATCTACCACCTTCACCAAATGCAACTGAGTCACCAAAATGTGCACGTAATGTTAAATTATTAGAAATTCTTACCAGTCCAGTATGTGAAACTCGAAAAGCTATCATTACAAGTCCTAAAATGCCTACTAAAACTAATAATACAAATGCTACTCATGAACTTAACAAAGCAGATAATGTATCTCAATTAATTGGTTATAAGCCAGTAGGTGATAACAAAGCTATGTTTCGTCAAAAACATCACGAAGAAATATTAAAGATTGATAAAAAACACAAGAAAAAAGATGGCGATGTAAATATTTATGCAATTCAACCAGTTAAACCTTTGGATGTTCATTTAAAATTTGTACCACCTGGTGGTGAGCAACAACAAGTACCAAATATGGAAACATTAAATTCTTTACAACAAGTGCAAAACTACATAGCCATGTGTGAAGCAGAAGCCGTTAGACAACATAATTTACAGCGATTTGATGAACTGATCAAGCAGCAAACCACTTCTAAAAAAGAAAAGGTTAAAGATGCCTCTCAAGAAATAGAAGTACAAAACTTGGATCATATCAATGAACAACCACTTAAAAGCTATAACGAAGTAGAAGATTTGTTAAAGCCAGGACTTAGTGACCTAGAACCTGATAATGTTGAAGAGGTTTTTGAACGAGGTAGTAAAACTAGAAATAGTTTAGGTGGTGTACAAAGAACTGATAGGGTTGATGGTAAAGCAAATAGCAAACATTTAAGTCGGACATCATCTGATGCTCAAGATCGTACAATCTTGCAACGTAAAAAGCCAGTTACAAAAGTTAAAAACAGGAATCCAGATTTACAGGTATTTTCTTTTGTTTTTAATTGTCTAAATAATTTAAGGTATTTTCTGTGAATTTAATAAACAGTTTTGTGTATAAAGAGATGAAAAGTTTTGTCTTAAACCTAAAAAATTAGTTCAAAATTTGTGTATGCAAAAGCTAGTTAATAAAAATAAACATATACACTCATCTTAGATCATGGAACTAAAAGTTTTTAGAAAATTGTTTAAATTAAAATAGAAATTCTATAATTTGATGGTATTTTAGGAGATGCTTACAGAAATTCATTTTTTTCTCCAATTTTTAGTTTTTGATTTTCATTTTTTTAATTTGGATTTTATTTTAAAATATATTTAAAACTAAAACCATTTCTTTATTGTTATTTTTTAAACTCTGCCATATGAATGACTTAATAGGAACATGTCCTGTATTTACTTGCATTTCTATAATTTCACCACTATGAATGAAGGATTATTCATTAATAATCTCAGGGTGTTATCTAACATGCTGAGGAGACATTTGAATAAGACCTTTTTTTGCATATATTTCTTTGTGTGCTGAAATAACAAGAAAAACCATAACAACACCTTGGAGGTTTATATTAGCCCTACATTTTGAGTGTTGCCGATTTTACAGATAAAGAATATCAAGAAACCATAAACAAGAAAATTATAATTCTAATGTGTAATAAGTTGCACGCAGCTAATTTTTAGTTAAATTAATCCCACTTATTGTTTTAATATCAAAACAAATCTTTGCCTGTGCTAAAGGATTTAGGGTTACTTATAACATCATTAAGCTTACCTTAAGCAACCTATTATGTTCAATTAGTAAATAACAAAATAAACCAGAGATACCAATTAAAGAAACATTTGTAATGTATCTTTAAAACTTTGTCATAGATTTCATGCCAATATTTTATTAATCTATGTTTTTAAGTAGAAAGTTTTTAACAATCCTAATTTTCATCGGTCAGATCTCAAAGTTGCAAGAATTTATAGTCTATTAAGATTCGCCCAGATCAAAAAACCATTTAAACTTCATATTTTATTCAAATATTTTAGATTTTTATATAATCGAATATCCAAAACTTAAAACTCAAAAGTAAATCTTACCGCACAGTCAATAATGATCTTACAATATCTTTATATTAACGACAAATCAAGGTACCCCTTTCTTGTACCTTGTACCTCATTTAATAATTAATCAATTACCAGAATAAGGCCTGCATAATGAACGATAAAAATTTTTATTTTCAGTTAACCTTCATTAGAATGAACCCTAAAAATTGCATTTATCTTTGTCACAATAAATCGTACTATGATTTCTTGTTTAAGAACAATTTTCAAAATACATGAATTATTACAGCAGTTATTATTAGCTTAAAACATCGAGTTTTCCCCACCAAACAGAAATATTCCCTTAACATAAATTCATTGAAACATCAAATCATTTAAGACATCAAGTTCGCCTTACTAAATTATATAGGAGTTTCAAATATCAATAAATTGTTCCATGACATAATTATTATAACATCAATTCACACCATAAAAATTCTTCCAAATGTTTTTTAAAAAATTAACTAATTGTTACAGGAAATAATACTTGAATATAAAATTCTTGCAATCTAAATTCTTAAATTGCTTTAAAAAAATACCTGGTTATATCTGCTAGTATCACAGTAAAATGTGTAACATTCTGCAATTGACATATTTACATCTGTTTGAACTCCCCTTTATAATTTTTAGACTGCATTTAAATTTCAAGCAGTATGGCACATTTAATATACTATATAAGCTCATGTCTGAGGGTTTTTACAAGATAAAATTACAACATATTAATTCAAACATTAATTAACACATTGCATATTCACAGTGCTATTAGTATTCAAACATTTGTGAAACAAACAATTATTATAAGTTTTTCTTTTATAAAAATTTAAACGGATATATACATAAATACCTGAATCAAGTATTTTCAAAATTCTTGACCTCAACACACGTCAAGACAAAACGCGATCAGTTGACTTAACTACAGATGGTAGACCTCATGACGGACACCCGAACACCTGATCCTATAAACCAACGAATATTAATCCAGAAAAAGCAAGTCTTCCAGGATTCGATCCACGATATAGAAACAGTGTAAATTAGCTCAATATCTCTGCTGATATTTTCCAATTTACTTATTTTACAATACTCGAACAAGTATTCAAATTCACTTAAATGGTAGTATAACAAAAACCATGTTGACGTGAACAACACTTTTTAGAAATTAAATTAATTTGCTACAACACATAATCTTATTTTAAAATCATTGTATTAATAAATAAAATCAGCTTACCCCTAGCCAGCGATTTAATTTATTTTTAACAGGAAAAGCTTCCCACAACCAATTTAACATTTGGAAAATAACACGCTTCTTCGTGTCCATCTTCTACCAAAAGTGGAATAAGATAACCCGACATCAACAAGTGGGATTGCGCAGAACACCAGAATACGCCTTTTGATCCCTGCCCAATAGAATAAAACAATGGAGACTTCTTCTACGTTTAACTTATAACCCAAATAGAGGTAAAGAAAGTTGCCTAAGTTCTAGATTCGTGACAGTTAAAACGAACCGCTACAACTGGAAAAAGCAAATAGAAAAAAGTAGAGACCGTTACTCGAAAAACTATTTTTATATTTTTAAAGCACCTTGACATCATTTAATACAAATAACGCATTGTCCAATCAAAAATATCTCTTACTACAAATACGACAATAAACCATTTCCATTCTCCAACTGGGATCAGTCATTATAATAACGGAAAAACAAATTCTATCAACGTTACGCATTCTCACACATGCCAAGCGTTTGACCTAAATTAAATAAAAATTAAGTTGTTTACGATATTTCCACACACCTGCATCCCAATTAACTTATATTTATCTAATCCAAAACTTCTCAAACTAATTAGCTCGACTGTTTCATAGCCAGCAAGGATTTTCTGTGGTATAATAATACATTTGTGTCTGTTCATTATCCTCTGAACAGAACTTCGACTTATTTTGAGTTAATTGCTAAGTTGGCATACACTTGCTTGTCCAAAGACAGTAGTACAGGCAACTTGTTGTATTTATTCCTAACCGCAAGGTTGATTAATGACTTTTTATATTAACATTTCCAGTTTCTTCATATCTTATTTTTAGTTTCTTCAAATGCTTTGGAACAAATTAACTTTTAAATCTTTCTTGATATATCTTACTAGCTATTAAATAATTACTACTGTGTCTCCAAGAATGTAGGTCATATTAACCAGTTCGTCTTTAGTATGTTTTGTTGTTAATTGATAATGTATAACACTATTTGACAAACGTATGAAACTTATCAATTTTGTATATTTTATTTTTATGAGAAGACCGACCTACTTGATTTTAGTTGCCACTTAGTGCAGGCGCACAGTGGCCTATTAGATTGTTGGTGAGATTTAAGATGCTAATTTTTTTCCCTTTTATGTGAAAATTGTAGCAAAACTAACAACACAAAATAATCCAAGTACTACATTTTTGAAATGCTTTTAAATAGGTCTCATCATCATTAGGTGTTCAGTGCTAGAACTGGTTGGATATGTACCTCCATTGTTTTCTATTCTGAGCTAACCTACACATTTTCCTGAAATTCTCATAGCCTACATCTTTCGCCATTTGTGTGCAATAGTCTAATCTAGGTTTACCTCTCTCTTTCTTTTTCCTTTCTCTAGCCGTGCTATTCCTCCATATCTTAGTATGGGTCGTATCATCCTATCTCTCATATTTTTACCATTCTCCACATATTTCTTCTTCCCCCTACCATTTCTAATACCTCTTTGTTCTTAATTTTGTCTGTCCTTGAAATTTTCATCATATGTCCGTAGCAATAAATTTTAAAGGCTATTATATTTTTCCTATCCGCTTCTCCTGCTGTCTACGTTTCACAGCCGTACAGTGATCTGCCCCACACATATGTTTCAGCAATCATTCCTTGATATTGGTGTTTTTTGTCTTCGAACATAACAGCCGCTTTTCATGTTAAGTATGAAATAATTTAAAAACCACCACATTTAAAGCTTGGTAAAGTTAATATTTACCACATATAACCTCAAATTTACAATGGGGTTAAATTTCCCTGGCTGTATTATTTTAACACTTGCCTGTGTATCTTGCTCGTGATGCAGGTGTTTTAAATTCTCTGAAATGCTGTGGGTAGAATCCTTATGTCCCGGTGTTTGTCCAGTTTTAGCTCGCTTTGACGAAACTCCGATATGTGGTAAACGATAGAGGACAGGAATGGAAGAGAAGGAATCACTTCGTCGATATGGAGCACTACAACATGTTTACACTCGAGGGAGGTCGGTATTCAAGTCCACGTTTTGACACATTCGCTCCCACAAACCGTTTCTCCTCTTTAAGAGAGGTTAAAGTTCTCTGGTGCCCATTGGTGGGTACTACAGCGTGTAAGGCATGAGAAATGCAATATTTGCATTTTCTCAGACCACAAAAATAAGACAATGACTGAACCTCCATGAGAACCAAATCTTTGTGTGGATTTAATGTACGCTTGCACTAAAACATCACAATGCTGTAAATTTCGCTGTACAGTGTAAAAGTCCCCTGAGCCTAACTACTAAAATAAACGTTAAAGCTTTAAAAAAGAACATAACAAGTACAGCATGGCCTTGTACTACTTTTTTTTTGTATCTTTTGCACTTTTCCTCTTCTATTATTTTCTAAAAATTTACCCTATTTCACGAATATTCAATGGTACACGGAGCGGGTTAAGCAACCTTATGGCCATCACCACTTAGACACTTACCAAATCAATAATTTTTAAATTACTCCTTTCGCACAGTCAACTTTTTGTGACTCCTAAATATGCAGAGGTAGGGGTTATTATGAAACATTTTCAAAACTTCAGGTCGATTAGAGATAGGTATTACTAATTGCCATTCAGGTATATTTGCAACTTTAGATGAGGAAGAGGTAACAAATTTATATAAGCGATCTCTTATAACACGAAAGGATTGGTAGTTTTCGGAATGTTCAGTAACTTTTTTCACCATATTAGAATACCAGACCTCGAGAGTTTAATTAGGAGGATTTAAGGCAGCTACATCACGAGAGAAAGAGAGAGTCGGGTATGACATTTAATTTTTCAGGTATGTGGCAAACGGTGGAACTAAATTGAGAGATACGTAAACTCCATCTGGCCAAAAATTCAACAAGTTGTTTCAAATTGTTTAACCGTGTAAGGGCAGCACACTAGGTAATGACTATGCATTGGGTTTCTTTGACATAACCCCTAACTTTTGCAATTCCAAAAATTATTCCAAGAAGTTCCCGTTTCGTAGCAGAATATTTTTGTTCGGTAGTAGTTAAAGTACGACTTACATAAGCAATAGGTTATTCTAGACCATCCTTTTCTTGAAATAAAGTAGCACCTAGTCAGTAAATGAGGCGTCAGTTTGAATGTATAACGTTTTTTCGAAGTTTAGTGAAATTAGAATAGGGACAGAGGTAATTAAAAGTATTATTTGATCAAAAGCTTTTTGGGCATCGTAAGTCCAATCACAGATTGTCCTTTCTTTATATTTTTAAATAAAGTGGTAATAGGAGCCGAGATATTAGATAAGTTAGGTAAAAAGATACGATAATAAAATATTACTCCAATTAAACGTTTAACTTCAGTGACACTTTTTGGCATTTTAAAATTATGAATGGTGTTTACTTTATTAGGATCAGCTTGTAATCCATTTTCATTTACAATGAACCTTATAAAGGAAAGAGAGGAACAACAATAGTTACATTTTTCCCAGTTAACTTTAAAACCAGCCTTACTTAAGGAATCGGCTACTTCATTTAAAGCTATGAATGTTCTTCAAAAGTATTAGAGATAACTAAAATGTCATTGAAGTAAACAAAAGACGCTCTTAATGTTAAATTTGATACAGTGTTTTATCCATAGTACGTCGAAGATAAACCTAAAGGTAGAAAGTTAAATTCATATTAACCTTTTCCAGGTACGCAAAAAGCAGTTGTTTTTTTGATGAGAGAATTATTCCAAAGGTATTTGATAGCAAGTTTGTTTAAGATCTATGGAATATATGTACTTAGCATTGTGCAACAGGCTTAAAATCGAGTCAGTATGGAGTAAAGGATAAGTATCAGGAATTGTTCTTCGTTCTTATTCCCACCTAATAAAATGGGACTACTCCAAGGAGAAGAAATTGGAGAGTAACACCAGACTGGATCATTTTATCAATTTCAGTATAGAAGAATTTTTGTAATACAGGCGATAGTGGATATTGACGTTGTTTAGAGGACTTGGCATCAGCAGTTAAAATTTCACGAGATACACTATCAATACATCCTAACTCAGAAATAGATAGTTCATGAAATTTATTCATGTTTTTTCTAATATATATTTTGTTGTTCATTAAGAGAAATTTCATTTGCAATTCCAATGGATAGTTTTTTTAAGGCTAATTTTTAATTGGAATTTTACTTCTTGCAAATAAACGGCAAAGATCAATTTTTTGAAGAGCTAAATGTTCAAAATAATAGGCATTTAAATTTCGAATTAGTATTGTCAAAATTTCAGTTTCGTCAGGCTTTTTATCTACTCTGTTAAACAATGTCTGAATTTGAATAATATAAGATAAAACATTTTTCGTTAGGGGGCTTGAAAGTGAGCTCGAATTTGAGATAGGATCCTATAATCATTATCAAACTATGAATTTCATGTTTAATATTGCTGCAGCATGCTAAGCCCCTATCGTAAAATAAACCAACAGCCCTTTTACATAACTGCTTGTCGGTACAGTCCCTAGAAATTTTTAAGTCGTCAATTTGTTCAAGGAAGGATACTAAGGCAATTTTTGAACTGTAATCTGAAAAGGTGATGTTCCACTTGTAAATGGGTACTGATTTAGAAACATCTACACTTTCTACAGGTATCAATGGATTATTTAAATTTGAGGTAACTACTGGAATGTGGGCGATAATATTTAGTTTTTCTAACATAAATCCTTCAACAAGAAGTAATTCTGACAAATTCGCTCTTAATTTTTTCGGTTTTGTCAGCGCTTGAGGTTGAAAATAAATAGAGTTGGTATGTTTTAAATGGATTAAGCGAGAATGGATTCAAGCAAACTCTACCTTTGTTGGCATAGAGTCGGAATAAACTATTGCTTTTATATCATCCATGGAATCAGTAATTTCTTTTCAGTTCTTTTTTATATTCACGTTAGAGTTGAACGGGGTGTTGTGTTTTTACGATAAAACAGATGTAAGTTGAAAATGACGTTTGTTGTACATGGAAGCTGGGATTATACTACAAGTTACCAATTTCCACACTATCTCTTTGCTTTTTAAATGCAAATAGTTCATATTGAAATGTTTTTAGTTTGAAGCTGCATGTGTTAACTTCGATTTTATATTTGTATGTAAAATAAGTAACTAATAAAAATAGTGGGTTATGCTTTTTATTTATTTATTTATAATAAAACATGTGTGAATCACAGACGTGAATAACAATTTGTCAAATACAATAAAAATATATTTAGAATATACAATTAAAAAAAAAAACACCAAAAAGATGGAAATTATATTATAAATCTTCAGAGGACAACCTTAAAGAACCAACTGAAGCTAAAAACTCTGGTACTGTGTAGAAAGCATTTTCTAATAAGAACCTTTTTATATTTAATTTAAATTGATAAATAGGCAAATCTTTTATGCTAGAATGAAGTGCATTATAAAAAATACAGCCAAAGTAGTTAGAACCATTTCTGCTCCTACTTAGCCTATGGTAAGGTACAACTAATTTTCCCTTGTTGCAGTGTCAAAGTGATGAATATCAGTGTTGAGTTGATATTGAAAGATTTGTTTTTATGTAAAGCAGACATTGTAAAATAAACAGACAAGGCAAAGTTAAAATTTTAAATTTTATAAACGATGCACGGCAGTCATCACGGAACCCAAGGTTAGACATAATGCGCACAACTCTACGTTGAAGCTTGAAAACCCGAAGGAGCCGCTACAATGACCCCACACAATTATAGCATATGAAATATGACAATGGAACATGCCATGATAACATGACAGTAGCACATTAGGTGAAAGTGATCTTACCAAAGAGTTTATGAGATAAATAGTTCGGCAAAGTTTTTGCATAGCAGATCACAGTGGGTGTCCCAACTTAATTTGCTATCCAGGGTAATACCGAGAAAACTAGCCGATTGCTCCTTTGAAAAGAATCCCTTTTAATGAAAAAATTATTTGTTTGGTTTTATCCCTATTCAGGGCAAGTTTGTTATCATTGAACCATGATTCAGTGAGGCATAAAGATGTTGTACTGTCAGCTACCAGTTGAGCCATATTATCACTCTTATTATATAGAGTGGTATCATCTGCATAAAGGACAGCATCACACTTGTCTTTTAGAAAAAAAGGTAAGTCGTTAATAAAGCATAAGAAAAGAAGCGGACCGAGGATGGAACCTTGAGGAACACCAGAAAAAACCTCACACATGCTGGACAATTTGCCTTTGTAAAAAACCCGTTGAGACCTAGCAGTCAGATATGAAGCAATTAGCTTAATACTATCTTCATCAAAATTTAAACCTTTTAATTTGTTAACTAAGAGGGCATGATCAACACAATCGAAAGCCTTCGTCAAATCACAGAATTTAACGGCAAGATAACTACCCTCCTCAAAAACATCTGAAATTTTATTTACTAATTTGACTAATGCATCACTAGTAGATAATTTTTTTCGGAAGCCGAATTGCTCAGCACAAAACAAACTATTATTTTCAAGATAAGAAGTAATTTGAGTATTTAATATACATTCAAAAACTTTCGAAAAAGTGGGTAAAAGAGAAATAGGACGATAGTTCTTAATATCATCAAACATACCCTTTTTATGAACAGGGATCACTTTTGCTTGTTTTAGAATATCAGGGAAAACTGCTTTCTTTATGCAAATATTAAGTAGTTTGGTTAGCGGAATAAGAATACTGTTGATAACTGATTTAACTAAAGAGATGTTAATATTAAACAAATCCTTGATCGAATTCCTCATCGCTAAGATAACATCTCGTCGTAGTTGAAAGAAACTTCTTCAAAATGGAAAGAGGGTACCAAACCAGAGAAACAATGTGTATAAGTAGTTGTGGTACTGGTGTTAGTATTAGATAAATTGGATAAAATTTCTGCAACAGAATCAATAAAAAAATAGTTAAAGTCATCGGCTGAGAAACGAGTGTTCATATCATTGGCTCTATTTTTAGAATCTTTGAAATTATTAATCAAATCCCATTTTCTTTTATTATTATTTTTAGCTCTAAGAATGTAGTTGTCATAGGCATTAATTTTAGCATTTTTGAGTGCATGACGATAAGCATATTTTAACTTATTAACATGCAGTTTGAGTTCTGCATCTATAAATAGTAATAATAGTAAGATTGATACGATTAAAATGTATTGCACATAATTCCGCATGTAACTCAATTGAGTATTTATTGATTGACTCCAACACATTAGGAGTGGCGTAAAATTTCTCATCTACAAAAATAGTCACTCCTCCCCAAGAAAATTTAGATCTGACAAAGCTAGATATAGGTACCAAATTATTAATTTTAACAAAATGTAGAGCATCATTCTTTATGTTCACTTCAGTTAAACATAATACGTCACATTTAATTTTATTAGAGATAAAAAATGCTTCCATATCATTAATTTTATTGCTTAATGCTTATTTAGCGATACAGTTTAATTAAAGATATTTTAAATTTGTAAGCGATATTTTTTAAAATACGGATAATTAACGCAAAAATTGTGAATTAGTGGTTAGGGGTTTTTGAATTGGAAGTTTTTCAAGGAAGATAAATATAAATTAGGGTATATAGGAAGATATGTTAAACAATGATTAAATAGTAAATACTCCTTCCCTTAGATATTATAAATCAATCCAAACTAGCAAAGATTTTCTAGTAATTCGATTCAACTAAACTTCGTCCATATAATGGAAAAACTCACCATGACGCTAAATTACTTTAATATAGTTCATAAAATCACTTAATCCAATAAAACAAAAATATGTATTCATAACACGAAATACTGTTAGGTTCAGACAAAGGAATGGTGTATCGGACATGTGTAATATTGTGTTTACCATGGAAGTGGTTACTTACGTTCTACCTGTACTAATTTAAAGTATGAGATTTTTAGTTACAAAAATAATGAATATATAGAAATGTTTTCAGGTTTAAGCATACAATTTTTACTTTATTTTCTAGTCAGATACTAAATAAAAGACAAACATGAAATTACATAGGTGATGTAACCCGAGAAAATCAAAACTTGAAAAATCCAACTTTTTTTATAAACACTTAAATTTATAGAGGGGTCCCATTGTTGGGTCTCAGTGTAACGTTAATATTTAATGCATAATATACTAATATTCATCATCATTAAGTAATCAGTCCTGGAACTGGTTAGACGCGTATTTCCGTTGTTTCCTATTCTGCGTAGTCTACACATTTTCCTGAAATTCACAGTCTGCATCTTTCACTATCTGCACACAATAGTCTTATCTAGGTCTACATCTACCTCTATTTTTTCCTATATCTGCTTGTAAGATAGTCTGCATTATTCTCCAAAAATGCCTTACAACTTATCCTGTCCTTCTATTTCTCATATTTTTTAGTTTTCCACAGATTCCCCTATTATTTCCATAATCTCTTTGTTATTAACTTTGTCTGTTCAAGCTATCATCATTATACATCTGAAGCATAACATTCCAAACGCTTCTTCTTTTTCCTGTCTGCTTCTTCTACTTTTCCTATTTCTTAGGCGTACAGTGCTGTACTCCACACATATGCTTCCAACAATTATTTCCTTGTTTCTATGTTTGTTGTCTTCTAACATAGCCGCTGCTCTTGCTTGTTAGATACAGTTCGGTTCCCCTTCTGTTGTTTTGTAAATATGTATTTATAAATATTTATGGTTCGGGTTGGAACCATGTCATTTAATAAACTAAGGTCGACGTTTCACCCACTTTTGTAAGGGTCTTCATCAGTACAAGAAAAGAAAATAAATAATAAAAATAATAAAAAAGATAAGAATGATAATATTAAGTAGACGAGTTAAAATGTAAAGAGTATGTAAAGTTACTTCTGAATTAGCAGACTCACCAGCCCATTTCAGCCAAATGGTGTCTTGTGGTAAAGTAACTGGTGAAAGTAGCAAAACTGGTAGTTTAGTCTTGTCAAAGTTAATGGTATGGCCTGTTTCATGTTGGTGTTCGGTCACCACTGAGCGATTGTACTGGCTTGTTGTTAAGCATTGCTTATGCTCGTTTAGTCTAGTCTGTACTGACCATCCTGGTTCTTCTATGTGTACTAAACCGCAGCTGCAAGGTATACTATATACGCCTGGGGTTTTGAGACCTACCATCTTAGCAAATTTCTCTAAACCATATTCCGGTAACACCACTACTAATGTTTTAAACTCCACTCATTTTATAGAACTAATTGCAAATATTGAACTAGGCCCTAATGATATACTAGTCAGCTTTGACGTAACATCCCTATTCACAAACCTACCTGTCATAGACACTGTCTCCATTATTAAACAACTCCTACCTCAAGAAAACAAATTTGAGTACCTGGCCACGCTCATTGAAAAATGCTTAACTTCTACCTATTTTGTCTTCGGCGAATAATTTTACAAACAAGTTTCTGGCACACCCATGGGCTCGTCTCTATGCCCTATTGTGACCGATATATTCATGGAGTCTTTGGAATCCATGGTTCTAGAATCCACAGACCTTAAACCAAAAACTTGGCTTCGTTATGTAGATGACACTTTTGTAATCTGGCCCCATGGAACCAAACGCTTAATAATTTTCTAGATCACATAAACAATCAACATAAAGATATCAAGTTCACTATAGAAATTGAAAAGAACGGAACTCTGCCATTCATTGATGTTCTGGTGGAACGCCAACCCTACGGACAACTAGGTCATTCCGTATATCGAAAACACACACACACACACACACAAAGACAGATACCTAAATGCATCGTCACATCATCATCCATCGCAAAAATCATCGGTAATCAACTCTCTAGTTCACCGTGCCATTAAGATTTCACAACCAGAACTTTTATCTAATAAACTGACCCATCTAAAAACTAGTCTTATAAAAACGACTATCACAACTCAGATATCGGCAGAGTAATAAACCGACATCTGCATCCAACATGAACACCTAAACCACGCTGTAATTCTGACACACGATCTTTAGCAATCCTTCCATATATATACACAGAGTAATAGACCGAATTGACAAAATTCTACATAATCACAACATCAAAATGATCTATAAGCCCACCACTAGAATTTCACAAATATTACCAACCCAAAAGATTCCGAAAACAATCTTTAAGCCCCAGGCGAATATGGTATACCTTGCAGCTGCGGTTTAGTACACATAGGAGAAACAGGATGGTCAGTACAGACTAGACTAAACCAGCATAAGCGATGCTTAAGCACAAGCCAGTACAATCGCTCAGCGGTGGCCGAACACCAATATGAAACAGGCCATACCATTAACTTTGGTAAGATTAAACTAATTGCAAGAATTTCATTTTTCTACAATAGAAAAATCAGAGAATTCGTAGAAATCACTAAAAATTCTGCCAATATAAACAAAGACTATGGCTACTACCTTTTTCCGATTTGGAAAACAAGCCTATGTTCACTAAAACAGGACCGTGACATTCACTGATCCTCTACGACACTCCTCTCTATTCATGATCACTCATGCATCAAGTTCTCGTCCTATATAAACTACCACTTTCGCTACTATCAGCAGTTACTTTACCACAAGACACCTTTCAGCTTAAATGGGTTGGTGAGTCTGCTAGTTTAGAAGTAACTTTACATACTATTTACACTAACTTGTCTACTTAATATTATCATTTTTATCTTTATTATTATTTTTATTATTTATTTTCTTTTCTAATCCTGAGGAAGCCCCTTACAAAAGTGGGCGAAACGTCGACCTTAGTTTATAAAATGACACAGTTCCAACCCGGAACCATAAATATTTATAATGTCTTCGGCCGTGAAAGTCTCCGAATATATTTATTTATTTATTTAGTTTATTAACATATTTTCAGATTAACTGCAAATGATATAAAAAGTAGAAATCAAGTGTACGAATCTTAAAAAATTTTAATAATTGTAGAATTTTGTTTTTGAATTCTGCGAAGTTCAAGCTAGATATCAATTTCTGCAAAAAAAAACCTATTACAGCTCATACATAACCTCAACATGCAGTTAGTCGATCCGTAATTAGTTCTGTGCTTACATTCACTAAAGACAACTTTATATCTAGTATTTTTCACTGTTGACCTAAGATCAATAATGCCCAACAAGTTTTCACAATCTATGATGTTGTTCAAAAGCTTATATAGAAAAAAGGTCATATTGTTCACACGTCTCTGCTCCAAGCTTCACATTCCTACTAATTTTCTCCTGGTATCTTGATCCAGCTTGTCATAAGAAAATTTTAGTTTCCACAGCAAAAATTTTACAAATTTATTCTGAACACGTTCTAACCTGTCTATACGGCATTTATAATAAGAAGACCAGATATACCCTATTTCACCAATGTTCAGTGGTATGTGAATGGGGTTAAGCAGCCTGTGGTTATCAAGATCCCCCAACACATGGACATTTGCCGAATTAATAGTTTTCAATAAATCCCTTCGCACAGTCAAAATTAGTTGAAAATATTGCAAAACCAACACCAATCATCAGGTTTAAGTGCAATTATTTTTTCGTCATTAGGTTTTCTGTCTTGGAACAGCATGAACGTGTATCTTCGCTGATTTCTATTCTGAGCTAACCTATACAGTTCCCTGACATTCCTACAGCCTAGATACAGCTCGGTTCCCCTTTCTATCGTTTTCTATATATATGCTCTATTTCATCGATATTCAGCGGCATGTGAAGAAGGGGGTTAAGCAGCCTATGGCTATCAAGATTCAAGGCGTCGCCGTGGATCAATGTAGTAAGCGTAAGACTGCACCTTCTTACTCTTTTCTCGATGTTATAAAAAAAGTAAGCGCACGACGAAGTATAAGAAATACTTCGGCACAGCTTGCATCGACCTTTATGGTTTCGGAGGCTGCGTGAGACTTGAAATCATCAGGATAAGGGGAATGTTTGGAGAATATCTGAATGTTAAAATTTAAATATCAAGACACCTGTTTACACAACTGTAAAATAACTTAGAGAAACAAAAGTTAAAACACGATAAAAGAAATTCGACTAAATATGTATATTAATACTCAAGTTATTACAGTTCCAAAGGCATGTATAAGATATATGCTTGTGTCATTAACATAGTAGACATAGCTATATATTTTAACATGGTATAATTCATATATTTAATAAAATGTACACGAGAAAATTTCTATAGAGAAATCAAAATAAATAATCTGTTTAGAAACTCAAAATTATACTTACTGCAGTAGTAAATCAAAAAGTGATCCTAATTGTAATAATGTCATGTAACAAATTGCACATGAAATGAAAGTTCAAGTAATAAACCTTTTCACCATAAGAAACTTCATGAAGTTCGAATGTTTACATATTTTTAGGTTATGTATTAGAGAATTTTATTTGAATTCATTTAAGATAAGATTATATATTAGAGAATTCTATTTGAAATCAATTAAGGTAAGTAAAAGGTAATTAATAATCAATACAAAATATTTGTAGTGACAAAGACAAATTTAAATAGAGGTTAGGTCTCTTTATTTTAACAGAAAAACGATAAGGTAAATGTTTAGATTTCATACTACCTGTAGTATCAGTAACTGAACTAAAGTTACTTAATTTATAGGAATCCTTCAATATCCAGGAAACTGAGACGACCTGCGTTGGAGGAACTCCTAGTGTAGGTACAAAACAAACATGTGGTCAACTTCGAATGTTGTCCTTAACAGACTTCTGTTCCATAAAATTAAATTTGTAGATATTTTTCAATAAGATAATAACTGAGCATCATAATGTAATGTAGAAAGAAACGAAATATAAAATTCTTGTGATGATTATTTATTTTACATCATCTGGTTGTGCGACAAGCAACTTTTCCATGTGGAAAATCCGAAGGAGAGAAAACACGTCGCTGTGACGCATATTTGACCGGAGAATAAACCGGAGGATACTTGACCGAAGGAACATATGTTACAGGAACATATATTACAGGAACACCCATCAGTATACATATTTGATGGGCTTAACGAAGAAACGACTTCTTCATCCATTAGATAACACATCAGGTAACACATGAGGCAAGGTAGGAATTCAAATCAGAAATGCAGTGCCAGATAAGCAATCAGGTATTCGAGAAATGAAAATGTGACACTTCAAATAAATTATTTTCGGCCATCTTCGGGATGGACGATCTCTAGCAATTATTCTCAATAATACAAAATTAGAACCACACCAGTTGTGATTTTGGAATAAACACTTCAGAAATAACCAATAGGAAAATTTCATATAGATATATTTATTTGTATTTATGTAAACAAATTAGTAACTTGTGGATTAAAACTAATAATCCAGGATTGTGCAAGATAAATTCTTATAGAAAATATTATTATATAATAAAGAGAGTAATTTTATATTTAAATGTAGATATTAGCATTTATATGCTAATAGTGCCAAGCACAGATGTAACATGCTAAAATATAAGCAAAAAGGCATGTTACAAGACTATGGATCCCAAGGTCCCGGGTTCAAATCCCGACACGGCCGACTGCTTGAAAAATGACAGGTGAGCATTTTTCACAAAAATTACGCCCTCGTTCGGTTGAGAGGTTAAATGGAGGTCCCGTGGGTGTGTTGTCACGCACGTTAAAGATCCCTACCTTGCCGGGAACGGCAAGGGTTCGGCAAAATTCTAAATTTCCAGGCAACAAAAACTCGCCTCCTGGCCAATGTAGTACCTACGGGTGGAGCATTGGAAATATAAATGAACGGCTATCAAGATTCCTCAACACAGATATTTGTCGAACTGATAGTTTTCCAGTAAATTCTTTCACTCAATTGACATTAGTTGAAAATATTGCAAAACCAACACTTATAGTTGCTTATAATAATCATCAGGTTTAAGTACAATTATTTTTCGTCTTGGAACCGGTTGGATGTGCACCTCCATTGATTTCAATGCTGAGCTAGCCAACATATTTCCTTGAAATTCCCACAACCTACATCTTTGGCTATGTGTGTGCAATAGTCTAACTTAGCTCTACCTCTACCTCTCTTTTTTTCTATCTTTGCAACTAATATATTCCGCACTATTTCTTCATGCCTTCGGATGTGGTATATCATCCTGTCTCCCATGTTTTATACTGTTTTTTGCATATTTCTTTCTTCCTCTACCATTTCTAGAACCTCTTTGTTCTTACCTTTGTATATCCATGATATCTTCATAATACGTCTGTAGCACCACATTTCAAAGGCTTCAATCTTTTTCCTGTCCGCTTCTCCTACATCCAAGTTTCACAGTCGTACAATGTTGTGCATCACACATATACATTCAGCAATCTTTTTCTTATTTCTGTTTGTGGTTTTTGAACACAGTAATTACTTTTTCTTGTTGAATGTAGCACGACCTTGTGTTAATCTTTGTTTTATATCTTTGTGCTTTTCCCATCCAATGTTATTTGGCTTCCTAGGTAGCAGAAATGCTTAACCTCTTGTAAGTTCGTGTTACATATTCATATTCTAGTTTTTGATTTATTTTCCCCTCCTTTGCATACTAGTACTTTAGTTTTATTTTTGTTAATATTTATACCGTATCTCTCTGTTAGAACTGTTTCCATTTCATTAAGAAATGCTTCTAACTCTTCCTGGCTAGATGCTTATACCGCTATATCTGCAAGTCTATGCATATCAATCTATAGTCCCTGCATAATAATTCCAATTGTCTTCCTGCATTTGACAGTATTCATTATCTTTTCAATGTATAAGTTAAAAATTAACGGAGATGAGCACATCGCTCTCTCACCCCTAATATCTACTGCTCTACATTCCTGCTGAATTCTATTACAACTGTTTTCTCTTTGTATAAGACATAGTAAGTATCAGCAAGTTCGGTGGCCAGAAGCGGGTGATTTTTGGAGCAGAGACTTTAGGGTAATTCATACAGAATCAGTGGAAGTAAATTCGGGTGTGGGGATAGAGTACTTAAGGTTAGATTAGAATCTAAACCAGTAACTACAGTAATAATACAAGTATACGAGCCCACTTCTAGCTACAGTGAGGAAGAGGTAGATGCGATCTACAAAAACGTTATTTCAACATCATGCTAGAAGATGATACACATGGAAAATGCCAGGAGATATAGGAAAATATCAAACAGATTACATTCTTTTAGACAACAGTTCAGGAATCAAGTAAGAGAGTGTAGAAGCTAACCAGAAGCAGATATAGACACTGACCAAGACCTCGTAATTATGATGGTCGCTCTTAAATTTAAAAATTTGAGAAAAAGGAACAGAAAAGGGCACTTTGACTTGGAGAAACTAGGACATAAAGATATCCACAAACGATTTGAAAAAAAAGTAAAATGAATTACTGAAAGATATCGGGAAAATATCTGATACTAAGGAAGTAGAAACAGAATGGAATAACATTAAGTCCAGCTTAGACATGGCGGCCAGAGAAATTCCGGAGGGTATACACAAAAAGAAAATAACAAACCATGGATAACAAAGAATATCCCGAATTTAATAGAAGAAAGACGAATATACGAAAAAAGACTTGACGAAACTGGAAAACAGATGCAAAGCCATAAAATGGGAAATTGTTTGCAAATGCAGGAAAGCTAAAGAGCAATGAATTGATGAAAAGTGCAAAGAGGTACAAACTAAGATGGAAATAGGAAAGACAGACGAAGCATACAAACTAATTAGAATGAATTTTAGGGATGTAAAACCATATAGCAAAAATATACGGGGCACGGAAGGAGGCATCATTATAGAAAATGTAGAGAAAGTAGTTAGAGGGCAATAATATCTACAGAATTTTAATGCATGATAGGAACTAACAGCATTAGAGCAGGAATCAGACATTGAAAATGAGGACTTGGGATATCCTATACTTAGAGGTGAGTTTGAATTAGCTTTAAAGGGTCTGAAAAATTGTAAGGCACCTAGTATAGATACGTCACTTCCAACTTGTAACATCATAGTTACTATACCAAAACTAGAGGTGCTGATAGATGTGAAAATATTTGAACAATAAGTTTGACAGCACGCGTGTCAAAATAATTAACTAGAATTGTCCAAAGACAGACCGAAGCACTACTAGGAGATACGCGTTCAACTCGTTTCAAGACGGAAAACATAATTCTTAATTTTCTTTGGGAATTAAACCACTTATATTTTTTAAAATCTACTTTATTTACATTTCGATCCATGACCTAGGATCGTTGTCAAAATAATAAAAACTTCAAGTTTGACATTTATGACATAAATTGAAGGTGACTTTGATTTATTGATGTTTGAAATATTTGGTTTGAGTACACTAAGCAAAATTTTTTAAAGTTTAAAAGAATGATTGCCTTCAATTTGTGTTACGGCCTGGGACCGACTTTTTTTAGGTAGCCAATACGCTTAACGTGAAATCAGCTGATTAATTTTTATTGGTGAATTTTATATAAATTCAATAACTTGGAATTGGAAAACATTTTTTAACATGTTTCTATTTATATAATTAAGAGGATGGTTATTAAAGTCACCTTCAATTTATGTCATAAATGTCAAACTTGAAGTTTTTATTATTTTGACAACGATCCTAGGTCATGGATTGAAACGTAAATAAAGTTGATTTTAAAAAAAAAGTGGTTTAATTCCCAAAGAAAATTAAGAAGAATGCTAAACAAACCACAACAAACATACAGGGAGTATTTACAATGAAAACATAATGACGAAAACTAATCGCCCTTAAACCCGATGAGTACTAGAAATCAGGTGTTGATTTTGCAATATTTTTAACTAATCCTGATTATGCGAAAGGACATATTGGAAAACTATTAATTCGGTAAATGTTGAAGAGTTGGAGATTTTGGTAGCCACAGGCTGCTTAACCCCCTTCACATACTACTGAATATTGGCGAAATAAGCAAGATATTTACAAAACAATAGAATGGGAACAAGACCGTATCCAGGCAGTGGGAATCTCAGGGAACTGTGTAGGCTAGCTCAGAATAGAAATCAGTGGAAGTACGTATCAAACCAGTTCTGAAACGGAAACCTAACCACAAAAAATTATTACACTTAAACCTGATGATTATTATAATTTATAAATACAGTTGTTGGTTTTGCAATATTTTCAACTAATCTTGATTGTGCGAAGAGATTTATTGGAAAACTATTAATTCAACAAATGTTCAAGTGTTGGGAGATCTTGGTCGCCATAGACTGATTAACCCCCTTCACATACCACTGAATAACGGTGAAAAAGGGCATATGTTTAGAAAACAATAGAAGGGAAATCGAGCTGTATCTACGCTGTAGGAATGTCGGGAACTGTGTAGGCTAGCTCTGAATAGAAATAAGTAGAAGTAGACGTTCAACCTGTTCCAAGACGGAAAACATAACAACAAAAAACTAATTGCACTTAAACCCAATGAGTACTAAATATAAATACAGGTGTTGGTTTTGCAATATTTTTAACTAATCCTAATTATGCGAAAGGATGTATTGGAAAACTATTAATTCGCCAAATGTTCAAGGATCGGGGGATCTTGGTAGCCACAGTCTGCCTAACCCTCACATACCACTGAATATCAGTGAAAAGGGCATATATTTAGAAAACACTAGAAAGGAAACCGAGCTGTATCTAGGCTGTAAGAATGTTAGGAAACTGTGTAGGCTGACTTAGAATAGAAATCAGTGGAGATTCGCGTTCAACCTGTTCCAACACGGAAAACATAATGACGAAAATTACAATGGGTTTTAACTATTAAATTGAAAAGTAGAAAAACTTTTTAGCCAAACCCATAAAATAATCATATAATTCTTTATTTATTCGACGACTATAGTTTTGAATACTAACGTATTCATTATCAAGTAAACTAAAAATAGAAAACATATGGAAGAAAATTAAAATGGTAAAGAAGTAGCGACCTTATACAAATTATTTACGTCATATAAATACAATTATATAAATGAAGTGACTGTTAAAAATAAATTAAAAGTGTGACTTGTCAAAAAGACAAGTTATATATATGGAATGTCGTCTACTTTATATAGATTTATAAAAATATGGTAATGGTATCATAAACATGATGAAGTTTTTATATAAATAAGGTTCGGATCAAATTCGGTCACTTTGTTGATAATATTGTAACTTGTAGTTTTGTATCTATGTATTTCCATTCATTCAAAGTAATGTAGCTGTTGACTTTTATTTAAAAAATGTAGTAGCTGTAAATTTTGGGACTGGTTAAAGTCATGAATTTTATTAACAATGTGTTCAGCAAAATGTGATTTAAATTGGTAATCTATGTATGATGCTCCTTTGAATTTGGACGTGTGTTCTTTGAGACGATTGCAGAAAGACTTTTCTGTTTGATCAATGTAAACATCATCTCAAAGAACACACGTCCGAATTCAAACGAGCATCATTCATAGATTACAAATTTAAATCACATTTTGCTAAAATACTCCTTTTAAAAAAGTGTCCTAATAATGTAAAGTCTAGTGATGGTGGGGTTTATGGTTCCTGTTTTATTATCAAAAAACAAAATCCTCCATTTTAGTTTTCTTCGAATATCTCCAAAACCAGACAACTTACACCAGTTTTGTAAACGGTTAAAGAATTGAACATGTATTTCTCCAAATCTTTCTCCATTTAACCCAATCTCTATTTCTTATAATAACCAAAATCACAATGTAGTGACTCGAAATGTGTACACACTATATATATATATATATATATATATATATATATAAATATTATAAGTAGTTTTTTACACAAGGTAAGTTGATAAATACTTACGTATTGAAATTAATAAGATGAAATGATAACTTAGACTTTTTTAAGTAAAGCCTAAATGATCCTTAATGATCCTTTCAAATCGAGCTAGTAATTGAAAGAAGGAAAATATAAGGCCTTGGACAGGATTTGAACCTGCATCTCAGTTTTGCCGGAACTGTGCGTTAACCAATTACGCTACCGAGGCCGATGGCTATAATTGGGAAATTTACAAATCTAAATCGTGTACAGTACCATCCTGTCCAAGGCCTTATATTTTCCTTCTTTCAATTACTAGCTCGATTTGAAAGGATCATTTAGGCTTTACTTAAAAAGTCTAAGCTATCATTTCATCTTATTAATTTCAATATATATATATATATATATATATATATATATATATATATATATATATATACATAACAGGATTTAAATTTGTTAATTTTGGTTCTAGAAAGACTAAGATACAGGTTCAGGTCCTGTTCAAGACCTTATATTTTCCTTCTTTCAATTACTAGCTCGATTTGAAATGATCATTTGGACTGTGCATAAAAGTCTAAGTTATTATTTCATCTTATTAACTGTATATGTATGCTCATATCCATTCTATACATATTGAAGCTAGCAAGAAATAGTTTACTCTTAAATATATTCTCATTTACATCAGTTTCTGATATCATTACTCAATAAAATTTTTCATCTACTAAATTGATTGTGTTTAAGGTTGATTCAGTTTTTGTCCTTAAACCGCCTACACTCTCATAAATGAAGTTGGCATGAATTTGTTTAGGAGTAACTATCATTGACATATCTAATTGCTATGCTTATATATACTATATCTTTGCTTTCATTGCCGCCAATAGTTTAAGGTAAGCCAGGCAACTGCGATCATGTGTAGTATGATTTATCACAAAACATGTATTGAGCTAAGCATTGTGATTTAAGCAGTTAATTGTTGTTCATTGATGTGACAAGTTTTTGCATCATATTTATCATTACTACATTTACCACAGGAATTGCTATTTCGACAAACATTCGCTTTGAAATTATATTTGTTACATTTAAAGCAGCACAATATATGTATGTCTTCAAAGACTAGGATCTGTTGAAGCCAATATATCTCGTTTGAATTAGCCATTATTTTAGTAAAAGATGTGGAATCATAATCAATTATAGCAAAAAATTTAGTTTTCTTTTTTTTGAGTACACTGATCTTCAATTTGTTAACTTGTTTTATCAATATTTTGATTATAAATAGCATGTAATAACCCTTCAGTAAAATCTGGATCAGTACCAATTATTTTTATTGGAGGGCTTCTTTCGTTGGGATTCTACAGTGTAGTTTTTACCAAGATTTTGCTCAATGTTTACTTTAATTTTAGTTGCCTCAGCTTCATTTTTACATTTAATTAGTACCGAGCCATCATGTATTTGCTTCACTTCAACGATGCTTACTTTATAATATGTTTCAGGAGAGAATAAAGTACAGAGGGCAAGTCGTACTGAAAGCCACTTATACCACTAGAATATCATGTGTGGGAAATTTAAAACTTACTTAACCTTATTTATTCGACATTCAATATAACCAAATAAAAGACAACTATTTATAACAAAAAATTAATAGTAGTTATACATAAAACACTTTTGTTTATTTCTGAAATTTTCTACTACATTTATAGTAACTAATTAAATGTCTATGTATAAAATCATGAAGAATGTGATTAAACTATATAGTAAAAATCAGAAAAGATGTGGGCATTACTGTATAAGTAATGTATAATGGAACCATAGCATCGTTACTTAAATCTTGAAACAGAGACTTATATCGTTTAATTTGAATGTAGTGTTGTGTAACAGCTGCATAATTTTTTACCTTAAACCATACCAATTCTGTAGAATTCAAACTGCAGTGGTAGGAGAGTAAACGCAGCACTATTCTTTCATTATTTTCCCCCAATACATCAATAACGTATGTTATGGAATGCGAAATTTGGTACTACTTAATCAATTCCAATAACTGAAGCTTGAGATAATGATCTTCAATTTTAATTTCTTTATTTACAAGCCAATCCATAATATCTGCTTTTTTCCAGCATTATCTAGAGATTTTCTATAACATACACTATGATATGGAATTATTCATTACTATCCATACAGTGCTTTAATCGATGTCAAGTTCTATTGCAGTTTGCTTTACAGTTAGGGTTTTACTAATTGGTTTGATGTTTCACATGCAAATTGTACGCCACTGGCTTTTGATCATTATTGATTGGTTTCTTTTTAGAGTTTTTGAATGAGTGTGCCGCCTTGTCTATAATCACTACAATTTATTTTTTATTATTCACTGTTGTACTTCTATCATCATAATACACACCTGTACAGTACTGGAACAGTTTGATTTGATGTAGAAATAGTTCTAGTGTTCTGAGAAGAACAGCTTTACAACAATATGAATACATCTAATAAAAATTATTTGTGTAAAGTTAGCGATGTAGATATAAAAACTCGAAATAGTAATACAAAAAAACAATGAGTATAGGTAGATTTCATGCCAACGCCTTTACGAACGAAATGTACGAAACAGATTGCAAAGACAATCAACACATACATAACCTTAGAATTCCACAGAATAAAATAATCAAGAAAAGAATAAAATAGAATCGAGTTGATTAGACCAGACATTTGGTAATCATTTCATCATCGTTAGGTCTTCAGTCCTGGAACTGGTTAGACGCGTACCATCATTGTTTCCTATTCTGTACTAACCTACATATTTCCCTGAAATTTGCACAGTTTGCATCTATAACTATCTAATCTAGGTCTACATCTACCTTTTTTTCCCTATCTCTGCTTGTAATATATCCCATACTATTACCCAAAAATCCCTTAGAACGTATTCTGCCCTTCTATTTCTCTTAATCATTATAAAATAATCATTTAAAATTACATAATTTTTGCATAAGTCAAAATAATATGTATATAAAGCTTTAGTTAATTATTTTATACAGTACGTCCAGTTTAAGGATTTTATTATGTTAGTTTTCAATAGCAGTTCATATATCTGATATGTTTAGGAGAAATATGTTTCGAATAAAAGTTATTGAGTATTTTATTTTTAACAAATTTTATCTATTAGTTATTCAATATATCTTCAAATTTTATCAAAAAATTAAAAGAAAGGTTCACTCTTTGTATATAAAATAGCAATAGCCATACAAACGTGATGAGCATTAAATGTCAAATGAAAAATTTACGTTAATGTATGAAATAATAAGTGCTTATAAGTACATTTGCACTTGTTTCTTTCAGTTTGATATTTGATGTCCATAGTTTTCATGACAAGATCTATTTTGGATACAGAAAGTAAATCTTTCTATTTCTTTTTTGAAAAATTTTTTTGCTATTTTGAGCGTCTATTTAGTAAAATTTATTAAGAATGATGTTAGCTGAAACGTTACCCACGGTATGATAAAATAGAAAAAAGTGCTCATTTTAAATAATATAGAATGATATATTTGTTGGTGTTACTTCAAATAATCATAAAATTTGGAGTTATAATGTTTCTTAAAAGAATAAATAATTCTTCTAAAAAAAAGTTTAATTTTGCATGTAAGCTAATTTCTTATAGTAGTAGTAGAAGTAGAAGTAACGGAAAGTACATGCTATATTTCGTATATTACAAAGATCTGTGACGAAAATGTGTGATTTGTAGACCATTTTTGATGGGTTGCAACAAGAAATTTATTTAAGTTATCTGCCAGCCTGTTGCACGTAAATTAATAAACGTTATTTCGTTATCCAATTTTACAAAGTGTCACATTGGCAGATCTTTTTATTTGATCACTAAAGAATTTTATTATACGCCTTCCACCAACTTCTATTCTATTGGCTTAATGGCAAGTTATCCGCTACAGTATTAATCGAAATTAAAATTTATGGGAAGTTATAATAATGAATACCCATTGGTGACATTTTTGTTACAGTTTCATTTCAAAATCATAATATTTAAGTAGTGTGAACCTGTATCATGCTTCAACCAATGAAACGAAGTATAGTTAAACCACGTTAATTTTTTGCATTCAATCACTTTTTATTTTTGAACCATCATTCCCCACTGCAGGCTTAATAATCACATCACTTTTTTGTTTTAATATGGAAGAGAATAATATGGGTTTATTGGTTATTTATTTAGAACCATATTTTTTTTGAACAAATACCTGCATTACTCAATTCTTCCTAGACCACTTATCTCATCATGCAGTAATTTAATTATTTCATCCTGGCCTTCGATAATATTGTCTTTTTGGGAACTTAGCTCTGTAATCAAGTTACGTTGACTATGTAAATAAGTCAAAACAATATCGTTTGGGGCAAGTTCTTCTTTACAACAAATAATTCTACTATCTGCCAAAATGTCTACATTTTTTAATCTGTCAGCACAACTTGTATGGAAGACAGCACAAAACTTAACACGAACAACCATTGTTGATTTTTTATTTGCACAATATTTAAAATATTTGTCAAGTGGATTATCAGGAGTGACATTGCAGGACACCATTTTTCTCGTTCATATAATACATTCCCATTTAAGTTCTGTTATAAAAAAAAGTTATGTTAACATTGTATAAATAATTATCATGTGTCATGTTGGTTAGTTTATAGAGCATTTTTGACCAAGCCACACAATAAAAATAAACTATCTTATCTTTATAATCTTAATTAAGGTGGAGAGGCGTTTTTCAAATCTTTATTAAAAACTAAATAATAGGTATTTATCTAGTTAAGAGCCTTGAGAAAAATAATTCTTAGGTGTATTTTAAATGGATAAGGTAATTGTAGTTGTAACTATCTTTCACAATCCTTGAATAGAAAAAAATTGAAGTAAGTACTTATATTTAGAACCAATTATCAATTATCACAAAATGTTTTAAATAGGATTGTCCTATATCAAAGGTGACATTAATCATGCCATTATGTAATTGACGACTTTCTATAAATTTTAATAGGTCACAATTTGTTTGCACCTGTGGATTAGTTTTTGAAGAGTACTAGCGAGCAGACCCCCTTCTTTACCTTACCATTGCAAATATATTTAAAGTACTCTGCAGCTAGTTACTGTCATTCCGTTTGCTATTTAGTTAATTTTGACTTTTTCACACATTAGTATGCCATTTGTTATTTAGTTCAAAGCAATATCACAAATTTAGATTTCCCATTACATATTTTTCATCGACACTTACATGTTTTCCGTTGCCTCTTACATTTGTGGATTGAACATGTTTTTTCCTAATATACTAACATATTATGCTACATTGATACTAGCACAGTAGTAACAGTATGCATATAACATATAACTCCTACAATTTTTATTTGTACCTTTCATAAAAGAATCGAAAATGTTAATAATGGTGTATGTATATATTGTAGCTATTGCACCTTTTCACAAATAAGTATTCATAGCGAAGGAGTGTACAATTTTATTCCTAACTACAAAATACCCATATACTGCTTCAAGTATAAAAGGTGGGATTGTCAAGTAAGGAGACCGATGCTGTAATACTTTTATTTTAAATTTATACATACATAATTTTTATCATCTTCAATATGCTGTACCTCCCCCTTCCTCCCCGCCCCAATTGATACACCATTGCATGTGAATTTTCGATAGCTCAAAACAATGCTAGAAATTTGTCCTCTGTGGTGAGGCTTGTTCAAAATGCATACTGCTTTTGCTGTCACTTCTTCAGCAGTTTGAAATCTTATTCCTCTTAATGCAGATTTGAGCTTGGGGAACAGGTAAAAGTCACATAGCGCCAGATCAGACAAATACGACAGATGGTTTTACACTGGGATGTTATACATACTTGACTCGAACCGTTTTGACAGACAACGCAGTATGTGCCGGTGCATTGTACTGATGAAGAACCTTTGCCTTGTTTGTCTATAATTCGTCTTTTTCTGATTTTTTCACGGAGTTGAACAACAACCGCAAGATACTAGTGTTGATCTTTAGGAACCCAATGAAGCTACGCAATCTCGTGGATATCATAAAAAACATTCATCGTTGTATCTCGGACACACATCATCTTCAGTCTTTTCAGCCATCTTGGAAACGCTTAAATCACTCAAAAACCCACACACATGATAAACATCCATTGCCATGTATTTCCTTTAATAAAAGATCAGTTTCAATACCGGTTTTTTCAATTTTCATATAAAATTGAAATTGCTCTATTAAAACAGTCGTCGTTTTTCCTGCTAAACAAAAATAGATCTATACAAACGAAGACCACAACCAGACTAAGGTGTTTACAGGCATAGAAGGGGAAGTAATCGAAATAGGTTTTATGCTACACAGTTGTCTATTGCCATATGACTTTCGTACATGCGTAGTTTGTTAGTAGTAGCTTCAGCCTCGTCATTTGATATCCACACTTTGTAGGTTCATGTAATTTCATCTTGTAAGCTATAAGGTTATATATATTTCATATAAGTTTGTGGTAGATGAAATAATGTAATTGTTGCAGTTATCTTTCTTATTTCAAATTTTCAATCATTTAAATAAAGTTTTTTACAGGGTGGAAATGATACATCAGTGGAATCGGCACGTATTGGAACTGCGCCCACACGGAATCGAACGCGTGCAGGCGAAGAACCAACCATAGGCAAATATAAATTATTAAAAACAATTGGTAAAGGTAATTTTGCAAAAGTGAAATTAGCTAAACATGTGCCTACGGGGAAGGAGGTTGCTATTAAAATTATAGACAAAACACAACTTAATCCTGGATCTTTACAAAAATTATTTAGGGAAGTAAGTACTCGTTTCACATAATTAAAGTTCATTTGGTTATTTTTTGTAATTTGAAATTTTTTGAACACTTATAAAAACTATTATATAACAGGAATTACAATTAAGGTTAGTAATTTTAATTTCTTATTGTAGGTAAGAATAATGAAAATGTTAGATCATCCAAATATAGTTAAATTATTTCAAGTAATTGAGACAGATAAAACGTTGTACCTGGTAATGGAGTATGCATCTGGAGGTGAGGTGTTCGATTATCTAGTGCTACATGGTAGGATGAAAGAAAAGGAAGCACGATCTAAATTTAGGCAAATTGTCTCAGCAGTTCAGTACTGCCATCAAAAAAAAATTATACATAGGTTGGTAAATTTTTTTTAAGTATCATTTTCAAAAATAATGAAAATTGTTGCAGAGATTTAAAGGCTGAAAATTTACTTTTGGACAGTGAAATGAATATAAAAATAGCTGATTTTGGTTTTTCAAACGAGTTTACTCCAGGAAACAAATTAGATACATTTTGTGGTAGTCCGCCTTATGCAGCTCCTGAATTATTTCAGGTAAAGTAGTTTTATAAGTTATTTGTGTTAAAATAGACTTTCAAAGATAGCCAACATATTTCGTTTGCTTAATAAGTACAATATTTTTGAAACAGATATAGTTTGACTATCTGCATATAACCAATATTCAAGGAAATAACATTAAATGTAAACAGTTTTTAAGTATTTATCTACAATTACTCATTTTATGTAGGACTATATCTAATTCATGTGAATCATGCATGGATGCATGCTTTTCAATACCTTGAGTTACAAAGTAGCAATTTTTTACAACAGGTGTGGCAATTTTATCATACACATTTACAAATGATTCACATATTATGTGGAAAAGTTGAAAGGTGACTTTAGTTTCCTAGAAAATTTTGAATAAAATGGAATAACAACGGTACTACTATTGAGGTAATATAATAGCCGGATAATAAGAGCATTGCCAGAATTCATAGAATTTTTCTGCATATACGACTTCAATGCGGGCTTTTTGACAATAAAAACTATGGTGTCCGTTTAATATTAGAATTATATTTCTAAAAATAGTTTTTAGGTATAAAACTGAATAAAAACCTTTAACCACAAAAAATATTTAAAATACTAGATATGTATTTCGACCACTATGTGGTTATCATCAGTAGGAATTTACAATTAAAAATGATTAGCTGTTGTTCCAGAACACTTCAGAGGATATTCTCCTTACCACTTAGACTGAAGTGAACCTTCCCAACAAACAATTTACTATAATGTGGCTTTAAACACTATCGAGAATATTCTCCTCGCCCGCAGGCTGGTGTTCTCCACATCAAACAAGTGAATTGTGACGTTATAACTAAAATCTACTTAATCTATACTAATTCTAAATCTGCTGAAGAGGAACCAAATTAATCTTGCTTTCTCATTGGTTGTTGACCAATAGGGAAAGCAAGGCAGGTGGCTGTATGGGCCCTTTATCAGTGTTTAAGAGGGGTCCTTTATGTTTAACAATTTTAATTGATTCATGGGCATTTAAGAAGGAAGACGTTGGTACCGCTTTTAACAATTTAACGTTTTCTAGTTTAACAGGGTGGCTAGTTTCAAAAATATGTTTGGCAACCTGAGACCTTTCGTATTTACCATATTTGAAGTGAACAATGTGCTCCTTAAATCTTGTTGCTATATTCCTCTTCGTCTGATCAATATATTTTTGAAAACTCTCTGGCCCTGAACAACTAATTTCATAAATCCTCAACTTTTACAATTTTTCCACTTTGTTCTTTGGATTAGCTAGCAACTCTTTAATTTTATTAGTATTACCAAAAGGAATTTTGAAATTAATCTGTTTAAATATTTTATCAAGACTGTTTGTGGTTTTGTGAAACGGAAGTTTAACATATTTAACATTATTGTTAGAGATGGTCGACTGCAAAGTTGTTGATTTACAGATGTTAATTCTGTTTTTACACTTTCTAAAAATATCCATAAATTCAGAAGAGAAACCATTGTAATTCGCCTTTTGTTTAATAAGAGCAAATTCCTTATTAAATCTGTTTTTATTTAAAGGGAAATTCAATAATCTATTAATTAAGAGCTCATCACAGCAGGTTACCTACCATCTGCTGTAAAAACGCAGGTTGGGGTGAGGTAGCATAGGGCAGGACGAAATGTTGAGATGCAGATATTCATTAGAGAAGGATATGAAGTTTGATACTCTGCCTACTTTATTTATGAAGTGCCAGGGAGCACATATAGATGGCAGTGTTGTGGAACTTATTAGTCAGTTATATACCTCGCAGATATATTAATTATACATATTCTCTAACATTTATAACCAGTGAAAACCTTTGAAATTCCGAGTTCTAATGTAAAAAAATAATCAGGGAACAAAAAATTACAAGATTTAGCATTTCTACATTTGCATCGCACAGTTATTATACAATTTCTAATATGCAATTGACAAAGCTGTTACATTAATTAGTTGGCCAATAAATGGAAAAAACAGAATAATGGTTTAAACGTATTTCTAATAAGAAATGATTAAGTAAAATGTCAAGTGTGTTTTGATTACAGTTTGTGAATAGCTACAAATATTGGTTTGGTTTCTTTTCTTATCACACCTTTGTTTCCTTTATCATTTTCTAACGACAAAATAATAAACAAAGTGTACTGAATCGGACACAGTAAACATTCCTCTAGTAGAATAAAAATGCATCTCTTGCATTTTTAAGTAGTTCAAAGTTTGTTTTGCTTTTATGTATTTACATTTTGCATGCAGCTTGTCATATTTTGTTTCATCACAATTACGTATGGGAGTTTGTGAATGGTGAATTTGTACCATAACGAACAAAAATCTTTTACGCGTATTAGAGAAGTTTCAGGGTAAAAAACTTAACTAAATATGGTTTGTAAATTCCAATTAACCCTAAGAATTTTTATCACATTATTCCTTATTACTACACAAGCCTAAATATGAGCGAAATATTACTGGTGGCTTTTTAAATACGACCGTTTCACGCCAGTAATGCCGTGGCTGCAATGACAGGTGTGGTTACTGTTAGAAATAGATATTATTATTAAAAAAACACAAATCACAACATGCATATCAGAACAGTATGCAATAGTTTTAGAACAACTGTTCTGATATGCGTGTTAAGTGATTTGTGTTTTTTAATAATAACATCTATTTCTAGCAGTCACTGCATTACTGGCATGAGACGGTCGTTTTTAAATTTATCCCAAAACATTAATTGAACTTTGGCATAAAAATTAAACAATTCTGTGTTTATTCTTTTTTACATTACACTACATCCATTCTTTCGCCATATTACAAGCAAGTTTTTCATCAACTATATAGTATATTATTTCAAAATTTTTTTAAAGAATATAGAACACTATTGCAATGCAGTCTTTCATTATTATTTACCTCAAAACTGGGGGAATACCAATTACATACTTCACTAAATAGGAAGTCCAACAAACATTTATATAAATCCAAGGTTATGAAGAACAACTCATTGCAATAATTGCTGAGGCCCTAAATAATATCCATAATGAAAGTTATAAATAGATTTGCGAGCAATTACGACGATAGTCGAAAACTCTCATAATGATAATTTGATCTCAATAGTATAGCGTTTCCTGTATGTTTGATGTGTTTTGTTTTGTATAGCATGTAATCAAACTATTTCTGTTTTACAATAGCGTGTGACATGGAAGTTCTGAATATTTGCACGGTAGCACTTTGCAGGTATTTTTTTCTAAAAAATACTAATATTTGATTTATTCGATAAATAAAGTGAATTGTAGTGTGCAATTTTGATGAAAATTCATAAAACTTATTCACACATTTGGGAAGGTTACTGGTTTTGTTTAAATCGCTCTATTATCAGCAAAAAGAAATATTTTTTTTCAGTTAAAAAAACGTAAATGACTTTCTCACTTAGACAATTATTTAATAAGTAACTTTTATTAAAACCGTTTTTCATTTGGGTGCCTAATAATCATTTTGGAATCAATTTGGATCATTAGAAATTTCAAGATGACCGCTACTGTGATGATCTCTTAAAAAGTTAAATGAAGCCAACTTATGTTGTATGTTATGATTGGAGGAAGACAAAATAAAGCGATTTACATTGGTTTCTTTTCTATAAATGTCAAATTCCAATTTATTACCATTTCTAATTACTAGTGTATCTAAAAAGGGTAATTGTCCATTATTCTCTAGTTCATACTTAAATTTAATGCTTTGAAATTTTGAATTCAATTCTTTAAGTTGAGAACTATATCAACTTCTTTCGAATTGCATGTCCCAGAACTGTTTTCAATTCAACAAGTTGTACGAACAACATGAAGGCACTGCAATGGGAAATAGTGTATCACCTTTCATAGCAAATTTATTTATGTCTCGTTTTGAAACCGAGTTAAAAGAAAACTCCAAATACTTCCCAAGAATATGGTTAAGGTACGTAGATGATATTTTTGCAGTTTTTGACACTTCTAAATCAAATGTTGATGATTTTCTTAAAGAATTGAATTCAAAATTTCAAAGCATAAAATTTACGTATGAACTAGAGAATAATGGACAATTACCCTTTTTAGATACACTAGTAATTAGAAATGGTAATAAATTGGAATTTGACATTTATAGAAAAGAAACCAATGTAAATCGCTTTACTTTGTCTTCCTCCAATCATAGCATACAACATAAGTTGGCTTCATTTAACTTCTTAATTAATAGATTATTGAATTTCCCTTTAAATAAAAACAGATTTAATAAGGAACAACGACTTTGTAATCGTCCACCTCTAACGATAATGTTAAATATGTTAAACTTCAGTTTCACAAAACCACAAAGGGCCTTGATAAAATATTTAAACAGATTAATTTCAAAATTGCTTTCAGTAGTACTAATAAAATTAAAGATTTGCTAGGTAACCTAAAGGACAAAGTGGAAAAATTGCAAAAGTTGGGGATTTATGAAATTAGTTGTTCAGGACCAGGGTGTTTTCAAAAATACATTGGTCAGACCAAGAGGAATATACCAACAAGATTTAAAGAGCACATTACTCACTTTGAATATGGTAAATACGAAAGGTTTCAGGTTGCCAAACATATTTTTGAAACCAGCCACCCTGTTAAACTAGAAAATATTAAATTGTTAAAAGTGGTACCAACGTCTTCCTTCTTAAATGTCTATGAATCAATTAAAATTGTTAAACATAAAGGACCCCTCTTAAACACTGATAAAGGGCCCATACAGCCATCTGCCTTGCTTTCCCTATTGATCAACAACCTATGAGAAAGGAAGGTTAATTTGGTTCCGCTTCAGCAGATTTAGAATTAGTATAAATTAAGTAGATTTTAGTTATAATGTCACTATTCACTTGTTTTATGTGGAGAACTCCAGCCTGCGGGCGAGGAGAATATCCTCGATAGTGTTTAAAGCAACATTATAGTAAATTGTTTGTTGGGAAGGTTCACTTCAGTCTAAGTGGTGAGGAGAATATCCTCTGAAGTGTTCTGGAACATCAGCTAATTATTTTTTAATTGTAAATTCCTACTGATGATAACCACATAGTGGTCGAAATACGTATTTACTATTTTAAATATTTTTTGTGGTCAAGGGTTTTTATTCATTTTTATTCAAATCGTGCCACAGTGTTCCTATAGATTATTAGTTTTTAGGTAATAAAAATTAGGGATTGTAATATAAGCATCATTTTGTCTTTTGATTATGAATAATTATAATACAACTTTTAAAATAATGTTGGGTGGTAATGGTTTGAAATGGACTCGCAGGATATAATTTTAAAAAAGAAACATGATTTATGTATTTTTAGTTCTTTAGCACCTAGTTTAGGCACTTCACTAGAATAAATGTACCAATAATAATCCATAGCATACATACGTTTGCATTTGTAAATGAATCTGGGAGAGCTTGCACGTGCACTAGCATGTTAGTAGCATTAGTTTGTTGTAAAGATATCGAAGAGAGCAAACGTAACATGTTTAGTGGTTTAGATTGTGTAAGTTTAATCGAGCAGTGTGCATATATCAAAATTAAAACAGTTTATAAATTAAGTTAGTTTAGAGCGCGTCGAGCTCGCACTATTAAGATTAGTGGGTGGGGGGTTATTTTTGGCACATTTTGAGCTATACCATGAAGACTACTGGACCGAAAATTATAAAAAAAATGTTTTAGAAGCCTTTTAGAATCCTTTTTCAAATTATACCTCACACAATATATCTGTTAAAACTGTTTTTCTTGTTACGGAATTAACCCCCACCATTTTAATCTAAAAATATTTTTTTCTATTTTCTGACTGTCGATATATGTGCGCGCCATAAAGACCTAGCATTGGGCCCAAATTTCAAATTTCTACGTTACATAGTTTTCGAGAAAAACCTCTGTGACAAACGGACGGATGGACACGAGAGTGATCTTATAAAGGTTCCGTTATACCATATAAGGTACAGAACCCTAAAAACAACACAGTATATACGGAACTCCAAGAAGTATGTGATAGGTTTTCCATTAATTGCAGTACAATGCAGAGATCATTTTATTAATGATCAAATAAGTATTGAAGATGATTTCAGCAGACAATACAGATGCCACAATTATTACCATACTGTTTAGCAAAGACAATTGATTACTATAGACACTATCTACAAAAGATCACGTGCCAAGAATTCACCAGCTGTATTTCGCAATACCTATACAAGGTGTAGTGATTTTCATGATAATGTGCACCTGCATGTTGATGCATCTGTTATTGCTATTTCAAAAGAATGTGGTTTGAATCACATTTGTTTCCTTAGTTCAGTCTGGATTTGTCTTCGAAACCTTGATGTATTTTCCCAATAAACATGCAAGTTCAACAAAAAAACATATGTAAAATGACATTCATTCAGTTCTGAATTGCTAACAAGCATGTGTTGGTGGTGAGAGGAATTATATTGATGGCTTAACGATGTTCATTTGTTTTGATAATAAAGAATATTTCTCTAATGCCAAATTTGCATCATATTTAGGTCAAATCCAGTATAATGAATTGCTCTGGGTAAAATGAGCATTGCGTTATAAATTTAGGTTTACCCTGAAGTGGCGGGGACCCCATAACAATTTTAAGGGTGCATCGGCTAACTACAGTAATGCAGGAGTTGGGTTCCTATGGAGGAAATAATAAAAGTAATGTACATTTGAAATGGCTGAAATACAGTCATAATTAAGGAATGCCAAACCATCTTGTCTCAGCATTCTTAAATATTTTTCCTACACCAAAGACTGTTATTCAGATAGATTTCCTTTGCTTTTGGATTCTTAAATTTATCACATACATTATTTTTTCTACACTTTCATAAAAACACTCATTAATTTTGTCATATCAAAGAATTTTTTTAATTAAAGAGACTTCTCCCAAATACGACTCTCCATTACTGGAGTGGATGGATATCCTTTCACAGTGATTTAATTTTTATTTAGTTCATAAATAAATGCAAGTAAAATTCAACCTATACTTAACCTCTCTTGAACTTAAATAATGGCAATATAAATACAAATATATGTTACATAAAAAAACCTAATTTCCTAATATCAAATTGCTCAGGTGTTATTACTAAAATGAATTCTAAAGAACAAAAACATTAAATCTCCATCAACAATATTATCTGTTGGGATTTATTAAATTCATATTTTCAATAATAGTGTCAACCCTTGCATGTATTCCAGGTGGCAAGGGGTAAACTTTGACATAAAATTGTCCGTTTGTTATTATTAAGGATAGATTTTGTTTTTGTAATAAAAATTTGCGTAGTTTGAAAGTTCTAAATCTTACGGTTATTGAATACGAGCAAGGTTGTAAGTCAATAAGGATTACAGTAAGTAGTTGTTAATTTTCTACTATTGTTCACATAAAAGTATTTAGAATTTTGGGCTGCTGAATAAAGAAATCTAATTGGTATGTGTGTCTAATTTGAAGCCGCTTGACTGGCAAGAGGAAATATTTAGCGCTGGTGCAAACAGTTCTAGGCAATTGTCCGCAGCCCCAACATTATCACTTCATTTTTCTCTTTTCATTGATATATTTGACATTCTAAATCCCATTCCTGAAAATGTCTTTAATAACAATACATAGAAAACAGTTAAATACCAACTTTCTTTTTTATCAATCCTTTGTCTATTCAAAATATTAAATTTTCATTTTCTGATTAATACTAAATTCAACCATAAAGCTTATATTTAAAATCAATATGCATAAATTTCTTAATATTTTCAAAGGTTCCAACTTCCTTGCACAATAACTATCGTACTTCAATTAAACTAAAACTAGTTTTGTCACTATTTCATTGTTCAACGAAATAATTACTTTCACTTTTGTTTAATTTTTTTATACTTAGATACAAACTCCTTTATATTTAAAATCATATGTACATAATTATAAATTATAGAATAAAAGCTCATAGTTTACTCAGTTTAAATTCCAATTCCTTCCTAAAACTTTCAAAATGCCCTGAAACCTCCAGCAATTCAATCTTCTTTCAATCCAGCTAACACAACTCCCTTTACACAACACAGCACAAAATCCAAATTATTGGAGAGGTAAACTCTGAAGGTCCTAACCTTTTTAATCGGTTGCCACGACATTAATTCCACTAACTTGTGATTGAAAGATCCCTGTATGTGCAAACGTAGCTAAAAAAAAGATATCTGCTTCATACTTACACTTGTAGTTCCCGCCAAAGTTCATGTGTAATAAAATTTGAATATTTTTTAGATTATCTTTAATCGCACATACTATCTTTTGTCGGTGAGAAACATTTATGTAGTGTTTCATAAAAGACACTATTTGTATATTTTCAGTTCGTTTAACATTTCAAGTTTTGTACAATTAATGTTGTATTTGATAGTTTTCTGACATATCTCTGTTTACTTTTTTATTATAGTAGGTACTTTTTCGTGATCCATTTATCATATGTAGTCGGTTCATCCTCATTGAAAATATTAACGGTAATTATTTTGTTTTTATAATCATTACAGACTTGTTCTATACATTTTTCTGTAATATTTTCACAACACAAGGACTTTATTAATCAGATGGTAAATTTTCATTAATAACTTTATATCGGTTTTAGATTTATGTACAAGCAGTATTATATTTGTATGTAGCTTGCGTAAACAAGTTAATCTGGACTTGAAATTTGGAAATTTGGTCCAGTATGGTCTTACTGAACAAAATGTTGCATAACTAATTTGTTTCTAAATAATTTTAAATAAACATTACTTTACTTACTTACTGTTTATTATTGTATTGCACCGTTGCTCTGGTACAGCACCTCCAACAGCTTGTTTTTAAATTTAATCTAATAAAGTAATTCAAACATTTTCTCAAAAACTAGATTGTTGGTTATCTTCGTTTGTTAAAATATCTTACAAATATATTGTGTATGATAATTAATTTTGTTGCAGGGGAAAAAATATGATGGTCCAGAAGTAGATGTATGGTCATTAGGTGTAATTTTATATACTTTAGTCTCGGGTAGTTTACCATTTGATGGATCAACATTACGTGAATTGCGAGAGCGGGTATTAAGAGGAAAATATCGTATACCATTTTATATGAGTACCGACTGTGAAAATTTACTTAAAAAGTTCCTGGTTTTAAATCCTGCTAAGAGAGCTAGCTTAGAAACTATCATGAAAGATAAATGGATGAATACTGGGTATGTTGGGTCAGTTGCATATTTCTAATTTTTTTATGCATTTTGTATTCGTGTTGAAAGCATGGCATGTTTTAAAATAGCATAGACGATGAACATACATTAATAGATGCTTTCTAAGCTAGGTGGTATATGTATTGCATTAGTGTTGTGTAGTACTTAGGTGCTTTTGTGCATTGTATTTTGTCAATAGCGAATTTTGCATTAAGCTATATTTTTAAAAGTATATATTAAGAAGAAACGTGTTTGCAAAAAAATAGTTATGTGAGATTAGTGTAACAAGTTGTTCTTATTTGCATGGCATGGATTATAAGGAATATTATAAAATTCGTGAGCACGATAAAAATATTAGCCATCGCATTTCCCAATATTTTTCGATGACGTTTTATTAGAATTTAAAAAAAAAATTATTTCTTTTTAACTCTCATTTATAACTTTTATTTTTATCTTTAAAATGAAAAACTTGAAATATAATACTAATGTTTCTCTAGTAAATTTTCAGTAATAGTAATTTTTTTGTCATTTAACAAAAATATGTCTACATTTGCGAACATTATGATTAAAAAATGATCTTCATAGTAAGAAAAATATCTTAAAACATCAAGTATACTTATTTACAATGAGTGATAGTTTCAGAAACAGCAATTACTTTTTTAAGACACAGTATGCGACTTTCTTCGACAGTTCTGATATTTATAATAGGTGTCAAAATCCTTATTTCAATAAATTAATAAATCACTTGTATTTTCTTTCTTACATCTGTTTGTGGTTGAATTTCTACATTGGCATGTGTTTCTTTTATTGTTTCTTGTACATCTGGTGTAGAAGAGTGTGTACTTTATTTCGTGATCATTGCTTTATTAATGTTAATTAGTGAATTGTCTACACAAAAATGGACCATATCTTGCATTTTCATTTGTGTACACATAATGTCTTATCCGGTTGGGTGTATTGTATCTGAAAGTTTACAAACACAAAATCAATAACATTTGTAAATGTGCAAAGAATCCATTTTCTTTGTCTTTGTCAGAAACTTACATTGTCAACTTCCACATACTAATGATTATCGATCATAATTACGTCTCTGTCGTGACTAATAATTTCTTCAAAATAATCCTGACTTCTTTGTTTTGTCTTTATTAAAAACTCGCATGGTCTAAATAGTCATCATACATTTTGTATATATCTGCTTTGATCGTAGATATTGAAGTAAATTGTAATTTAAAAATTAGCAAGGGTTACATTTATATCTTGTTCTACGATTAGTTTAGTGGGCTTTAAAGTTATTTCAACCACCTCCATATATATTAGATTCATTTTGATTTTAGCACCCTCATAAGTGAAAAAGTCAAACATTTGGTCACCAGAACTGCGTAAGGCTAATATTTATACCTCCATGATTGCAATTTATTCTTAACATATTATTTCACTTTGTGCTTCCTTGAAATGAAGGATTTTTTCATTTATTGACAAGTGGATTTTGCACATGCAAGATAGTAGTTGAGATGGAATAGTGTTATATAACAATCTTATCTTTTAGAAGCGATCATTTTCGTTCTGGTTGTCTTGAACATTAACATATGTAAATTTTGCCGTAGTGAATAAAATCAACGCCTTAAGCTGAGGAATACATTACTACACTTTCCAATAAAAATTATTTTTTGATAGTGTAAATTTGCAAGGAGTATACCGGATTGGTATAAAGTCCCAGGACGGTCACTGTGCTACGTACATCGACATAGTCTAATATAAAAAAAAACACAAAGAAAGAAAAGTAAGTATGACCGAGCTCAATCAATGAGTGGGCGGGGTATTACACATACAACAAAAAATTATCTAAATGGAAAGCCTGAAATAAAGAAAAGAAATTAATACGATTTAGTACTAATTATAATTATTCTAAATAACATTCTGGTTAGACATAGCAGCATAGTATACAAAAAAACATGAAACAAAATCAATAGCCACGATACACATATGTCGAAGAACAAAGAAAAATTACTTTTTAAAATGGCGAACTGTAGTTTTAGGTCCCTCCTCATATAAATTACACAAAGAAAAATTACCCAATTACAGCTTTAAAAACCACAGCCCTATAGTATCGGTGTAAATACCAAATTCAGTACATAAAATTGTTGTAATAAATACAATATTATTGACAAACATCATCTCCCCTAAAGGTAATCATCTTAAACCTTTTACACATTAATAAGTAGCATAAATTTTTTTCCAGTTTTTTAAAACAAATAGTACTGCATTCATACATAGCAGGGCAATAAATAGCAAAATAGTTCCATAATTTTCGGATATGCGAATTAATTTTGTAAATGCCTGAGCTTAAAATGTAAAGTCCAAATAGATATGGTTTCAACATAAACAAGGAAGAAACGCTCACCTGCATATCCAAGGTGTAGGCTAGTCACACCGTCTCCAAGAACAGCACGAAACAGATGTTCTCGGGATCATGCCATGTGCAGATTCTCTTATCACAACAAGGGGCAGCAATCCATCGTGGCTTTAAGGCCACCGCAAGAATCACGCTGTTAGTGCTGGCAATAAAATTCGATTAATCGATTATTCGATTAATCGAAAATCGCGGTTTTTAAAAATTAACAAATCGAATATTCGAATAATCGAATATTCGATTAGTCGACCAATAGGACACACCTATTAAAAATAATGGGTAAATAAAATACAGTTAAAAGAAAAATGGTTTGCTTTTATTTCTATTAAGAGGCAAGTCCTTACAGAACGAAAGCTCTAGTAAAATTAAAAATATAACAGTACAAACATGTTGTAAAAGATTTATCCTAAAAGGAGCAACGTCCGTTTTATAATTCAAAGGAAGATCCTCGATTCCACTTTAAACTAAACCTTCCAAGAACTAATAAAACTGTACACAAAATTACAAACGATATATTTTTGTCAAATAAATTAGAAATACATCCACCAACACCTATAATCACTGTTATTTGATTAACTGACTTGAATCAATTGGAAGAATAATTTTTTATTGTGTTAATTGACTAACATGATCCGTGACGTATATATAATTCAGTTTGATTACCTAATAGATTAAAATCAACTACCTACGTGAGTGTACAATAATATAGTAAGGAAACGCCTGTATTAATAGCTGTTCGATTTCTGATTACCTGAGTGGGTCCACTATTATAGTTTATAATTTAGTTCTTGCTTATTAAACTGCAAGTTCATAATTTTAAAATTATTTTGTAAGTTTGTTTCTAACTTGAACTTATAATACCTAACTAAATTATAGCCGTATTATTTGTATTACCTATATACAGCCCAAGTTTTCTTTTTCCTATGTGTGCAAGCTATAACGTGAGGGAAGACAAAATACAACCACACATAGTGCAATTTCAGGACAAGATGCTATGAGATGGAGGAGACTTGAAAATGAAATGAAACACGACTTGATGGATTTTGTAATTGACTACCCCGCACGATAGTTATTTAATCAGACAAACGATTATTGGGTTAGAAATAATTTGTTTGACTAGTTGATTAGTCGATTAAACGGTTAGTCGATTAATAGATTATCTAGACAACCATACGATTGATTGACTAACCGATTAATGAACTAGCCAATTAGTTAACTAAAAAAATTGTTAACAATCGAATAATCGGTTAACCGATTAATCGAATAATCAATTAATCGAATATTCGATTAACCGATTAATCGAATATTCGATTAACTGAATATTTGATAGAAAATCGATTAATCGGTTTAATCGGTTTGCGAATACTGCAAAATTCGATTAATCGAATACAACTTTTTCGAATTTTGCCAGCCCTACACGCTGTATTGCATGTGCAAAATTCCCACGAAGAAAACAGAAACAACAAAAATATAACGAATGTTTTCTTTGTGTATAGGGAAAATAAAGTGAATATTAATTTGTTTAACTAAACAACCAGAGCTCCAAGTAATATTGGTGTTGTCAAACGTGATTAGCAAACTTGAAAACACCGTTTTATCAGTTCAGTACGTTATTTCCAAGAGATTTAGATTGAAACAATAGAGAAAGTAATTACACGCTATCGCAATGTATAACGAGTTCATGGATACCTAAAACAGGATATAAACTATCTAATTTATAGGACAAACTTTTCGTTTCAAAGCAACTAGATTTAAAATGAAAATTATTAGGAAGCGTACTGATTGTGAACAGGTAGAATATACAGGATGTTGTTGGAGGATTTACAAGTAGAAACGGAATCGATGTAAATGAATAACCAAATCACGGATATGGTTTTACCGCCAGAAATGAACGTAACAACTGTTTTATTTGAAGTGCTTTTTTTTTAAATTTGGTATGAATATGTGGTTAAAATTAATGAATCTGTTTATGCTATTTTCAATTTTTTGTCACTTTCTGTTGAACCGGATATGCTTATCCTTTTTTTTTTAAATGGAGACACTCGTATATTTGTACATTTTTGAATGCACAATAAAAAACTACCTTCAGAAATATTAACCTACTTTTTCATTCTTAAGAACATATTACAAAAAATAATAAAAACTACCGATAACGCAATATCAAGATGTCTGAAAACTATTTGAAATTTTATTGATGGTACAAAAGCGTTCAAATTGTGCTCCGTTTATGAGCTGACATGATGTACTTGATGAATAAATGTCTTAGTGAATTCTATATCATTTGTGGTGGGATACAATTAAATTCTTCGACCATTTTTTCTAGTGGATTAATTATTGATTCTTATACATTGGACATTTCAAGTGACCCCACAAAGAAAAATTGATTGGTGATAAATTTTGAGTACGAACTGGCTATTCAATTAGTCCTGTGTGCCTAATCCAGCGTGCAGGAAATATTTCATCTAAATAATCTCGAACATTGCGCATAAAATGTGGTGTTTTTATTAATTTGGCGATTCGATGACTATTATTAAATGAGGTGCAAACCTCTTCAAAAGAACATTGACAGCCACCATATTCAAGCATCATCAAAATGTCAATCTGCTCAGATTGCGTTAATTTCCTTGCCATTTTAAAAGTGTTTAATAAAGCAATTGCAAAGATAGTGACAAAAAAAATTGTGAAACAATTGCAATCTGACAGGTTACAATAAAATTTGTTGTCGAGGACATCTTGATTTAAGTTATCGGTAGTTTTTATTATTTTCTATAATGCATTCTTAAAACTGAAAAATATGTTAATATTTCTGAGGTTACTTCTTGATTCTGCATCTGAAAATATAAAATATAATGAGATTCTCAATTAAAAGAAAAAGTGATAGGCGTTTTCGGTTAAATAGGAAGTGACAACATTAAAAATGGCATTAATAAATTTATTAATTTTAACCAGATATAAAATGCACCTTAAATAAAAAAGTTATTGATTGTTACGGGACTTTATCTATTATATCCGATCTGCCGAACCAATGACTATGTTGCCAAATGATGTAAATGTGATCAATATTATAGTATGAAGTTTCACAGATCTGTTGCTAAATATAGATACACATCTAAAAACTATTTGTTAAACTAGAAAAATTACTGCCTTAATATACCAAACGTAAAACCTTTTTTAAAAGGAATTTACAATAATATTAAGAAAATTACGGATGCTAATAGCTCGGTATAACTAACAATTGACACTAATATGAAGAGAGGTTCAAATATGCATTTTAACTTCAAACCAAACAAAATAGACTTGACAACAATGCATTGCAATAACAACAAAAAACAGAATGTTCAAAAATGTTATGGCAACACACTATATTTTCTTAAATTGTTCACCAACAAAACCTTTAATCATTTCAGATGAGCTCAAGTATCTGGGCATCATACTTAACAAGAAGTTGAATTGGGCCAAATATCTTCAAAAAAAAATTACAAAAGCCAGCATGGTCTTCTGGTAGTGCAGACAAGTCATGTGCAAATTTTGGGGTCTTACTTCGCGGACTGCTCTGTGGCTTTATTCCACAGTGCTTTGCTATGGTGCTGTAGACTGGTGGCCCAGGATCAGACTAGCACACACAGCCAAGGAACTTAAAAATATACAAAGATTAGTCTTTTTAAGTATTACAGGCACGATGCGATTTACATCTGCAGCCTTGGAAGCCATTCTCGGCACCACTCCACTGTATCTACATGTAGAGGAGATGGCTCTGAGTCAAGTATTGCCACAACGGCTTTTTCTTTCAAACAATATCTGAGGTCTAAGATCAAAAATTGATACTACTAGATAATACCTTGTTTACAGTAAAATAGGGCCCAAAAATCTCTGTTTCTAATTAGGATATTCATTCACAAATCATTCCCTATTTAAATCATACTATGTATAAAATTTTAGAAATTAAGTTGGATAATTTTACTAACATCTCCTTTAAATAGGATTTAAACGTGGCTGATCAGTTACGTTCTATAATTTTCATTATTTATTGGGCAAATTCATCCATCCACAATTCCAACTATCCACTTGCACACGAAGATTTACCCACAAAATCTTACATAATTTAACTTATTTAAATTATAATATGAATGTCCTTTTTAAAGATTTTAAAACAATATGATTTTTTGTTTTACCATTTAAATTGTGCTTTTTTCCATATTGTAACCTGGCATCCATATCCAAAATTGTTGGAAAAATATTATTAAAATTGCTTTTGAAATTCTTATACCAAGATCATCCAAATTGTTTAAAATTTATTATTATATGTCATTAAATTTTATATATGCTTTCCAATTCCATATACCAATATCGTCCAAATCATTTAAAATTTATATAAATCTACCATTAAATTCATTTAAATTTCTTATATGCTTTCATTCAAATTAAAACTTTATCTTGCCATAATTCATTATTATTCATTTATTTATAACCATTTTAATCATCTACTTCAATATCTTACTTACTTCCGAGCAGCAATAAACTTTCAATGTTGTCTCTTTACTACAATACATTAGACTAGCATTGTGGCGTTTAAAACAAGTATTAAACATTGACCATTAACTGCATCTTTTAATTGTTTAAATAGAATTGGATTTTGATACGTCCAAATTTAGAAAGATCTTGTTCAGCTTGGGTGTTACTCCTACGTTTAATTTGTCAAAATTGAGAGTCAGCCTGATCTCGAATCATCTACATGATGTAATGTTTAGAAGTGTGGAGTTTTGCGTTAACAGACTATAATTAATTAATACATTTACATGCATCATCTCGTCTTCAAAATTTATCGGTCATTCCTTCATTTTACAATGCTTAGTGCTTGATTTATTACTGTAGTTTGTCTTAATCGAATGAATGTTTAAACTCCTTATATTATGTACTATGGATTTTTGTCGATTTTTTAATCTCCAATAATCTTTATTCTGTACCTATACCTATAGGACAACACTAATTGATTATATTGACATCGCTGTAATTGATATGCTGGAAGAAAAATCAACTTACACACAAGATTAATAATTGTGAGTCAAGATAAAAGTGTTACCGTACAATAAACCTATATCACTGTTGTGGCAGGTATAGGGATTATGTTTGCAATGTGATTTGCGGCTAGCCTACCCATGTTTACATTACTTTTAACATCACAAGTGCGGTCCATTTATACTCATGACTCTGATATTTACATAAACTAATAGCTGATAGTTAGATGTACTTTGAAGTATTAGGATAGAGTAATTTTTTAGCATTTTGAAATTTTGCAAATGAAACTGATAGAATTAGGAATAGGTTTAAATACTTGCAATATTGTCAAACTATCCTTCCAGTTTGAACAAAAATTCTAATAATATTTATGACGAAGTTTGAGTAGGAAATAGATAGCATAATAACTTCAAAATTTAATGATAATTTTTATCTTACATAATACCATTTTATTTTTTAGTTATGAAAATGATGAATTAAAACCATATGTAGAACCCGAATCAGATATGAATGATCACAAGAGAATCGAAGCACTTGTGTGTTTAGGCTACAATAGAACCGATATAGAAAATTCGTTAGATTCTGCAAAATATGATGATGTCTTTGCAACATACCTGCTACTAGGAAGAAAAAGCACAGATGTAATTATTGTGTAGGATCATTTTTATTTTATTTTAATATTTGTTTTATAGCCGGAAAGCGATGGAAGTCGTAGTGGAAGTAGTTTATCATTACGAAATATATCAGGTCAACCAGCAATAGGAACACCCCAACCAACTGCTCAAAGTCCATCACATCGCGGAGTCCATCGATCGATTTCAGCAACAAATGCTAAACCCAATCGAAGAGCTTCGAGTGGAGGTATGATTGCTTATGGTTTTATATTAACTATGACGTCATATTATTAAATTTTGAATTTTGATGGGTACTATTGCAGGAGAAACTCTACGACAAGGTCCGCAACCACAAGTTCCAGTACCACAAACTAATAATCATCAAACAACCGGCTTTAAACGACAAAATACAGTTGATAGTGCTACAATAAAGGAGAACAGTGCACGGCTGAACACACGACCTGCTAGTGCACAACCAAAGCCACCAACGGAAAACAGTAAGTATACACATAAAATTACAACATTAATGATCTTAGAAAAATCCTACATTGTTGTTATTTGTACTTTATTTTAGATGTCCAGAGCCCAGGTAAGCCACGTACCGTAATTAAAAGTAACACGGTTACGACGAAACAACCTCTTACTTCAGGGGGCTCTGTCGGACGCCGTTCCACTATTAGCTATGAAGCCAAAACAGCCAGCAATGAGAAAACGAATATGATCGCCGAAATACCCAGGTAATATTTCATATTAGTGAATTTGAATAGTTAAATTTGTATTGCTTTTTCGTTGTTTAACATTTTTGCTACTAATATTTTCCAAATGCTAACCTAACGGCATGTGCTACAGTGGGGTGACAGGGGGAACTGGGGACACCCTTAGGCTCAATAAAGGTCACGTCAAATCAGCTTCAGTTAGTAGCAATACTGGCGATACAAATAGTGATTCGCTACGTCCTAGGTATGTATAACAGCTGTTGCTTTTCTGTTGCTTTTTTGTGTTACTGTTCTAATTATTTTTTTCTAAATAGTTTTATTAGTATTGTGGATTATGTTATATTTCGAAAGATAGCATTGAATTTTAACATTTAAATGGAGATTAATTGTTCTGGTCTATAGAGAATTGCGGGTAACTTTTGTTTAGGTTTCGGATGTTTAACGGAAGTGGATAAACCATAATACTAAAAACTGCAATAACAAGAAGCTATATTGTGTAATCTGTAGTAATGTGAATGTAAAGTTTAAAATGCTCAACCTACCTGAAGCTACTAACTTTGAGAAAATAAAAAAATTCAGTTTAACGAAGGATAGCAGTTAAAAGTTCAAATAATACATCTGTAAAATTTACTGTAATTAATAGTAATATTAGTTATTTAAATTCTTTAATAACTTTATATGACAATTGGTTGTATATACGCAAAGCCTGCGGACTAAGATTTAAAATTTATACACAAATTACATCGTGGCTATCAAAATTGGTATGCCTGCATTTACCAAAACATGGTTTAATGATACTTTTTCTTATTTAAAGCTTTTTATAATTGCTTAATTAATGTGTTTCGTGTAAACCATAATTATGACACAACAAATACAGCTAAAGGTAGAGGTGTTCTTATTGGTTTAGGAAAGGAAATGCACATGTACTGAACCTGAAAACTAAATATGATGCATTTAAATACTTAGACATACTTGTACCTACTATGTATATCGAAGCCAAATACACTATTATTTTTGTTACCATGCCTTAAAATCCATCTGTAAGGTGTTTGACTCAAATATTATGTTGCTAGGTGCTTTTAATAGGCACGACTATGTTATAGATAATACCAACAGAAATAAAGTTGTAGCAATCAGTAATAGTACTTATATTTGGACGGCTTTATGCAGAAAAAGATCAGGCCTCTAAAAGTCATTACATAGAAATAAAGGTTTGAATATTCATTTAAATTAGAATTTTGGGTGCAACTGATTTTGAAATATGTTTATCTTTTCAAATAGTTCCTTTCGTAAATGAATACGTTTGATTTATTAATTCAGGTTATACTTAACCCTTTAACTGCTATGTCCGTAAATATACATTTTATAATTTCAAAAATCTGTGCGTTGTCAGTAAATATATGCACGAGAAGCTTGTCTACTCTATTTTATAGTTGCATATAATGTACTTCGTAAATCACAAGTATTTGCGGTTTTATTAGATTTAGTCGTGTTCAGATTTTCAATCGTGTCACGGGTGCTTTTGCTGCTAAATAGTGCATAGGTATAAATTCTTGTATAATGGCAGGATACGTCGGTTTGACTGAGAAGGAAGCTTAGCAATTACCGAAAAAGAAGAAAGGACCGTAGATATTGTTATCCCGACGGTGACGTCAACTTTGCGCTGTACCCTGTTTAGAACTATTTCACACATTGCAAAGTTTTAAAATATTTAGTACAACTGATTTTTATTTACATAATAAAGTGTAGCATTTATTTGCATTTTTTTCAATATCTAAGTTTGACAGGTATGCTATGTCAGTAATTATATGTTCTATGTAATTCTGAATGCTACATCCGTATATATACGTTTTTAGATTTTCTTAATTCAGCACACAAGTGGTGCAGTTTCATCCTTAATTCAGCAGCGAAAGGGTTAAAACTTTTTTTTCTTCAAAAATTGTGGGTTGGTCCATTTCTGCAAAAGTTTAAATGCAGCTTACTAAAGAAGTCTAATACAGTTGGCATAAGCTTTATTGATAAAGTAATACAAAATTAATAAAATGGGAAATTCTTTTCTTGTAGTTATTTATTATCATGCTTCATTAACATCTTCAAATTCAAAATCTGCAGACTCGAAACCTTCCAAATCGTTAGCAGCACTTTCACTGCTGATAAGGTGTTTGTAAAAGTTGTCAAGACAGCGTCTAGGAATGAATTGAAATAAGTACTTTATATCAGCGAGTTTCTTGGCATTTATTTCTTTTTCGTCAGGCCATAAAAGAGAAAGATTGTGTGTCATGAAGACATTGGTAGATTCTGGGCCTCAAACATTGCGCTTTTTAATATTCAGTTCCTTATGGGACTTTGAGTCAAAACATTGATTCATAAAAATGAAAAACGGTTTACTATGTTCCAAAAGAATTTCTCTTGTTTTTAACCAATTTGCAGGCTCCTTTAAAGCAGTTGCCTTTATATTTGTAATTTTTGTTTCCAAATTATTGGTAGAAAAAAATCATTTCTTATTTGTGTAACTGTTAATGACCTTTTGATTGTGGCTTTCTTCATAATATCATTATAATCACCCACTGTGTACAATCGCCTTTGCTTTTTCAACTTCGCTTCTATTTTTCCAAAATCATCATCGTTTGGTAAGTATGTGTGTTTGGGAACAAGAAAACGCAAAATTATATGATGTAAATTTGGAATATCGGCAAATAGAGAGTTCAGCATCATGACCACTTTGATGTTGCGATTTTGACCCCCGCATTAGTTGCTCTATAAAATCAGTTCCTCCACATCCTTTGAAATCCTCGTTAGAATATGCTTTCTTAAACAAGACCCTATCTCTTGGTTTCCTCGACCAGCTGTCCCTTCTCCACCCATAAATAGCAAAATCCATTATGTTTGTCGGAGTACACACCACAGTCGTTTATAATATTCTACACTGGTGGGTATTCTGGGGAGCAGAAGAGTTTTCTGCAAATCGAATGTCAACGTTTCCACATTTTCTTGTTCAGTAGCTCTTTTTATGTCTCTGGTCATCAGCTCTCTGGCTTCATATGCACGACTTTGATGTTTATTGAACAAATCTGTAACAATATTGTTATCTTCATCATTTTGGACAACTTTTAATTTGTTATCAAAAATATCACGTGTTGTATGTCTTGCCTAGGTTTGTGAAACTTAATGTTGAAATTGTCATAGAATATTTTGGAGTATTTCGTTGCAGAAATCGGTTTTTCATTTATGTCTTGTTGTTCCTTCGCATACATAGCATACATTAGAGACAGTGACATTTCAGAAGAAAAATATTTGCAATCTCTGTCAGCCCTAGCATAATGAGAGCTGTAGGTAAGAACTTTTTTAATGTGCTGAATTACTGCACTTATTTTGTGCACCCCCAATTTATTGAATCCACCTTGCTTTAAACTCCTCTGATCTGTAACGATTCGCCTGATCTACATTTCCTTAAAATTGTGTTTGTACGATTAGGAGAAACTCCATACGTTTTTACAAACATATCTCTACATACTTGGATATCTGCCAATTTGTATATTCTGAAAAATTCCTTTTTCCTTTTTTCATTGGGTTCTGTTCCTGTTTTTATATAGAATCTCTTTTTCGGAAATTGTGATATGTTGCTTTTTAGAAACAGGCTTTGGACCGTGTAAGAATCTAATGCCAAAAATTTTTGTCTCTCTATTTGTCTCAGTTCAAACGAGACCCTTTTTTGAGCATTCTAACTTGAAAGCGCAGTGCATGTCCACGAACACCTTTGCTGGAATAACTGGTTTCTTGTAATCAGCATATTCTTCATTCGAATATTTTCTCTTAGACCTTTCGTTACATAACAGTCCGCCATATTTTCGTTTCATTCCCCGCTTCTTTCTACCCTTACGTTTCTCATTAACAGCAGCTATGTTTTCTTGATTACATTGAGCAATGTGCTCACCTGTTAAAGTATGTTGATTTAGCTGATTTTCATTGTTGGTGTTTGATACATCATGCACTTGATAATTTTGAACCTACAGATTCAGAGTCGCTGCTGAAGTCTTTCTCGGTTACTGTAGGGTCTTTATAAGAATCATCTGAATCGAATTCTGTAAGTAATAAAAGCAAGGTCAGTAATAAACGTCAATGTTTTATTATTATTAAGCATCATGCATGAACCCAATCTAACAAATATTCCCTGCCGCAGTAAGTTATTCGGTACGCATTATCATAATCATAACTGTAGCGTAATAGTTTAACATCATAATAAACAAATCCAATGGACCTCTAGTTCACAATATCGATATCATAAAACAAAACAGTATACTAGCAAAAATTACGTTGAATGGGAAAGTATTTGTTACGGAGTCATAAAATATTATTATTTCTTTGTACATACCTAGTGGCGGATTTACACTTTTAATCTTATTAAAATCGCCTTTACTAGTTGCAGGTTTCTGCTCGTCTTCCTCTCGATTACTGATATTAGTTAAGTCAAGAATTTTTAAAATTTTCGTACCTCTAGACATTGTGATAATAATAACACACTAAAACCACACTAATACCGAGGCTTTTAAATTATAACAGCTAACTGACAAATTAATACGCATGGACTGTTGAGAATTTGGTGGGCTTAGTAGCAAATGACCAAGCCACCTGCTCCTCCCACTAAACCCGTTTCACTTTAATAGTTTTATTTGTGCAAAAATGGTCCATGTGGCATAGTCTTCTTGTAACAGAATAATCATACCATACTTTATTCTGCAGAAAGGAATCATTCTACTTGGACCTTTTCTGCGAAATAATAATAAAGCTAAACTTCATTTGATGGTTGAATTTTCTTAGTTTAGCAACTCGTCAAAGCTTATATTTGGTTTGGATTCATTCTGCAAAAGTAAAATCGACTTTTCTGTATCTGATGGCGTGATCAACTTAAATACGTTCATATTGTTGTTTGGTCCGTTTCTGCATAAAAGCCTGCATATTTAACCTCAAATTAATAATATTTTGTAACGAATTTTCCAATTGTCCTTTGACCTTTAATTCCAATAAATACAAGTCTAATAGTTATTCTTCCCAATCACAACAAAATTAAAGAGTTTTGTTCACATTCATCATTATTATGTCTTTAGTCCTAGGAGCTGATTGTACGCATACCGCCATTATTTCCTGTTCTGAGCCCACCTATACATTTCCTGAAATTCCTACATCCTTCTTTCACTATCTGTGTGCAATAATAGTCTAATCTAGGTGTATCAGTACCTCACTTTTTCTTTCTCTACTTCTAATATATCCTGCACTATTTCCTCATGCCTTAGAACATGTCCTATCATTCCTATTTTTTACTGTTTCCACATATTTCATTCAGCCCCTATATCTTCTTTGTTCTTAACTTTGTTTGTCTAAGATATCTTCATGATACATCTATAGCACCATATTTCCAAGGCTTCTATCTTTTTCCAGGCTGCTTCTCCTGCCGTACAATAATGTACTCAAGACATGCTTTCAGTAGTCTTTTCCTTGTTCCATGTTTGTTGTCTTCGAATATAGTAGTTGCTTTTTCTTGTTAAATACAGCACTGCTTTGTGCTAATCTTTGTATTGTGTTATTTGGCTTCCTAGGTAGTAGAAATTCTTAACCTTTTGTAAATTGTGGTTTCCTATGGTGTATTCTGATTTTTGGACTTATTTTCTCCTGCTTTACATACTAGTACTTGATTTTTATTTTCGTTATTTTTCATACCGTATCTTTCTGTTAGTACCGTTTCCATTTCATTAAGCGTTGCTCTATCACTTTGTTGCTAGAAACTAATACCGCTATATCATCTGCAAATCGTAAGTGTATCAATTGCTTTTGTCCCTGCATAATAATTTCAAATGTTCTTCTGCATTTGACAATATTCACTGCCTCTTAGATATAAAGTTATAAATTAATGGTGATGGTGCACATCCCTGTCCCACCTCTTTCCTAATATTTACTTGTCTACATTCCTGATGTAATCCTATTTATGTATTATCCATCTATTTATTCATCTGTCTATAACTAATTTCTATGTTTTTGAGTATTTTGAACATTTTTTCCCACTGTACATTATCAAGTACTTTTTCTCGATCTGCAAACTCTATACATGCTTTCTCCTTTTTCTATCGAATTTTCCTTAACCACAGAAAATTGCAATTATATTGTTGTATACAAAACATTGACAGGATAGCACTTTCCCACATTCAGGATGTTGATATTGTGATTAATTTTGTAGTTTTAAATTCCATTGTTACTATGCATGTTCCCAAAAAGGAAAGCTGTAAATAAGCAATATCTTATTTGTTTTATAAAAGAAATAAAAAAACATGATCAAACTTAAAGCTAAACTTTGGAAGGGTCATTATAAACATATTGATTGGAAAAATAATTGTGTAGATTTAAAGCATACTATTACAGATGCATATCATAAGTATCTCAGGTTTGTTGAAAATGATTTAAATAAAAATCCAAAGAAATTCTAAACACATCAATTTTACAAGGAATTGCTCCGAAATGTCATAATGATGCAATTATACAAAATCCTCACAACATTAATATCTCTCCAGACTACTTCTCTATGTCCTTTGAAGATGATAAAAATTTAGTTCCTTGAGCAGTAATGAAATTTAAAGCAAATATTACAATTAGTCTGAACTTATTATCGCACGTCTAATCAAAACTGTGCAATCATATTTGTTAAACTTCTAGATATTATTTTTATTGCGATAATAAAATTAAATAAATGTCTATGGGTTTGGAAAGAAATGTGAATTTGTCTAGTATTTAAAAAGGGAGATGTGTAAGAAATTATAGAACATTCCATTAATTAACAATTTTGTTTCATGACCGGGAGTAGAAATCAACTTCTCTGGTGTCAAAATCATGACAGAAGTACTTCATTTTCTCCCTAGGTAAATAATAAGGAAAAACTCCGTAGACAATTTTCATTATTTTTACAGTTTAAAAAAAAGTTACAAACACAAACTCCTTCTATATTCATATTTACAACCAACAAAACTGTTCCAAAAGTATTGAAAGACATGTAATATTTGAAAGAATATCGCTTGTTATAATCTTGTTCATCATCATTAGGTCCTCAGTCCTAGAACTGGTTGGACGCGTACCCTCATTGTTTCATAGTCTGAACCAACCTACGCATTTCCCTGAAATTTGCACAGTCTGGATCTATAACTATCTGTGTGCTAAAGTCTGATCTCGGTCTACCTCTACCTCTCTTTTCCTATCTCTGCTTATAGTATATCCCGTACTATTTCCCAGAAATGCCTTAGCACGTATCCTGTCCTTTTTTCATTTTCCACAGATATCTTTATTCTTCTACTATTTCTACAACCTATTTGTTATTACTTTGTCTGTCCATGCCACCATCTTCATACATCTGAAGAACAACATTCCAGAAGGCTTCTATCTCTTCCTGTCTGCCTTTCCTACTGCCCCTATTTCATAGATGTACTGTGCTGTGCTCCACAGTATGCTTTGAATAGTTTTCTTCTTGTATCTATGTTCGTTGTCTTTGAACATAGCTGCTGTTCTTTCTTGTTTGATGCAGTTCGGTCACCTTCTATTGTTTTACAGTTATATACCCTATTTCGCCGATATTCAAGGTATATGAAGGGGGGTAAGCAGCCATTGGCTGCCAAGTTGCCCCAGCACTCGAACCTTTGTTGAATTAATAGTTTTTCCAATTTATCCTTTCGCACAATCAACATTAGTTGAAAATATTTCACAACCAACACCTGTAGTTGTTTATAATAATCATCAGATTTAAGAGCACTTATTTTTTCGTCATTGGGTTTTACATCTTGAAACTGGTTGGACTTGTACCTCAGCTTATTTATGTTTTGAGCTAGCCTACACCGTTCCCTGCAATTCTCACAACAGCCGATATACAGCTCGATTTCCTTCTATTGTTTTCTAATTATAGGCCCTATTTCACCGAGATTCAGTGGTATGTGAAGGGGGTTAAGCAGCCTGTGGCTGCCAAGGTTCCCCCAATACTTAGACATTTGCTGTATTAATAGTTTTCAAATAAATCTTTTCACACAATTAACATTAGTTGAGAGTATTGCAAACCAATATCTGTAGTTGTTTATAATAATTACCATGTTTAAGAACAGTTATTTTTGTCATTTGTTTTTCCATCTTGCGGCTGGTTAGAAGCGTACCTCCATTGATTTCTATTCTGAGCTAACCTACACATTTCCCTGAAATTCTCACAACCTACAGCTTTCACTATCTTCTGTGTGCAGTAGTCTAACCTAGGCCTACCTCTACTTCTCTTTTTTCCTATCTCTGCTTCTAATATATTCCGTACTAATCCCTCATGTCTTAGTATGTAGCCTATCATCCTATCTCTCCTATTTTTTACTGTTTTCCACATAGTTCTTTCTTCCCCTACCATTACTAGTACCTCTTTGTTCGTAACTTTGTCTGTCCATGGTATCTTCATCATACGTCTGTAGCACCACATTTCAAAGGCTTTCACCTTTTACTTGTCAGCTTCTCCTACTGTCCAGGCTTTACAGTCATACAGTGCTGTGCTCCACACATATGTTTTAAGCAATCTTTTCCTTGTTTCTATGTTTGTGGTCTTTGAGCACAGTAGTTGCTTTTTCTTGTTAAATGTAGCACGACCTTGTGCTAATCTTTGTCTTATATCTTTTGTGCCTTTCCCATCTTGCGTTATTTGGTTTCCTAGGTAGCAGAAATCCTTCACCTCTTGTAAGTTCTCGTTACCTATTTGTATTCTTGTTTTTTATTTAGTATCTCCTCTTTTGCATACTAGAACTTTAGTTTTATTTTTGCTAATTTTCATACCATATCCCTCCGTTAGAACTGTTTCCATTTCATTAAGAGCAGCTTCTAACTCTAACTTGCTAGATGCTAATACCGCTATATCATCTGCAAATCTAAGCATATCAATCTTTTGTCCCTACATATTAATTCCAAAGTCTTCCTGCATTTCACAGTATTCATTGCCTCTTCTATGTACAAATTAAAAATTAATGGAGATAAGGCACATTCCTGTCTCACCCCTTTCCTAATATTTACTTCTCTACTTTCTTGCTCTAATTCTATTACTGCTGTTTGTTCTTTGTATAAGCTATGTACTATTCGTCTATCCCTATAACTCATTCCAATCTTTTTGAGTATTTCGAACATTTTTTTTCCATTTTACATTGTCGAATGCTTTTTCTACACACTCTATATACACGCTTTCCCCCTTCTCTATTGTTTTCTCCATTATCACCCTCAGAGCTAAAATAGCCTCCCAGGTTCCCCTGTTTCGCCTAAACCCAAATTGATGTTCTCCCAGTATTGCTTCAGCTCGTTTTTTCATTCGTCTTTGTACAATTCTAGTTAATATTTTTGAAACGTGCGCTGTCAAGCTTATTGTTTGAAAATTTTCACATCTATCCTGCACCTCTTTTTTGTGGTATAGTTACTATGATGTTACGTTTGAAATCTTTCGGTATCTCGCCTATCTTGTACTTATAGCTTACAAATCGGAAAAGACGTTCTGTTACTGCTTGTCCAGCGGCTTTTAGAGTTTCTGCTTGCACCTTATCTGTACCCGGTGCTTTGTCATTTTTCAGACTAATGCTAATTCAAACTCATCTCTAAGTATAGGATATGCCAGGTAATCCTTTTCAATGTCTGATTCCTGTTCTAATGCTGTTAATTCCTCTTCTGAGTATAAATTCCCTATATATTTCTGCCATCTAGCTACTTTCTCTACATTTTCTATAATGACGTTTCCTACCGCATCCCTTATATTTTTGCTATATGGTTTTATATCCCTAAAATTCATTCTAATTATTTTGTATGCTTCGTCTGTCTTTCCTATTTCTATCTTAGTTTGTACCTTGTTTCACTTTTCATCAATTCATTGTTCTTTAGCTTTCCTGCATTTGCGAATAATTTCCCATTTTATGGCTTTGTATCTCTGTTTTCCTGTTTCGTCTGATCTATTTGTGTATTTTCGTCTTCTATTAAATTCAGGATATCCTTTGTTATCCATGGTTTCTTATTTTCTTTTTGTGTATACCCCAGAATGTCTCTGGCCGCCATGTCTAAGCTGGATTTAATGTTATTCCATTCTGTTTTTACTTTCTTAGTATCAGAAATTTTCTTGATATCTTTCAGCAATTCATTTTACTTTTTTTAAAATCTCATGGATATCTTTATCTTTTAGTTTCTCAAAGTCAAAGTGCCTTTTTCAGTTCCTCTTTTTCAGATTTTTAAATTTAAGTGCGGCCTTCATAATTACGATGTTGTGGTCAGTGTCTATATCTGCTTCTGGGTAGCATCTACAGTCTTTTATTTGATTTCTAAACCGTTGTCTAACAAGAATGTAATCTATTTTTTTATCTTCCTATATCTCCTGGCATTTTCCACGTGTATCGTCTTCTAGCATGATGTTGAAATAATGTATTTGTGATGGTTAAGTTGTTCTTGTCGCAAAATTCTACCAGCCAATTTCCCTTGTCATTTCTCGTACCTAAGCCAAATAAACCTACTATCGCTCCTTCCCTACCCTCACCTACCGCTGCATTAAAATCCCTCGTAATTATTAAATTTTCATGTCCTTTTACGTATCTTAGTATGTCTTTGATATCTTTGTAGATCGTCTCTACCTCTTCCTCACTGTAGCTAGAGGTGGTCATGTATACTTGTATTATTACTGTATTTACTGGTTTAGATTCAAATCTAACCATGAGTACTCTTTTGTTCTTTTGTAGGTAGTTTTCTACACGTTGTCCTATCTTTTTTCGCATAACTATCCCCACCCCCGAATTTCCTTCCTCTGATCCTGTTTGAATTACCCTGATGTCTCTACTCCAAAAAATCTCCCACCTTTGGTCAGCGGATTTTGCTAATTCCTACTATGTCTAGTGCTAACCTATCCATTTCGAGTTTCAGGTTATCTAGCTTACCTACTTGTTTCATACTTCTGACATTCCACGCTCCGACTCGTAAAATGTTCACGGATCTTTTTCTATTCTTTCGGATCACATCCCCGAAGTAGTCCCCTTTCGGAGATCCGAATGGGGGACTATTTTACCTTCGGAATTTTTTACCCCATAAGATGCATAATGTTTAACAATTTTTGTACGCAATGTGCTTGGAAGGTAATGTGGTGGTTTCCCGTTGCCTCCCACATCGCAGTAGTGTGTCTTAGAATGTCATACCGACCCCGATGGTCTTTGCCACTCTAAATACCGAAAAAGCTGCTGCCCTCTTTCGGGGACCTGTCTTAGTCTGGTTCCTCACTAAAGACCCCACTAATTTGGTTAAACCTATAGTTCAGCTCTTTAGCTCATTGAAACGCGCAAGCCATTCTACCTGTTCTAGTGTTTTAGAACGTTTTCAAGGTGCAGGTCCGTTCAGAATGGATAACCTTGTTATCTGAAATTAAATTAACATTTTTTGTGACTTAAATTACATGTATTTGAGACACCTTTCACTTTATTTGCAGTGTTTGTTTTATTTTGAAACAACTTCCAGTCTCCATGCCTCTTTATAGTTGTAACATCAGCTCCAGAGTCTGCAAGTAATGCAGCACAAGCAGTGGTTAGTGTATGTTGACAGGTTTGTTAAATTTAAATAGGTCGCAATAATGCTTGGCATTTTACCAAATGTATTCTTCTCCACTTGTTGGCATATACATCTTCCTCCTTTGTAGTATAAGCAAAAGCGATGGTGGTTAACAACAGAAGGGCGAAATCCAGCATATTTGCGATATTAACTCATAAAATCTACAAATTCTGTTTGGTTGGTGACCACAAATGATCTTACGTTTTTGGTTTTAGTGTTTGGTAATGTAATGATTAAAGATGAACTTCTTGTTTCAATGTGATCGATTGTAATATTTGATATTTCCTCCGAACGGCAAACACTCACAATTCCAATAATTAAGACTTCCTACAAGGAATAAAAATTCACAATTTTTATAGCATCTTTATAATTACGTATACTATTCTAGTGCTGGAATTATTATTACATTAATATAGTTTTTCCAATTTCTAAATAGACCTACTGGCATCTTCAATATTTGTGATGTCACATCATGATGAAGTTGTCACTATCAAAAACTATTACATCGTAAATATAATAACGTTATCAGTAGAATACGGAGACTTTCTAAAATATATTTTTAGAATAATTTTCTATTGACAATAATGCAGATTAGTGTTTAAATTAATAGTAATAAATGTTATTAACCTGTGAATTTTTACTACTGATTATATTTTAAATTTAGTTGCTAGTTTCTATTGATCTTTATTTTATAGTCATATGCATATTTTACCTGACACTGAATAATAGCCACCATTATTCAAAAGGTTATGTTATTGAATGATAAATTACACTATTGATTAAACATGTACATGTATAATTATGATTTTACTTACTAAATATTCTTCTAGAAGTCTCTGAAGAGATTAAAAACATTAAAACATATGTAGTTATACTTGTTTATTATACATGAAGTTAAACATATATCAATCGTGTAAAAATTTTCTTTAATTGAATTGAAAATCTGCATCTCTGTCATCACCATCACTAATGTAATTATTAGAAGTGCATTGTCCCTTTTATCGAATTTGATCTCACCTCTCACCAGTCTTTGATAATTTTTCAGCATGTGTTACGTGTGAAATTGACGCTAATGACTTTTTAAATTACCTTATAACCTAAATGTAATGGTACAATTATATCAGTCTAGCTTAGTGGTTGAAGGAGTGTATTCAATGATAACAAAAATATTTAGAGGTATACAATTTTATCACATTCATCTACCTGAAAAGAGTCTCTGAACTTTTGGTCCTATAATAAATTGAATGTCAACCCACCTAACACTAATCTATAGCCTTGAAGAGACAGTGAGAAATATACCGAAGGATTATTTCTGAAATTGACAGACTGATGGAACCCTGTTTCCAGTGACTTCCTTTTGCTGCTTATAACATAAACACAACAAAAAAATACTACACTAATTATTTTAATCTATATTAAAATATTAATATTATACAACCAACAAATAAATTAAACTCTACCCTGAGTGGCCAACTTGCGTTTATCTAAAAGAGAAAACAGCTTAAATTTATTTCAGTTTAAATATCCAACACAATGGATGTGTATGTAAATGTTTTGAACACAGTTGTGGTGCTGGTTTTTGGTTACATTATGCTTTTTGACGGTAGCGGCAAGCTTGTATTCAACTATTTGATTATAAACACGTGAATTATTTGAATTGCCCATTTCATTATGCGATAGCTTATATTTTATATTAGAAAAATCCCCAATTTAAACTATTTGCAAGGTTCGTATGTTGCACTGAACTTACAGTTGGGGTTAAGAGTTTTTGGTGTATGGGAAAATGTGTACTGGTGTTTTCACATGGTCCATTTACTAACAAATCTACATCACTAAGATTGGTCTTTACGCATGTAAATTATTTTATTTTATGGACCTTTGTCTGGTTAAGTAATTTATAATGATTTTGGTAACTTTGCAATGCATGAAAATATTTTTGATTTCATGCTGGTAAAATGAAATGTGTTGACGTTTGTCGAATTTGGTATTTATAGTAGAGCCCGGTTTTTAATTACTGGTTATAAAAGAATGTACTACATACTTTCCTATTTATTTCGATATTATATTTTAATAATGTTATGCCCTATTAGTAAATTGTAAATTGTTCATATATTTTCTTACTACGATTCCTAAACTGGCTAAAATTGATAAATTTCTTCCTATAGATCACCGTATGCATGATTATTGCACTAAAGGCTCGCACGTTTTATCAAATGTACCCAAATCTCTGAGGTTATTCTTTCCAATGCTTCTTCCACATCTGTAAACAATTTTCAATGGACTTCTCATCCCTTCCGTTGTGTCAATTATAGTATGTCTTACTTACACCCCCATACATTCTCTATTGCATTGAATATGCAGTGATATGGAGGCAATCCGTTACATGCTGAATTATCAGAAGTAACTTTACAGGAGGCGGAGTGATGTAACAGTCTCATACATTTTCAATTGCATTGATTATGCAGTGATATGGAGGCACTCTATTATGTATTGAATTGACATTATGTATCTGGAATAACTTTATAGGGCATGGAGTGATGTAACTGTAAATTAGTGCAAATATTAGCTTTTAGTGTATACCTAACATATAACGTAAAACACAATTTTCAAAACAGTAAATAACAAAAAAAAACAAGATTATTATCCACCTTTAATTTGACCATTTACATGTTTAGTTTGAAAAAACTTAATATTAACAGTAATATAATTTTGTCAAGAATTAATCAATGTAAAATTAACTTTCTACTTTCTGTCTATAATGATGAGCTTTTATGTATGAGAATTCGATACAATGCGCTTTAAGTTTACATAAACGTGTACCAAGATGAGTAGTCTTTGTTACTACTAAGCTCCGCACATTTACGTATATTAATACAATTAATTCCTGTTAATTAATATAACAAACAGCATTTTATGGTAAAACTATGGATAACAATAAATTCAACTAACATACAGTTTTTGTTTTATTCATTCAAAAACTCCATCATCTTTGCAGGTAGGACTTGTCACAGGTAAAAAAGCCAATGTGTCGTATTTGATAAAAACTCCCAATACTAGTTATTTTCCAATGATACTGGTAATCACATACGTGTTTTCATGTTTGAAAGTCTGTTTCTTTACTGACAACCTTGGGGTTTGGATACTGTCATTTTAACTTCGTGTACCTGTTTTTCCAACGTTGTTCCACACCTCAATCGAGTTTGAAGGTTTGCTGACTGCTGATCCCCCTCTTTTATTGTCAGTCGGTTTTTATGTTTTATGTCCCTGGGTCATTGCATGTTATTCTTCATTCTCCTTGATTGTTCATCTAAATTATCCTGATTTCGAGGTTAATGTTGTTATGCCCGTGGGAACACTTGCACTGTTTCCATGCTTTTTCATTTAATACTGACACTAATTTTATGGCTAGTTTTATGAGTATATGGTTTTGGGGTGTATGTTTCCATGGTTACTATTTCTTGAACTTATATGAATCGGTACAAGTACCTTTATTATAGTTCATTTCACGGATCAGTGGTGTGACCTCACTTGTGTTAGATATTGCCATGCTGTCATACTGTTCAAATATATTCATTTTCTAAACAAGTGTTTGTCACGTATATGCATAACCTAACTTTTGCATAATTAAATATTAAATTTCGTTTTTGTTCTTTTCATTACTTACAAACTCTGCAGGCGTTGTTTATTACAACTGCAGTTACTGCTTCATAAATGTGCCAGCAAATACTTCATTATGTAACTGGGTAAAATTTATATCAACTGAAAAATTTGTGCAAGTAGTTAGCTTGATTTTTGACACGTTTAATATTTATTCATCATTTAACAAAGAAAATGTACATATTGTAGATCTAATTAAAACGTTGAAAATTTATTCGAATCTTCGTATGCATATTATGCCGGCAGTTGTTTAAAAAGTCAAAGGAAAAGGAAAAAATGGTGCAACGGCATCGAACTGGAACGATTCACATGGTAGCCTAAGGTTTTGCCACTGCCACTAAAAATATTTTTATAATATATTACGTTCGATTGAAATTCTTCTGCTGTATCCATTTGCTTGCATCAAATGAATTTTTTAAGGTTTCCATTAGGTCTAAATGAAATAAAAATGATTTATTAAATAAATAAAAACCAGGACTGACAAGACAGCTGACAGATATCAAATGATATAAGAAATTCGCAAAAGTAGTATCGGCAACAGCGCTAATGACTGCCAATCTTTAGCATATATTTTCCCCCTATAATTACGTGACTTAGTTATAGATTACATTTTGCAATAAAAAAATTCTGTTTGTTACGTCGCACCACTGATTCGTTAAATGAACTACATGACAGTTATTTCCTTGTGGCTATCTGCAATTTTCTGAATTTAATACGAATCAGTGTAAAGTACCGATCTTTATTGCTTTTTGTATTAATGTGCTGGGTGCTTTTCTGTTGTAATTCTCTGTCCTAATTTAATATCATATTGGAATGGCAATGTTATTAATCCTTTACTGCTAATGATGCACATATGCATCTCCTAATTAAAATATTCAGTTTACAGAAATTTACAAGAACAGCAACGATTCCTGTATGTGGCTACATTCTGAAAAACATTCATTTTCTCGTTTCAACTTTCTTTGGATAGATGTCACTACAATAACAACATACCATTTAAAAATTGTAACCTCCTGTTTTGCATGTAACTGTCAAATGCCATATTTTCAGTGGAACATTTTATCTTAAAAGCCTTTTATAATAAATATATTTTTTCTGGGGAGTGTCAGATGGTAAGTCCTTTGTGTTGTTAATCCTAATTATCGTGGCAAATCAAAGTTTATACATTTTATTTGATTATTTCAAAGTGATGCACATATGATACATTGTCTTTTGCAACTAAAATGCACATGTGCATATATGCGGAGGTGTGCATTAGGAGTACATCAATATAAGATTATATTTCTGGATTTTCTATAATATGCATGTTCGTTTCAGCAATATGGACAACAAACGGCCCCTAACTGATCAGGAATTGATTTTTTTTGCTGATCACCTATCTGAAATAAGTGTCCATGAATTTGAATTGAACGAGGAAAAAATATTTTCTCATAATGATTCTTACGAAGAAACTGATGTGTGCTTGCCTGATAATATTTCTGATGACGATGTTTTTAATATAGAAAATATGCCAATTGTAATTTGCTAATGCCTGAAAGTTCAGAATTATCTGTAATGAGTTCTAAACCGGGCCCACAGTTATTACAAGAGAATTTAGACAAGTGTCCCCTCAAAAATGAATATCGAATATGATGTCGGCTTCAAAATAATTCCTGAGATCAGAAACACCATTCCGACACGGTCCGCCTGAAAACTGTTAAGTGAGCATTTTTCACAAAAATACACCCTCATTCGGATGAGAGGTAAAATTGAGGTTCCGTGTGTCAGTGTTGTCACGCACGTTAAAGATCTCTACCTTGCATGGAACAGCAAGGGTTTGGCAAAATTCCAAATTTTACAGGTAAAAAAAAATTCGCTTCCTGGGCAATGTTGTGCCTTCGGGTGAAGATTGGAAAATCACATGTAAGGTCAGAAACACCTTAGCACTATGCACAACCCGGAAGAGGAAAAATTAATCAAATAAAGAAAATATACAGAAGTATATGATAAATAAGTCATAAAGGAAATCTAAAGAAATGAAAGCTCAAAGGGAACAACTCAAAAAAAATTATTGGTAATGTCTTGGAAAAGAGGAAATTTGTGGTATGTGTGTGACTACTACGCCCAATGTCACGGGTTCTAATCCCGACACGGTCTGCTTGAAAAATGTTAGACGAGCATTTTTCACAATACACCCTCGTTCGGATGAGAGGTAAAATGGAGGTCCTGTGTGTGAGTGTTGTCACGCATTTTAAAGATTCCTACCTTGCTTGGAACGGCAAGGGTTCGGCAACATTCTAAATTTTCCAGGTACAAAAAAGCTCGCTTCCTGGCCAATGTAGTACCTTCGGGTGGAGCATTGGAAAATCACATGAAAGGTACATAAACATTTGGTCTACAATTAATAGCAAATGCTTTTGAAGAATATTTTGGAAGTACTTACATTTCATCTATTAACAAATATATAATTCCCACTTCTATTCATAATACACACAACGGTAGTAAACTGACAACTAAACCCTTCTCTAGATACTGCCCGCATTGAAGAAATTAAAAGTTGGGCTTACTGCTGCCCAGATCATATCCGGCCATTGTTTTGTATGATTGCCGCTCAGTGCTTGTTAAATCTTTTGACATTCCCTTACAAATAATTATAATCACATTTATTTTAATAATTTCTGTATAAGTAAAGTCCACTAATAAGATTAGGTTATTCCCTTTAGGAAATATAAGTTTCAGGCTTGTATAAATTTTAATTTATGAGAGAATTATTTTGCATCATATTTGATCCATAGTCAAAGGGTTGTAAAATTCATATTTCAGTTTAAAAAAAAGCTTAGAGGTGATGTCATCATGGTAATCAATACAGCTTGATTTTGTTTTGTCTATGAAAGATGTATTGGCGCCAATGAACTCATCGTCTAGGATCAACTACAGGTCATATATAGTTTTGTGCTGATTCAGGTATATTTTATGCCAGTCACTCTTCTGATTTCAAAATTTTAGCACCTCCTTGGTAGTTATTGTAGGGCTTTTTCACAACATCCCTGTGAGATTAGCTGGCATCCAAGATATTATCTGATCAAGACAACATTTCATACCCAATAGCATTCTGGAACCCTCATCAAATACTTACACCACCCATCCCACTGCGTTAGTTGGCAGAACAACCATTTTTGTTCATACAGCAAGGTTTTTGGTATTTTACTGGAACGGGATTTTTAACGGAGTAATTCACTGAATTTTATGTGAATTACGTGCTAGATATTCTGAGGGCCAAAAACTATATGTAACAACCTCTTACCACAATCTTTAACTTGGGTCTAGAAGTAACATCTGGTGTGCGGCAAGGCTCTGTGCTGGGTCCCCCACTTTTAAATTTTTTTATTAATGATATAGTAGCTATATTTGACACATGCTGATAACTTACATTATTTTCAAGAATATCCATTACTGCTGATTGTCAAGTACTGCAACATTAATCTAAGCATAATATTAACTCGGTACCACAACAACTTACACCTAAATGTAAAAAAATGCTTTTCCACAAATTGTTCAGAAATTTTGAAATTTCTGATAAAATTTCTTGAAGAAAAGTTGAATATTTTCAAGTGTTTAGTGATTGCCAATCAACAACACATCACTGTAAGGAAATATTCATTACTCTACTGTACAGAAATAATATGTGTATACATATGGACTACAAAAATGACTGAGAAGATGCTTTCATGGTAAGTTCTATTTAAACAATCTTAACACATTATGTAAATATAAGAAACAACTAACTTCAGAATGTATTTGATTCTGAAGTAAGTTGTGTGTGATATTTTCAGGTATTTTACAATTAGTACAATTATAGAATTTGTATTGTTACTTTCAAAAATACCAGCAATCATATTTCAATGTGTCAAGTTTGACAATTCAATATCTTGATAGGAACGTTTCCATGGTTGGACAAAAATTTTTACTAAGAATTTGGCAGAACCATTTATTTATAAATAAAATTAATCAGGTTTTTAAAATTAGTATTTTGATTTGTCATTTTTTAACGATTTGCAAAAAGATAGTATGTATATCACGTAGGAAAAGCTACATTCCCAGACTCCGTGTTGCTTGTCTCGGCTTGCACCTCGACAAGCAATCTTCACGTCGTCCGGGAATGTTGAGCTTTTCCTACTGGGTATACAATATACTATTAATATGACATGATTTAACACAAAATACTACAATATTTATGTATACAGTCAATGGTACAGTTTCACTAACGCTGCAAGTTATTCGTGATCTGGGAGTAGTATTTGACCCCAAACTGACATTTATTGAACATATAACCATGCTGTTGCCAAGAGCTTTAAAACACTGGTTTTATTATATGAAGCTGTCGTAATTTCAATGTGAACACAGCCATAGTACTTTATTCTGCATATTTTGAAGCAAAAACATTTCATATTTTCAATTGTAATTCAATAAACTAAGTTTTTCCTTACCATACAGAAAGTAATCCAGTGGCGTTAAACACAGAGATCGTAGCGCCCAGTCGACAGTTTATGTGTCCATCTCCAGCAATGTGTAAAGCATTTGTCTAAGTAATGTTTCACAATTTGGGAATAAGAGATCTTGTACCATCGTGTTGGAAGTACTACTTTATTGTGAAGTCTTTTATGCCTGATCGTAAAGAAATTTCGTTGAGGAATATGTTAGAATCATCTGAATCAGTGCCTGGAATGTAGCTTGATCCTGAATCATCAAAGACTATCTCATACTCTAATTTCCTTTTTCTAAATCATTCTCAACGGTGTCTTCCCGGTATGTAAAAACTATCACGCTCAAAACTTTCAGTAACTCTCCGAGCAAACAAAATAAAGTTATTAATAACACTTACCCTGAAGGTTATATGATGTTTATGATCTCAGGGGCATTGTCCTTTCTGCTTTGTCTTGTTGCAAGTTTTAGGAGTCGCTGTGCTGGCTTCCGCTGTGAAAAGATACTTCTGGTTTGTAAACTTGAGATTGTTCACTTACCTTCGTGTTTAGCTTTGCCTGGCTAGCTCAACAGAATTTACGGAGTTTTCAAAATGAAATAAAACGCAGAAATATCACAAAGCATTTATACAATATGAATTATTTTCTTTCATACAAAAGCATTTACAACATTGTTTCTTTCAAACATAAAATAATTTCTAACAAGTACTTGATAAAAAAAGATTGCTTCTTACCTTATTTTAAATTTACAAAATTAAACTTATTCCTTTGAGGATCCTTTACCTGGTTATAAAATATTTCCATGCTTGTAAGATTTGTTTTGGCCAGAAAAAGTCCTTGACATATAATCTATTAAAAGGTCAGAGTATTTTGAACTTTGAACACAAACTCCTGGTAAAAATATCACTCACTCAAAAATTTATTAGGACTATCTTCAACTAGATCCAAGTATTCTAATATCAGTTAAAAATAAATCTAAAAGTGATACTTGCCAAATCCACAAAAACGCTCCTCGTAATTAAAAATCTTCTTATTTTAAGTTGATCTCCAAAATCAGCTTACAAGTTTTTTCAAATTAAAATTCCTGATTTCCAACAGAAATTATGAAGGTACATTGTTTGGTTAAATCTTCCCTTCGATTATTTAATACATCTTTAAAATAGCTTTATATTGAAGATTTTTGCCTTTTTTTCATAATTAATAATTCCTTTTTTGTATGTAATTTGGGTTTTAAAACATCATTTCTATCTTCATTGCAACCTCACAACTCTGAAATAACAGCATGTTTTACTGCATACTTCTATTATCATCTTCATAAGGCAATGACTAGCGGTTTAAAATACATTCTGCGATCTACGTTAAGCATCGACTAAATCTGATCAAATTAATAAATCGATCAGTTTGGATTCAAATTAACAAATGAATGAATTCCCTTCGAAATGATAAGCGCTCCTTTATATACAAATTGTCTATTTTCTAGAATTTTACCAAAATAATATCGAACATTATGATGTAAGATATCTCGGAATACCCAATTAGCGTATAAAATTTTGATATTTTATTACCTTCTTAGCTGTTCTAGTATTCTGTGATGCGTTCTCCGTCCTTGTCTCACATATACTATAATTTGCAGTGTCGCATATTAATGCAAAAGATATTCCATTATACCAGGGACTTTGCAGGTTTTTTCGATGTTCAAGCTATTTCTTGGAATAAAAATGTTTATTTAACGATTTTATACATAATTTTAAATACCGATGACTCATATTCTATAAAGTTCTTTATTTAGAATCAGTTGCTACATTCCACGAGTTAATTAATTTAAACTTTGATTGCTTTTTAATGCAAAAGGGTTTGCATTTTATAGTAAATACGCGAAATTATTTATATTTATGCTAAATGTGTAAAGATTGTTCATGCTATTTACAGCAAAATTTATCAAAAATATATAGATTTGCGTTCGCATCGAAATGTATTTTAACGGCATCTTAAAACCGATTACTGTTACATATACGACTTATGCCACTTTCCATTTATTTACAATATGCTTATATCATACGGGGTGATTATTTATACACGTGCAATCTGCATTTTTGCATGGTACATCAATGAACAACGGTACGCGTATATTACACAGGGTGCAACCATGAATTTATGGAAAATTCCATATTTTTCCCAGCTTCTATTATATTTTAGTGGGATTTATTTTTGAATTAGGGTTTCAATGACCTCTCGTTACCCCTTATCACGTCAATATATATATTTTTAGGTTGCATATTATGCACTCAATACATTTGCAAAAAATGTTACATATTTTGCATGATTGCATTGTTATAACGATAAAATAATTGTACAGCCAAGGTCTGAATGTTTTTTATATTTATATTGTGTTTATCATCATCATGAATTTGACAAGTAACATTCTGTGATATCTTAAAATGCCGTGCCATGGTTTTTTATTTTAATGAGATTTCCATTAACATTGACATACAAAACCTTGAACCACGTTATGAAAATTTTTTTAAAAGTTGTGTATGTTAAGAGCAGATTAGACCATAATTCTATTTCAAGTAAAAATATTTTGAGAATTATAGACTGTAATTTTTTGTTCTGGATTTGCTTTGTAATTATTTAATGTGGAAGGCACTATAGTTCGTTTAAAGAATATATCCTGTAATTAAAATACTAGGATATGGGCATTAGTTGCGCATTACAAACTAAGCACAACCTTGATTCACAACAAACAAATTAATGCATTGCAGTATCGATAAATAGGTGTTGTATCTATTGTATAGTAATTTCGAAAAATTGTGAATATAGTTTCACTGTTCCGATTGGATGCTCTTTGAGTATCTATAATTCTATATATATATATATACAGGGTGAGTGGCAACATTTGTGCAAATATGAACTGATAGTATACTTAATTTGCAACAAAAAATTTAAATATTGCTCCTGTCGTATCTCGCTTTGTTTAGGAGATATGATTTTTAGTTTTTTCTTATTAACTCGACCTCTTGCAGTAAAAGTTTAATTTCTCAGCTTCTACTGCAAATAACAAGATAAACAATTTCATTTTCATAAACTACGTTAAATTTCCTATAAAAAGCAACAATTTTTTTTTTTAATTTTAAAAGAAACATTTATTATAAAGGATTTCAACGAAACAGCTGTCAATTTAGGAAAATCTCTAGGGAGTTCCAAAATACCAACCTAAAATTTAAGGTCAACAGATATTGAAAAATTGAGATAATTTATTTTTTTAGTGAAAAAGCTATAAATAACATTAGTTAATACATTATATATTTATAAAAAGAAATATTACGACCTAAAAAAAACACGTTGGTTGCTAGGACCTCCTTCCGGGTTATTTAAAGATGTTCACTGCTCCGGTTAGCTGCTAGCGAGGCATGGACTCCGGTTCGTTCTAGGGTCGTGGACTGCTCCCAGGTCTTTTCAAATTATCTCCTACCTATGTAGGGAAATGGCAGGAACAGGTTTATAAGGACGACAACCAAAGATAAGCAAAGGCAAGGATCTACATAAATAAAAGATAAAGATACGTTACCGAAAACCCAACCACTCTTCTCGAAGTTCAAAGGCAAAAAGCCACGTTTCCGCGTCTCGCGGAGACTCCCCACTTTTGTTCTTCCGCCACTCGCGTCAGCGCGATCTGGCGCAAACGCACTCTGACGTGACGGAAATACACGCCAAGTCTTTTGAATTTATGGCGCGAACTCACGCACAGCAAGACTAAACTAAAAAATGTTTAGTGCCAAATTGGCACGTAACAGTGTCAAGTGGAACCAAGACCCTGCAATTTCTTCACATTAAATTGTAAGAGAGGTTGGAGTTTCGCAATGGAAAGTATTAGATGTTTTGCACACGAATAGTATACGTCCTTTTCACCTTACACCTGTTCAAGTTCTGGAAGACAGAGGCGAAGATTTTCAACAGAGGGTGTTTTGCTACCTATTGCAACAATAGAGAATATGCAGATATCCATTTCATTTACAGTTTTTGTGATGGTAATGCTACAAGAGTATGGGAGGAATATCAAAGAAAGTTCTCAAATCGTCTGCTTTCCAGTCGCAATGTGTTTGCAAGAATGCACCAATGGCTCGTTGATGGAGGAGCATTTCAAGTACATAAGGAAAGGGGGCAAGATTTAAACATAGAAATTGCAGAGTTTGTCTTGGGTCAAGTGGAACCAAGACCCTGCAATTTCTTCACGTTAAATTGTAAGAGAGGTTGGAGTTTCGCAATGGAAAGTATTAGATGTTTTGCACAAGAACAGTATTCGTCCTTTTCACCTTACACCTGTTCAAGTTCTGGAAGGTAGAGGCGAAGATTTTCAACATATAGTGTTTTGCCATTGGTTACTAACACAAGATATTGAGGAGCCTCTCTTTACACACACTGGCGTTCTAAATCTCCACAATTACCACTATTATGCTGATGAAAATCCTCATGTATTAAGACAGAAATTGTTCCAATGTAGGTTCGACCTAAATGTGTGGGCGGCTCTGATAGGAGACATTGTTATTGGCCCTTATACTTTTGAAAGAAACCTCACTGGAGAAGTATATTTGGACTTTCTTCCAAATGAACTACCCTTATTGTTGGAGGATCTTCCTTTGGAAATTTGTAGATATATGATCTTTAAATAAACATGGTTCATCCTCATTACACATGTGGTGTCTGCCAGTTTTTAAACGAACAGCACTCAAAGTGAATTGATAGAGGATGACCAATCCTATGATCAGCAAGTTCGGCTGCCTTGAATCTTGGGGCTTAAATGTGTGGGGCTTTTTAAAAGAACACATATACAGTGTGGAGGTAGTCAGTTTGGAAGAATTAAGACAAAGCTCCAAAATGCATATGAACTCCTAAGAGAGAAGCTATCTATGAGCGTAAACGTGGCAGGTATGCAGAAAAGATCAAGAACCTGTATCAGGTGTGGTGGTCAGCAATTTGAACAATACAAATAAAAATACAGTGCATTTTTGTTTTCAATTCGTATTAAAATTTGCCCACTGCCTTGTTTATCTCATGACCGAATATTTTTCCGGTATTATGAGAGCAATAATTTAATAAATTAAAAATCAAACACAAAGTGTTTAACATTGTTGGAAACCTTATGAGAAGCGGTTGTGTTTCCGACATTTGCTGATTTGTAGATAGAATAATTTCGTTGTAATATTACTTTAAAGTTTGTTAAAAAAAATTTGCGTTGTAATTTTTTTTATTTAAATCCTTTATAATAAACGTTTCTTTTAAAATTAAAAGAAGAACGCATGTTTGGTTTTTATAGCAAATTTATTGTAGTTTATGAGAATGGAATTCTTTATCATGTTATTTGCAGTAGAAGTCGAGAAATTTGACTTTAATACAAGAAGTCTAGTAAAAAAACTAAACAAAATCATATCTCCTAAATAAAACGAAATAGGATGGAAGCCATATTAACAATTTTTGTTGCAAATTAGGTGTACTATCGCCCAGTTCATTTTTATACGATCGTTGTCATTCACCCTGTATATATTATAACCACATCTATTCAGTTAAATTATATATGTTAACATATAATGAAATAAATGACGACTTGACCATATAATATACGTGTATTCAAAAATAAGTTCTATTTTGGTTTTATACAAATTCATTAAATTCGGTCTTCATTGCACCATCACAGGTTAGATGTGTTGTGTTCAGCACGGCCAATAATTCGGAAATGCTCCTCCAAAGGTCACACCTCCCGCATCATATGCATGCGTGCTCGAGAACAAATTATAGCACGTGCTTTTTTACACAAATTTGAATTTTAAATATACGTATTGTAATTATGAGAATAACCTAATACTGTCACAATTTCCTCCTTTCTTATTATTACTAGAATCTGCAAACAGTGTGCATACAAACATATGTAATCTAGGCAGATGAAAGGCTTTCGTTAAAATATCAGTAAAATTAAATTTGCTATCAATGTGTTGAATTTCAAACAACCTTTCAGAGTATAACTGTCGTATATAATGGTACTGTATGTCTATATGTTTTGAACGGATATTGATTGCAGGATTCTTTACAAAGAAAATCACACTTTGGTTGTCTGCGTACAATGTAGACAACCTTATATTTTTATTTAAGGGACACTTTTAAAATTCTAATAATCCATTGTAACTCAGTACTTGCGCAGCTTATAGCCACATACTCAGCTTCCATTGAAGATTTGCTGATGCAGGGCTGTATAGACAATCGCCAGCTAACAGGCACAAAATCTAAGAATAATATAAACCCACTAATAGATTTTCTACTATTCAGCGATGTACCAAATGATGCATCGCTAAATATTCTAATATTGCCCTCTGTAATTTTTGATAAGTCGATTGACAAATGTCTTGTCGAATAAAGATATTTTAACAAATTTAATAATAATTGCCAAACATTGTCGTTTAGATTTGAGACAAATTGAGCCAATTGGAATGTAGCAAACAACTATCTATTCTTGTCCTAGATGCAACAAACAATAAACTGCCAATTAATTCTTTAAAGGGATGAAAACACTCCGGTTCGCTATAATTCAAATCTCTGGGATTGGCCCCAGGGTTTAAAGGTATATACGCGAGCTTTTCTTTGTTTATTTTGAATTTAATAGCTAACTTTTTTATATAGGTTTTTTGGTGTAATAAAATTTTATTAGTTCTCTCGAATTCAACACCAAGAAAGTTTCTAATTGGTCCTAAATTCACGCATTCGAATTCTATATTTAAGCTTTCTATAATAAGCTCAAAAAACATGATATTTTTCCAAAAATTACCATATCTTCGACATGGATAAGGATGAATATGTCTAAATTTCTTTGATATAAGCATGGACAATATTCAAATGTATTAAACCCTAATTTCGATAAAATAAGATTAATATGAGAGTTCCATTTGCGACCTGCCTTCTTAAGACCATATAATGCTTTATTTAATTTAAGGACAAGTTTATTAGGATCGCCCTCTATAAAACCTTTCGACTGTTCCATATAAATGGATTCGTGTAACTCTGCATATAATTATGCACATTTTATGTCAAGATGTGCATCAACAAAACGATGAAAGCACACTAGGTATGAAAAGAAAAATTTTACTAACGTGAATTCTATTACCGGTGCATACACTTCATGAAAATCATTTCCATATTGTTGGCGAAATCTGTGTGCAACTGTTCTAGCCCCAAAACGGTCAGGTTTTCCGTTAGAATTGCGTTTATGAGAGAAACCCAACGGTTTGTGATTACTTTATGGTTTTTCAAGCGTGCAACCATTTCCCAGGCTTTACGTTGTTGTAATACATCATACTCATCTTGCATGGCCTTCAGCCATTCGTTTTTATTTGGCGAAGTCAACGCATCTTCGAAAGAAGATGGAACTTCAATTAAACCTGCAAATAACACAGAGTCATCCTCTATATTTGTAGCTCAGGCCCATTGCCCGGTGATTTATTATCGTTTGAGTTATTACTGGTTGCACCAGCAATATGTACAGGTCCCGGTGATTGATCAACAGCCTTGCCACAGGACATCCTAAAGTCAAACAAATTTTCGTCGACTTGTATTTCGTTAACAATACATAATTCACGAACATCAGACATAGATCTTAATTTGGGAAAATCTTTGTATTTATAATATATATCTTGATGTCCCTTAGATTTTCCCGATTGTCTTGTACAAATAGTTCTAGACCAGATAGATGGATCATCTATTGTCACAGGACTACCACCAGTGTGAATATCTAAATTATTCTCACTGTTTCCATCAATTCAATTAGATCATTATCACATGACCAATTACTACAAAGCAGAGGATCAAAATTCAAAAATTTATCGTTATCCAAATTTTGTTTCAAATATACGGACGCAATTTTAGATTCATCAAACGTTACATGCTTTGTTTCTATAATTGAGTTTGTATTGGGATTGTAAATCCTGTATCCGCAAGTTGAAATCGCATATCCAACCATAATACCATAATTTGCCCTACTTTGGAATTTATTTCTGTTAGGTTTAGGAATATGGTAAAATGCCAATGAACCAAACCTTTTTAAATATTTAATACTTGGTTTGTGACCATGCCACAATGCTGATGGAGTTTTGTTTCCAAGTGTGGCATGGATAGTTCTGTTACGAACATAAACTATAGTAAATAATTCTTTGACCCAAAACTGTGGTAAAAGCTTAGAATCGACTAATCATGATCTAACGCCATCAAGTAAGTCGCGATTTGGTTTTTTTATAATACCGTTTTGTTGCGGTGTGTAAGTTAAAGTGGTCCGATGTCGGATACCAGCTTCATCAAATACGATTGTTAGTTCATTATTACAAAACTCCAGACGATTGTCAGTTTGAATTTCTATTATTTCTGACTAAAATAAAACTTATAATTTTGATTTTAATTTCTTGAATGCCATAAACCTGTGATTTCTGCTGTAATGGAATTACAACTATATATCGACTATAGTCGTCTATAACACTCAAGAAATAACATGCTCCACCCATTGAGGTTTTAGGAGCTGGACCCCAAAGATCCATATACAGTAATTGTAATTTAGATTTATTCTCATTTAAGCGTCTACATGGTTCGCTTGAACTTCTAAACGACAGCTTTCACAATGTTCTAAATCATCTACCAACGACATTTTTCCACGATGGCTTCGGATTTAAACAAATTTTTAACCGAATTAGATGCTATGTGTCATAATCGCCAGTGCCATAATCTAAGTGAATGTTTGCTAATTGGTACATTCGACTCAATTCCCGATAAATCAACTGAATTATCGGTCGATGTCATTAGGGTATTTGGACAAGGAATATTTACTTCATTATTACTATGAATAGTTTTAACCTCAGAGCCAGGAACCAAAGAAAATAGTCTATTTTTAACTGACAAATTAACTATATTACTTACCATCTTTATCAAATAACACTAAAGATTCTTTTTTAAAATCAATTTTAAACCCACTTTCTATTAGTACGTAAATTGATATTAAATTTCTACACAAATTAGGAATATGATATACATCATACAATTCAAGAGTGCATTCTCTACCTTGATTAGTTTTCATAGGTAGTGAAACAGTATCCTTACCTATGGCAAGCATATTGTTATGACCCCGTGTAACAGGAATAGGTTTAATTTTTGAATACTCACTAAATGAGCCTATACTGCTGGAAAAGTGATGTGTTGCCCCACTATCTACAATCCAATTGTCTTTTGCCTGCTTTGAAGGAGTTACTAACCCTACTAATAAACAACTGCTATAATGAAATGATACTCTTCATTTATATTCAGGCCTAATTACATTCAAGGTTTTATTCTTATTTCTAAAATTCAACTTTCTATTTGTACTATATCTCTCATCAATTACTACCTTGGCATAACAATTCTTTCGATCCGGCCTACTTTACCACATCTGTAACACTTATGTCTTATTCTTACTTATATTTAATCTGGATATGTCGTTAGGCTTTATAACAGTATCCACTATTTTATTATCATTTTTGGCATTCAAACGACTTTCCTCGATTAATAAGCTATGCCTAACTACTTTTGTGAATAAATCGGTGGGTGGCATTTGACTAATTGTTCGCGTTACAGTATCATATGTCACTTAACTCTAGGAGCATTACAATTGCAACTAGTCTATTCGATTCTTTCTCACCTAAACGTTCTAATTCACTTACTACCTGTGATATACGAGAAATATACACCCCCATCGATTCTGAATCGTTCTTCTTACATGTAAACAAATCTCTATAAATACTTGCTATTCGGAGAAGAGATGTAGGTTCAAATTCATTTTGCAACGCACACCATGCATCGAATGGGTCGTCGACATTAGTTAACAACGGCTGTATCTCTTCTTCAAGTGTTAAATATATAGTACTTAGTGCTGTGCCACGTTTTACTTCAAATTCTTACTTTTCCTCCAGAGTTGAAGGATCAGCTCATTTTGGTTTCTTCTCTATAAATTGGTAGATGCCTCTATCTCTTAACAACATAGTGCAATTCGCGTTTCAAGCAGTATAATTAGAGGTAGCCAACTTTTTAAATGACATTGCCGATTCTCTTCCAGAATGTTCTATTTTGGTTTTATACAAATTCATTAAATTCAGTCTTCATTGCACTATAAAAGGCTAGATGTGTTGTGTTCAGCACGGCCATTAATTCGGAAGTCTCCCTCCAAAAGTCACAACTCCTGCACCATACACATGTGCACTCGAGAACAAATTATAGCGCGTGCTTTTTACACAATTTGAATTTGAAATAGACGTATTGTAATTACGAGGATAACCTAATACTGTCACAATATACTTAAAGCCAATTTCATTCAAGAGGGTTCTCTTTCGTTTTAATTGAGATATCACATATTCGGACGTGGCATATAAAACTTTGTTTACTGTATGTTGTAACCTTTCTAATTATTTACCTTTCTAAAAAATTATTGAGGTTAAAATTTTCTTGCTAAACTAGACGTGAACTACACTCTTATCTCAAGGCCTGCAGTGGGTCTTTAAATTGTTATTCCTACTAGTAAAACCATACACTTGATTTAATCCAAATTCAATAAACAATTACACATGGCCACTATTTTAGTGTGTAAAAAAATATATTATTAATAATGCTGTAACCAATGTTATTTACAACCAAATTTTTTACAAAAAATAAATGTATTGTTTTTTTTTTACAATATTTACAAAGGGACATGTTGCCAACTGTACATAAAAATTAACAAATTGCTGCAAGCAAACAGCATAATCAAATTTATAAAAAAATATTTTAGATTGGAATGAAGTCATCATGTATTTAAAGCAAGCTCGTTTTAATTGTTTGACGTGTACAAACTTGAAATCCCTAGGTTAGTAATAATTAAGCCAAAAAATTAGTTTAATGAAATTTCATGTGCTGTTTTAAATATTTTACAATCAGTTTTATCTACATATAAAATTAAAATTTGGCTATTATAAGCAGAATAAAATTGGTAATACCTGTTTGCATGTGTAGTAAGTAGATAATTGTTGTCACCTGATAAATAAGTAGCATAGCTGTGTTCCCTAGTGGGCCTCAATCACAACTCATTATTGATCGACCAAGGACGACAACTGTGTAGATAAAAGCTTCAAAAACATCATTGAACAGCGTGATCGATTAATGGCTTTCAATATTTACGATACCATCACAAAAATGTAATTTTGTGGATTCCAGACGAAATAACTTATTGAATGGTAGATTTGTTATACTGACAGCTGCTAACAATAAACTTCAGAAATGATGATGCTTTGCAGGATGTGTTCAGAATGGCAACGTAGTGGTTAAGATTTACCATGTGCATATTCTATTAAAAGAATACGCATTTCTGGATACCATAATAAATAAGAAATGATCGAAATTTTCTCCTCGCGCTTCCGGGAAAATTTTAGTATTGCGTGTTTCTTGCCATAATTTAATGTCATACGAACCCATATCTAAATTCCACTTTCATGAATCCGCAATTAAGTGCCACGTTCGTGCATCCGTAATTATGTGCTGAAGTGAAAATCCCTTATTAGATTTAATAATTTCAAATTAATCAAAACAAAGTGCACTTACCCACTTTCGGCTTTGCACAATATTACAAGGCGAATCAACTAACTTGGGAGCACCTAAATACTTGAAGCTTTTCAGGCGAAGCTCAAGTTCACAATTTGCAAGCCCCATTTTTGTGCTGTGCTTAAATTAAAAAGGACGACAAAATTCGTGTATCTAACCAAGTAAACAATATCCCTCCTAAACACAGATGGTTTCAAAAATGTTGTTTTCAAGCAAACATGTTCCTACGAGGTCTGTATGTATGTATGGTTGTCTATCTATCAGAACAAGGTAGAATACATTGCCTAACCAACAGTATTGTTAACAGAAAATTTTAAACTGTTACAATGTGGATCATTATTTTCAAAAAAGAAATGGATATAAGTCTAAGGCGATTCTCAATTTCATCGTCAATGTGAATGGTACAATTTTTGGTGAATACACGTCTGTTTGTATTCACATAGAATGGTGTACACACTTTTATCAGTAATATCTACAATGATGATATAACAAATAATTTATATTCATACAAAGTTATTACGTTGCCCGCTGCTTTTACAGTAAATGCAACGTTTTCCATTTTATTGTTCTTTGGATTTTCCCTATAAAATTTAAAAGTTATTAGTGCCACTTTATTGTCAACAGGAAAATGCCAAGGCATGCGTTTTTTAGGGAGCAAATGACTGTTGATCCAGATACACGTAATTGCAAATAATGTACGCAAGTTTAGTAAATATTTAAAACATTGTTTTTAAAAGATAAAGTACCAGAGCAAAAACAAGCAATGACAACAAAAATGAGAAACTAATTGACATGTGTCGGTTAGCACCACAAAATTTATTGAGTGGTTATGTGAATCTGGCCAACCAATATAAAATTTCTATTTAAACTTGGGGCTCATTTACGCGATGAGCACGTATTGAATCTGTTCGTTAAACTAATTATAATAATATTTATAATAATGTAACAGAATATATTATTAAAACAAATAAGGTATTTACTTTTTACTTGGTTATATTTTTTGCATAGAGAACTTTTAATTTATAATTTTGTTTGGTAAATATAGTATATCATTTTTTATTTATAGGTTATTTATAGATTTTTTATATATTCTAATAATTGTTTTAATAGTCGAACAAGTGCATCACCCGCACCTACGAGGCAACCTGCATTTCCTAGGAATACATCATCACGTAGTACCTTTCATTCAGGTCAAACAAGGCCTAGACCAACATATGCTCAAGCTGCACCAGGAGATTCTCCACATAGTGCCAGGACTTCCTTTTTTTCAAAAATTAGCTCCAAATTTTCAAAAAGGTTTGTTATTATGCTTACGCTTAACTCATTGCTTTAACATTAACATTGCTTTGATTGGGGGACGTAATTTTAACTATGTCTTTATGGTATGTTGCTTTACATAAAAATTTGAGCACTACTTCTTTGTTGCTTTAATTCAAAATTTGCATAACTCTTATTATTAACGTAATTATTGTATGTTGTGTTTTTTGATGCATATTATTTCATACAAAAGTACACAATTCTCTGGATTGCAAGTTTTCTTGTACTGCTGATTATAAAATTTAAATGTGTGTGCGTGTGCGTGGTACGTCCAAACCGGCCATGCTACCTTCATATTTGCTCAAGATTATTTCTGGTTCAGGGCCGACCACTGAGGCCGGGGAGGACGTACCACCCACCTGTAAGGTTGCCGCACAAGCCAGCATTGGAACGAGATCATCACCTAGTCAGTCAGCTGGGAAAACTTGGATCCAAGAAAATGATGCACTCCATTGATTGAATTAATTTTTGGAAGTAGTGCAATTCTCTTAAGACTGAAGACATTTTAACAATCGTTACAAGACCGATATTGTAGTTTTTATTCGATTGAAAATTATAAGATTTTCTTATATAATGTTGTTTTAAAAATTTTAGTCTCCTACTTATAACATGTTAGGTTTTACTGTGACTGTATTAAATTTTGATTAGTATTTAGTTTTAAAGTGATACTTTACTTACATTACACCTCTTCAGTACTTTAGTTAGCGAAGGTTTTATTTCAATTATTTATTAAGCGTTTTTGGATTGTTTGTACATACATATTACTAATTATTATTATTAGTTAACGTGTAATTTCAATTTATTAGATAAATTGATTTGTTAATACTTTCTTTTTATTTCTATTATAATTATTTTTCAGAGGATTAGAACCTGGTCAGACTGCTAGTACTAAACATGGCGCCTCACCTGTCGTTGGGTAAGTTTCCATTTATTATTAAGGGCGATAAGTACAATGTAGTTAGAATATTAAATTAGCGCCCATCTTAGCTTATCCCCCGAAAGGTGTGGTTTTTAGCCATGTATACTTTATTTTACATTGCATATATCAATGCATTTTTAAATTGTTTTATTTATAGGATGGGCGCCACACAAAATGATGAACATGTGAAGCCACGATCTTTGAGGTTTACATGGTCAATGAAAACAACATCTAGTAGAGATCCATCAGAAATAATGTCAGAGATACGAAAAGTGCTCGATGCTAATAACTGTGACTATGAACAAAGAGAGCGATTTCTACTTTTATGTGTTCACGGGGATCCAAATACCGATAGTTTAGTACAATGGGAAATTGAAGTTTGTAAACTGCCTCGGCTTTCCCTTAATGGCGTTAGGTTTAAGAGAATATCTGGTAAGTTTACTTTTGTTCAGAATTTAGTCGGGAATTGCATTTGAAGTATTACTGGAGAAAAGTTGGTTATAAAAAGAAATAATTTAATTATATTTATGATTTTTTTTAAAAGGAGGTTGTATTAATCGTCAGTTTCTTAAGTTATTTTTTTTGTGTATACTTTCTTAACGTTTACAAACGAAACAGTAGAACATTTTCTGTTTCGTGTGCTATTAAGAGTTTAATAGTTTAAGAAAAAAATAGTTGCTTGAATTTAATTGCTTTGAAATATTGGGAAAATGTAAAACTTGTATAATCAAGAATAAATTTGAGACTAAAATGCAAAATAGCTTAGACAAATGAATTAAAACTGCTCTAATTTACTGTGTACAAGTCAAATTGCTGTAAACTAGAGGCCATTGTTATTATTATTACACAGCCATGCACTTCGTAGGTTAAATTTATAAGGAAAGTTTAAAGTTAATCTATTGGATTTTGTAGTAAACACTAAAAAGTTTTATATTAAAAAATACGTCTTCTTTAAAACGAGTATATTTGATTCATCAATATATGGTATGCTCATTTAAAACATAATTGGAGCATATGTCTCTTTGTTATGGGTAAAACGAGCATGAAGTTAATTAAATTTTGATTTGCCCTGAAGGGACGAGAACCCCTTAACAATGTGCATCGGTAAATTGCAGTGGTACGGAAGTGGGTTCCAATGGAAGAATTATAAAAGAAAATAAAGAAATTCGAAATAAAAATAATAAAGGAATAATAGTTATTTATTATACAAGGGAAAAAAGTACTAGATTTTAGCTCTCGGTGTTTTGTCTCCCTCCACTTCGCGTCGGGAGACAAAATACCGAGAGCTAAAATCTTACATTCTTACCCGTGTATAATACACTATTTTTTTCTGCAATAGGCAAAACGATAATTTAATATTGAAATAAATATTACAATATATGAAAGTCTGAAAATCAATCAATGTCAAATTTGAAGTTTCAAACAAGTAATCAAATATCTGTGAATTTAATTTTGCGAGTGGTTTCAAAAATTGTTTACTTAAATTGTTTGTATCGGTTGTTTTGAATATTCAGAAATCAGAAGTGGACAGTTTTGCACTTCACATCCACACAGGTGTTGCGCCTGGCATTAAATTAACTATCTTTGTGTTCTTACTTATTTGCACATACCCTGAAAAAAAGTACTCATTTTTTTCCCGGGGAAAAAGTAAATTCATAAAAAGTGATATTTTGTTACCTGTCAAGAAACATTAAATGTAAAATCTTTTTCCTATCGCAGAAAAAAAAATTAATACAAAAATTAATACAAAAATTCTACATTACATTATCACTGAAAGGTTTTTCTCGGTCGAAATCGAGGGGCACCAAACCGTCCATCAACACAAGTCCTTATGATATTTTTATACAGAAGAAAGTTTTTTCGCTTATATCTTCCTTGCTTCAGTATCCTAAATTTTATCACCTCATATTTACTTTCGAATGGACCTGCACCTTGCCGAAGTTCTAAATTACTGGAACAGGTGAAATGGCTTGCGTGTTCTAATGAGCTAAAGAGCCAAACTACAGGTCCAACCAAAGTAGTAGGGTCGTTAGTGAGGAACCAGACTAAGACAGGTCCCCGAAAGAGGGTAGCGGCTCTATCGGTACTTAGATTGGCAGAGACCATAGGGGTCGGTATGGCAGTCTAAGACACACTACCGCGATGTGGAAGGTAACGGGAAACCACCACATTATCTCCCAAGTACACAGCATACATAAATTGTAATAAACATGATGGCATTCTCTGGGGTAAAAGATTCCGGAGTTAAAATAGTCCGTTCATTTACATTCCCAATGCTCCACCCGAAGGTACTACATTGGCCAGGAGGCGAGTTTTTTGTTGCCCGGAAATTTAGAATTTTGCCGAACCCTTGTCGTTCCAGGCAAGGTAGGGATTTTTAACGTGCGTGACAATACTCACACACGGGACCTCCATTTAACCTCACATCCGAACGAGGGCGTAATTTTTGTGAAAAATGCTCACCTGTCAAGTTAAAATAGTCCCCCATTTTGATCTTCGGGAGGAAACTACTTCGTACGATACGATCGGAAAGTTCAGAATAAGAGTCAGGGAACATTTTGCGAGTCGGAGCATGGAATGTTAGAAGTATGAAGCAAGTAGGTAAGCTAGAGAACCTAAAAATCGAAATGAATAGGTTATCACTAGACATAGTAGGGATCAGCGAAGTTCGGTGGCCCGAGGCGGGGGATTTTTGGAGTGGAGACTTCAGGGTAATTCATACAGGAGCAGAGGAAGGAAATTTGGGTGTGGGGATAGTTATGCGCAAAAAGATTGGATACTGTGTAGAAAATTACTTACAAAAGAACGAAAGAGTACTCATGGTTAGATTAGAATCTAAACCGGTAAACACAGTAATAATACAAGTATACATGCCCACCTCTAGCTAGTGACGAAGAGGTAGAAGCCATTTACAAAGATATCGAAGACATATTAAGATACGTAAAAGGACATGAAAATTTAATAATTACGGGGGATTTTAATGCCGAGATAGGTGAGGGGAGGGAAGGAGCGGTAGTAGGTTTATTTGGTTTAGGCACGAGAAATGACAGGGGAAATAGGCTGGTAGAATTTTGCGACAAGAACAATTTAATCATCACAAACACATTATTTCAACATCATGCTAGAAGACGATATATGTGGAAGATGCCAGGAGATATAGGAAGATATCAAATAGATTACATTCTTGTTAGACAACGGTTTAGGAATCAAGTAAAGACTGTAGAAGCTACCCTGGAAGCAGATATAGATACTGACCACAACATCGGAATTATGAAGGCCGCACTTAAATTTAAAAATCTGAAAAAAAGGAACGGAAAAAGGCACTTGGACTTAGAGAAACTAAAAGATAAAGATATTCAAGCAAGATTCGAAAAAAAATCAAATGAATTGCTGAATGATATCGGGAAAATATCTGAAACTAAGGAAGTAGAAACAGAATGGAATAACATTAAATCCAGCCTAGACATGGCGGCCAGAGATATTTTGGGGTATACACAAAAAGAAAATAAGAAACCATGAATAACAAAGGATATCGTGAATTTAATAGAAGAAAGACGAAAATACAAAAATAAATCAGATGAAACAGGAAAACATAGATACAAAGCCATAAAATGGGAAATTATTCGAAAACGCAGGAAAGCTAAAGAACAATGGATTGATGAAAAGTGGAAAAAGGTGCAAACTAAGATGGAAATAGGAAAGACAGACGAAGCATACAAATTAATTAGAATGAATTTTAGGGATATAAAACCGTATAGCAAAAATATAAGGGACGCACAAGGAAAAGTCATTATAGAAAACGTAGAGAAAGTGAGTAGATGGCAAGAATATATTGGGAATTTATATGCAGGAGAGGAACTAACTGCATTAGAACAGGAATCAGACATTGAAAATGATGACTTGGGATATCCTATACTTCGAGACGAGTTTGAATTAGCATTAAAGAGTCTGAAAAATGGTAAGGTGCCGGGTACAGATAAGGTGCAAGCAGAAACTCTAAAAGCCGCTGGACAAGCAGTAACAAACGTCTCTTCCAACTTGTAAGCTATATGTATGAGACAGCACACGTGTCAAAAATATTAACTAGAATTGTGCAAAGACTAATGGAAAAACGAGCTGAAGAAATACTAGGAGAAGACCAATTTGGGTTTAGGCGAAACAGGGGAACACGGGAAGCTATTTTAGCTCTGAGAGTGATAATGGAGAAAACAATAGAAAAAGGGGAAAGCATGTATATAGGGTTTGTAGATCTGGAAAAAGCATTCGACAATGTAAATTGGAAAAAAATGTTTGAAATACTCAAAAAGATTGGAATGAGTTATAGGGATAGACGAATAGTACATAGCTTATACAAAGAGCAAACAGCAGTAATAGAATTAGAGCAGGAACGTAGAGAAGTAAACATTAGGAAAGGGGTGAGACAGGGATGTGCCCTATCCCCATTGATTTTTAACTTGTACATAGAAGAGGCAATGAATACTGTCAAATGCAGGAAGACATTTGGAATTACTATGCAAGGACAAAAAATTGATATGCTTAGATTTGCAGATGATATAGTGGTATTAGCGTCTAACAAGGAAGAGTTAGTAGAAACTGCTCTTAATGAAATGGAAACAGTTCTGACAGAGAGATCCAGCATGAAAATTAACAAAACTAAAACTAAAGTTCTAGTGTGCAAAGGTGGGGAAAATAAATCAAAAACAAGAATACAAGTGTGTAACATGAACTTACAAGAGGTTAAGGATTTCTGCTACCTAGGAAGCCAAATAACGCAAGATGGAAAAAGCACAAACGATATAAAACAAAGATTAGCACAAGGTGGTGCTACATCTAACAAGAAAAAGCAACTACTGTGCTCAAAGACCACAAACATAGAAACGAGGAAAAGATAGCTTAAAACATATGTGTGGAGCACAGCACTGTACGGCTGTGAAGCCTGGACAGTAGGAGAAGCGGACAAGAAAAAGGTAGAAGCCTTTGAAATGTGGTGCTACAGACGTATGATTTAGATATCATGGACAGACAAAGTTAAGAATGAAGTGGTACTAAAAATGGTAGGGAAGAAAGAAATATGTGGAAAACGGTAAAAATAGGAGAGATAGGATGATAGGCCACATACTACGGCATGAGGGAATAGTGCGGAATATATTAGAAGCAGAGATAGGAAAAAAGAGAAGAAGAGGCAGACCTAGATTAGACTACTGCACACAGATAGTAAAAGATGTAGGCTGTAGGAATTTCAAGGAGATGTGTAGGCTAGCCCAGAATAGAAATCAATGGAGGTACGCATCCAACCAATCCCAAGATGGATAAACTAATGACGAAAAGATAACTGTGCTTAAACATGATGATTATTATAAGTAACTACAAGAAGTGGTTGGGCAATATTCTCGAATAATGTTAAGTGTGTGAAAGGATTTACTGGAAAGTTGTTATTTCTGCAGATGTCTGAGTGTTGGGGGATCTTGATAGCCACAGGTTGCTTAACCTCCTTCACTGAATCTCGGTAAAATAGGGTATAAAATTAGAAAACAATAGAAAGGGAACGAGCTGAATACACATGCTGTGTGAGAATTTCAGGCTAGCTCAGAATATAAATAAGTGCAGGTACGTGTCCAACCAGTTTTGAGACGGAAAACCTAATGACGAAAAAATAAGCTCAGATAAATCTGATGATTAGTATAAACAACTAGTTGTTGGTTGCGAAATACCTGCAACTAATGTTGACTGTGCGAAAAGATAAATTGGAAAATATATTAAATCGCCAAATGGTTAAATGTTGGGGGAACTTGGCAGCCACAGGCTGCTTACCTCCCTTCACAACCATTGAAGGTCGGAGAAATAGGGCATATAACTGTAAAACAATAGAAAGTGATCGAACTGCATCTAACAAGAAAGAACAGCGCCTATGAGGAAAGATAACAAACATAGAATAAGAAGAAAATTGTTGAAAGCATATGTGTGGAGCACAGCACAGTATGCCTATGAAATACGGGCAGTCTGAAACGCAGACAGAAAAACGGTAGCAGCCTTTTGAAATGCTGTGCTTCAGATGTATGAGGACGATAGCATGGACAGACAAAGATAATAACAAATAAGTTACAGAAATAGTAGGGGAACAAGGATATCTGGGGAAAAAGAGAAATAGTAGGGCGGAATACGTTCTAAGGCATTTTTGGGGAATAGTATGGGATATATTACAAGCACAGATAGGAAAAAAGAGGTAGATGTAGACCTAGATCAGACAGTTATAGATGCAAACTGTGCATATTTCAGGGAAATCTGTAGGTTAGTTCAGAATAGAGAACAATGATGGTACGTGTCTAACCAGTTTTAGGACTGAAGACCTAATGATGATGATATTTACTTTGTTCAAAAATGCCTTAAAATACTATTAACGCTCGGTTAAGACACAGTGGACTGTATTTTTTAAACACGAACAAACAAAAGGTAAAACAATGAACTTACCCAAGATCTGCAGCTCACATTAAATAGGTGTGTAAAGGGTGAGATTTAGGATGGTCATTGAAGGAAGGCAAGGATCACCAATTTAGAAATTTCACCGTTTTCGAACCCACTCTCTAAGACGGGTGCAAGGGGTTATTTTGACGTACACACCGTAATGCCACAATTTACTAGAGAACCGAATCACACCGATGTTTGTTACTATCTGTCTTAATTTTGTTATTCTCAGAATTAGCATATGTTTCAATTTATCTATAAATTAAAAATAACTTGAATTGAATGCTATTCTGGCGATAATTTATCGGATTAATAAACTGTAATTTAAAAATAAAAGGAATTTGTTGCCGGCATTAGCAAATACATTAATTTTGTCAGACTTAAATAAATTTGTAAAATAAAATGCTTTCCAAATAAGATCACATCGCTGGGGTAGCTGGATACCCTTTACAATTACCACATGTTTTATATAAAATAAGTTTTCTAGATATGTCATTAGCGAGTTCGATTCAATTCGAATTTGTCGGTTTATTTATCTATATATGGACGTTTCTTGAAAAATAACATACATTGCAATAGAATACAAATTATCAATTGGGCTGTTCTCGTTATCGGTAGTTGTTTGCTCTGAGTTTTTTAATGTTGGACATTCGGGTCATTGTTCTTTTATAAGTTAATTGTGCGGGTTCTATCGCGGATGATTCTTTTAGGAAACAGTTGTTTCATTTGTGTAAAATTAGAAATATGCTAATTTTTTAAAATATAATTTTATGGAATGTTTTTAGTGAAACAGTGACGCAAGATCGTAAAATCATTGGACTATTCGATTCGTTTGCCGACGACGCCTTTACAGATGTTATTGGTATTCTAATTTTAAATAGTCCCTCTTTTTTGTTTACAATTTAGAATTATTATACATTAAACCGAACAATTCGAATATTTAATAGATGAACACTTATCACATCTTGATTGTAAATAAATAAATTCATGTGAGGGTATTTCCATATTCAGGAAAGGATTTTGCTCTTTTTTGAGAGTTCCTACTATGCCAGATGCAGTTCGCTTCAATGTGTCGATAGCATATCTAAAATTTATGCTGATATATGGGTGTCAAAAGGGAGTCTCCATTACCCTAAGTATGCATTTTTACAAGAAGTTGTAAGAGATCGGCACAGCGGGTTACGATTCTTAAAGTTCTACGAATGAATTGGAACATTTCATGCAATTGTGGGAATGATATTAATAATTTTATTATTGAGATTATTAGGAATTACTTATGTGCCTAAACAACAGTTGCCAGCTGCTCTTTCTACTAGTGTCGAGATGCAGAACGTCATGATCTGTTAAAAAAACACCGGGTTTGGTATTTCTTACGATCTACAATTGACAGCTGCTCTTTCTACTAGTGTCGAGGCGCAGAACATCATGCCAATCCATTAAAGACTTGCTGGGTCTGGTTTTCTTTGTTTTTAGGTTATTTATCGCACTACTGGAGTTTTTTCCGGATGGAAACTGAACTTCGCTTAAATCGTCGGATCGTGCTTATGACGAGTTTGTTACTGTTTGGGTATTTATGTAGAGATTGTCACTTTGACTACAAATATTTTCTATATAAAATTTAGAGTAAACTATTATTTAAGTGTGACTTTTTTTAATAATTTTATCACAGCTACAGTGAAATGCATTTCAACTCGTAAATGTATTCCTTCTTTAATACTGTAGTTTAGCGTTACAATTTTTTTGTATTTTACTTATCAAGAGTTACTGGTAAACAATACGTAAGTATATGATGTTATGACTATTTTGATATCAAAGATTTAATATTGGTTAACCACAGGACTGCAAACAGTCCACTGTACATATGTTTGTTTAATTTTTTTTATATAAATAGTAGAATTAAGGTAGGAAACTAGGTTAAGGTAATTAAAGAAGGGTATTAATTATTTTTGCGAAGATTTATATGTAAATCCCCCAAGAAGCTGGATTGTTATAGTCCTGCCGACCGTTATAATCCACTACTACAGTTGGCAACACATACTAATTACGTACACAATATTGCACAACAATAATAATATTACGACATAATTACGTGTCGATTGTATCACATACCAAATGCGTTTATAATGATACCATTGGCACTCAAAAAGATAAATAAATCGAGGTACTCACTTAAAACGCTCCGTTCAGCTCAAACTCAGGGTCCTAGGGTGTTGTTTGGTCACTTCAAGCCCTCGTTGGAACCAGATTTGACGTCTTCCCTCTTCTTCTGTTTGTAGGCAGGACGAAGGAATAAGGTGAGGTAGAGATACGATAGGGCGAGAGATAAAGGGAAACCTACATCCTAAAAAAGAAAAAACAAGAAAAAACACTCCACGTAAGCGTCAACTGTTCGACGTCTCGTTGGCTAATAATGATGTACGGACGCAAAACTGTCCATTTCTAATTTCTGAATATTCAAAACAACCGATATAAACAACTTAAGTAAGCAATTTTAGAAACCACTCCCAGAATTAAATTGACAGATATTTGATTACTGTAAAGGTTTCCTTAGCAACGCAAGTCTAACTGTCTCTATAAGTACAACAGTCTACTTGTTTGAAACTTCAAATTTGATATCGATTGATTTTTTGACTTTAATACATTGTAATATTTTTTCAATATTAAATGATCGTTTTTCCTGTCACAGAAAAAAATAGTGTATTATACACGGGTAAAAATGCAAGATTTTAACTCTCGAGCTAAAATCTAGTACTTTTGTCCCTTGTATAATAAATAACTATTGTGTCTTTAAAGAAATTGAATATTTTTACATATTTTCACACTTGGATTGATTGGTAGAGACAACCCACCGTCATAATGCACACAACAAAAATTGGTTTGGAAAAGTTCATTATATGTAGTTAGGGATTGTAGTGTGCAGGTTTCAGTGGCATGGAATTTTGTATAATCAACCTATCAGAAATTACATTGCGTCTGCCTGGACTTGCGTTGTAGAACACAGCCTGTGTCAAAGGTGTTTTATTTTCTGTTGGTTTTACATTCTGAAATTTACATCAGCTGTTTTCATCCTTTGTGTATAATTTCATTTCCTGCTATAAAACCGTTCTTTTTAGAACTAAATTGTCGTTTTGTTATTGTGTGGCGGAATATTTATAAAACGCTCTCCCCTAGCATTACTGTAATAGCTCATTTATGCCACTTTCTGTGCAATCTGTCAATTGGTCTGAGTTCTTAGAGTAATTTGTGTCTAATTGGGTATATTTCTTCTACAACGAGAACACCCTGTATATATATCTGATCAAATTTTTTTGGAAATTATTTGCTGCATTAAATGAAATTAATGATATATCGTTTTATAATTATTCACTAAAAAAATGCTATGGTTACTTTACAGCTTATTAAATATACGCAATATATGACTTTTATTCAATAATTCCAATGTTAAAGAGGCAAACTACAGGTACAACTAAAGTAGTAGGGGCGTTAGTGAGGAACCAGACTAAACAGGGGAAAGAGGGTAGCGGCTCTTTCGGTACTTAGATTAACAAAGACTATAGGAGTCGTATGGCAGTCTAAGACACAGTACCGCGATGTGGAAGGCAATGGAAAACCACCACATTATCTCCCAAGTACATAGCATCCTTAAATTGTAATAAACATGATGGCATTCTCTGGGGCAAAAGATTCCGGAGTTAAAATAGTCCCCCATTTGGATCTCCGGGAGGGGACTACTTCGTACGGTGCGATCGGAAAGTTCAGAGTAAGAGTCGGGAACATTTTGCGAGTCGGAGCATGGAATGTTAGAAGTATGAAGCAAGTAGGTAAGCTGGAGAACCTAAAAATTAAAATGAATAGGTTAGCACTAGACATAGTAGGGATCAGCGAAGTTCGGTGGCCAGAGGTGGGAGATTTTTGGAGTGGAGACTTCAGGGTAATTCATACAGGAGCAAAGGAAGGAAATTTAGGTGTGGGAATAGTTATGCAAAAAAGATAGGATAATGTGTAGAAAATTACTTACAAAGAAACGAAAGAGTACTCATGTTTAGATTGGAATCTAAACCGGTAAACACAGTAATAATACAAGTATACATGCTCACCTCTAGCCACAGTGATGAAGAGGTAGAACCAATCTACAAAGATATCGAAGACATATTAAGATATGTAAAACGACATGAAAATTTAATAATTACGGAGGACTTTAATGCAATGGTAGTTGAAGTTAGGGAAGGAGCGGTAGTACGTTTATTTGGTTTAGGCACGAGAAACGACAGGGGAAATAGACTGGTAGAATTTTATGACAAGAACAATTTAATCATCACAAACACATTATTTCAACATTATGCTAGAAAACGATATACGTGGAAGATACCAGGAGATATACGAAGATATCAAATAGATTACATTCTTGTTAGACAACGGTTTAGGAATCAAGTAAAAGACTGTACAAGCCACCCGGAAGCAGATATAGACACTGACCACAACATCGTAATTATGAAGACCGCACTTAAATTTAAAAATTTGAAAAAAAACTGGAAAAAACACTTTGACTTTGAGAAACTAAAAAATAAAGATATTTAAGAAAGATTCAAAAAAAGTTATAAAGATTTCGAGAAAATTTCTGATAGTAGGGAAGTAGAAACAGAATGGAATAACATTAAATCCAGCCTAGACTTGGTGGCCAGGGATATTATGGGGTATACACAAAAAGAAAATAAGAAACCATGGATAACAAAGGATATTCTGAATTTAATAGAAGAAAGACGAAAATACAAAAATAGATCAGATGAAACGCGAAAACAGAGATACAAAGCCATAAAATGGAAAATTATTCTCAAATGTAGGAAAGCTAAAGAACAATGGATTGATGATAAGTGCAAAGAGATACAAACTAAGATGGAAGTAGAAACGACAGATGAAGCATACCAACTAATTAGAATGAATTTTAGGGATATAAAACCATATAGCAAAAATATAAGGGACACAGAAGGAAACATCATTATAGAAAATGTAAAGAAAGTGATTATGTGGCAAGAATATATAGGGAATTTATATGCAGGAGAGGAACTAACAGCATTAGAACAGGAATCGGACATTGAAAATGATGACGGGATATCCTATACTTAGAGATGAGTTTGAATTAGCATTAAAGGGTCTGAAAAATGGTAAGGCACCAGGTACAGATCATCATTATAGAAAGGGTAGAGAAAGTGGGTATATGGCGAGAATATATAGGGAATTTATATGCAGGAGAGGAACTAACAGCATTAGAACAGGAATCAGACATTGAAAATGATGACTTGGGATATCCTATACTTAGAGATGTTTGAATTAGCATTAAAGGGTCTGGAAAATGGTAAGGCGCCAGGTATATCCAAGACGCAAGCGGAAACTCTAAAAGCCGCTGGACAAGCAGTAACAGAACGTCTCTTCCAACTTGTAAGCTGTATGTGTGAGACAGGCGAGATACTCAAAGACTTCAAACGTAACATCATAGTACCTATACCAAAAAAGAAAGGTGCGGATAGATGTGAAAATTTTCGAACTATAAGTTTGACAGCACATGTGTCAAAAATATTAGCTAGAATTGTACAAAGGCGAATGGCAAAACGAGCTGAAGAAATACTAGGAGAATATCAATTTGGGTTTAGGCGAAACAGGGGAACACGGGAAGCTGTTTTAGCTCTGAGAGTGATAATGGAGAAAACAATAGAATAAGTGGAAAGCGTGTATATAGGGTTTAGATCTGGAAAAAGCATTTGGCAATGTAAAATGGAGAAAATGTTCAAATACTCAAAAAGATTGGAATGAGTTACAGGGATAGACGAATAGTACATAGCTTATACAAAGAACAAACAGCAGTAAAAGAATTAGAGCAGGAACGTAGAGAAGTAAACATTAGGAAAGGGGTGAGACAGGGATGTGCCCCATTCCCATTATTTTTAACTTGTACATTGAAGAGACAACGAATACTGTCGAATGCAGGAAGACATTTGGAATTACTATGCAGGGACAAAAATTGATATGCTTAGATTTACAGATGATATAGCGTTATTAGCATCTAGTAAGGCAGAGCTAGAAGTTGTTCTTAATGAAATGGAAACGGTTCTAACAGAGAGATACGGTATTATTAACACAAATAAAACTAAAGTACTAGTATGCAAAGGAGGGGAAAATAAATCAAAAACACGAATACAAAAATGGAACAAGAACTTACAAGAGGTCGAGGATTTCTGCTACCTAGGAAGCCAAATAACGCAAGATGGAAAAAGCACAAAGATATAAAACAAAGATTAGCACAAGGTGGTGCTACATCTAACAAGAAAAAGCAACTACTGTGTTCAAAGACAACAAACATAGAAACAAGGAAAAGATTGCTTAAAACATGTGTAGAGCACAGTACCGTACGGCTGTGAAGCCTGGACAGTAGGAGAAGCAGACAAGAAATGTGGTGCTACAGACGTATGATGAAGATATCATGGACAGATAAATTTAGGAACGAAGAGGTACTAAAAATGGTGGGGAAAGAAAGAAATATGTGGAAAACTAAAAAATAAGAGAGATAGGATGATAGGCCACATACTAAGACATGAGGGAATAGTGCGGAATATATTAGAAGCAGAGATAGGAAAAAAGAGAAGTAGAGGTAGACCTAGGTTAAACTACTGCACACAGATAGTGAAAGATGTAGGCTGTAGGAATTTCAGGGAAATGTGTAGGCTAGCTCAGAATATAAATCAATGGAGGTATACATCCAACCAGTTCCAAGATGGATAAACTAATGACGAAAAAAGGAACTGTACTTAAACCTGACGGTTATTATAAACAACTGCAAGTATTGGTTGGGCAATATTCTCGAATAAAGTTAATTGTGCGAATGGATTTACTGGAAAACTATTCATTCGGCAAATGTCTAACTGTTGGGAGATCTTGGCAGCCATAGACTTAACCCCCTTCACTGATTTTCGGTGAAATAGGGCATAAAATTAGAAAACAATAGAAAGGGAACCAAACTGAATATAACTGTATGAGAATTTCAGGGACCTATGTAGGCTAGCTCAGAATATAAACAAGTGCAGGTATGTGTCCAACCAGTTTTGTGATGGAAAACCTAATGACGAAAAAGTAAGCGCAGATAAACCGATTATTATAAACAACTACAGGTGTTGGTTGTGAAATATGTGCAACTAATGTTGACTCTGCGAAAAGATATATAGGAAAAATATTAAATCGGCAAATGTTCAAATGCTGGAGGAACTTGGCTGCCACAGGCTGCTTAGCCCCCTTCACAATCACTGAATGTCGGAGAAATAGGTTATATAATTGTAAAACAATAGAAGGGGACTTAACTGCACCTTACAAGAAATAACAGCGCCTGTGATGAAAGACAACAAACAGAAACAAAAAGAAAATTGTTGAAAGCATATGCCTATGAAATACGGGCAGTGGGAAAAACACAGAAGAACGGTAGCAACCGTTTGGAATGTTGTGCTTTAGATGTATGAGGATGATAGTATGGACAGTCACGGTTAATAACAAATAGGTTGTAGAAATAGTAGGGGAACAAGGATATCTGTGGAAAAAAATAGGAGAAATAGAAGGGCAGAATACGTTCTAATACATTTTTGGGGAATAGTTAGGGATATATTACAAGCAGAGATAGGAAAAAGAAGGTAGATGCAGACTGTACAAATTTCAGGAAATGTGTAGTTTAGTTCAGAATAGGAAACAATGAGGGCACGTCTAACCAGTTCCAGGACTGAAGACCTAATGATGATGATTGGATATATAATATAGAACTTGATTGAATGCGGTTGCTCACCAATTAGTAAGGAGAGTAACTGAATGATGTATAACAATATTAAATTGAAATGGTATCCACTACTGTTAAAAAGGACATTCAATGTAAGATGTACTGTACGTGCCATTTCCTGATTTTACATTTGCCGAGTTGAATATATGACTTAGGTTGCAATTCCTGTGTGTGCACGGTCGAATACTAAGAGACAGATGTCGACAACAATAAGCCACGGTAGTACGTGCATACATAACCTCTGTTAATTTTCCCTAGTTTGTACATTCCTATTCTTTCCTAAAAGATCAGGGCTTTAGGAGTGTTAGTACCATTGCCAATTGAACTTATGTGTGTGAATTGAAGAAGCCGTCAGGTGAATTCAAAAACTATAAGCGACACGTGTATCTTGTATGGTATTCTAACCACCCTTATACAGTCCATACCCAGATAACATAACATAACATAACATAACAGAAACATTAAATCTAAACCTAAAATATGAATATTTTATAAACATCTTTGTTGATGCTGTTGCTACAGCTTTTCCAATTAAATCTATGAAATCTAAGGATTTTCAACATGAAATTAAATTAAAATGGTTTGATCAAAATTTAAGGGCAATGAGAAACCATTTTATGTATTTGAAATGTTTGAGTAATATTTTCCAAAGGAATACTGATATTGGTTTGCATTTAAAGAATTTCAAGTATCAGTATAGAGCAGCGCTAAAAGACGCCAAGATTAGGGCGCATGATGAGTTCATTAATAAAGCAGGGAATAATAACTAGCTCAAATGGAAATTATTAAATCGCAAAAGAAAAGTGAATTTTGAAAATAAGCATGAATCAGTACATGGCTTTACGTCGGACACCTTCAATGACTTTTTTATTAGTTCTGTTGATAGAATTATAGCAAATACAAATTCAAAAAGGATTACTGCTCAGAATAATACTGATCAAATTACTAAAAAGCTAAACAGTGCAACACTCAAGACTTCTACTGGTACAACTTTTAACAGTAATATAAATTTCGTTTTTAGTGAGGTATCGTGCAATCAAGCACGTGATGCAATTTCATCGTTAAAAATAGCAGCTGCAGGGATATTTATAATCTAAATAGTGCTTTGATAAAATCTGTAGTAAATATTATCTTACTTCCGTTAACCAAACTAATTAATGAATGTATAAGAAAATTTTTCCCGATAAACTTAGGAAATCAAAAGTCATACCAATATATAAAAAGGGAGACAAAAATTGTATTGAAAACTATAGACCGATATCTATAACCCCAGTATTTTCTAAAATTGTTGAGATTATCATGAAAAATCAAATTACAAATCATTTGGAAACTTGTAAATTGGTGTGTAAACAACAGTTTGGATTCCAAAAAAATGTATCTACATCTGATGCTATTGCTAACCTATTAGGTAAGGTTATCTGCTTTTAACGAATGCCAGTTCCTATTAGTTGATTTTTGTGATATGAGCAAGGCTTTTGACTGTGTAAACCATTCACTATTGATTAACAAATTAACGAAACTTTTCTTTGATCAGAGTAGTACTACATTTATTAAATCTTTTCTTGAGAATAGAAGTCAAAAAGTATATTTAAATGGTAAACTTTCCAAGAATCTTATTGTTGCCAATGGTGTTCCTTAAGGATCCATTTTGGGACCAATCCTTTTTATTTGTTTTATTAATGAACTACCTTATCAGTTGAATAATGGAAATGTGATTTTGTATGCGGATGATACAACCTTCTATTATCAGGGTTCTGATATGCAACAACTTTTAATTGAAAGTAAATACACTCAGGATCAGGCATCTAACTGGTTTGTCAATAATAACCTTTGCTTAAATGAGAACAAGACAACCCAATTGTGTATCACTTTAAAAACAAATGACTATAATACATCAAACTCTGTGAATTTTCTTGGTGTTACTTTTGATAATCTGCTGAGCTGGGACTGTCACTGTATAAGCTTGAGCTCTAAACTTTGCAAAACTCTCTTTTTCATAAGTTCTCTCAGGGACTCTCTATCTTTAAATATATTAAAATCTGTTTATTTTGCCATGTTTCATAGTCATTTAAGTTATGCAATCGAAGTTTGGGGACATTGTTCAGCTGCAAACCGTATTTTCGGATCACAAAGGCGAGTGATCAGAGTCATGGCACACTTAAGCTACAGAGCCAACTGTCGAAAACAGTTTATCGATTTCAACATACTTACCTTTCCTTGTGCTTATATTTTTAGTTGTGTAGTCTGGGTTAAGAAGCATATCAATGATTTTGATGTTCATGCCAGTGTACACCATTTTGATACACGGAACAAAAATAAAATATTGGTCCCATATCACAGAATAAAGAGAAGTAGATATGGTCCCAATTATTATGGATTTAAATATTTTAATGTTTTACACAACAGTATCCAAACTTTACCATTAAATAAGTTCAAAGAAAAAATTAAACGGTTTCTAATTAGCAATGCTTTTTATACAACTCAAGAATATATTGAAAATGCAATACAATTGGTAGCTTAGAGCAAACTTAGCATCCACACTTTTATCCTTGTGATATAAATTTTTAAGTTATATGTACATGATCATTGCTGTTACACATTATTATGTCGGACCATTGATGTTATACACATATGTGTTTCATCAACATCTTAAATGTAATAAATAAATAAATAAATAAAAATCTATCTCATTAGTACCTCAATATTACTTAAACAGTATCCATTAGACCGATACATCTACAATATGTAGGTATTAGAATAAGCTATAAGAAAATACTATAGTCATTTATTATTCTTTGCAAATTAACAAAATATATTTGTCATGCTTTACGTCAACATTAAGAAGTTTAAATCACTAATCATACAGTACCTAGAATTTACGGCATTACCAACTATTTGTTTTGAAAAATAATTATAAAATATTTCTTATATTATATTCATTGTAAAATAAACTTTTTTGAATTCTTTTATTAAAGCATTTTTGTGTATTAAGCTATATAGCTGGTGTAAATAGAGTGGAATTTTTGTTGAATTTCAATTTCCATATCATTTCTTATTCTACAGGTATTTTTGTATGCTTATTTAATCGCCCCCAATGGAAAAATCTATTTTTGTCAAATCAGTTGTTTTAAGTCATCAAGCCACAGGACCACCTGTTGCGATCTGTTTCTGTGGCGATAACGAATTTATGTGGTCTCGTACTTCTACAAATGAAATGTAGCTCGGTTCATTTCAAACTATATTTCATTTGTTCTACCAGAACATTTTTAATAAGTAAATTTATCAAAGTTTTGATCATTTATATACTTTTCAAAAGGAAAGGTTTTATAACATTGTCGTGCACATTAACTGCCAACACTTTTTAATTCGATGGACGTCAGATAATGCGAAGACTTTTCTATCGCGTAATAATAGTAGTTGTGATCGTTAAATCCCTTTTCTTTGAAAAGCAAAATCATTGACGAGTAATAAGTATCTAAAAATTCATGATTTTCTAACAATTTATTTTATATCCTTTCATAAAATTGCATTCCTTTACGAAAACCGTTATCCAAAATATCTTAATGTAGTGGAATATGGAAAGGAATTTATTTGTTTTATACATTTGTGTATCGATGATTTTTTAATATTCAAAATGTTGTTGATATTTCTTACACTTAACTTTTAATTCTATAGCTGATAGTACAGTGTTCAGTTCATTTTTTTTGCATTTAATACAGTTTACTTCTGGTATTTTTTTTCTAATTTTCTGTAACATTTCTTTCAAATCTTCCTTTTAATTTGCCTCAACAAGCAATGGTAGAGTTTTCGGTCTGGAGGTTTTTGAGTAGGTATTCTGAACGCCAACATACAATTTTAACACTATTTAATAGCATATGCCATGGCCGTAAATTCTTTATTATTGTAATTATTTTTAAAGTATAGTGTATTCAACAATTATTGAAGTACTAGGTGGCTGTGGAATCGAATAGGAGTGTCAATTCGTACTTCGGTCAAAATTGAATGTGGAGTAAACTAAAAGTAGGTAAATTTTAAACACTATGCATGCTTGACAGTTGCTGCATCCGTATTCGATACATGTTTTATGTTGTAGTCCATACTTTTTGGTTATAATGTAAATGTATATAATTTTCCAATAAAACGATAAAAATACATATTTATCACATAATTTCTAACAATACCGAACAGCATTTTGCGCTATAAAACTTCACGGTATAAATTATGTTTGCTGTATACTTAAAGCATCTCTTAAATTCATTTTGAAGGCCATCTACAAAGGCCTAATAGGAATTCAGGAGATTTTAAAAATAAACTAGATATTTAGAAACGGCTTTTGTATTTTATTTAGATTTGGTAAGTAATATTGGTAATAGCGATGTTCTACGATATTTGGTTTTCGCATTTTTAAATATGGTCCATTCGGTTGAATTTCGTTTAAAAGTATGTACTCAAATGCCAGCAGAGATAAATTAAAAGTGCCAGTTGCTACTCTAATCTTTAGTTGTGATTTGTATAAATTTGCTTTAGCGATTTGTCTAAATTGTTTGCTGTGTAGAAACATCCACAGTTAGAAAACAAAATTAGATAAATTTAATGATGCGCAGCTGTAAACACATGCATGTTCTTTAGTTTGTTTACTTTACAGAAGTGTCAATTGTATTGCAAGTTGAATATTTGTTGGTTTAAGGATAAAGATATTTATTTATTTAGCCGAGTGGCTAATATACAAAATCCATACCTATAATTAATAGTATATTATTTTATACTGAGGAGAAGTGGAATTTTTTATGACACGTCTCAAGTCACGAAAGGTCACTTCTCCTCTACATAAAATATACTATTTTTCCTTCAAATGTTCTGCAAAATATGCGAAGATTTCTAATTTTCATATATTTTTTACGGATACGAATTTTGCATTTTTGATTGATATTATACAAGCGCAGAGGTTGAAGTAGACCTAGATCAGACTATTGCACACAGATAGTGAAAGATGCAGACTGCGCAAATTTCGGGGAAATGTGTAGGTTAGTTCGAAATAGGAAACAATGAGGGTATGCGCTTAACCAGTTCCAGGACTGAAGACCTAATGATGATTGATATCAAAGGTTGCTTACGATTAGCTATTTTTTGACACAATATCTACGCGATTGTTGTTAAATAGGAAAACATTAGTAAAATGCAAAGTTCTGAAATTGAATCTGCAGTAAATGAAGCAGTGATCGTGCCTTGGACCAATAAAATCTGGGGACAATATTGCACGGTTTTGATTTTCAAAATGTTACCTTTAAATAAAAGTAGTAGATAAGTAACTGTAGTTCAATTTTGAATCAAGAGTAAGTTAAAACTTATTTTCCAGAAGCCATCTGTGTAAGGTAGTTTACATTTGTCACTGTGCATAAAGCATGAAATTTGTGCAATATTGTAATTTTAAAAATTATTAATATTTGTGGTTCACATTATTTTAGTTTATATATGAACAACATTTAATATCATATTAGGAAATCTTAAGAGCTTATCACAGCAGGTAACCTACCATCTGCTGTAAAAGCACGGGTTAGGGGTGAGGTAACAAAGGGGGGGACGAAATGTGGAGATGTAGATATTCATTAGAAAAGGATATGATGTTTAATACTCCGCCTACTTGGTTTATGAAGTGCCAGGGAGCAAATATAGATGGCATTGTTTTGTAAACTTATTAGTCCAGTTATAAACCACACAGATATTTTAATTATGCTAACATTTATAACCAGTGAAAACTTTTGAAATTCCCATCTGTAATGTAAAAAAAATTATTAGGGAACAGGAAATTGCAAGATTTAACATTTCTATGTTTGCATCGCACAGTTATTTTCAATTTCTAATATGCAATTGACAAAGCTGTTATATTAATTAATTAGCCAATAAATGGAAAATAAGAATAATGGTTTAAACATATCTCTAATAAAAAATGATTAGGTAAAGTGTCAAGTAGGTTTTGTTTACAGTTTGTGAAAAACTACAAATATTAGTTTGGTTTCTTTTCTTATCACAACTGCGTTTCCATTATCATTTTCTAATGATGAAATAATAAACAGTGTACTGAATCGGTCACAGTAAACATTCCTCTAGTAGAATAAAAAGCATGTCTTGCATTTTTAAGTAGTCCAAAGTTTGTTTTGCTTTTATTTATTTACGTTTTGCATGCAGCTTTTACGTGTATTACAGAAGTTTGAGGGTACACATCTTAGAATTTTTATTACATTATTTCTTATTACTACACAAGCCTAAATATTAGCGAATTATTACTGGTGGCTTTTTAAATTTATTCCAAAACAATTGAACTTGACATAAAAATTAAACAATTCTGTGTTTATCCTTTTTTACAAGTATTATTATAATCCCGCCGTGCGGGTACACGAGCCACTACAGTCAGTTGCTAGCAATGTTAGATAATTGCAATTTGACACGCAAATAAAAGATTACGTCACGCAATTATATAAAATTACTACATCACATAAAAAAGAAAACGAAAACGGTACTCACATAAATTGCAGTGCTTCTTGCAGAATTACTCCATGATGTCGGCAGCGGCTTCGCTGATCTTTTGGGCGTGGGAATTCTTTGAGCCCGGTCGAACCCAAATTCAGATTTGTCTTCTCTCTTCTGTATGTAGAGGTACGATAAAGGAACTGGTTTATAAGGGACGATAATCTGAGATAAGGCAAGGAACCTACATAACAAAAAAGAGACGATAAGACACAAGACAACTACCTTCCTTGGCCTCTAAATCACCCGTCCCCACACGTATCCAGAAATCACCCTTCTTCCTTCATCGCACACCGCGTCGGCGCAATCTCGCGCAACGCACTGTCTAAAGTGACGGAAATACGCACACATCCTTTTAAATTTATGGCGCGAAATTCTTACAAATTAAAACTTAAATGAGAATGTTTAGTGCCGATTTCGGCACGTAACAGTCTTACACTACTCAAACTAGGGGAATACCTGTTTCACTAAATAGAAAACCGAATAAAACTTTATATAAATCCAAGGTTTATGAAGAACTCATTTCTATAATTACGAGACGCTAAATAATATCCATGATGAAAGTTATAAATAGATTTGCGAGCGATTACGACTATAGTCGAAAACTTTCATAAGGTTAGTTTGATCTCAATAGATGTTTGTTGTGTTAGTTTTATATAGCATGTATTCAAACCATTTCTGTTTTACAATAGTGTGTGACATGGAAGTTCTGAATTTTTCCACGGCAGCATATTGCAGGTACATTTTTCTAAAAAATACTAATATTTGATTTATTCGATAAATAAAGTGAATTGTAGTGTGCAATTTTGATGAAAATTCATAAAAATTATTCACACATTTGGGAAAGTTACTGGTTTTGTTTAAATTGCTCTATTATCAGCAAAAAAAAATTTTTTTTCAGTTAAAAAAAACTTAAATGACTTTCCCACATAGACAATTATTTTATAAGTAACTTTTATTAAAACCGTTTTTAATTTGGGTGCCTAATGGGAGAGAAATTTGGATCTTTAGAAATTTTAAGATGGCCGCTACTGTGATAAGCTCTTAATACTGCGGGATAGTGAGAAAAAGCATTTATGCAAATATGTAATATTTATTAATTAAAGTTCGAAGTATTTATTAGATATCAACCAAACTATACTTTTAAAAGGTTTATGGTTGAAGATTGTGTGGAAATAATAATAGGTTAATAATTAATTTCTCTTTTGTACTATACTTTAAAAAGATAATTGCTTAGAAGGAGAAGATAAAATTAACAATCTTGGAGTATTTTTGAGTATATATTTGAACTTAATAGACACCCCAGCCTGTGTACCCGGCGCCTTACTATTTTTCAGACCCTTTAATGCATTCAAACTCATCTCGCAGTATAGGATATCCAAAGTCGTTCTTTTCGATGTCTGATTCTTGATCGAGTGCTGCTAGTACCTGTACTGCATATAACTTTTCTATATATTCTAGTTATTTAACCACTTTCCCTGCATTTTCTATGATGATGTTTTCTTCTGCGCCCCTTAAATTTTTGCTATACGGTTTTATATTCCTAAAATTCATTATAATTAGTTTGTAGGCTTCGTCTATCTTTCCTATTTCTAATCTTAGTTTGTACATCTTTGCATTGTTCATCAATCTATTACCCTAGACTTTTCCTGCATTTGCTAATAATTTCCCATTTTATGGCTTTGTACCTCTGATGTCCAGCTTCGTCCGGTTTGTTTTTGTATTTTCGTTTTTCTTCTATTAAATTCAAGATATCCTTTGTTATCCGTGGTTTCTCATTTTCTTTTTTTGTATACCGAAGAATATCTCTGGTCGCCATGTCTAAGCTAGATTTAATGTTATTCCATTCTCTTTTTTACTTCTTTAGTATCAAATATTTTTGATATCTTTCAACAATATTTTTGACTTTTTCTAATCTTTCTCGGATATCTTTTCTTTTAGTTTCTCAAATTCAAAGTGCCTTTTTCCTTTCTTATTTCTTAAATTTTTAAATTTAAGAGTAGCCTTTGTAATTACGATGTTGTGGTCAGTGTCTATATGTGCTTCTGGGTAGCTTCTACAGTCTTTTACTTGATTTCTAAATTCTAATAAGAATGTAAACTATTTGATGTCTTCCTATATCTTCTGGCATCTTCCACTTGTATCATCCTCTAGCATGATGTTGAAATAATATGTTTGTGATGGTTAAATTGTTTTTGTCGCAAAATTCTACTAGCCTATTTCCTCTATTGTTTCTCGTGCCTAAACCAAATGAACTTACTATCATTTCTTTCCTACCTTCACCTGCCACTGCAATAAAATCCACTGTAATTATTAAATTTTTGTGTCTTTTTACAAATCTTAGTATGTCTTGGTTATTTTTGTAGATTCCCTTCTGCCTCTTCCTCACTGAAGAAGACGATGCACATGGAATGGATATCAAATAGATTACATTTTTGTTAGATAACGGTATGAGAATCAGGAAAAGATTGTGAAAGCTACTTGGAAGTAGAACAACACAGTCGATTATGAAAGTCGCTTAAATTTAAAAATTTGAAAAAGTAACGAAGAACGCAGTTTGACCTTGAGAAACTAAAAAATAAAGATATCTAGAAAAGATTTGAGAAAAAGTCAAACGATTTTTCAAAGACATCGGAAGGCACAATGGAATAGAATTAAATCCCATTTGGACATGCCAGCCACAGATATTTTGGGGTATACACAAAAAGAAAAGATATTCTAAGTTTAATAGAAGAAATATGTGTATTGTTTTAATTGAGCCTTGGGTTGATTTTAATGTAAATTTGAAGAAAAGCCAAACAAAATATACTCAAATACACAAACTATACTTTTACTATTTAACAAAATATACTTACCCTAAATTGCATGGAAGTTTATACATTGAAACTTACCACTAAAAGTTGCGATGGCCGCTAAATTATACATTAATGAACAATGCAAGAAGTGCGTTATTTAAAAAAATGGCGACGCAAACCCTAAAATAAAATAAAAACTTGTAGTTTATTTGATGGTCATTGGCAGCTAGTCTCGGTATATCAATTTGACATTAAAGAAATTGTTTAATACTTGTAATTAAAGATCCTTGAATAATATGCAGACTTGCATACGGATAGATTTTTGATACTCCGGTGCTATACTTTGCAGTTGAAGCCATGTTGTCTATGGTTGAAGCACGAGTGATCCGCGTATTCGCACGCTTTCTTTTCTTTTAGAACTAAAACGTCCTAAGCTTCAGTGGTATTCGTCCAACTTCGGTAATAAGTATCATTTAACATCTGTCTGCGCACCAAACAACTAAATTCAAATAAGTATGTTTAATATATCACTTTTTAAAACCACTACAAGTGTAAATACCAAAACAGACCAGACCAAGCAGGAAAACAAAGCTACAAAGCCATAAAATTGGAAATTATTTGCAAATGCAGGAAAGCTAAAGAACAATGAATTGAAGAACTGTGCAAAGAGGCACAAACTAAGATGGAAATAGGAAAGACAAAGCATACAAACAAATTAGAATGAATTTTAGGGATATAAAAGTGTATAGCAAAAACATAAGGAGCACTGAAGGAGATCATTATGGAAAATATAGAGAAAGCGGTTAGATGACTGGAACATGGAATTAGATATGCAGGACACGAACCAGAAGCACTGATCAGGAATTAGTCATAGAAAAGAATGACTTGAAATATTCTATACTTAGAAATTAGTTTGAATTAGCATTAAAGAGTCTGAAAAATAATAAGGCATCGGGAATAAATACAGTAGAAGCAAAAACTCAAAAAGCGCTGGACAAGCTGTAATAGAACGTCTTTTCCAATTGGTAAGTTATATATTTATAAGATAGGTGAGATACCCAAAGATTTCAAATGTAATATCATAGCCACAATACCAAAAAGATAAGTGTGAAAATTTTCGAGCAGTAAATTTTAAGGCATATGTGTTAAAAATATTAACAAGAATTGTACAAAGACGGATGGAAAAAACGGCCTGAAGAAATACTAGGAGAACATAAATTTGGGTTTAGGGGAGACAAGGGAACACAGGAGGTTGTTTTAGCTCTGAGAGTGATAATGGAGAAAACAATGGAAAAAGGAGAAAGCGTGTATATAGGGTTTGTAGATCTGGAAAATGCATTTGAGAATCTAAAATGGGATAAAATATTGGAAATATTCAAAAAGATTGGAATGAGTTATAGGGATGAACGGATGGTACATAGCTTATACAAACAGCAAACCTCTGTAACAGAATTGGAGCAGGAATATAGAGCAGTAAATATCAGGAAAGCTGTGAGACAGGAATGTGTCTTATCCCCATTGATTTTGAACTTGTGTATTGAAGAGGCAATGAATACTGCCAAATACGAAGATATTTGGAATTAATAAAACTAAAGTATTAGTATGTGAAGGAGGGGCAAATAACTCAAAACAAGAATACAAGTATGTAACACGAACTTACAAGAGGTTAAGGATTTGTGCTAATTAGGAAGTCTGTTCGGTCTTTTTTATTATTTTATTAAGTTTAATTTGAAGACGACTCGCTCCTGTATCCTATTAATGTAGACATTGGAAATATGCATCCTGAATACCTCACCCCTTTTTATCACGAAGGTTACGCGTGATCAGTTTCGAACAAGTAGAAACTTGTTTTGACCTGCTTGCACCCCTAAATAGAGTGTAATAACGGGAGTCGTAGTTAATCGTTTGAAACATGAAGACGTTATTAACGCAACATACAATTCGGTATGTTTTCGAAGCTCGTTTCATGGTTCGTTATGTAAAACATTAATTATCGTGTAGTGTTCGGAATAAAGGGTTGTAATTACACAAGTGCTTTTATGGCCATAATAGTGTGAACTTTGTAAGTGATAACAAACTGGTCGTTTAATGGATATTTCGTCTCGGCTTGCAGAGGAAGCATTAACACATCATAAAAATACAGTCCACAAGGTCGTTGGTTATTAATCGTTGGACCAGCAAATTTCGTCCTTCAATAATATCTCCAGGTATGTAACTTGATATATTCTAGCTACAACCTCATAGGTACGTACATTTGGTCGCTTCGTCGCCGTATATCGTCAACGGTGTAGTTAATGAACTTTGTACCCTCAGGGTATAGTGCAGCTGGCGTTGGTGTCGGTTGTATTCGTATCACGTGATTGGTGCGTGAATAATTCGTCGTTTGGTGCAGGTTGTAAACACTTGTGTTTGTTTACTTCTATAAAATCTTGTTATTCCTTACCTACAAACTTGGAGTCGCTTTCAAATAGTAATATAATTAGAAATTTCGTCGTTTTAATAACTTAGATAATTTATGCTTGTTATTTAATATTCAAAATGAGTAATAAATTGGAAACGATTATTTTAGAAGCTAAAACAGCGTGGAGTAGATTAAATAGTATTCTTGATAATATGAGAGAAATTGGTAGAGCGGAAAATAATTGTTGTGTGATAGACGTTTGGCTGGATTCTGCGAAAGAAGTCGAATCAGATTTTAAACTTTTGTGTCAGACGGTCGTTGTGGAAGAGTCGGTGGAATTAGAGGAATATCATGCTTTGAGGATAGAGATAGGTAATCTAGTTACGGAAATTAAAATTTTCGCTGCTAAATTTAAAGTGGAATTCGTGAAAGATGTTAAACCGGTTATTGGTATGTCAGCTACAGGACCGCATGATGTTGTTCCCGTTAGTGGTAACCTCCCCCTGCCTTTGTTAAAAATAATTCGCTTTTCCGGTAAGATTGTCGATTGGGAGAGTTTTCGATCAGTTTTTGAAAAATTGGTTCATGAGAATGATATATTGTTGCCAATTCAGAAATTAATGTATTTGTTAGATAACATTGATTCGAGTACACATGCTTTGATTAAACATATTCCAATTGGGAATGATTCGTATCAAAAGGCGTATGACATTTTAGTAAATCGTTTTCAATCCAAAAGGTTATTAGCATCCACTTATTGGAACTCGCTTGAGAGATGTTCGAAAATTAGTACGGTAAATTCGCATAAACAATTAAGAAGTTTGATTAATTGCATCGATGAAAATTTGTTTGCATTGGAAAAATTAGAAATCGACTTGTGGGATTTCGCACTTTTAATTTGTTATCCAAAAATTAGACAGTGAAACTCTAAAAGGTTTGAGTTGGAGAATGTTTTAGATGTTCCTACATTTAAGGATTTAAGAGCATTTGTAGAAAGGCAATGTAAGGTGTTGGAAGTTAGTGAGATTGTTTCATTAGATACTTCTTCGAAAACTCGGAAAGCATAAAATTCGGTGCTTCAGATACTAGAAAATTCGCTAGCGCATCGTCGGCGCCTAGAAATTCGTTTGTCGCTACTTCTACTGATAGAAAGTGCATTTTGTGTCAAGCTTCGCATCCATTGTATAAATGCAAGCAATTGTTGGATAAATCCTCAAGAACGTTATGAGGTGGTAAAAGGCACAAGTGGTGTATTCGTTGTTTAGGTGATGCACATTCGCTAAAGATTGTCGCTGCCAGTGGAATTGTAGAGAATGTGCCAAAATCATAATACCTTATTACATTTTGGAAATCGTCGGGCACCAGTTTCTCCGCAGAGAACCACATCAATTAATAGTTCGTCATCTTCAACTGAAGAAAGTTCGGTGGTTAACCAACAGGTTATTCAACAACAAACCACTACTAATTCGTTAATATCAACGTCGTTAGACCATACCACCACGTTGTTAGCTACAGCGGTGGTTTCGGTACAAGATTATTCGGTCAATTACATTCTGTTCGAACTTTAATCGATAATGGAAGTATGGAAAGCTTTATTACAGAAAAATGTCGGCAGAAGTTAGGGTTAAGGAAAGCTAAAACTGAAGTCACGGTTCAGGGATTAGGTTTGAAGTCTTCTTCAGTGTCTGGCAAGGCATTGTGTTTTGTTAGTCCACTTGGTTTATCGTCACCTCTATATAAGACTGAATGTTTTATCTTGCCTACGATTTGTGATCGATTGCCGTCTACTAAACTACCAATAAATAATTGGCCACATATTCAAGATTTACAGTTGGCTGATGCAAAATTTGATGTTCCGCAGCCAATCGAAATGCTTTTGGGAGCAGACGATTTGCTCAAATAATATTAAATGAATCACGTTGGGGCAATGCATTTGAACCCGTTGCCATTCATACTACTTTGGGGTGGGTACTAACAGGTAAAGTGGTATCTCCTACTCGTTCGCTTACTTCATTCTGTGCAGTGGTAGAACCACTTGATGTGGACATTCGTAAATTTTGGGAATTGGAGAATATTCCTTCCATAGTGCATCGTTCGCCTGAGGAAGAGAAAAGTGAACAAGATTTTTGTGAAAATTATTCGAGGGATGAAACTGGAAGATTTGTGGTTTCATTGCCATTGAAAAATTCGGAACCTTTGTTTTGTAATTCTAGAGAAATTATAGTTCGTAGATTTTGAGTTTGGAACGTCGTTTATTAAAGGATTTGGATTTGTATTCGAGCTACAAAGAATTTATGAGAGACTATCTTGACAGTGGTCATATGACTAAGGTTAAGGTCCCTTCAGTAGATTCTCTAAAATGTAGTAATTTGTATTATATACCGCACCATGCAGTACATAAAGTAGACAGTACTACTACTAAATTGAGAGTAGTATTCGACGCCTCGTGCAAGGATGCTGCAGGTAATTCTTTGAATGATAATTTGTTAGTTGGTCCTGCTTTGCAAAAGGATATAATTGTATTATTGTTGAATTTTCGTGTACATCGTGTAGTCATATCTGCAGATATAAAGCAGATGTATAGACAAATTCTCGTGACAGAAAGTCAGCGTAACTATCAACGCATTGTTTGGAGAGATACGCCCTCGGAATCTATTTCTGACTTTCAGTTAAATACTGTCACATATGGGTTGGCATCATCGCCATTTTTAGCATTACGTACCATCCAAGAACTAGCAAAGCTACAAGCATCTAATTTCCCTCTTGCTGCAAAGGCCATGGTCGACGATACTTATGTAGATGACGTAGTAACAGGTTGTGATTCGATTGCAACAGCAAAACAACTTGTCATTGAATTGAATGCCCTTTGTAAATCTGGAGGATTCGAACTGCGCAAGTGGTGCAGTAATTCGGTAGAAGTTCTCGCAAGCTTCTCAAATTTAAATCAAATGGAAACATTGTCATTTCAAGATAATGTAAACAGTTCTTTGAAAATTTTAGGTCTTCAGTGGCGACCTTCGTCAGATGTTTTTACATACACTATTCATGTGCAACAAAGACAATGTACTAAACGTAATATTTTGTCGGAAATAGCTAGAATTTTCGATCCGCTTGGTCTTTTAGCGCCAGTGGTGTTCTTCGCTAAACGGTTTATCCAAGAATTATGGTTATTGGGGTTAGATTGGGATCAAGAACCTCATAATAAGTTCGTTCAAAAATGGAGAAGGTTTATATCAGACTTACAGGAAGCTTCGAATATAGAAATTCCTCGTAGATTCGTTGGAGATAACTTACAAAAAATAGAGTTACATGGTTTTTGTGATGCCTCTGAGGTAGGATATGCTGCAGTAATTTATTTTCGTTGTGGATATGGATCATAATATTGTCGTTTCTTTGGTATGTGCTAAGTCAAAGGTAGCACCACTCAGCAAGATAACATTGCCAAGATTGGAACTCTGTGCTGCAGTATTACTATCGGAATTAATTCATTTTGTCATGGTGACATTTAAAGATATTTTGGAGTTCGCAGATATTTTTGCTTGGTCGGATTCAAAGGTGGTATTAGCGTGGATTCAATCAACGCCGAACAAATGGAAAACCTTTGTTGCAAATCGGATAGCTCGTATCCAGTCATACGTAGCTCCTTCAAATTGGTATCATGTGGAATCGGCACAATCCCGCAGATTGTGCTTCTCGTGGTTTATTCGCTCGAACTGGTCAACCATCCCTTATGGTGGGCGGGTCCTCCTTGGTTATTGGTTGCAAAAAGGAATTGGCCTTCCAGTAAGGTATTAGAAATAGAGGATACGTTGCCTACGGAAGAGAGAGTTACGAAAACATTTTTGGTAATTTCTCAGGAAAATTTCTTTGATTGTTTGTTGTACAAATTCTCAACATTACAGAGACTATTAAGAGTACTTTCGTTTTGTAGACGTTTCGCATGTAACTTGAGAGTTGCTCGTTCAGAACGATTGGTGGGAAACATTTTAAGTCAGGAATTGCAATCTTCATTGCATATTCTGGTGAAGAATGTACAGTCGGAAGTATTTCAAAAGGAACTGGACAATTGTATTCATAAAAAACCTATATCAAAGCAGTTTTGCCCTTTGAGCCCATTTATTGATGATCGGGGTTTGCTTAGGGTGGGCGGCAGATTGAAAAATTCGCAGTTAGGATTTGAGGCAAAATATCCGTTACTTTTACCAAAGTCGCATAAATTGACGGAACTTATTATTATGGATTGTCATGTCAAATATTTACATTCGGTATTCGCACTACATTATTTTTGCTCGCTCAAAATTTTTGGATTATTTCAGCAAAGGGAGCAGTAAAAGCCTGCTTGAAAACTTGTGTTCGTTGTTTTAGGACTAATCCTCCTTATTATCGCCTTCGATGGGAAATTTACCTCTCCCGAGTCACTCCAGGAAAGGCTTTTCTCAATTCGGAGTTGATTATGGTGGACCGTTTAATATTACATTCAATAGGACTAGAGGCCCACGGATTACTAAAGCTTATATTTGTTTGTTTGTGTGTTTAAGCACAAAAGCCATTCATTTAGAATTGGCATCGAGTTTATCTTCGGAAGCATTTATTGCGGCTTATGCGGCGATTCATCGCGCGCAGGTCGTTGTTTAAAGATATATTCGGATTGTGGAACTAACTTTGTGGGTGCCTCTCGAGCCTTGAAAGAAATGATGAAAATTTCAGTGGAGTCGGAAAGTATTGAATTCGTTTTTAATCCGCCTGGTTCTCCTCACTTTGGAGGTCTCTGGGAATCTGGGATTAAATCCGTGAAAGGTCACTTATATCGTGTAGTAGGTGATCAGATTTTAACGTATGAGGAAATGTGCACAGTATTGGCGCAGATTGAAGCGGTGCTGAACTCACGCCCATTATGTGCGTTGAGTACAGACCCTAATGACTTTTCGTATTTAACACCAGGTCATTTTTTAACTCTCGGTCCAGTCTCGGCTCTACCGGATCCAGACTTATTGAATACCAAAGTGTCTCGGTTAGATCGGTGGCAACTGCTACAACAAATACACCAAACCTTTTGGAAAAGATGGAGTGTAGAGTATTTGCACACTCTACAACAGAAAAATAAATGGTTCATTAATCAATCGAATCAGGTAAATATCGGTTCGTTAGTGCTTCTTAGGGAAATGAACATTCCTCCGTTAAAATGGCGTTTAGGACGCATTGTTGAAGTGCATCCGGATAATGATGGAGTTATTCGGGTTGCTACTGGAAAAACTAACCAAGGGTTAATCAAACGGCCACTGGTTAAGTTATGCTTACTGCCTGTACAGTAATATAGTTTTTTTTTGTGTTGTTGTATATACTCACGTATAAACCTATTGTATTATCGTTCTATCTTTAGCTTAAAAATAAATTAGTTTCTAATTATTTTTGGTGAGCGGTATGTTCGGTCTTTTTTATTATTTTATTAAGTTTAATTTGAAGACGACTCGCTCCTGTATCCTATTAATGTAGACATTGGAAATATGCATCCTGAATACCTCACCCCTTTTTATCACGAAGGTTACGCGTGATCAGTTTCGAACAAGTAGAAACTTGTTTTGACCTGCTTGCACCCCTAAATAGAGTGTAATAACGGGAGTCGTAGTTAATCGTTTGAAACGTGAAGACGTTATTAACGCAACATACAATTCGGTATGTTTTCGAAGCTCGTTTCATGGTTCGTTATGTAAAACATTAATTATCGTGTAGTGTTCGGAATAAAGGGTTGTAATTACACAAGTGCTTTTATGGCCATAATAGTGCGAACTTTGTAAGTGATAACAAACTGGTCGTTTAATGGATATTTCGTCTCGGCTTGCAGAGGAAGCATTAACACATCATAAAAATACAGTCCACAAGGTCGTTGGTTATTAATCGTTGGACCAGCAAATTTCGTCCTTCAATAATATCTCCAGGTATGTAACTTGATATATTCTAGCTACAACCTCATAGGTACGTACAAAGTCAAATAATGCAAGATTGAAAAAGCACAAAATTTATAATACAAAGATTAGCAGAAAGCTATGGTGCTGCATTTAATAAGAAAACACAACTACTATGTTCAAAGACAAGAAACCGAAACAAAGAATAGATTCTTAAGAGCATATGTCTGGGATACAGCACTGTACATGGACAGGAAAAAGAAAGACATATAATGAAGACATCATGCACAGACAAAGTTAACATAAAAAGTATTGTAGAAATGGTAGAGGAAGAAAGAAAGATGTGGAAAACAGGAAAAATAGGAGAGATATGATGATAGAACACAATCAAAACACACAGGAATAGTGCGGAATATATTAGAAGCAGAGAAGGAATAAATATGATAGGTATAGGTAGAGCTAGATTAGACTATTGTACATAGATAGTGAAAAATGTAGATTGTGGGAATTTCAAGGAAATATATGGGTTAGCTTATAATAAGAAGCAATGAAGGTACATGTCCAACCAATTCTAGGATTAAAGATAATGATGATGCTACACAGTTTCTTGACACACTTAGTGAAATACTCAATAAAGTAATGTTTAAAATTTTGAAAGCTTAATTGCCAGGCAAACTGAAAATTAATTACTGTATGTGGGACTGTCATAAGTTTAGTTGTATGAGGAATTTACATTCTTTGGCATCAAGAATATTATTTAACTTTGATAGTATGCTTTACTAAAATTGTACGATATGATACTATACTACAGTTATAAAGGTAGATGGGTATTTTATTTTTATAATTGATATCTGGAAGAGGTTACCGATATGCAAAGCTCTGTAAGGTAGAGCATTGTGACGTGACCAGCTTTGTTTGTATTGAAGTACAAATCATGTAATGCATTCATATGGCATAATGTATGGCAGACTGAATATTTTCTACAATTATTAGAAAATTAAGAGCGTTCATCCACTTAAGGTTAAGATAAACTTGGGGCAGCACGATCCTTGGAATTACGTTGGTTGCTCACATGTAGTTTTTACTGTTAAATTAAAGGTTGTGATTGGTTCTTGTTCTATCTTTGTTATGAAGTGACGGAATTGGGTATTAGGAGCGATACATAATAAAATTCTGCATCACCCTAAATAGTGACGCAAAAACACAACTGTCTTGTTGGGGAGTGGACACTAAAATATTCGGCTTTTGTTAAATCATGTCACTTGCTAGGAAACACTCTTATTGGTTCATAGTTGTCATGTCACGTTTTGAGCATCATTTCTCGCACGTCCAATACTCCCAATCGAAGACTGGCCCAATGTAACAAATTAACTGAGGGTATTAATAATCTATAAGAACACTGTGGAACGAATAGAATAAAAATTATTAAAAACCCTTAACCACAAAAAAAATATTTAAAATACTGATTCGTATTTCGACCATTATGTGGTCATCACCAGTAGGAATTTGCAATTAAATAATAATTAGCTCTTGTTCCAGAACACTTCGGAGGATATTCTCCTCACCACTTAGGCTTAAGTGAACCTTCCCAACATACAATTTATTATAATGTTGCTTTAAACACGATTGAGGATATTCTCCTCAACCGCAGGCTGGTGTTATCCACAACAAACAAGTGAATTGTGACTTTATAACTAAAATCTACTTAATTTATACTAATTCTAAATCTGCTGAAGCGGAACCAAATTAATCTTGCTTTCTTATTTGTTGTTGACCAATAGGGAAAGCAAGGCAGATGGCTCTATGGGCCCTTTATCAGTGTTTAAGAGGGGTCCTTTATGTTTAACAATTTTAATTGATTCAGTAGATTGGATCTGGAAACGTATAAATTGCAATTCGAGTCTGGTTTTCAGGAATGGAGTAATTTCCAGAGATTTGTTTTTGTTGTCAACAATCATAAATTGTTAGACAAAATTAATAGTCAAAACACTAAATTGAAAATTCTTTTAAAGAAACACACTGTCAATGTACCTTACATGTGATTTTCCAATGCTCCACCCGAAGGTACTACATTGGCCAGGAAGCGAGTTTTTTTACCTGGAAAATTTGAAATTTTGCCAAACCCTTGCTGTTCCAAGCAAGGTATGGATCTTTAATGTGCGTGAGAACACTCGCACATGGAACCTCCATTTTACCTCTCATCCGAATGAGGATGTATTTCAGTGAAAAATGCTTGCCTAACATTTTTCAAGCGGACCGTGTCGGGATTCGAACCCGGGACCTTGGGCGTAGTAGTCACACACATATCAACTATGCCACAGAACCGCCAATGTCAATGTACCCCCTAAAAAACTGGAAATTACTTCACCTCCATTAGAGTCAATAGTTGTTAACGAATAGTCGAAAATCTTTAATAATGAAGGGTTGACTTTCCTTGATCGAGGCCTAAAATTTAGAGTAGATCATTTGAAAGCTTCTTTGGAAGACATTGTTGCTGACATGAAAAGATCCATTACAGAATTAGATGATAATTCAAAAAACTTTATTAGAAATGCATGCAAAATTCAACTTTCGAACAACTTACGCACTTGCACAAGGAATGCCTCAGAACAAGCAAGGAAAGATCATTTGATTATTAAAAATTTACGACAAAACGATTGTTATTATTTAAGACTGACAAGGGGAATAGGTCAGTTATTCTGGATAAACTAGACTGTGTTGATAGAGTAGAAACTTTGCTGTATGAGGGTTCTTACAGACCAATAGTCAAAAAACGTAAAAATGAGGTTCCTTTAAATAAAATGATTAAATCAACAGAGTCAATTTTGAAAGAATGTTCAAACGTAATTTTGCCCACACTATAATTAAAATGGACAAAACTTTACTGTTTACCAAAAATTCACAAAAATATTAAATCGATGAGACCAATAGTTTCAGGTATCAACTCACCGACTTACTATTTATCATGATGACTGTCAAATGAATTTAAAGTTTAACAGTTCGTCTGTACAAAACTCTTTAGAGTTTATAAATAAAGTAAAAAATATCACATTAGAAGAGAATGAAATCTGCATTTCATTTGATGTCAGTTCATTATTCTCTAGTGTTCCAGTACCACGTACTTTAACATTTTTAAAGGATGTTCTTATAGATAGTGATATTGATGATGATAAAGTTGAGGACTATATCAAGCTTGTTTCGCATTGCATGTCCCAGAACTGTTTTCAATTCAACAACAAGTTGTACGAACAACATGAAGGCACTGCAATGGGAAATAGCCTATCACCTTTTATAACAAATTTATTTATGCCTTGCTTTGAAATCGAGTTAAAGGAAAACTCGAAATACTTCCCAAGATTATGGTCAAGGTACGTGAATAATATTTTTTCAGTTTTTGACACTTCTAAATCAAATGTTGAAGATTTTCTTAAAGAATGGAATTCAAAATTTCAAAGCATAAAATTTACGCATTAACTAGAGAATAATGAACAATTGCCCTTCGTAGATACATTAGCAATTAGAAATGGTAATCAATTGGGATTTGACATTTATGGAAAAGAAACCAATGTAAGTCGCTTTATTTTGTCTTCCTCTAATCATAGCATACAACATAAGTTGGCTTCATTTAACTTTTTAATTAATAGATTATTGAAATTCCCTTTAAATAAAAACGGAATTTGCTCTTATTAAACAAAGAGCGAATTACAATGGTTTCTCTTTTGATATTATAGATAATATTTTTAGAAAGTGTAAAAATGACTTTGCAATCAACCACCACTAACGATAATGTTAAATATGTTAAACTTCCATTTCCCAAAACCACCAAGGTTCTTGATAAAATATTCAAACAGATTAATTTTAAAATTGTTTTCAGTAATGCTAATAAAATTAAAGATTTGCTAGGTAATCCAAAAGGCAAGGTGAAAAAACTGCAAAAGTTAGGGATTTATGAAATTAGCTTTGCAGAGCCAGGGTGTTTTCAAAAATATATTGGTCAGACCAAGAGGATATAACAACAAGATTTAAAGAGCACATTGCTCACTTCAAAAATGGTAAATACGAAAGGTTTCAGATCGCCAAAGATATTTTTGGAACCAGCCACCCTGTTAAACTAGAAAATGTTAAATTGTTAAAAGTGGTACCAACGTTTTCCTTCTTAAATGCCTATGAATCAATTAAAATTGTTAAACATAAAGGGCCCCCCTCTTAAACATTGATAAAGGGCCCATAGAGCCATCTGCCTTGCTTTCCCTATTGGTCAACAACCAATGAGAAAGCAAGATTAATTTGGTTCAGCTTCAGCAGATTTAGAATTAGTATAAATTAAGTAGATTTCAGTTATAACGTCACAATTCACTTGTTTGTTTTTTTATTTCAGAAATTCATTTCCATAGGAATGTACATAAAAAAAACATTATGGAACAAGTCAACATTCACTATTATCTATAGAAACATTAAATATTAAATATAACATTAAAATTTTCAATATAGCTCTGTATTTCATATACCACTATAACTTATGCATACTTGGCAATTTTTAAATTGTAGGAGAAAAACTCTTCAATGTTGTAAAAGCTCTGAGCTACCAAGAAACTTTTTAGTTTAACTCTAAAAAAAATTTACATTGTGCGAGGACTTTATTTCTTGAGAGAAACTGTTAAAAAAATTTTGACCTAGATAAGTGGGAGATGTCCTTCCAATTCTATACTTAAAGCTGGGAATCCTGAGATCACTTTTATTGCGAGTGTCATGGTTATGATAGTCGTAGCCATGCAAGTAATCTGCTTGATTCTTATAGATTAGAGTGGCCACTTCTAAAATGAAAATCGAAGGTAGAGTTAAAATACATATTTGGTTAAAAAAGGCACGGCAAGATGTAGTTTGTGAAATACTAATGATATTCCTGACCAGCTTCTTCTGACAAATAAAAACATCACATGCATCGGACGACTCACCCCAGAAACCGATTCCATATCTCAGTCTTGAGTAACAATGAGAATTGTATACCAACAACAGTTGGTTTGTATTCAAAAATGATTTAAGGTTTCTGATCAAATAGCATAGTGAATTTAATTTTGCACACACTTTCTCACAATGAGGTTTCCAATTTAGATTTTGATCTACATTCACACCCAAAAAAATTGATACTACCTGTTTTAGGTATTGGGGTGCCATTGAGTGTAACGTCAATGTTCACATTTTTGCTATTGTAATAGTGAAAAGCAATAGTCAACGTTTTGCTTGGATTGATGTATAGAAAGTTCATAGAGAACCAATTGAACAAACGAGCAAGATTTTTTTGCAGGTTTGACTAGAGAGTAGGAGGATCCTGATTAGATGTTACAATTGTATCATCATCAGCATATAAAAACAATGAGCATTCTTTCAAATGCATGTTGATGTCATTGATATACAAAAGGAATAGCACAGGGCCCAAAACTGTGCCATGTGGCACACTATTATCTAATTTTTGTTATCAATCTATTTCACAATAAAATTGTGGTAGATTAATATTACCTATCGAGAATTCTTATGTAACTGTGTCAAGCCCAGGGTAAGGTTTGCATGGAAATTGGCTTATAGTAAAAGAACACTCTTAAGACATTTAGCTAACTGGGTTTTGGCCCACGGTCGCATGAGATTGAGTCAGTGGGTATATTTAAGTTGAAAGAAACAAAATAAAGGACGCCACCTAAATTTTTTATAAAGCAACCGACTAAATGAATTTGCTTAAAGGAAAATTTGAAAACCTATATAATCACAAACCACTTTACATACAAAGTTTGATTGTCACACATATCATACTTACATCTGATCGTCTTCTTCAAGGATCTAACGATGAGTGGGGTGACTCTGAAACATAATTTCTACCAACATAGACACCCTATATATATTGCGGATCAGTATGAATATGTGAGCTTTAAATTAAGTTCAATTGGTTTCTACTATCGTGATGCTCTTTCGGATAAGTTTACTTTGTAAAAACCGAACAAAATTTGGAAAATTTAATATTACTGAAAAATGAACTGAAGTCCAATAAAAATAATTCTGTATTCTCTTTTAAGAAAAGTAAATAACATCATAATAAATAAGAGTACTTAATAAAATTCAATTCTTATGAAAGTAATTTTTAAATCAGATATTTAATTATGGACATTATTTTTTTTTATCAGGTAGTCACTGTAGCGCTACTCGGCCTCACAATGTTTAAATATTTCTTATTTAACTTTTGGCAAAAATCAAAAATTGACAGATTACTTTAAGTTCCAATTTTCATCATATAGCATTCAGGTCTTATAAATTAACATATTAGTATTTTAATTCGTCATAAGCAAGATAACTGTGACGAAGTATGTCTACACCTGTACAATCGGTGAGATATGATATCTTAAGTTGAACACACTATTAATTAGAAATAGGTTATAGTACTCATTGTACTTTATACTTTACAAAAGGATCTTTTGAAAATTAATTAACAAAATTATTTATACAAGTCATAATAAATTGCATACAGCAACCTGAAGTAAAACAAGTTTCAAAAGGAAATCATGACATGCAAAATTTACGTAATGGACTTTGTAACGTTAGCATTATTTTAGAAACTAATACTTTCTTACCGATAGCGGCAATGACCTGTAACCTTCAAACGACCTGTGTATCAGTAGAACACGCCGGTTGCATAGTGACGTCGGCCACGTGTGGATCACAGTTGTTTACTCATTTAACTTCTAAACGAGTTCCATAAATTTAATTATATCAAACCAAATAAAATATTTTCGTTGATCCAAGACTGCATCGAAATTACGTGAAATTACATCAAAATTATTACAAGACCATCCACATTTCCAGAGTTATCGAAGTTTTAAAATTTTAAAGTTTCAGAATATCAGAGTTTCAGGGTTGCTGCACTATAATAAAATAATTAATTTCATATGCTTACTCACGTATACAAACCGTTCGCCAAGGGATTTGTACATTACATTTCTAGTTTAGTTGTCTTGGACAACTTTTAACATTCTGTCCATCTTTTACGACGTCTTCGCCAGGAAAACTTGATTTTCCTGCACATGTTGAATGTTTTCAACACCAAGCGACCTTCCAGTTCAATTAAGAAACGAAAAGTGACAAACGATCGCTAATCGTTGGAACAATTTGAAATCTTAGATACTTTAAGATGTAGGAACACGTTAACAAGTTTGTATATATAAGTGTTATCAGTAAGGAATATGTAGTATGTAGTAGATTTTAATTGTAATTAGAATTAAAGTGTGCTTTGGGAGTGTATTGGTTATTAAATATGCAATAATGACTGAATGAATTATATAAATGTTGTTAAATAACAACTAAAATAACAGATGCACCGCGCTAAAGTCAATGAACAAATTTACAGAAAATTTATATGTTACAACACCAACCCTTCGAGTTAATAGACCTACGTGTGTTACCCATAGTGTGTTGAACCGACACATACTGTGAACGACTGTTTAAATAACTCTGGAGCCATGCTAAAGCTTTTCCTCGAATGCCATACTTCTCCATCTTTATAAAAAGTATTCAGTGCAACACACAGTCGAAAGCCTTGCTAAGGTCACAAAAGGTCCCAACAGGATTCTCACCAGATTCAATGGAATTAGTAACGACTTCAACAAACTTGAAAATTGCATCCACTGTGCTATGATTTGGTTGAAAACCGAATTGATTTGTAATTAAGATTTTGTTAGAATCAAGAAATTTCGATAGTCTATCCAGATAACAGTACTCAAACACTTTAGAAAAAACTGAAATGAGGGCAATTCGACGATAATTATCAAATGATTCTACAATACCTTTCTTGAAAAGAGGAAGAATCTCAGTAAGCTAAAGTTTCTTTGGAAAAACATCATACTCAAAACTGAGATTAATGAGAAAAGTTAGGGATTTTACAATTTCCCTAAGACTCCTTTTTATAAGAAAATTTGGGATCTCATCGAAACCACTTGACTTTTTTTGATTTTAGTTTTTTGCTGATTAAAGAAATAAACTCTTCCTCCACAAAAGGAATTACAAATAGTGAGTTACTGTTGTTCTTTATTTTTGTAGAAAAAGGTACCTTAGGAATGTGACTGATAATCCTATCTGCCACATTTACAAAAAACTCGTTAAATTTATTGACCGCCAGAGCAGGATCTTCAATTAAAACATCACCATCTTGAATTTTAATTTCACCTTCTGGTTGCCTTTGATTGTTTACAGAGGTAATACCAGCCTGCGGGTGAGAAGAATATCCTCGATAGTGTTTAAAGCAACATTATAGTAAATTGTATGTTGAGAAGGTTCACTTCAGCCTAAGTGGCGAGGAGAATATTTTCTGAAGTGTTTCGGACAACCGCTAATTATTGTTTAACTGCAAATTTCCTACTGATGATGACCACATAGTATTGAAATTCGTATCTATTATTTTGAATATTTTTTGAGGTTAAGGATTTCTATTCATTTTTATTTAACGGAGGGTAATTGAATTTTCCATGTATGTGGTTATAACAAAAACAAATTTATTCTTTTACCATGTAAATGACATTGTCCAAGTGACATGTAACAATATAATTGTAATTTTATGCAAATTTGTATGTTAAAATATCATTTCAGTAATTATTAAATGAAACTTGTAATGTTTTTTAAATATAATCATAAGTATAAATTTATATAAGATTAAATTTCCCACATCCTAAAACCTTGATGTAGAAAGGAGTATGCCTCAAATTGGGTTGTGTGAATGACATTGTTGGTGAGGAACACAAATTATAATATAAAAACTTACTCGGTGAAAATCACGGGCTCGTGGGTTCTTTTGCAGTGGTTGCATTGATGGTGTCCAGTTTTTGTCGACGGAGCACAGATATTTTTTATTTAAGTAATGGGAAAAGGTAACAAAGGAGGGATTACTTCATCAACTTGAATTTTCACACCTGTACGTTTGTATACATCAATGGTCGATAGTCAAGCCCCATCTTTTTAGTTCTCGCCAACTATAGTTTCTTCTACACAATTTTCATGCTCCCATGTGTTACGTGCAATGACGTAGTCAACAAAAAAAAAACAACAGAAGAAAGAAAGAGAAATTGATCGGGCTCAGTTGGTAGAGTGGGCGAGGTATAATACCTACAAAAATTAAATAAGGCCTGAAATAAAAATAAATTATTAACCGCTCCGTACAACCTGTAGGAGAAATCCTCATCTGCAGTTATACCTAAATAAAAAAACACAAAGGAAATAACACATTAACAAAAGAACTCTAATTAGCGTAAAATGAAAAAGAAACATCATAATGGGCATTAAACCGGTTTAAGTAAGGAGAATAAACCATATATATTAGTATTTGCTAGCTAGTGTATTGGTATGCCAGATTTCACAAGTTCGGTTAGTATTCATAATATTATGATACCTCACATAGGCTCTGATAATGCTAACATATAACCTACTATTACAACTATAATGGCAATAACGTCCTTCAATGTGCTAGCAAGTTTTTATCCTATTCCCGCATTAATAGATAGTAGTTAAAGTTAAGCATAATATAGTAATCCCATGGCAAAAGATCCCAGTATCATAAATCATTTTCGTGCATACAATTAATTTGAGACCTATATGAGCCCCAAACAGTAAAATCTAAGTGGATAGAATCTCGATACAAGCAGGAAAGTAAAACACCCACGTCTCTACGATGTTGAATCTTTCGTTCACTCCTCGGACCGGGGTGGGCCAGTTGGATTTAAGAACTCCTAAAGGGTGCAGCCTTCTATACCCCAAGGAGCGGCAATTCAAGGGACTATCATGTCCCCCGCAGGAACCTAGAGTGATCATGAAAAATATTAATTTATTTACGCCGACAAATACGGGTTTATAAAACTATCAATACACACCACGCTGTAAGGCATGCGTGAACTTTTTATAAAGAAAAACGGAAAAAAGAGTCTAGCAATTACAAGTGCTTTTTAACATTTTAAAAAGAAAGTGAACATAAATTCGTTTTAATTAAACAACCCGAGCTCCAAGTCATATTGTGGTTATCAAACAGTGATTAGGAAAACTTGAACACACGCTTTTATCGGATATTACGCGACCTTAGTTTGACGAGTCTTTAGATTCAAACCATAGAGAAAGCAATTATATGTTATTGGAATGTTTAACAAATTAAAGGATACCTAAAACAAGGCATTGACTTATTTAAATTTTATCATAAACTTGTAATTTCCAAGTAAATAGATTTGAGTTAAACAATTATTGTAAAGCGGGCTTATGATGAATAGGTAAAATATACAGGATGTTGATGAAGAATTTAAGAATAGCAACGGAATTGATTTAACTGAAAACAAATTAAAGGGAAAAAGGGGTATTTAATTTATCCCGAAAATAAATGTAACGCATACTAAAACTGCAAATGTAGCTGCATTTTCGTGGCATGGGAACGCAACATTTGTGGTTTTTTACATCACAAATTGTACGCTAAATGTCCTGAAATGCGTGAAAACCTAATATTCGTGGGACTAACATGTAATAGCTTAAATTAAAAATGATAAAGTAAAACTTTCTCATGTGGGGTTTAAAAATCCCCTAAAATTCAATAGTAAAATAAAACATGAAACCTTCTCTTAAAAATAGGTGCAACAAACTGGGCATTAAAAGATTTTCATGTGAACTTAGAAATGTGATTACATATAATATTTTATATTGCTCATAGATTAGTTCACACTTAGAATACTGTTCTTATATTTGGTCACCTAGTTATCGATATACATACTAAAAAACGAATCAATTTAATTGCACTTTATATTAATAATGTGCGATTGTAATAAATTTTTGGGTATAAGCAATAACTTTCAAGACCAAGAAATGTCCCAACTCCTAACAAATAAAGTTTGAGATTTCTCAAAAACTGAAAGTAATAAAAATTTTAAATGGATTTTTCCAAATATAAAAATCAACCGACTCCAGTCTGGTTCTTGTATTAATTTGAATAACTATAAAATAAATGACTCCGGCCTTGAAAGTGTCCGACAATTGGAAACTACGTTTAACTTAACTGCAAAGTTTATTGAATTCTCTTACTTTTTTTTTACTAAGAATATCCTACAACATTGTTGTGTAATATAAATTTCGTTTCAAAAATTTCTTCAATAAAATAATTAATTGTTTGTTTTGTTGCAGGTACTAGTATCGGATTTAAAAATATTGCTAGTAAGATTGCAAATGAATTGAAACTGTGACTGCCTGTCCTAGGGCCTGATGACTTTGATATGGCCATAAATAACCTTAAACTCCAAGATGATTAGGAAATTCAATTAATTCATTAATGCTTTTCGAACGCAATTTTCCTACTTCTACTACTAAAAGCAGTTTTAATACATCGCTGGGTATGGTACAAAGTTTTATCTTCATCGTCGTCGTTGTCGCGAATTAAAAACATTAGTATAATAAATAAGCTAAACTTGTGATAATGCAAATGTTGCAAGCGCGTGCATGCGCCACCACATTTTAATTTCTTATATTTAGTTTGTAATAGTAAAACAATCGAAATTTTTTTAGTTACCTAGGTAATTAATTAAAAAGTGTTGGTAATATTTATTATTAAAATATGAAGACCTGGTTTTTTACACATCGGAAATATTAATATAATATATAGCACTAAATTTTAAAATAAGCAAAGAAATCGTCAATGAACAACAAGCGTAGGCTTTATTTAAAATGCAATAAGAGTAATGGACACTCCGTATAGTTGATTTGTAAATATTGAATGAATGCGTTGTACGCGAGTGCAAGACCAGTGATTTGTATGAATGAATTTTTGTTACTGTAATCATGATGCTGCCGTGCTTTTAAATTTGTTGCGTAATGTATATATTTATATAATAGTAATAATAATAATATTAAATTAACAAGAGAACAAATTTAAATGCAACGTAGGAATCAGATCTGTTGTGTGTACTTAGATATTAGTTAAAGAATTTGAAGCTAAAATGAATCTTATTCGTGGTTATGACACAGCTCAAATTTTTCAATTACAGATTCCTTTTGTTTTGTCCTTTAAAACAAATTTTGTTTGTGTGTAACGGCGGATAAGATTGATGATGAGCAGCAGGAGCAGCAAGTGCTAAAAAAAGATAACCTAGTAAGAAATTATTTAATAATCGTTAGAATGACAGTTTAGCAGTGTAGAAGGTTGATTATTCACTTGTAAATTTTAACAATAATGTTGCTTTTTGTAACTACTACTATTACTATTAATTAATTACTTCTTCAATATTAATTTCATAGGGTATGGGCACTTTTATGTTATTAAGCTACTACTGGTCATTTGTAATAAAACACAAAAAAAAGTTCGAGAATTTAAAATCCGCTTTATGAATTTTTATTTATTTGTATTTTATTTGAAATAAATATAAAAGAGTATATTGTTGTGTGTGGTATATCTTATTTTTATGTGTCCAATTTAATGTCGGTAAGACATGTAATTTGATATTTGCATTTTAAATCGGAAATCGTTAGTTTATACCAAATAAAACTGCTACATTTAGCAGTAGCAATTTTGGTTGAAAAGACGTTTGGAGTAAATCTACTGTTTGTGCTTATCTTGAAAGAAAATATATGTTAAAGAAGAGAGAATTGTGTGAACAAACATGGCAAGCTTGCTTGGGAAACAAACATTGAAGTGTTATTTGGTCAGCTGCGGTCAAGATGGGAGTGAATAAAAAAGGGGTGGGTAGATGTGAAAAATAGTGCTGGACTTATCACCAATTGATGATGTCGGGCAGGCAGTACCTCTACTTTGACACAGGAGTAGTCGTAATTTAAGTTCCGATTTGTCATTAATATTCGTAATGTCATAACATGGCATGGTTGCCACTATCAAAATACAAATTTTTCGTAACCACAATGTGGCCATCGGTAAAATATTGATGTTGTTGCAAATGTTTTCTAATAGATGAAGGAATGTAGTTTGTAACTTTTTAAAATGCAATTTTTAGAATAATTTTATATGGGCATAATTGTAGACCAAGCTCTTTAACTAAATAATATATGATATTTAAGTGAAAGTTTTACTACTGAGTATATTTTAAACATAGTTTAGTGTTTTTACGGTGATTCACTTTATAACAATAAGCACATTACACCAGACACGGAATATTAGCCACCACTATTTAACAAAACAAGTTATGTTTATCAAAACCAAATTAAAAGTGTGTAATTCACGTGTTAAGATTATTGTGTTAAAAATGTGGGTTTACTGAACTAGTCATGTAGTAGATTTACGCACTTCAACACGAACGACTGTTATCTTACACATAAAATGTTATACTTAAATTCAGTTAATTAATTTACAATATTACTTTACTTATTCAAATACATGTTTGCAAGTAAACGTTCAGTCGCTGTGTAGTGGTGTTTTATTCATTTAACTAAGTGAGCCACAACAAGTCAACTTTGCTAAAATATAACGGTTGATTTCTATACAGTCATGATTGGGTTTACATTCTACAACAAAAATAACTAGTAGCACAGTGCTATAACATCATGTTTTAAATAATTCTTGGATTGCCAACACAAAGTAACTGAAATACATATAAAATTAAATTTTCTTTCCACCTTTGTGAAGTAGTATTTTTTTGCCGATAAATAGGATTGATCTGTGAATGTTTACTATTCAAATAATATGTAGTCATTTTAGGCAAAATAATTCTTTAAGATAATACAAAAGTACATGGATATTGATATTTTGTAGCTAAGTGTATATAGGACAAACAGTCTTGAAAATTTATTCTTTAAGGTTTGCTGGATGCTAAACAAACGCATACAATATCTTGCAAACTTGTTGATATACAGAACCTGTTGAAATTGGAAGATATAGAAGCTTGATAGTACCCGGATTCATCAACGGAACGAATAATTATTAAATATAAGGATACGGCTATTAGTAAAATATTAAAAAATATGTAGGGGTTAAATAATTTGGAAAGAACAATGTTAAATATTTTTCCAATTGAATGTTTATATTTATTGTTTAGTATTGCGCTTGTGCGCCGCCTCCTTGTTTTGTATTTAAAAACTGTTTAACCTCACTTTACTATGTATGTTTACGTCAACACGTCAAGCCGTGTTGAAGTTTGTCATCTTTAAATATACTTTACATCTCAAATAGTTGCTCTCTTATGGTAATTTTCTACAATTTCTGGTTCTTCGTACACGGATTTAATAACCATCTTTACGAAATACATCCATTGCTACAAACTAATAAAACACTTCAATCAACGATTATTCAGCACGAGGTTTCAATCGACCAGTCAAATAGTCAAATCACAAACAACATTCGATTCAATGCAGAAGTCTATTACGACACAACTGGTTCATTGTGCATCACGTAAACAGGTCGTATATCGCTTTCATCTTTTATCCCTTATAATAACAATAACACGTTACCTTACTAGGTCCTTGACCTTTACATTAAACTTAGTTTTGCTTCCTTAAACTTAAGGTTACTCACAAACAGAAAACATACATTACATTTTAATTGATTTACTAACAATCACAAACACGCCTTATACAATATACTTGAAGTATTTATTTGCATGCACGCTTGCTTACACGTAAATCGTATTAATTATCTTATTTACAATGTCACAAGAACTTTCAGTTTCAACACGAAAACACACTACCATTAAAAGCAAACTTATTACATTTAAAAATTTCATAAAATTATTACCTGATGCTGCTTATCCTATTTCACCCGACGCTAAAAATTCTATGCAAATTGACGCTATAAAACTTGAAATTCGCGTTACGCTAGCAGAGTTACTTTCTAAATATGATGCTGTTCACTCGGAAATTATAGAGGATACAGAAGCAAACTTGCAATTGCACTGTAATGACTATACAGAGTTTGAAAATAACTACTTTGAAAGCCTTGCCAAAGCTAAATCTTTACTTAAAATTCTTAATCCTGCTTTGACTTGTGAGGTACAATCAAACGCTAGTAACGATTCTAATAACTATGATCGCCTTATGCCAATATTATCTCCGCAACTGTCTTCGAATATAAACCATGTTCAAGATAAGGTGCAAACAATTAACCCTTTTACTCGTGAATTAACACAAAACCAAAACAACATGCCGCAACCAAACTGCGAAACTCGTTCAAGCTTGGTCAAATTACCCACGTTGCAAATGAAAACCTTCAACGGTAATCCCCAAACTTTCTTAAGCTTCTTTGAAAGCTTCAAATCGCTGGTTCACAACAACGACGCCTTTGATGACGTCACACGATTTTTATACCTTAAATCTGTCTTAGGCAACAAACCTTATAAATTAATAGAATCGCTAGAAATAATTCCAGCAAACTACCCTGTTACATTAAGGTTACTTGAAAGGCGATATAAAAATACGAGATTCTTATCCACTCTCACATAAAGGGAATAATTGAATATCCTAAAATAACGAAAGAATCTGCCTCATCTATTAGGTAACTTGCTGATTCGATTCAAGCTCACTTGAGAGCACTTCAATCACTAGGCGAACCAATTGACTCTTGTGTCAGCTTTATTCAATATCTCATAACGGACAAACTTGATTACAACACCAAACGCGAATGGGAGATTGAATTTTCTAAACTTGATGTTGCACCTTCTACAAACACGTTAATTGACTTCTTAGAGAAACGTGTTAGATTACTTGAAAAATATACAAACCCTATAAGCAGGCAGAATCAAACATACAGCTGCATCACACACGTAGCCCTAAACAAGGCAAACCACAATATAACTTGAACAAACAGTCATTCGTTCATGTTGTGTCTAAACAACATTCTACTTCAGAACATAACTGTCCTCTATGCAAATCTAACCACAGAGTAATGCAGTGTCCTACGTTCTTGGAATTATCACCACAATTGTGCTATAACAAGGCAAAGCAACTTAATTTATGTACAAATTGTCTACGCAGTGGTCATCTTATACTGCAAATCAGGTAACTGTAGAACTTGCAATAAAAGACATTCAATGCTTCTACATGATTTTGATTCAAAACTACCTGACTCTAATTTACCAACGCATGGCACACAACTTGTAAATCCTACTTCACAACCTATAACTTCATCTCGTACTTCTACCGCAGGTAATTTTATACAAATCCTTTCAACTGCTATCGTGTATGTTGAGGATACCTTTGGAAAACAACATAAATGTGTTGCGCTCTTAGACTCTGGATCTATGAGATCATACATGACAGTTTCACTATGTAATAAATTAAAGCTGCCGACAACGCGTGCAAATATTCCCATATCAGGAATTAATCAATCTAAATGCCACGTATCTGAAACAGTACTCGCAAAAATCAGATCGCTTAACACTGACTTCTCGACTACACTAGCATTTCTGCTTCTCCAAAACATTTCTGGTGAATTTCACGTCATCTCGTCTGACACAAACTTTCTGAAAATACCAGAAAATACAAATCTTGCAAATCCTGATTACCAAAACAAAACGAAAGTCGACTTATTGCTTGGCGTAGATATCTTCTGGCGAATACTATCTCCTGATCAACCACTAGCTATACAGTATCCTTATCTTTGGAATACCAGGTTGGGTTATGTTGTTACAGGAGAATTCCCATGGAACGTTCAGCAACCTGCTACTTCATGTTTTCTCACGACTCTTGATTTATCACGTCAGCTCACAAAATTCTGGGAACTTAAAAATGTCTCGTCAATGAAGCCTCTCTCACTTGAAGAGCAGCAGTGTGAGTCACACTTTACTCAGACTCATACTCGCAATCCCGACGGTACCTTTACTGTTTTCATTCCTTTAAACTCTTGTCCAAGCGTATTAGGCGAACCTAGGCAAAATGCACTAAAACAATTTCTTTCACTAGAGAAAAGACTCTAAACTGAAATCGATGTATTCAGACTTTATGAGAGATTAGGTCATATGACTCAGGTAAAATATCCCGATGATGCTTCTTTTCAATATTATATCCCTCACCATGCCGTTCATAAAGAATCTAGCTTAACGACTAAACTTAGAGTTGTCTTCAACTCCAGCAGTCCCACTTCTACAGGTATCTCCTTCAACGATATACAGCTTAATGGCCCTGTCCTTCAAGATGACTTGTTTTGTATTCTACTGCGATTCCGACGCTTCAAATATATACTTACCAGTGATTGTGCTAAAATGTACCGATGTCTTTATTGAAAAATCACAACGTTCGCTCCAGAGAATATTTTGGAGACCAGATTCAACTAAACCATTAGAAGTTTATGAATTATGTACAGTCACCTATGGTGAAAAATCATCAAGTATTCTTGCAATAAGGTGCCTCTTTGAACTTGCAAATCAGTGTGAAATTGATCACCCCAAAATAAAAATAATTCGCAACGATATGTATTGTGATGACTTACTCACTAGCTGTGAGAACTTTGAAGTTGCTAAATATGTATCTACCAATCTAACAAACATACTATGCTCTGGCGGCTTTGTACTCCGTAAATCGAACTCGAACCATCCCGATGTCCTATTTGACATTGTTTCGCCTGATATTCCCAATAATATCTTGAAATTTGGTCCTAACGAAAACTCAAAAATCTTAGGTTTACTCTATAATAGTTATTCAGATCAACTGCTCGGTTAACTCGCGTATAAATCCGGTATATTGGTCGGATCGGTAATAATAGGTTAGTTCGTGAATAATTCCGATATATGTTAGTGATAATGTATTCCCACTCTTTTGGTATTTTTAAAATAAGAGTTACTTTTCATACTTGGTGGAAGCAACATGTAAAATATATTATTGACGGGTTAAATGTGCATACCGTCTTTTTATTGTATGTAACCTATGTAGTGGTTACTGTGTGATTTGGAGTCAGTGTTTATATTTGGTTTATAGCTGTATATTAAAGAGCAGGCAATTCACGGTTGCTGTCCATGTGTGTCCACAAAACGAGCGCTCGTATATGCAAGTCTACTGGAAGGACAAGGTGAGTGTTTGTTTACTTTATTATACAGAAACCAATTGTTTGCATTGTCTCCAACTCTGAATATTTCATTTTATTTAGTTGTTGAAAATCCTATGTAATTACAGTCCTACTTAAAATTTCTATATCGTGGAAAGTGTATAAAACCCGTACATCAACTATTCTTTGAAATTACCATCTTCGAGAAAATCTATAAAATAACTACGAAACGAACACTTCTATCTTATATATCTATGATTTTCGACCCTCTAGGATTGCTGTGCCCAGTTACAGTGACTGCTAGAATCTTAATGCAGCAATCATGGCTCAACAATTCACCCTGGGACCAGACCCTCCGCTTGCACTGCAATCCCAATGGCAGCTCTTATGTCAAAATCTATACTCGTTAAACAGCCTTCGCATACCAAGGCAAGTCATTTGTACTTCCTTGAATCCGTTGAAATACATGCGTTCTTACATTTAGAAGTTCATAATTACCAAACCGCAAGCGCGGTATACTAGACACAACGGCAGTTGGTAGCGCTAATCTTTATACAGATTTTGGTGCGCCCATCTGTCAATGACGTCACCAATATACAAATTAAATGCGCAATTGACGGAAAATATATATTAAAATCGCAAACAATTATGATAATAAGGTACTCACATAAACAGGTCCAGACTCCCACGAAGTACGCCAAGCGTCCTTCAAGATGGCTGGACCAGATCTCAGGGCTCCCTTCCGGAGTGTTTAAAGATGGTGCTCCGGTGTGCATTACGGTTTGCCCTAGGCGGCTTACAAATTTATCATCTACCTATGCAGGGAACGGATAAGGAAACAGGTATAAGGGCGACAATCAGATAAGGCAAGGAAATCTACATAAATAAAGATAAAGGCACGATACGATACCTAACACGACCACAGTTCTTGAAGTCCCAGGCAAAAACAGCCACGTTACAGAGTCTCACGGAAAAACTTCCCTTTTTGTCCTTTCACGCGTCGGCGCGATTCGTCCAACCCACTTTGACATGACGGAAATACGCGCACCGAGTCTTTTGAATTTATGGCGCGAACTCACGCACAGCAAGACTAAACTAAAAAATGTTTAGTGCCAATTTGGCACGTAACAGCGTTTTCTGATGGCAGCAAGGTTGCTTATGGAACATGTTTATATCTCCAATCATTTAATGGCTCTGGTCAAATCACTTAATCTTTTATGTTCAAAGACAAGAGTTGCCCCTCTCAAGTCGATAACGATCCCAAAACTAGAACTTTGTGGAGCATTGCTAATGGATCAATTAGTGGACAAGGTAAAGCTTGCTCTTGACATTACCGTTCGCTCAATTACTTATTGGATTGACTCCACTATTGCTTTGGCGTGGATCAATACTGAACCACACTCCCTAGAAACATTTGTGGCCAACAGTTTCACAAATTCAGTCGCTTACTTGCACATCTTCATGGAAGTATGTCCCAAGCGAACTAAATCCTGCTGACTTAGTTACTCGTGGGATATCTGCCACTAAACTGTTTGAACTCACTCTTTGGTGGAACGGACCTGACTTCTTCTCAAGGTCTGATGGAGAACTTCACACTTTTACTGTTTTCTCGTCTGACAAAATCATAATAGAACCAAATTTTATTGTCTCAGATGTATCTGTTACTTCACATGTATCATGCATAGCATTTGAGCGATACTCAAGCTTGAATAAACTTCGAAGACTATTTGCTTACTGTCTAAGATTCATAAGTAACTGTTGCTCTTCTGTGCAAGATAGAACATTAACAAACCTAACTGTACTGGAGCTTCAAAACTCTCTCATTCAATTAGGTAGATTGTCTCAAACGGAATCTTATCCTACTGAAGTCAAACTTTTATCTAACAACAGGACCCTACCTAAAAGAAGCCCTCTGTTAAAGCTAAACCCATTTTTTTATACTACTTTGAAAGTATTGGGAGTAGGAGGTAGACTTAGAAATTCAACTTTTGTTCACAATAAAAAACATCCAATCTTAATCTCATCGAAACATGCTTTCACTAAACTATTATTTCAAGCAGAGTATATACGATTATGCCATGCTGGTCCTTCGCTTCTACTCAACTTAGAGAGCAATTTTGGCCTGTAAACGGTCGCAATCTTGTCAAACAGTGCTTTCGCACTCAACCCAGGAATACTCACAATCTCATGGGGGACCTTCCAAGGGATAGGCTAAGTATTCAATTCCCATTTGCAGTCGTAGGTACTCACTATTGTGGTCCATTCACTATTAAGGATAAAGCTAGTCGAGGTTGGAAACCTGTAAAATGTTACATATGCCTATTTGTGTGTTTCAGCTCAAAGGCCATGCACTTAGAGCCTGTGACAGACTTGTCTAGTGAGTCCTTCATGCTCTGTCTCAGACGTTTTGCCACTAGGCGTGGAATGCCCAGTAAAATCTATTCAGACAACGGTCGCAACTACTGTGGAGCGAAATCCATGCTAGATGACCTCGATAAATTCTTAGTGAACAACCATCAAGACTTAATGCAGTTGTCCGCGAATGAAAATTTTAATTGGATACTTTTACCACCTTATTCACCATGCTTGGGTGGATTATTGGAGGCAGGTTGTCAAATCTACGAAAACACATTTAAAAAGAGTACTTGGTAATGCAACATTAACACTAGAACACTTTTTAACAGTACTAACTCAAATTGACGGAGTCCTTAATTCTAGGCCCTTGCATCCTCTTTCCTCTCACCCAAACGATTACCTTTAACACCTAGTCACTTTTTAATCGGCCACTCAATCACTACCGTGCCAGATGTCGACGTTACTCATATTCAGTTAAATCGATTGTCTTGCTTCCAAAGGATACAGCAAATCCTACAAAATTTTTGGACCCGCTGGTCACAAGAGTACGTTTCGGAACTCCAAGTTTGGACCAGATGGCAAACAAGGGGATCCAACATAGAAGAGAACATTCTAGTGCTCATAAAAGACGTTAATCTTCCTCCTACCAAGTGGAGAATTGGAAGAGTAGTGCAAGCTATCCGAGGCAATGATGGTATCGTACGTGTGGTACGACTTCGCACCAGCACCGGTGAAACCACAAGCGCTATCTCCAAGGTCTTCCCACTTCCAGTGAACTCAGATTCAAAGACACTAACATGCGCTTAGTTGTGCAATTATATTACTTAGTTTGTATTCATTTTTTTTTTCACTTGGATGGATCTGAATCCTTCCAACGGGGAGAGTATGTTAAATATTTTTCCAATCGAATGTTTATATTTATTGTTTAGTATTGCGCTTGTGCGCCGCCTCCTTGTTTTGTATTTAAAAACCGTTTAACCTTACTTTACTATGTATGTTTACATCAACACGTCAAGCCGTGTTGAAGTTTGTCATCTTTAAATATACTTTACATTTCAAATAGTTGCTCTCTTATGGTAATTTTCTACAAACAATGATATAGTACAAAGTTGAATTTTTGTCCTTTTTCTTCTTATTTTGAGCGACATTGTCAATAATTCCGATTCATTAATATCTAATAATTAAATAGGAAAGCAGGAAGACTTTGAAGAGACTGATGGTTTTGAAGATGACTTAGAAATATATTTTAGCAACACCTAGCCAGATTATAGGGAAGGACATGTATGTATATGGAAATTATTTTTATGTTCATAGAGGTAAAATTTTATTTAAATGATTTAGGAAATACATGTGAAGTCAGCGATTTGTAAAGGATATCCAGCTACCCACCGGGGTAGTCATATTTGAAAAGAACTTTTTATTTTGAGAAATTTCTTTATGACCAACTTTGAGATACCAAATCAAAGGAGTTTTAAGCAGAATAACAGTCTTCCACAAAGAAATAATATCAAAAGTATTTTGGTGAGACTGTTTGGCACCTCCAATTTTACAGAAACAAGACTTTCAGGAAACTTTTTTTGTCATTATTTTTGTATTTCTTTATTTTATTTTCTTTTTTATTCATAGAAACCCACTCCTGTACCACTACAGTTAGCCGACACACCCTTATTTTGTTACGGGGTCCCCTCCTCTTCAGGAAAAATCAAAAATTTAATTCGTTTAACGTCTATGTCATGCATAACACATGTTGTCGGAGGCTTTCATGGCTGGAGTCATTATAAATATGTATGGTTCCGGGTTGGGACCGTGTCATTTTATAAATTAAGTTAGACATTTCGCCCACTTTTGTAAGACGCTTCATCAGGACAAGAAAAGTAATAAGTAATAAAATAAAAATAATAAAAAAATATAAAAAGATAATATTAAGTAGACAAGTTTAAGTGTGAAGAGAAGAGTTAACAAAAAGGTGTCTTGTGGCGAAGTAACTTCTGAAAGTAGCGAAAGTGGTAGTTTATATAGGGCGAGAACTTGATGAATGAGCGATCATGAATAGAGAGAAGTGTCGTAGCAGATCAGTGAACGTCATGGTTCCGCTGTTGTGAACATAGGCTTGTTTTCCAAATGGGGGAAAGGTAGTAGACATCGTCTTTGTTTAGGTTGTTAGAATTTTTATTGATTTCTATGGATTCTCTAATTATCTATTGTAGAAAAATGGAATTCTGACAATTAGTTTCGTCTTGGCAAAGTTAATGGTATGGCGTTTTTCATGTTGGTGTTCTGCCACCGCTGAGCGATTATAGTGGCTTGTTCTTAAACATCGCTTATGCTCTTTTAGTTTAGTCTGTACTGATCCGTCCTGTTTCTCCTATGTATACTAAACCGCAGCTGCAAGGTATACTATATACTCCTGGCACTTTAAGACAATTTTCGGAATCTTTTGGGGTTGGTAATATTTGTGAAATTTGATTGGTGGGTTTATAGATTGTTTTGATGTTGTGTTTACGTAGAATTTTGCCAATTCGGTCTGTTACTCTGTGTATATATGGAAGGATTGTGGAAGAATGTGTATTGGGATTACAGCGTGGTTTGGGGGTTCATGTAGGATGCAGATGTCGGTTTATTACTCTGCCGATATCTGAGTTACGATAGCCATTTTTATGACTGGTTTTAAGATGGGTCAGTTCATTAGATAAGTGTTCTGTTGTGAAATCTTAATTGCACTGTGGACTACCGAGTTGATTACCGATGTTTTTGTGTGAGAGATGATGATGTGACGACGCATGTAGGTATCTGTTTGTGTGTGTGGGTTTTCGATATACGGAATGACCTAGTCATCTGTTAGGTTGGCGCTCCACCAGAACGTCAATGAATGGCAGAGTTCCGTTCTTTTCAATTTCTATAGTGAACTTAATATCTTTATGTTGATTGTTTACGTGATCTAGAAAATTATTGAGCGTTTGACGTCCATGGGGCCAGATTACAAAAGTGTCATCTACATAACGGAGCCAAGTTTTTGGTTTGTGGTCTGGGGATTCTAGAGCCATGGATTCCAAAGACTCCATGAATATATTGGTCACAATAGGGGATAGAGGTGAGCTCATTGGTGTGCCGGAAGTTTGTTTGTAAAATTGTCCATCGAAGACAAAATAGGTAGAAGTTAAGCATTTTTCAATGAGCGTGGCCAGGTACTCAAATTCGTTTTCTTGAAGTAGGAGTTGTTTAATAATGGAGACAGTGTCTATGACAGGTGCGTTTGTAAATAGGGATGTTACGTCAAAACTGACTAGTATATCATTAGGACCTAGCTCAATATTTGCAATTAGTTCTATGAAATGAGTGGAGATTAAAACATTAGTAGAGAGAAATTTGCCAAGTATTTTGCCAGATGGTAGGTTGGCGAGTCAATTGTGCTAACTATCGGACACAGAGGGACATTAGGTTTATGGACTTTAGGAAAGCCGTACAGGCGGAGGTGGTTTAGATTCATGCGGTATTATGCGTTTTTGGATAGTTTTGGGAATATTAGAGGATTTTTTTCATTAATTTTCGTTTAAAAGATGTCAGTGTATTTACAGTCTCGAATATCTTTTGGTAAAGTATTGTATTTAATCAGACCTTTGAAGAATATTGAATTCATAGTCTTTTTCAATTTGGTCCTTGCAACAGTATAAATTGCCTTGTGAGCTAGTTTCGTGGTTGTGTATTTGGTGGGCATAAATAATAAACTCATCAAAATAACTTGGCATTAGTCCATTGATAATTTTAAAAATAAATATCATTGTTAAATATTCAATTTTTTCAATAACCGATAACCATTCTAGGGTGCTTACCATTCTTTGAATGTTAGTCCTTTTGCTACATTCCAGTATGATTCTTAAACCTCTGTTCTGTAGCTTTTGAAGAGTACTTAATTTATTGATGTCAAATAAACATAGTATTGTTGCGCAGTAGTCAAAATGTGGTTGAATGATTGTTTTGTAGACTGTAATTTTAGTTCTTAAAGACAATTTAGGTGCTAATCTTCAGAAGAAATAAAGTTTTTTTGTAATTTTATTTTTAACATAATCAAAATGATTTTTAAACGTTAAATTACTATCCAATATAATACCTAAATACTTAGTTTGTTCAACAATTTGTAGTATTTCATCCCCAATCTTCAATGTAATAGCATTTCTATCGAGTTTATTTAATTTATTAGTATTTCCAACAACCATTGCCACAGTTTTGCTTGTATTAAGTTTCGACTTGTTTATTTGAAGGTATCTATAAATGTTATCCAAGCTATTATTCATTTTATTTGTTGCTGTTTGTATATCAGACTCTTTGATTACAAGTAGGGTATCATCAGCATATAGATTAACAAATTTACATTCGTGGTCAATACTCTAAAAATCATTTAAATACAAAATAAATAACAAAGGTCCTATAACACTTCCTTGAGCGACACCATTTCTTACTAGCACTGAACTAGATATTGAATTTCCTACTTTCGTTTTTTGTCTTCTATTTGACAGGTAGTCATCCAACCATTTTATCACTGTTCCGCCAATGCCGTAGTGTTGTAACTTAGTCAATAATAATTGTCTATTTATTGTCTCAAATGCTCTTTCAAGGTCTAAGAAAACAGCAAGTATATACTCATCTTGATCAATGTATTGCTTCCACTTACTAAAAGTTAACTGAATAGCAGTTTCACAAGAGTGCTTAGATCTAAAACCTGATTGATTACAATCCAATAACTGGTTACTGTCCACGTAGTTTATTAATTGGTTATATACAGCAATTTCTAATATCTTTTCAATACAAGGAAGTGTGTTTATTGGCATGTATTCGCTTGCTAATGTGGCGTTTTGAACTTTAGGAATAGGAATTACTGTACTACATTTAAACTTGCTTGGAAAACTGCCAGTTCTTAAAGAGGAGTTGACCAGATGAAGAAGAACATGCCCAATTGTATCAAAGGTTGCCTTAATTACTTTTGTGTTTACTGTATCTGACCAGTTACACTTGTTAGGTAGATTATGCACAATTTTTTTTATATCATGTAAGGTTAACAATTTAAATTCAGTAAATTTAACACCGTGACTACGTAATGGGTTTAGTCGATATAGATTATTAGTGTCTGGGATACTCCTTACAATATCTTCAATGCTGTTCACAAAGTAGTCATTTAAATGTTCAGCTATATCCTTTTGTTCTCTCATAATGATTTTATGGTGATTATTTTCAAATTGTACTCTTTGTATGTCACAATTATTTTCTTTATTACTAACCAACATTTTTAATATTTTCCACATTTTAGTGCTATCTCTTCTGTTATAGTCAATTTGTTTTTCATAAAATTCTTTTTCTTTCCTCTTCAATAAATTAACAAATTGATTTCTACAAGTTTTATAATCTTTCCAGTTTACAGCACATTTATTGATTTTGAATTTTTTATAAGCAAAGTCCCCTTCTTTAGCTTTGGCACGTACTTCATTGTCATACCACTTTAAACAGATATGTGATTGAAATTTTCTTTGAATAGGAGCTTCATGGTCTAACACATGTGTAACATTATTTAGTATATCATTCAGAATTATATCAACATTTGTGTTGTCAAATTTCCGTGTACATTTTAAAAGTCTTAGGTTTATTCGATGTATGGCTGCATCGTTTAGGTTTCTGAATTGACTTATTTGGTTATTACTATTATAATGTTTATTTTTTTTAGTAATTGCTACTGATATAATATTGCGATCAGTTATTATTGGTGTCGGATGGACAATAGCCCTGACTTGTTTAGCATTAGTTAAGATATAGTCAATTAACGTTGAACTATTTTGTACAATTCTAGTAGGCTCTGTAATTAATTGCTGTATACCATTTACCCTAATGAAATTACTTAACTTTTTTACATAGTAATTATCCTTATTTTCAAAATTTAAATTGAAATCTCCCGCTATAATAAATCGCAGGTTCGTATTAAATAGGTTTTCACTCCATTCTTCAAAGTTATTCAGAAACACTGCATTACTTGTACTTGGGGAGTGGTATAACACTCCTATGATCCATAGTGACCCAAATAATAGCACTTTTACAGCTTTACACCAATAATTTGGCTCCAATACATATTCTTCTGTATGTTTTAAAATCAATGTACTTACGAATATAAATCCCCCCCACCTATGCCTGCTAATAGAGTCACATCTTACTAAGATATAATTATCAATTGCAATTCTTTGTCTTCCACATTATTAGTTATTCTAGTTTCCGATAACAACACTATCATAGGATTATAACACATCACATCAGCCAGTAATTGATACTTATTAGACATTATACTTTGAACGTTTAAATAGATTATGTGAGAATTGAGTATTAATGACGAATTTCCATTTAGTTTTTTTAATTTCTATTTTTATTTACAATTGTTGGTTTGTTATTAATATATTTAATTGTTTTTGAGGTATCTCCATTTTCAGTTATTTCTTTAAGTTTCTTTTTAACATTCAAATAATATTGCCATTGTTTCGGTGTTTGATCTCCAAATATCCGAACATTTTGATTTGGTAATTTTGTTCTATTTCTTAAAATAGACATTGCTTCATCCCAAGATCCCGTTAAAACCTTAAGTGGCCGATTTTTATTTTCCATGGGCTTACTCAGTCTAAAGGTTTTAACATTATCTAAATCAATATCAAAATTCCCAAGTAATTTACCAACCGTGGTTTTATCTTCTGCGTTTCTTTCAGTGTATGAATTACCATTTAATTCTTGAACATTCAGTATTATAATATTTCGTGATTTATTTTGCCTATCAATCATTTCTGCTATTGTCTCTTCGCAACCTATTGCACTTTTTTGTTTTTCAAGATCTTCATTTTGCTTCTGTAAATCTTCTATTTTTTGTTAAAGAATACTTAATTTATTTAAGAATTCTGGAATTCTAAATAAACCCTTCTCACATCCATCACATAGAAATATTAGTTTGCGCTTACTAAGCTTCAGACATATAATTTCTGTTTCAGTTAATTGAGCACAGTCTTTACACAGATGATTACTGCAGTGATCGCAATCAAATAAATAATCTGATTTTTCTGAACACTTATTACAGTTTTACATCTTAAACAATAAATCTACTGTGATCAGAAAAAGAAATTATTTAAACATCGGTAATCAACTCTCTAGTCCACCGTGCAATTAAGATTTCACACCCAGAACACCTATCTAATGAACTGCCCCACCTTAAAACCAGTCTTATAAAAAACTGCTATCGTAACTCAGATATCGGCAGAGTAATAAACCTACACGAACTCCCAAACCATGCTGTAATCCCGATACACATTCTTCAGCAATCCTGTATATACACAGAGTAACAGACCGAATTGGCAAAATTCTACGTAAACACAACATCAGAACAATCTATAAACCCACCAATAAAATTTCACAAATATTACCAACCTCAAAAGATTCTGAAAATAGTCTTAAAGCCCCAGGCATATATAGTATACGTTGCAGTTGCGGTTTAGTATACATAGGAGAAACAGGACGGTCAGTACAGACTAGACTAAACGAGCTTAAGCGATGCTTAAGAACAAGTACAATCGCTCAGCGGTGGCCGAACACCAACATGAAACAGTCCATACCATCAACAAATGCTCCTTTTATTTAATTCTTTAATATCTTACTATATCGGCCTACAATTCCGTATCGCCCAGTATAAATTTAATTTTGAATATTGATTAACAGTTATATATTTGTTAAACACGTGAAGGTTTGATAAGAGCGGACGCGCTATCTTTCAAACTAGTTCACATAAGGTGAATTGATATTCATTTTTACAATTTGATGGTGCCGTGAGCACTCGTGGCTAATAAACCACATTTATCTCATCAAGTACCTGCGAGTACTTATTTATCGTGTTCCCCTAATACAGGGGTAAGTATTTAGTAATAATATCTTATTATACGTTTATCTTGCTCTATTGTAATTCCCTTTGCACTGGTTATGTTAGGAAACTTTTGGGAGTTTGAAATTTTTGAAGCTTGGAATTTGGAAGTTTGGAAGCCCAGATAAATCTGGACAGGAGATTTGAAACAGCACAACAATATTGCGGAAGTAACATTTCCGTATCGTCACCTGGTAAAACAAGTTCTGAATCTATCTTCAAACACTTACCGTCGATCTTGGAAACCTTGGTCATCTGTATTGTAACATAACACGTCCGGATGCACATCTGTTATACACCGTCGAGGGTCGTGTTCAGCATACGAAGCTAACGGATAACAAGGTCGTATATCTCTTTCCTTATCTTATTTAGTTTATTTTGATGCTACTATCAGCCTGTCGGAAGAATCAGGTGTTGGTAGATTCCTATAACATGTATTTGTGTGTATAAACGATATATTGGAAAATTATTTTATCCTGGTACTCACTAGTACTTGAGAGATCTAATTCCCCATTACGTTGCGAATAATCTTATTGAAGTTTTTTGATCTTATATTTAAATATTTACAAGAATAAAATAGCGTACCTAATATTATTATCAACTGGAAATGTATTAATCTACTCTATTGCTTAAATTATTGTTACCATAAATTTTTAACAACTGAAATCCACATATACGTAAACGTTTATGTTTTGTTTGTAACGAGGTAACCATGGTAACTACGTTGATCGTCGCACACTCTTGAAGTTTATAATAATCACTTTTTATGATTTACATATTTATTTATTTAAATTACTCGAGCATGAGAGCTTGTATTCAATATTATTTGAAATGACATTATATGTGATACGCTAAAATTTAACCTCTCGACTACTTTATTTATAATAATTGATATCTTTTACATACGCTTGATTTACACTCAATTTTCGTTTCCAGTTGAATGTGTTACTGCGTCTATTACCGAAACAGGTGGTGCCCAAAAATATTTCAGATTTCGTCAAGTTATTCGTTTGAGATTTATATTCTCATTAAATTTTCTGCCCTTAAGTGGCCCTAATTTTATTCATACATAAACCCACGCCTATAGTGCTCTCCAACGAACCCCAGAAGTTAGCCGGCAAGGTGTGTTGTTGTTATATTTCCCTGCCACTAATATTTTCTTTTAAAAAACAACACCACAAATTTTGACAAGACGAAACTAATTGCCAGAATTCCATTTTTCTACAATAGAAAAATTAGAGAATCCATAGAAATCAATAAAAAATCTAATAATCTAAACAAAGACGATGGCTACTACCTTTCCCCCATTTGGAAAACAAGCCTATGTTCACAACAGCGGAACCGTGACGTTCACTGATCAGCTACAACACTCCTCTCTATTCATGATCGCTCATGCATCAAGTTCTCGCCCTATATAAACTACCACTTTCGCTTCTTTGTCTATTTATTATTATATTTTTTAATTTAGTGTTAAAAATAACTCCATCTTATCCGAAAGCTACCTTTTTTCACCCTACCAATTAGGAGTTGATATTTATTGAAAAAAAATAATACAATACTATTGTAATTATACATAATTTTAATAATTTGCTCAAAAGTGTGTATTTATGCAGAATAATCAATATGTAGGATATAAAAAGTAAGTAATACTGCTGTGCTTTACAAGCAAAATTTTTTCTTCAGTTCAAGGATTTCAATTCTATTTTAAATAATAAGATAAGGATGCAATTAATAAGCAACAAATAACTTCCTTAATTATAATCAATAAGATGTCAAGTTCATATACATATTTATAACACGTTAAGGCAATTATGCTGATTTGCAATCTATTTTGGAACGCTAAAATTTTTTTAGGGGTTTTATACTTCTAAATGTAGACAACTGCAAATCATCAAACACATTTCAGATTAAAAGTAAAGTGCAAAATTTCGGTGTTCAATAACCTAATTCAATAAAATTTATTTATAAATATCGATGGTTATGAATTTGTATAAAAGTTTTTAATAAATATTGAGGAATATATTTTCTAATTCTCTATAAACTAGTATAAAATTACAAATTTAACAAGAATAATCTAATTAATATAAACATTTCCTTGTTTTACTAAATTAAATTTTAGCCTTTGATATTACTTGATTACGTCATAAATATACTAAGAAATTTATGCAACAGCCAGTCATACACGTTACCAATTAACACAATCATTAATTCACTTTTTCTATTGTAAACAATATTCTTTAAAATTCATCATTATGTTTTTTGAATAATGCTAAAAACGTAACTGACAAATTATATCCATTATAAATACAAATTTTCAGTTTCATAATATGCAAATAAATGAATGTCAAAAATGCTTTTTACAAAACCAAAAAATTCTTGTTTAACTTATTTCTAAACTCTTTATGTAAACATTAAAAACTTACAAACTAATTTTAGAAGTGGAATTTAGGTCAATGATTTGATATACAAAATATATTGACGATGGCAAATTGTATATAAAAATAAACATGTTATGGTTTAATACTAAACAAAATCTAAGCATTATGTAGATTACGAAAATATTTTATTGCCTTATATAGGGGTTGTGGAAGAGAAGTTGCCATTTATCATTATTCGTATGTCCATAAAAACATGTAACACAAAAGAATTCCACAAGTTTTTGAGTTTTTTTTTGTAATAAGACGATTTATAATAAAATGCATCTATTTTTAAATCTAGCGCGTACTTAATCAACAAACAGAACTAAAAATAGTACTAATTATTTTGTAGCGGCACACAGATAACCACACTCTTCGGCGTCTCGATGATTAGTCCCTGACGTGACGGAAATCACCACTTACTTAAAAAAAATCTTAAAAAAGAAAATAACTGTTAGCACAGTAAAAGCTTAAAATCTAGATCCTAACTAACCTACATAAACCCTAACTTGAATTCTACAAAATGTTTATTTTAGGCGGCATCTGGTTTTTTCCGACCGATAACACGTCTTCCGGATTACCAGGAAACAGAATGTATAGCCTCACTGTCTATGACTACATCTATAGGTGCACACACGTCTTTAATGTGACACAGTTATAATCGACAGCACAAATTTGTCGGGGATCATGAGACACTACTTAAACTAGAAAAAATGCGACAAGTCGCCTAACCTATATACTAAACTAAAGCTAACATTACAGTTTTCTAAGCGCATACGCATATAAGCGTTGCATCTAGATTGTTTCTTCTTTGGCAAGAAAATGCCCAAATTTTAAAATATCCAGAAGAGTAAGTTACTATGCACTTTAGCAAAATTTTAAGTACTGGTACTCTGGTTTAATAAACAATACACATCAAAACTTGTTTATGACATGGTTGTGAATCACCAAATTACCAACAGTACCATCTTACTAATTTCTTACATTACTAACCTAGCAAATACATGGCTACCATCAGGTTAGCTTCTTCACTCAATATTTGAAAAATAATTCCTACGTCTGATCATAAATACCAAACGTTAGGAAGATAAAAAAGATAAAGCAAAATCTCAAGTTATTATCAAACATAATAGGTAAGATAACAATATTAAGATAAAGTTATTATCAGAGATAATAGGTAAAATAACAGTATTAAGATAAAACTAGATAACGATAGAGTGGCTCCTTGGAGCCGTTATATAGGGAAAATACCCGTACCCCCTAAAAAGAGCGACCTGTGAAGCAGGCCCGTTTGTAAAAAACGGTACGAGGGACCGGAAAAGGTATTTGGGTGCATTCCTGCACCCGGCGTTAAATCATATCGGTACGATATCCACACACATATATGTCATTAGATAATACGCGTTATTAAAACCGTGGAGCATAAAAATTTATTCGTTTCATTAAAAATAAGGGATTTAAATTATTCACTAGACGCTTTGTATAAAAAGAAGCAGAATTAAAATGTTCAAGTTGTATGTAATTTAATCGTTCCAAGTACTAAAGCTAGCGAGAAATTATAAAGACGTGGGGAAATTATATAAAAGCTTTCAGCGTATTAGAACAAGGAACACCTGCAGAAATAACGATGTATATGATAGTTGATAAGCTTTAAGCTATATGAGTGCAAGTAAGAAAGCGAGTTTGTGGTATACAGACAAGCGAGATGGAATGCATTAGCAGTTAAATGAGGGGGAAAATGTGAAACAAGCGCACAGGTATTAGATAGAACGAACAGACTAGATTGGCGATTAAGGTTGAAATAAGATGCAACATGAGAGGGGAAGCATATCAGTTGGTGTGTAACATTAATTAGTTGTTCTCGGACGTGTTGCGAGGCGTGTGGAAAATTCTTCGATTTTCAACTAGGACGAGTGCAAATTTTAGTAGAATCGCTGTGCCGAGCCGTCGGAAAGGAAAACAGAATGCGAATTTCTTAAAATCGTCCGTCGCGGGACAAATTCGACTTACAAGCGAGCCATTATATAAACCCGGGCTAATAGAAGTTTCGCTCTCTTATATTTTTGATTTCATTCAATACTTTAAACAGTTTTGCTCTTTATTTTTTTTTATTATTCGATACTTTAACTAGAATACGTGGTGATTACGTGCTACAATAGAAGTTATTAGTACACTTAGAGAAGATAAATGAAGGTAACAAAGTCTAGTTATATTTGCGGGTATTACTGTACCAATTATCCAAATTAATAACGATAAATAAATAAATAGAAGTAGGCAGTTTTGGGTATAGCGTGAAAGAATTATGAATTTCATTGCTATTTGTCGGGAGTGTTAGTGATCAAATGTTATTCGTAAACGTATTGGATCCACAAAACAAGATTTCGATATATCTAGATTAGTTCCTGAGAAACCCTGAAACCGTTTAGACGAATGGTGGTGTAGAAAAATTTTAAAGGCGGCTAGAAATCCGAGGACGTAAACATAAACCAGCTGGAATGGTGGGATGAGCAAGTCCGATGTACATTGAAGCCACGAGTGCATTAACCTGGTAAATTATGCATTTTAGTTCGATCTTAGATGTTTTGGTGTGTGTTGAATATCTTTATAATTTGTTTGATAAAAATGGACAGTAGTAAATTTGTATAAACAACAAATTTTTAATTTTAAGGTAAAATTTTTTGTATAAGTAGAAAGGAGTATTTATCAGGTTTATGTTTTGATTATGATGAAAATGTGGGTCTGTCTTTGAGCTCAATTAGACTAACCTGTTAAATTAACGTAAAGGGGTGGGAGATGCTCCCTTTATTCAGACTCAGGTCTGCAAATATTGTTTATTTAATTAGTATGCATCCTACAAGGACTCTAATTCTGGATGCAAATTAAAATGAGGACAAATTTTAACTTGAAAATTTATGATGCTGCAATTTATGCTGAAATTTAATTTTGAAATTTTAATGTATTGTGAATATTGGTGTAAATAGAGTTAACGTTGATGTTTGTGGTAGGAATGTGTTTTTTTTATGAATGAGGATGAAAGTTTTATCTAGGTGAGCTGCCGTGGCGAAAAGAGTCAAGAGGCGATTATCAGAAGAAAGTCAACGGACCAGTTAATTTTGAGGGGATCACAGCAAATCTTGACGCCCAATTCGTGAGGCTCGATTCTTGGATCACAGCAATTTTGATGCCCAATTCGTGAGGCTCGATAAATTTAGGGGAATCACAGCAATCTTGATGCCCAATCTGTGGTGCTCGAATGATCAGCAGAAAGTACCAGTTCCCGTGACCAAAGGCGCATTTCACAGCATATATTAATATATATATATATATATATATATATATATATATATATATATATATATATTCATGCACTCACACATTCACACACTCATACATACATGCGCTGTCACCACATGGTGACTAACGGAAATGAAAAGGCAGTAGAAATGTAGGAAAGGTAAAAAGAGGGAGGTAGGCATTTTGAGATGCATAAGAGGCACTTCCAGGTAGAAGAGAATAGAGGAAGGGCTCGCATTGAGCTAAAGAGACAGAAAAGGTGGATAGCAAAGCACTACTCAACCAGCCAATGTGGTCAGTAGCCAGGAGTGAGGAAAAAAGTCACTGTTATGTGGTAGACGGATGTTCCGGGACAAGAACAGGTCTACCGAATGAAAGATAAGGCAGAAACAGAGACAGCAGGATACGAAAAAGTAGAGTTTTTGGACAAGCGTCCGATAGAAGGTAGAGAGTTCTCCCTATTAAACACAGGTCGATCTGAAGGACCACCTGCTATATTAATCAGACAAGTTAAGGTACATCATAAGTTAAAAAATTACTAGACTCTTAATGGGAACTAGTACAATCATTTTCCTAACGAGTGCATCCACTACGATAAGAAAATCAGACAAGAGTTGAAACAACAACTTAAAAGTATCTCTGCAGATACTTTCACACAAAAAACCAACTGTTTGAAGGTAATTTTTAAAAACGGTAATGCCCTAAACACACAAAAATGCCTAATTATAAGCAGTTAAATACAGACACACTGTCCCAATATACTAAAACAACCGAGAATTCGATAAGGTAACAATAAAAAGCGATAGCACCTCATCACGAAGTTCAATAAAAAACAACGAAAAAAATGTTTATATGTTATGGTAATTTAGTAAAAGAAAAAACAAGTAATGATATAGGATACTGTGGGCGACTGTAATAATTCAGAGGAAAAACGCATGGAATAGAAAGTCCTAGTTTTTAGCAACTGCAAATATGGACTATTTCTTACAATGGCATAGGCTGCGTCTCCTATGTGAGCCCAAAGAAAAAGCATCCACTCAACATCAGCTCAAACCAATCATAAAAATTCAATGAGTTATTGCAACCAAAGTTACAACAATCACCACAAAATTAAACGATGTAAGATAAATACTGAAAACAAAATAATCTGTTATAGAAAAATTGCGAGGATTAATTAAATAGAGCAACAGAGTTATACTGAGGGACCTAGACAATAAACTGATATATGACTAACAATAAATTCAAGGAAAAGTCAACAAGAAGCAGAAAGATAGCTAGTTTAAGGTCAATAAGTTAAATGTGTAGAAGATAGGTGCTGTATAAGAGAAGGAATAAGTAATTGAAGTTAACTAATTGATAGTAGGGACAAAAAACATTAGGTAAATCGTTAAGGAAATGGAACGTGAAAAACTTAACTAGCATTTGGGTCAGCAGAGAATGGTTTAAGGTCTTTAATATGCCACCTTCCTTGGAGTTTTCCTTCAGCATCTTGAAGTTCATAGATAAGTGGACTAACGACACGAGTGACCTAACATAGAATGAATTTAGGCGCTAATTTTGAAGAAAATTTCTTATTTGCATCCGATAAGACATAATTCTTTTTCCAAACATGTTCGCCTAAGGCGAAGGAAATATTTCGTTTACGCAGATTATAGTGGTCCTTACTATTTTCGTAAGCTTTTAGCAAATTTTTTCTAACGTCGTTAAAGATAGAAGGTAATGACTGTTGGTCTTTGTCCCAGCGTAATTTTTCGTCAAATTCAATTACGTTAGTATCGTCAGGAACTGAACCATAATAGCTACCATCGATTGGGGTATATCTTCCAAAAACAAGAAATGACGGAGTGAATTGGGTTGCTTCGTGTTTAGATGTACACAAAGCTTGAGAAATTTTAAAGATATTTTCATCCCATGTAGTATGGTCCGAATCAATATAGGAAGAGATAGCAGTAATTAAGACGCTATTTACTCTTTCGGTAGGGTTTACCTTGGGATGGTATTTTGCGTTAAACCAAATTTTTTGTACTTTTGTAGTTCCTAACAAAATTTTGAAAGTCTTTTGAGATAAATTGCACCCCATTATCACAAAGAATAATCTGAGAAACACCAAAGATAAGAAATACATTTTGCTCTAAGAATTTAATTATAGCGGCAGATGTAGCTTTATGTAAGGGTTGCACCATAACAAATTTAGAAAACCACTCGGTGACAACTAAAAGATATTGGTTACCTTTTTTTGATCGGGGGAGAGGTCCTAATAAATCAAGCGATATTAATTGAAAGGGATAAGATACGCGTTTAAAGTTACCCATTAAACCAGAATGAGCCTCTTGAAACCTCTTCTGAGAACCACAAATTTTACAGTTTCTAATATAACGACAGACATATTGTTTTAATGTGGGCCAATAATATAGTTCAGATATTTTAGCTAAGGTTTTCGTAACACCAAAATGAGCAGCTATAGGATCATCATGACACAATTTAGGCACCTCACTACGGTTTGCGGTAGGGCTAACAAGTTTCCATCCAGGGATGTTAGATATTTTGCGGGATGAGGTAGATACAAATTTATATAATCTATTGTTCGTTACAGGGAAGGTGGGAAATTTATCGGGAGTTTCAGAAACTTTCTTGATCATATTAAGATACAAGGCATCAGGAATTAGATCTGGAAGATTAAGAGAAACGACATCACGAGATAAGGCATCAGGTACAATATTTAATTTGCCAGGTCTATGCCTAACGTCAAAGGTAAATTGAGAGATACACAAGTTCCATCTTGCCAAACGACCTGCGGGTTATTTTAAGTTGTTTAACCATGTGAGGGCTGCACAATCCGTAATTACTGTGAAATGTGTACCTTCAACATATCCACTAAATTTTTCAATACCAAAGATAACCCCTAATAGTTCACGTGCGGTAGCTGAATATTTTTGTTCGGCAGAAGTTAAGGCACCACTTGCATAACCGATAGGGTGTTTTAATCCATTGCTCACCTGAAACAACATTGCACCTAAACCAGTAAGTGAGGATCGGTTTGTATATAAAATTTTTCAACAAAATTGGGTGAAATTTAGATAGGTGCTGAAGTGATTAACGTTTTAATTTGTACAAAAGTCTGCTGAGCTTCTAAATTCCATTCGATAGATTGGGATTTCTTTTTATTTTTAATCAAAGCAGTAATGGGTGTACATATAGTTGAAAGGTTTGGTAGCAAAATACAATAATAACTAATCATTCCTATTAAACATTTAATTTCGGTAACAGTTTTGGGTGTTTTAAATTTAGTAATCACTTCGACTTTAGCAGGATCTGCTCGTAAACCAGTTCCATCGATAATAAAACCAAGAAATGTAAGGGAAGAACAGCAAAATTGACATTTCTCCCAATTTATTTTAAAATTTGCTGCATTTAGGCGTTTTGCAACTTCATTGAGTATAGCGATATGCTCTTGGAAGGAACTTGAGATAACTAATATATCATCTAAAAATACAAAGGCACGTTCCTGTTGTAAGATAGGACCTAACGTTTGATCCATAGTACGTTGTAAAGTTTGTGGTGCGTTACAGAGACCAAATGGCAAAAAATTATATTCGAAAAGACCTCGGCCTGGAACACAAAAAGCAGTTTTTGGGCGGGAAGATAAGTCAAGAGGTATCTGATAAAAAGCTTGTCTAAGATCGATAGATGGGATAAATTTAGCGTGTCAAAGCCGGCTTAAAATCGAATCAGTACGAGGTAAAGGGTAGGCGTCCGAGACAGGTCCAGAATTAAGCTTTTTGCCATCAAAACAAACACGCTATTCGTCATTTTCCTTACGAACTAATAATACGGGAGACATCCATGGTGAATTTGAGGGAGAGATAACACCAGATTCTAACATTTTATCTATTTCAGCATGCAAATGCTTTTGTAATGCAGGTGATAAGGGATATTGACGTTGCTTAAAAGGGAGCATCACCTGTAGAGATAATATGTGTTGCAGTGGTAACGTAAATACATAGCCGATTTTGGCATGTAATAGCTCGCAAAATCCCTTGCCCTCTAGATGTAAAGTACGTTTCTCATACATTTTTTAAGAAATATGATGACAAAGTCATAACTCGCTCTAATCCTATCCGACCAGGAAAATTAAAAAATGACCCTACTGTGTCGAATTTGAGATGTCTAAAATTTACATCCAACGATTCAATACAGTACACGATTAACTATAGTTATTAACTATGGTTATTCCACGCCGACCTAAATTACCACGCCTGACTAATGATCTGACTTTGAAGAATTTATTTTCAGAAAACTTCCTATAAAACAAACAAAATGGAAGCATTTATAGGATTTAAAAAGTATTATGTATATGGATGTACATGATTTTTATGACAATCAACCGTTTAAATAAAATAATATACAACGAATGCAACTTTTGAATTAGAATTTAATGTTTTGCTTTAATTTGTGTTAGGTTAGTTGTCTTTATTACTGGAAGAAAAACAATATTTGATTTTCTAAATAAATTTAATGTTTTAAATAATATTTAGGTTAATTCCAAAACCTCTTAACTCACATCACCTACGTAAACAGTAAAGCTATTATATCGTAATCCACACATTTCCTATAAACTTATAGCTCGTAACCCACAGTAGAAGAATTCTAATATGTCATATCCCACTTTCTAATATAGATATTTGAAGTAAATCTACGTTTAGTGTTCCAAAACAAGCGTTACTTAATTGTTTTTGTCAAATGAATTGCTAACGTGGGTCTTCCGCCAATCCTTTCATTATAAACTGATTACTTATTGCTACTGTAAAATTTGCTTCATCGGGGTTACGATGTCTTAGACTTAACTATCGATATGGAAAATAGTAAAAATAAATAGGAAATATAGGACACATAGGAAATGGTGCAGGATATAATAGAAGCAAAGAAAGGAAAGAGAGGTAACGCTACAGCTTCATATGTCATTGTCATAAATGTGTGTTTATTTAGCTCTTTTATAAATTAATTTTACAAGTGAATTAGTGATCTGTTTATTATTAAAATTTACCTGTAAGTGCTTTACTTGAACTATAACAACTTGCCTGTGAGTTGAGTGAATTTTGAAAACTTAGTTTCATTAGACATTTGTAAAATGTAAATTAGTTCTGCCATTAAAGTTGTTGTAGTTATCATGTATTAAATTAAAGGTATCAGAGGTCAACACCTTTATAATCAGCATTAGTGATAAACAGCAATTATCTAACTGTGTTGTTGTTTTATATAAATATAAACATTGAACTATAAAAATTTATACAGGACTAGCCTTGTGGTTTATACCCTGTTAATTTTCCATAATAGGCCAACATGACTACTGCATGTGCTACCTGTAAGCTTCAGTTTGATAATTCTGATGAAGTTGTTACATGTGAATGCTGTCAAGTTATCTTTCATGCTCCTGAATCTTGTTCTGGCCTAAAAACGAGTGAACTACATGCCATAATACTACAAAAACCCATACTCACTTTTTACTGCTTAGAATGTAGGTCCTATTTTAAACAAGTGCCTTCATTACTGAAGGAAATTGCTAATCTGAACTATTCTGTACAATGCTTTTCTAGAATGCTTGAACACATTAAGGAGTCTTCTGAGAAAGTTTTAAAGCGATCTAAACTTCTCGAATTTGAGAATACTAAGCTGAAAAATCAACTCACTGAAATGGAATGCAAATTACGCACCAAAGAAGTTGATGGCAACTTCTCTGCCAATATCAGCGCAGTTACTTCAAAAATTAATGAATCTTACCAAGCAGCTGAAAATCATTTATCTACTGTTATTTCTAAGCTCCAGAAAGATACTCCAATCTCTTTTTCACAAGTAGTGAGAAGGAGTAATACGGCAATAATAGTTAAACCTAAAAATGTTCAGCAAGAGAACAAGATCACGAAGGCTGAGGTACTTCAAAAAGCCATGCCAAAATTGATTGATTCCACTATTCCAATTACTAAAGTTAAACATATCAATAAGGGTGGGATTCTCATCAGTAGTGATACAGATGATTCCAATCAAAAAATAAAACAAATCATGCATGATAACATGTCTAATAATTATAATATAACTGAAATAAGGAATCCTCTGCCTAAAATTAAAGTTGTGGGTATAACTGAAAAACTTGATGCCACCTGTGTTGAGAAATTCCTAATAAATCAAAACAGCCACTTCTTAAGTCAGAATTTCAGCTGCAAAGTTCTTAGGATATGGTCAACCAAAAAGAACCGCCAGGTCTATCAAGCTCTTGTGGAATTGGATATACTTTCTTTTAATAATTTGATGGCTCTTGAAAAAAAAACTCTAATGGTGGGACTTGATAACTGTTCTGTCTTTGATGGAATTGAACCACGTAGATGTCTTAACTGCTGCTCTTATAATCATATAAAGGGAGTCTGCAAAAGTAATCCCATTTGTCCTCGATGTGCACTTGAACATGCGATTGATAAATGCACTGCCGATGAGGTAAAATGTATTAACTGCATTACTTACAAAAAAGTGTATCCCGATAAGACAGAAATCAATGTTAATCACACAGTATGGAATACTGACTGCTCTGTGTATAAATTAAAGTTAGGTACAGTAAGGGCTTCTATCTTCTCTAGGTAGCAATCACAGTTTATAACTCATTATGCAAACATAGTTAATTCTAAGGCATTGGCCAGTTACACATACTACCAAAATGTTAGAGGTCTCCGTACTAAAATGGTTGAACTGTATAACTTCTCTTTAATGTGTGATTATGAAATCATATGTTTAACTGAAACATAGTTGGGAGATGATATATATAAAAATGAACTTTTTTGTAATACTTTCAATGTTTTCAGAACAGATCGACATACTAATTTGGGTGTTAGCAGGGGAGGAGGGGTACTTCTTGTTGTTCACAAAAAATTCGTCTCTCATCAAGTTCCCTATACTTGTACGAATATTAACTATGATGTCTTAATTGTTGAAATTAAAGATTCCTATAGCCAGTCTATGATTATAATAACGGTATATATCCCGCCAAATCAAGTGAGGCATGCGTATGAACTTTTCTTTGATGAATTAATAAATCTTTATTTTATCTATGACAAAAATCTTATAATCATAGAGACTTCAACCTACCTGAATTTGCATTTAGTGACAACAGCCTGCCCAGATTGGTACCCCTTAATAATCTTGTAGCTTTCTTTGATCTCATACAGTACAACTACATATACAATCTGAATCAAAGGCTACTGGACCTAGTTTTTTCTAATTTGGCTTGCAACATATCTGAACCAAAGTGTGTTGACCTGCCTATTGACAAACATCATCCACCACTTTGCATTGAAGTACATAAATTACTTGTCAAAAACTATGCTAAAGCAACCAGTAAAGATACCCGCCACCATTTTAAAAATGTCGACTATATTGCCCTTTATGATGATTTAGCTACACTAGACTAGAACTCTCTGTACCACTTTGATGACATTGAAGCTGCTACAACTCGCTTTTATGCTTTATTCTTTGAAGTTATTGATTTGCATGTCCCTAGAACGAAAGCCTGTAGGAAGTCTTATCCATCATGGTTCACTAAGGAGATCATCAATCTTACTAAACGAAATTTTATGGAAGCAATATGAATTAAGTAGTGATACATTAGTATACAACAATTTTAGAATCCTACGAACTAGGCTAAAAATGCTATGAATATTGCTCACAATAATTTCTTAAGATCAATGAATGACAAAATAAAATCCGATCCGAAGAGTTTGTAGGCATTTGTGAATGATAAACGAAAGTCAACGAATCAACAAAGACAAATGATCTATGACAATGAGTCCTATTCTGATCCGTATATTATAGCGAATAAGTTTGCTGAACTTTTCAAATCTGCCTATACTTCCAGCTCCCATACTTCTGATCCTGAACCAGTCTCCTCTTATCCCAGTATTGGTGTACCTGTGATAGAGGAACAGGATGTACTCAAAGTTATTGACAAATTACAATCTAAATATACTGCAGGTCCAGACAACTCACCCTCTCTTGTGATTAAATATTGCAAGTTTCAAATTATCAAACCCTTAACCTTTCTGTTTAATCTCTCTCTCAAATATTCTCAATTTCCTAATATCTGGAAATCTTCTAAAGCTACGACCTATCTATAAAAAAGGGGACAGATCCTATATAATAAATTATCGGCCTATTGTCATCCTTAATAACTTCAGTAAAATATTTGAATTTGTTCTTTATGATTATATCTACTTTCAGTCACATTCAAAAATATGTCTGCAGCAATTCGACTTTGTTTCTGGTAGATCTACTGCAACTAATTTAACCAGTATGACACAATATTTTTCTAAATCTTCAAATGAGGGGATGCAGGTAGACGTGATATATACAGATTTGTCAAAGGCATTTGATCGGCTAGATCACAATCTGTTACTTCGGAAACTGTCTTACATGGGCTTTACACCTCAGCTACTGACCTTTTTCTCCTCCTATTTAAATAATAGAAGACTTTATGTCGATTATTTAGGCTCTCATTCCAAACACTTTATTGCTACCTCTGGAGTTCCACAAGGCTCTGTCCTTGGCCCCCTACTTCTTTATCATTTTCATCAATGATGTTGTTGTTGATATTGATTGTGAATGTTTAATCTATGCAGATGACATAAAATTATTCAACACGATAAGTCAAATAGAAGATTGCTCAAAACTGCAGCAGAATCTAAATAATCTACATTTCTGGTGTATTACAAACAACCTCCCAATTAATCCTGATAAATGTTCTGTTTCAAATTATTCTAGAAAGCATAATATAATTAAATTCCCTTATAGCATTGAAGGTTTAGTATTTCAAATCACCGATAGTGTTTTTGATCTTGGTGTACTGTTTGATGCCAAGTTAACATTTAGTTTGCATATCCTCAACACTATTAGGGCTGCACATAAATCGCTGGGTTTTGTTATTAGGATGGGTAAACACCTCACTATTGATACTCTAAAAATATTATTTTTTTGCCTACGTTAGGTCGAAATTGGAGTATTGTAGCATAGTCTGGAATTCTTCATACGTAGTCTATATAAATATGATTGAGAAGGTACAATGTCACTTTCTTAAATACCTAGCATACAAGGAGGACTCGGTTTATCCATGTATAGGTTACGACCATAACCTACTTCTACGCAGATTCTCTGTAACTAGACTTAAATCGCGACGTGATTTAAGTGCTGTGGTTTTTCTCTATAAAGTAGTTAATAACTTAATAGACACTCCCTATTTATTATCTGCTGTAAATTTCCGAGTACCTACATCTACCAGGGGCGACGAAATGTTTTATTTAAACACCCCAAGAACCAATGTGCTTAAGTTTTCCCCTCTGTACTTTATGTGCACAACATTTCAAAACAAATGTAAATCTCTTGATATCTTCCATGTTTCTTTGTTACACATTAAATAAACTTGTCTGTGCACAGATTAATCAATTATTTTAGTGTTCCTTGCCTACCCATCCTCTGCCTTTCCTTGTCTTTTGACTGTATTCTCTTTCAGGTTATGTTTTACGGTTTTTGTTTTTTTCTTGTTTAATATTATACTTATTGTATTTACTTATTTGACATAATTCCTTTTTTAATTTTTGTATTAATGTGTTACAGGCGGAAAAGCTACTAAGTATATATTTTCCAGTAAAATTATAAAATGGGGACGGCCTGTAAAACAAAAATTAAAGGGAAGTCACCGGCACTAGCTAGCGGAAGGTCGTGGATCATATAGAGGGTTAAAATTTTGCAGAAAGGGTTAAATTAATTTATAATATACTACAAAAAGATTTGGCACTTACCTTTCATAAATATTGTGGCTTAATGACAATTACCAAGGGCGCCAGACAAGTCGAAAATGTCCAAATGTTCGTGCAAAACCTAGAGAAACTTGTCATCCCAAGGAGGACAATTGTTCCTTTTAATCAACTCTTATCTTTTTGAATACTTATGCAACTTTCATGATAAAAAAATAATAAAAAAACTATTGACTTAATCAACGGCAAACAAAACTATTTAATTAACAGAGCAATAAACGTGAACCTCTTACATTCATTGATTTTAATTTAGAATTTTAATTGAATAGGTGAATATGGAACTATGAAAATTTTGCATACATAAGTAATTCCCAAACACTTTATATGGAAGAAACTTATCTTACAAATTTTACACTAAATTAATCCTACGGTTTATGGCCAAAACGTCCTAACAAATAAACTAACTAAAAATTGATCATGCTACTTAACTATAAAAACTTACTTACTAAAAATCGTCCATTGTTTGATGGCTTGCCTTCCTACGTAGAACAGCTCTTAAATTGGGGGAGAGAATCTCGCTTGTTGCTCTTGTTTGTAATTTTTAAATAATTGAGTGGCACACGAACCCGGCAGGTTCTTATTGACAATATCACTTAACTTGTGCGTCACACGCCTACAAGCTTTTTATTATTTACCTTGTATCACTATAAATCCACGAACATATGGGCGTAACCCTCGCGAACTGGAAAAGTTATCACTCCTTTCCAATTTCACTTTCGTGATACTAAGTGCAATTCCATATCTGTGATGCCGAAAAACGCTACCCGCGAACTACTGTGACTACGTTTCTACCTCTTGACCACGGACAGCCCCATTGGAATAACTAACGCTCTGGCTTTTGGCTAAGGTCTTAAGTTATATAGATTAATTCCTACTCTAACCACCCTTTACGTCATTTTCTGTTATCCAATGACTGAACAGAACCTCCCACAAAACAAGAATTCAGAAACCAAATCCAACCCCTTTCTAGATGAGGGTCACGGAAGCAATTATTTTTCTAAGGGTTTAAATATATTGTATCTTCTAAGAATTTCTTAATTATTGAAATGTGGACCATACCTATGGCGACAGTGGTCTGCCATTAACAAAAGATCGGTTAACCCACTTGAGCCGAAATGGATTTTAAATACAATGGATGTCTCCAGACTACTTAAAATTACTTGCAATCTTTGAAACAATTAAATAAAAATAACCACAAAAATATTTAAATTACTAGATACGTATTTCGACTACTATGTGGTCATCATCAGTAGGAAATCTATAATTAAATAATAATTAGCTGTTGTTCTGGAACACTTCAGAGGATATTCTCCTCACCACATAGGCTGAAGTGAACCTTCCCAACAAACAATTTACTATATTGTTGCTTTAAACACTATTGAGGATATTTTTCTCACCCGCAGGCTAGTGTTATTAACAACAAACAAGTTCACTAGCCTACGGGTGAGGAGAATATCCTCAATAGTGTTTAAAGCAACAATATAGTAAATTGTATGTTGGGAAGGTTCACTTCAGCCTATGTGGTGAGGAGAACATCCTCTGAAGTGTTCCAGAACAACAGCTAATTATTATTTAATTACAGATTTCATTGATGATGACCACATAGTGGTCGAAATACGTATCTAGTAATTTAAATATTTTTGTGGTTAAGGGTTTTTATTTAATTTTATTTAAATCGTGCCACAGTGTTCCTATAGATTATTAAATTGGAAATAGTTTTCGCTATTTATAATGTTTCGTTTTCTATAACCCGCTGTCAACAAAGAAAATATTAAGATGATTAAGTTTTTCAACAGAAAATTGCTTTTCTTTATTTACGTTAAAAGGTACTATTCCATTTTAATTTTATCAGATTCGTCAATCTGTAACCGACCTAAGCTTTAAGAGGTTTATGGTATTTGATTTACAAGGGTAGAGCTTTAAACTATGATGACCTGCCGCTGGAATTTCTAATAGTTTAGCCTGAAGCTATTTGTAAACCTGGTCTTTTATTATAAGGGAGCATAACTAAAATATGAAAGTAATTTATTGTGGAATTTTTGTCTATAAGTTATGCAAGTTACTGAATTTTAATTAATTAATTGATCTGTTTATTCGTTAATATTACAAAATAATGTTACAAATGTTTTTGATTTGGTGCCTACTTTGTAATTGGGTATAACCTGTTAAGTAGTGTATATAAATAAATAAATAAATTTATTATATTTCTGGCTGCATAAAATTTTCATTTTAATATTCATATATTTTTCTTATTTCCCGTGTGTACCTTTTTACGCCTTTCCTCAATTCGTTGTCCTTTAGTTTTCTAGCAGCTGCAAATAATTTTAAATTTTACTGCTTTGAAAAATTAGACGCTACTATCAAATTTTAACTCACTTTTGGGAGCTGGAAATTATGTTCCCGGGTAACATGCATCTTATTAGATGCCTAGTAATAATCTAAGCATTATCCCGACAGTAAAATATTTATTTACCATATGTCTCTGTATATAAAAAGGTCGAAAAGTCACAGTCAATTATTCAAAATTAAGCAGTGCTATATTTTTAATAATTTTATGGATAACCGGCATAGTAAATGTATCATGTAGTATCAATAAACTATTTGTGGAAGAGAATAGTTTACTATGTATACTCATTTGTTTATGTATAGCATTCAAAGGAATAGCTCACATAAAATTTGTGAAAGCAATATAATAAAAGTTTGTAAAATTCCTAAATGTTTGCATTTAAAGGAAATATTAATTAAAATAATGTTAATAAAACAATGATAGATGGTAAATGGATACCAAAAACGCTTAACATTTTTTACAATAACTATTTTATGTTTATTTGTAAAAAATTAGAGACAACCTTTAATGTATCAAACGTACTGTTGATCAACTAACTATTGTTACACCTATCCATTCTTAAGTTGTAAACTCCGACTCAGACTACTGTAATGATCTTCATTTTTGGGATGAAGTTTCAATTGACCTACATATTCTTTTTTACTTAAATTGGTAATTACCCGTTGAAAAAACTATTTGTCACATGTGTTAACAAATCAGTTAATTAGGATATTTTCTTTATCGTTAATTGTTTCTAACATACTGACAAAATAATTAATACTATTTTTAATTCTATTTGTTGATTAAATATGCGCTAAAGATTTAAAGGAAGATGCATTTTATTATAAATCGTCTTATTGTAAAATAAATAGAATTAATAAAATCAATACTTGTGAAATCCTTTTATGTTACATGTTTTTATGGACATACAAATAATGATAAACGGCAACCCCTATATAAGGCATTAAGATATTTTCCTAATCTACATAATGCTTAAATTTTGTTTAGTATTAAACCATAACATGTTTATTTATATATACAATTTGCCATCGTCAATATATTTTGTATATCAAATCATTGACCTAAATTCCATTTCTAAAATTAGTTTATAATTTTTTAATGTTTACATAAAGAGACTAAAAATAAGCTAAATAACAATTTTTTGGTTTTGTAAACAGCATATTTGACATTCATTTATTTGCATATTATGGAACCGTAAATATGTATTTACAACGGATATAATTTTTCAGTTACATTTTTAACATTATTCAGAGAACATAATGATAGAGGAATTTTAAAGAATATTGTTTACAATAAAAAAAATAAAATGATGATTATACTAATTGGTAACGTGTATGACTGATTGTTGTATAAATTTCTAAGTATATTTATGATGTAAACTAGTAATATCAAAAGCTAAAAAATTACTAAAACAAGGAAATGTTTATATTAATTAGATTATTATCGTTAAATTTGTAATCTTGTACCAGTTTATGGAGAGTTAGAAAATATATTTCTCAATATTCATTAAGAACTTTGATACAAACTTAATAGCATCGATATTAATATATAACTTTTATTAAATTAGATTATCGATAAACAAAGAATTGAAATTTTCTTTCACTCTACTTTAAATCTGAATTGCGTTTGATGATTGCAATTGCATACATTTAGAAGTATAAATCCTAAAATAAGTTTTGTGTTCTATAATAGATTGCAAATCAACATAATTGCTTTAACGTGCTATAAATATGTACATGAACTTGACATTTTATTGATTATAGTTAAGGAAGTTATTTGTTGCTTATTGATTGCATCCTTATCATATTATTTAAAATAGAATCGAAATCCTTGAACTGAAGAAAAATTTTTGCCTGTAAAGCACAACAGATTACTTACTTTTTATATCCTACATATTGATTATTCTGCATAAATACACACTTTTGAGCAAATTATTATAATTTGGTATAATTGCTATAGTATTGTTTTATTTTCTTTTCCAAAAAATATCAACTCCTAATTGGCAGTGTGAAAAAAGTAGTTTTCGGATACAACGGAGTCATTTTAAATTAAAAAATGTAACGATAAATAGCAAATAAAAAACATGTGTTATGAGTAAAATAGGCGTTAAACGAATTAAAATTTTGATTTGTCCCGAAGAGACGGTGATCCCGTCACAATTAAAGGCTGCATTGGCTAACTATAGTGATGCAGGATTAGGTTCCTATGAATAAATGAGAAAAGAAAACTAAGAAATACAAAAATAATAACAAAGAAAGTTTCTAATTAAATCTTTACACTACATTAACACACCCAAAAGGTCTTGTCTTGTCAAAATGGAGGGTTGCCAAACAATCTGACACCGAAATGCTTTCGATGTCATTTCTATACAGAGTTGGTTATTCTGCATACAACTCCTTTGCTTTGGTATCTTAAAGTTGGTCATAATGTCATAACAGTGCTAATTCCACCCACAGAGTTTCGAAATTACCTTCCAGAGCCGTAAACTTATGCCGTATTTCTACCATTAAGCTGTGTTCCATTCCCTAACCTCATTACATTTTTACATATTAGCTAACATCCCGTAACTTTTCACTTTCCAAACTTAACTTATTCATGGCCTCATACAGAACGGCCTTCCCTTCCATTAGCAATCACACCTTGTGAACCGAGTTCTATATAACTGACATCTATCATTCCCAAACCACCATCGCATTCTATTCTCAAGTAACTCTACATTTTTAATGTTTTCACGTAATCGAGTACTATTTAACTGACCGTAATTCACACTAGGATATAATTGTTATCCTTTATTCCTCTAACACTACAAATGTTGTCAGCAGTTTTTCATATATCTTGCTATTTTGTTATTGAGTTTATAATAAAATAACCCGCAGGAAGTTCCTGTTATTATGTTGTAACAGTTTTTTATGATTTTAATTAGCAAGAACGCGTTTTGAGACCTTGTCCTAAAAGAAGAGATACAACAACAATTCGGGTCTCACGATGTAAAGCATCATTGTAACGGTTCTAAATTTTTAATTATAATAATGAACACCTTTAAAATAATAGTACATGTGAGTCACGGTACTTCAGAATTTCTTAGGGAACTTAAAACTTTTATGTGTACAAGATGGAAAGATTAAAAAACTGTTGTGCCAACGACTAACTAGGTCATTACCCCACGGGAAAGTTAGAGATGAGTTGGGCTGAAATATTCTTTGCAAAACTGAAAACAAAATAAATTGAAATTTGACGACACTGTATCTATCAAGTACTAAAAAAAATAATAATTTTAGGGTAGATACAAAACCCCTTTCAAAGTAGATATTTTTAAAATATTCAATTTAACCTTTTGGAAAATTGACCAGACTAGAATCTATAATAAATAATTTGTATCCAATAATAATATTTAACAAAAATAAATAATTTCATACTTAATATTTAGATGAGCGCCAGATCCGATAATCACATACAAATTTAATCAAAAACTAATTTATTATATCATAAAATAATTATTAGTGAGAGTTTCAAATATAATAAAGTTGAAACAAATACTACTTTCAAGAAAATATACGTTCGTAGTAAAAAAATATTAATTAAATAATCAACAAAAAGTCAATTCAGTTGGGAACCGGGTCTACAAGCTGGAACGATGGAGGTTTTCGTGGCTTGAAACTTAACCGTTTGTGGGAAAGGGGGTTGAGAAATAAATCTGTTGTGGGATTCGACAATAATAATTCACCTTTAACCATTAGTCGCTGGTTGCTACTCTTAGATTGGTCGGGTTCAGGTTCCAGCTGGTTGCTTGAGGTGAAAAAGGCAATGGCTCCACACTGGTTTCATAGACTGATTATAAACAAGAATATACAACATATTTGTGGCATTTACTGACAGTTGGTATGACAAAAATTGTAAGCTCACTAATACTTGAACATCTACGATGCTAGTAAGCTTGAGGGTACATTTTATTGACTCAAAAAAATTTATTGGTTCGAAGGTATTTTGTTCACTCTAGGGAAATTGCTGGTTCGTAGGAATTTGCATACTCGTAGGAATGATTATCTTTATGGTTTTCAGTTGAATTGGGATAAAAATACAATTTAATTGCAAGTCTTGTTTTTAAGCACTATTTTACATGAAAACTAAAAGTATACAGGCAAGGTTCCAACAATATGGAAGCACAGTTTTATTAATCCGATATTAAAATTAGGTGACAAAAATTTGATTCAGAATTACAGAGGAATTTGTATTCAATCTTCAATACCGAAATTATTGGATTGCTTAATAACTCATCATTTGTCCTGGAAGTTTAAATAATTTATCATCAATAACCAACATGGATTTGTATCCCAGAAATCAACTATTACAAATTTACTTGTTTATACCAATGACATAACTGCAGCGTTAGAAAATGGACTTCAGGTAGATGCTCTATACACTGACTTTATCAAAGCCTTTGACAAAGTAAATCTCAATATTTTGATTCTTAAACTACAAAAGGCAGGTGTAGATGGTATGATCTTGAAATGGCTTAGTAGCTACCTATATGGTAGATGGCAAAGTGTCAAGTATAGACAATTCACTTCTTACAAGTTTCCGGTATACTCTGGAGTTCCGCAAGGGTCTCACCTTGGTCCTCTCCTATTTCTAGTGTTTGTCAACGATATTAAACATTGTACATTTTTGCTGTTTGCTGACGACCTAAAAATTTACAAAAATATTATTTCTACAAGAGATCACATCTTTGTCCAGGAAGACCTAAATTCTTTTAACAACTGGTGTAAAATAAATAGACTTTCTTTGAACATCAACAAATGCCTAACCATAACCTTCTCTCGTGCAGTGTCGACTACAATAACAGAATATTATATAAATATCGATGTTATTGTACGAGTTTATGAAGTTAAAGATTTGGGTGTTTTGATAGATTCTAAACTCACTTTTAATTCCCATATTAATACTATCACCAAAAGAGCTATGCAAATCTTAGGATTCGTATTCCGATATAGTGGCAAATTTTCAATAACCACATGCAAACTGTTATATTGCTCTTTAATAAGAAGCATCTTAGAATATGCTTCCATTATATGGTCGCCCTTTTATAAAAATTATATTGTTAAAATAGAAAGGGTCCAAAAGAAATTTCTTAAATTTATTACATATAAGATGGAACTTCAAGAGCACTAATGTCAAGAATTGTCTCTATTACAATCACTTCGATTAGTTTCATTACTGGATAGGCGGATATTGAATGATTTATGTCTTCTGCATAAGATTATTAATGGTTACATCAACTGTACCGAATTACTAGTATTAATTCAATTTAATGTTCCAGTTAGACAATCACGTACTTTTCACCTATTCCACAGTGATTGCCACAGAACCAATTATGGATGTCACTTCTATCTAAATCGAGTTGTAGCTTCTGCAAATACATTTAGTGAATTAAATTGGTTTGGTAGCAGTCCTCAGAGCTTCAGGCAAACATTATTAAATTTGTATAATTAATAAGTTTATGTATTATTACACATTTTATATTATTTTTTTTTAATGTAAATGGGGTATCCCGTTTATGCACGTATGTGCAAATAAATTAAATTAAAAACTTCTATAACAAGTTAGACCATCAAGATTAAATGTTATTTCTTTAAATCTAATTTAATGTTAGCGTAACGCATCACGTTACACATGTAGAAGATCTTACTTCTAGGTGACTTCGTACCAATAGCCCAGTAAAATGACAAAATTTGAAGAAAATAATACTGACTGGGCTGAAACTTTGTATACAGGCTTGTTTTAGGGTACTATTTAATATATTAAAAGTCCCCATGTCTAGATGCTACGTTGCGGGCAAGAGAGGGTCCAAAAGGTCCAAAAAAATTAGTTTTTCACAAATAACTCAGAAAATATCAACTTTGCATACATTTATTTATTTATTTATTTATCAAAATTGTAGCTTACAAAATTCCGCACATTTTCGTTTTTTATTCAAGTCTGTACGACCAAATGGAGCAGAGATATAATTTTTTTTAAACATCGGTAGTTTTGCGATGCAACGAAGATGCGTACGTGAGTCGCGCATTTTTCACTAATATCTCAAAAATGGACTCTCGAATCGAAAAATGTTTTAAATAAAAGTTGTAGAGAATCTAATTACGAACAATTTCGTTTTTTATTCATTTCTGTACGGTCCAAATTCGCTGAGTTATTAATTAAAAGAAATTTTTTTATGTTGATAGTAGATGTTTTGCATGTAAAAATCAGTATTAACTCTGAAAGTATAGGTCGTACACATATAGTATGTATAATGAAAGTAGAAGAGAATATAATTTTGAACATGTTGATGTATGCATGAATCCATTTTGGTAAAGAGCAAAAAAATGAAAAAATTTCATTTTTGAGTACATTTTGGAAAATATCTTTTTCTGATTGGTTGAAGGCAGTAATGTTATGTATTTTTCTTGAAGATATTTTAATTATCTTTAAAATGAGATGTCGTAGAGCTTTTTTCATTGAAAATTTGATGAGTTACAGGCGTTTAGTTCAAAAATATGTGGATAATAATTTTTCAAAAATTAATTTTATCTTGTTTTCATTACTTCATATATATATATATATATATATATATATATATATATATATTTGTAATATTATGTGATATATATGAGATTGAACCTTGACGCACTGAAGTACCACTCAGATATAGACTTTTAGTTCGTAGAATGATTGATGAAGGAGATGGTGAGGGTAGTTACTTGTTAAAGATATATAAAATGATAATTAAGAGAAAATGAAGTTTTAAGATTTCAAATTGGGTGTTGGTGATTTCGTAAAGTAATTTTGAAAAGTATGTGCCAATGAAGTGAACTGCTGTTGCTTGTATATCATAAATTTTTGTTTAAATATTTAAAAGAAAACTTCACTGCCATGTGAATATGTATGTGTAGCTAAGATTTGAAGTCACTTAGTACGTTTTCATTTGATTTGAGTTAAGTATAAGATGTTAAACTTTCACTTTCATTTGAATATGTACGTAAAGCCTAAAAAAAGTCAATTAGTATGTTTTTATTAGATTTAAGTTAGTTATAAGATGTAGAAGTTTTATTTTCTTTTCAGTATATAGTTGAAAGTCTATTATATCATTTGAATTTCACTTCTTGTAACGTTGTAGACATCCAACTCATCTAAAAAGAAATTTAGCACTTGTTGTAAAGATTAAAATATCAATCAAAATTTATAAATTTTCGGCCAATGACATTTGTGTATTAGTTTACTCCAAATTAGAATTTGACAAGAGCAATAAGATCTGTTAATAAAAAGTTGGATCATAGAATGTTAGTTGGAAAAGAATTGTAAAAGAGTAGGCTGGTTTAACGTTTTAAAGGGATCTCCATGAGATAAGTGACAGTTGTTGAAATTTAGAAAATTAAGAGAAAAACCGATTTTGAAAAAGACTGAAAAAGGAACTTTACAAACTAGAGAACAAAAAGTATAATCTTTTTTTGCAACAGTTTACGAATTGTATACCTTTTATTATTGTAATCTCCAACATAAAATTCAACGTATGAAAAATGTATTTGTGATATTCAAAGTATAAAGGAACTGTTGATATTAAAAAGTGATAAATGCAAGTGTCCTTGTCATTGTCTTATTATTGACCATTGATTTCTGGGAGGTTTTTTGTGTAGACAGAGGAGTTCTAAAGTGGTGCTATCAGAACGCTGGAATTGCTGAACTTTTGGTGTCAAGCACGGTTTTGATTTCACGAAGCTGAGTTTCTTGATAAGACCAACGACGATAAGTATATGTGTCTCTAAAGATTATTTGGCGTACCTTAAACCCTACAATAAAAGGTGTAAATTCAGTAATACAAATTTTTAAAACGTACTTATCCACAGGTATTAAGAACCCACATCTGGTTCGAATCGTCGCTGTAGGCAGTGGAGCTTCATTGTTCAGCAGCAAGACGTTTCATTGGAAGTTCAGGTTGTATTATTATTATCTGTGTCATAATTTAACCACTTAACCCATTATACTCGATTGAAATCTTAAATTATTAACTAATATAAACTGTTTTACTGTGCGTATTTTTTAAGTAATTGTTTACACTGTCACATTTAGAAATTGCTTTAGTAGAATTAACTAGAGGTCATTTGACTGGCAGTGTCACATACATCTGTATATGGTTCAGAACTCACGCTGTATGCAGATATAGATTTATTCACAAAATTAACCTGAGATAAGAGTTTCATTGGTCGAGGCGCAGATTTAAAGACTCAATAGAAAAATTAATAAATTAATTAAAGAAAGGAAATTATAGGGCAATTTGGTGCATTGTTAATTTGCGCATATATTATAATTATCAATCCTAAAGGGGGTTATATTAGAATATATATATATATATATATATATATAGTTATTAAGATGAAATGAAAACCCAACTTTGTATTTAAAGTTGAATTACCATTTCAAATCGAACTAGTAATTGAAAACCACTAAAAGAACGGCTACAGCAGGACTTGAACCTGCAACCTCTGATTTTCCGGATCAGCGCTCTAACCAATTGAGCTATCTAGCCTAATTGTTTAGATGATGTTATACTTAATACTACTGAAGCTTGGCTCTTGTTAACGATTTTCAATTACGTCTTGTATTTAAGGAAATTGAATCTAGTTATATACATAATTCATGTACTAATAACTTGATCATCCCATTTTTGCAACGTTCGGAATAGTACAAACATGTAATTATATTATTATTAATAGAGAAGAATAATCCACATTTGGAATGCAAATGAATGCTTAATATATATTAATAGTTATTAAGATGAAATGAAAACCCAACTTTGTATTTAAAGTTGAATTACCATTTCAAATCGAACTAGTAATTGAAAACCACTAAAAGAACGGCTACAGTACATGAATTATGTATATAACTAGATTCAATTTCCTTAAATGCAAGACGTAATTGAAAATCGTTAACAAGAGCCAAGCTTCAGTAGTATTAAGTATAACATCATCTAAACTTCTAAACAATTAGGCTAGATAGCTCAATTGGTTAGAGCGCTGATCCGGAAAATCAGAGGTTGCAGGTTCAAATCCTGCTGTAGTCGTTCTTTTAGTGGTTTTCAATTACTAGTTCGATTTGAAATGGTAATTCAACTTTAAATACAAAGTTGGGTTTTCATTTCATCTTAATAACTATTAATATATATTAAGCATTCATTTGCATTCCAAATGTGGATTATTCTTCTCTATTAAATATATGTATATATATATATATATATATATATATAATAATGTAATAACGGGTTTATTGGTCCAATTTTTTAATCAGACTCTTTATTTATTCGACAAGCTTTCAATTAATTTTTTAAATTTTCATCAGGGTCCTATGTAAGAGCAGTTATGAACATCAACTATACTAAGAAATTACAAATACTTACAAAACATGTACATTTATTTATTTATAAACTATTTAGTACTCATGTTTTGTAAGTTTTTGTAATTTCTAAGTATAGTTGATAAAGATTTAAAAAATAAATCGAAAGCTTGGCAAAAAATAAAGAGTTCGATTAAAAAATTGGACCAATAAACCCGTTATTACATTTATTATAATTAAATCCTTGGTCGTTATCTACACGAACAATTATATATATATAAGTTTGAGACATTTTTGACAAAGATTGGATAACATTTGACCAATGATCAGTAAATACTAGGGTTAGTTGTACATAGCGGCAAAATTTCACTGTAAATATTAATTAATATTAGTTAGGAAACTTAATTTTGAGGCGCATAATTGCATAAACATATGTGAAACGTAATTTCGTTAAGCATAATTTAGATTTGTTCTTAAATAGCGTATGAATTGGGTAAATACAAAAGCTTTCAGGTTTGTAGCTTAAAAATCAATAATAGAATAGGGTTTAGTAGTATAGCATATTCCAAGAAGCAGTTGTTTATTCGAACTTGTGCACATGTTAAAAATTCTAGGAGGTAACATTGTGTAAACAGATAACGAGTATAAAAGCTTGTCAACGAGTATTAAAATTGCGGGAAAGAGATGAGTTGGGGGACAAACACAGGTGTTTAGCATGTACGAAAACAGATCGATATAAAGAGAAAGATTATAGTTTACATGATATAGTAAAGAAAGGAGAGTAGCATATGTTTAATGACCGTTGGCTTAGAAACGCCTGCTAGATAAGAAAGTTAGAGGGTGACGAGAGGGACAAAGACACGTTATGTTTTCGGAAGATATCGAGTAGAAAAAGAATAAGAAATCTGGGGAAATTTTACAAACAGTGTACGACTGTTAGATTAGGTAAACAAAAGCAGGATAGACGATGATATCGATCGGTTAGGTAAAACAGGACTTGTGAATAGTGGGGGAACAACATCTAAAGATAACATAAGATGAGAAATTTTAAATGCAAGTAGGAGCGAAATGAGAGATATGCGCGTACACAGAAGGCGTATTTAAGAGGCTAAAGTAAAACGACACTTAGCGGGTTTTCGTAAAAGACAGTGCCGGTTGAAAATTTTTAATGAGGATTTCTGCATAAAGCATTTGTTTGGAGTGAAAATTCTGGGATTTCGACGACCGGTAACAAATTGTACCTAGAATATCTCAAAAATAATTGTATGTTTTCTGGAATTGAGCGACGGTTGTGTTGTTTGTGCTGTTACCAAGAAAAGTGTTATAAGAGTATTGAAAATAGATGCTACGAGGTGGTGGAAGCTCTCTTCTCTTTTACCTTCGATGGCCATCCAAGCTACTTACAAAAGTGATTAAGTGAAGTTTAGATCTTATAAAAATTTAATGAGCACAAGTGGGTGCACAAATATTTTGGCAAGTCTGAAGCAAACAAAATGCAGTAAATAATTGAAATTAAATATCAAGTAAGTACCATTATACTACATGTGACTGGAGGCAGTGTGTGTACTCTGAGTACATATCGAGTTTATGGATGGACCAGTAGCAGGTGTACGGGAGCATGGTAGTACCGTGCATTTGTGTGGAGGAATCTGGTTAGAAGCGGTTTGTTCCGGATGGTGAGAGGCCACCTGGAGATAGTATTTGAACGTGCAGTCGAGAGGGACGATCCCGTTGAAGATGGTGTCCATGTAGAGAGCTGGTGATGCAAAAATCCAGGTAACTCTACCTTATAAAACTATTGTTTTTTTTGTGATTTTGTGGATGACAATTTGGTGATTTTTTGTCTATTTATTATAATGTAAGGACATTTTAATTGATGATTTACCTTGAAAAAACTAGATGAAAAATTATTTATGTAATATTTTGATGGTATCACATGAAGGTGAAACTTTAGCTTTTTGTAAAAAGTAAAAGGGTTTTTGGTAATTTCAGTGCTGCAGTCAGCACTTAGATAAAGAAAGGTATACTATGAGCTCGTATTTGACATGGGGTGTAAAGTAAAATTTGGAAATAAGCCCAGTTGCCTTTAGTTCATGATTGATGTAATTAAATTTCAAAATTATTTTCGTTAAAAATGAGATTTATTTTCTAAAGTGATAATATGTGTTAGATACTGAAATCCATGAGGAGTGTAAACTGAAATTTTAAATAATTATTGGGTATGCTAATAAATCAAGATGTACTTTTGGCAGTCAACTTTATTTTTAGTATGATAGGATTTTCAGGAAGCGAGTGAGCAGCTGTGGCGTATATCTCTGAGGAAGCTGGAGGTTTTGGTGTCCGAATTGGAAGGCATCTTCAGATGATATTGTTGTTGGGTGGTATGAATTGCTAGTCTAGGTGGAAGGGCTTCAATATCAGGTAGGTGGAAAATTTTGTAATTTTGCTTTTACCTTTTGTTAAGACCGTTTAATTGTTCTCTTTGAAAGTTATGTTTTTGATACATCTAAAATTAATTTTTTACTTTTTAACAAAATAGTACTTAATACCTTGATTATTTCTAACAAATGAAAAAATATATAGTTACGCCCTTTCTGACTTTTCATTTTGTAACTAGCTAATGCGTTACATCCAGATATTATTTAAAATATTATTAAAATATTTCGGTTACTGCCAATTTTATAAATTATAATGCCAAGTACAGATTAATCTACACCGTTCATAAATGATCATTTTATTTTAACACTCTCAGGCTACATCATCACTTTTCGAGAACTTTCTGTATACAATGTATGCATTTATTACGGCAAATGCAACGCGTGCGTTTCGCATACAAGCATGAGCTTATCCATCATGATTGTTTTGCCGGAAAATGATGGTTTAAATTTTGCATGGTAGTAAGTAATAAATCTAAGGTGATCTGTTGAATAAGTGTTTCCTAGTTGGATTAGTGATTTTTGTTAATGCAGTGAAAATCATTTATGCTCAAGTATTATAATTGAAGTAGTTTATAACAAAAAAAGGTAAGGGGCGTTAAAATTTTTACTGCATGAGATTTATTTGCTAATTGTGTTGCTTATAAATGCACTTTTTCTAGTTATAGTTTTAATTACTTTTGTCATTTAATATTAGTGATTTTAGTTTGAAATATTGGGTTGATGCATAAACATTATTATTTAAACGTTTATTGCAGTTTATTACTTGCTCGTCTTACAAAAGGAATAATGAATGAAGTTTAAAGCGTTGTCCAGCAGAGGAATTTCTTGCCACTTATTAAAAACAATTGATCTATAGTTTGTCATTATTTCATATCATGTCTACACAAAGAATATTTATGGAAGGTTTGAAGCCGAAACACACAAACATGCACAAAGGCAAAAGAATTAAGATATTAGAGGACATTACAATAAAACAGGGAAATGAGGTAAGATCGATTTTTTATTTTTGTTGGGTGTTTTTAATCTTCTTCATAAAATTATTTTTGAAATTAGTAATTTAATACTTAAATGTAAAATACCTATTTAATAAATCCTTGCTTTTATTCTTTTCAGGTAATAAAGAAAGTGATTAATATTGGTGATTCTAGCAAAGGCCAAAAGCGCTCCAGTGGCCAAGAAAGCATTTTGTTAAACAGCGTAACAATGGCAAGTATAAGGTTATCATAAAGTAAGGGATATATTTTAAATCATTACAACTTTTTAATAAATTAAGTTAGTAACATAAAATAAACGAAATCTAGTTGCTTAATGAATGGGATTTTACCGTATCTGTGAGAAACAAAAGCGTTGTCATAACAATTGTTGACACTAGTGTCAAAACGAAATTATTCAATTTGAAGTTTTATTTTGAAATTAAAACTCAAGTAAACGTTGAGTTCAAACGACTCAACTGTAATAACATGGATTTACAAACAAGAATTGGTTTAGTTCAGTGCTATTATGAATCCGGCAGAAATTACACCGCTGGATTACGAAGATTTCGCACGAGAATGGGTTTGAGAGCGGGACCCTGTCAAATGAAAGCGTACCGCAATTTGATACAAAAATTTGAAAGAACAGGGTCTGTAACTGACTTACCAAGATCAGGAAGACCAATAATTAGTGATGTCCAAGTTGCAGAGGTTCTTCATGAAAATCAAGACATAGCCAGAAGCAATTCACTCGCAATCAGCAGTGCAAATGCGATATCCAAGCGATTGCAAATGCCGTATACCACGGTTTGGAAAATTTTACGCAAAATTCTAAACATGTATCCATATAAACAGAAAATGCTGTTTGAATTAAAGGACGCAGATTTGGCTACTAGGTACGATTTTTCTTTGCGAGTAATGGCTCAGATGGAAATTGAACCCGAATGGTTATCCCGTATTTTATGGACAGATGAGGCACATTTTACTCTGAATGGTGGAGTCAATACTCAAAACTGTAGAATCTGGTCTGCAGAAAATCCGCAACAAATCGTTCAAAAGGTCTTCATGACAAGAAAGTCACCGTTTGGTGCGGTTTTACAGCTGATTTTATTATTGGTCCGTATTTCACGAGGAAATGCAGAATGGACAAGCCGTATCTGTAACTGTAAATGGTGAACGATACTTGCAAATGTTACAAAATTATGTTATTCCACAGCTGCAAAACGAGCACTACGGAATTGAAAACATCATTTTATGCAGGATGGAGCACCCCGCACATTTTTCGACCAGTCAAAGAATTGTTAACCAACGTTTTTCAAGATCGCGTGTTAAGCAGACATTTCGTAAATTCATGGCCACCAAGATCACCTGATCTAAACCCAGCGGATTACTGTCTGTGGGGTTATTTAAAAGTTTAGTGTTTAGAAGACGACCAACTACGCTACAAGAATTAAAAGACAGTATTACGGAGCAAATTGGTACAATTCAACCAGAAATGTTACGAAATGCTGTGTACAATTTGGAGGTAAGGATGGTGATCTTACAACAACAAAATGGAGGTCATATTGAGCAATTGCCGTAACCTGTTTTGGGCATACTAAATCCCATTTCATAAGCAATTAGATTTCATTTATTTCTTGTTATTAACTTAATTTGTTAAAAAGTTATCATAATTTAAAATATATCCCTTACTTTATGATAACCTTATATATTAGAATTAGGTAATTCAAAACAAATTGAGGAAATCGAGTCCGAATTACATTAAAAAAAAATAAGTACTGCGTTAAGTTATACTATTTCGTGTCCAGCCAATGTTGTTGAAAGTTGCAAGATTAACACAGAATCGTTTGAAATGTCAGCATATTATATCAACAGTATTGACCAAAATATTATAACAACGAATGAGCTTTATGAAGTCCGAATAGTATCGACGGAAAAGAAATAGAAAAAATTGAAGGCCAAACAATTGTTAATAGTACAGATAGTGACATCCAGAGCCCATCATCAGAAAAAGACCCTGATAGTCTGAATTGAAGCAATCAAAATGTCTCTACAAATGAGGCTGAAGTAGAAACATTCTCAAGGAAAGTTAACATCACTGAAAAAAATACGAACAACAGTGGAACAGAACCAATAGTGACCGATATTGGCATTAAAGTATTGAAAGAAGTAGAAAAAAAATTGACGCTTGAAGATCCACTAACAGAAGAAGACATATTAAACCATCATGGGCTTGACGGGCATGAAGAAACTTTCTACGACCCACCTCCTTATGATAATACAAGCAATGAAGAAGGTAAAATTGAAACCAAATTAAATATTACACAAAATGGTTCTCCAAATTATTGCAAAATACCCACATACACTTAACAAGAAAAAATCAAAGATGGAAGTATCGTACGTAGATTTTATGGATACTGATGACAAAACCTTTCAATATTCGTCATCTTCTGCTAGTTTCAATAGCTCTCCTGACGAGGACGCAGAATGTACAAAAAAATGTAAGAAAAATAAACAAAAAATGAAACCAGTAAGGAATCTTAAAAGCGACGTGGAAGTCCTAAAATCAATTGAAAAACCATCACGAAACAAAACAATAAAAACAATACAAAAAGAAATCTGAGGTAAGAAAAATTTTCGAAAGCAATATTGTGATACCGATGGTAGAACAATAAAGGGGGCAAAAATGGCTCCTAATCCTTGCATTGGTAAAAAATGTAGCCATAGTTGTGGTGATATTTCTGAAGAAATAAGAGAAAAGTTATTTACGTACTTTAACGAGTTGGGATGCCATCAAAGGAGACGTGATTGGATTGCCCAATGAGTTGTCAAAACGAAGATAAAACGAAAAAGCACAACAAGTGGTGAGAGTGGGCGAGCTTTCTCATTTGCCTATTACATTAATGAAGACGAAGGCAGAAGACAAGTTTGCCAACAATGGTTGATATCGACTCTCTGCATTACTCAAAAATTCATTCTGTATACACTTAATAATATGTCAATAAGTTTTTGCCAAACTAGACACCAAAGGAAGAAATCCTCCCCCACATAAATTTCCAGAGTGTGCTTACGAAGAAGAAAAAAAGTCTGTTCAAAGTCTTTTATTGGTGCTTTCACATTATAGTCGCAAGGATTCAATGCGAGTATATTTACCTCAAGACACTAAATCTTTTGCAAATTTGTATAGAATTTATAAAAACTACTGTGGTGAAAACAACGTTTCACAAGTTATTTCGGAACAAATTTTTATTTCTTGGTTTAAAGAATCTTTCAATATAGGAATACATATTCCTAAAAAAGATAAGTGTCAATTATGTGTTCAATTCCAGAATAAAGAAGATAGAACTGAGCAAGATATCAAAAACAAAGAGGTACATGATTCTGAAAAAAAAATGCTGCCATTTTTCGGTTCAAGTTCTACCCAGGACTACTCTGAAACTAATTTTTTTTGTTGTTTGGTTTGGACGCCAGTGATACGAATTTTGTTGTAGTTGTATGATGGGTGCTAGTGAAACTTAATTTTCTAAATGGGCGCCAGTGAACAAAAATCTTCCGACATAGCTAGGGGTCTATTCCTGGGTAGAGCAATAAGAAGTGGGGGGGGGGGGGAGTTGAGTTTTGTTTGCAAACAAAAGCTAAACTAAGTTAAATAGGCGCCACCAAGTCCTGAGATAATCACGATAAGAGCAAAACATAATTCTAAGGGCAGACGTGGAAACCCAAAGATATAACGATCGCCTTCGTTAACAAAAACCTGTCATAAAAAATAAGACGCAGCTCCTGTAAGAAATTACAAAGATTAAATAAAAAAAATGTAGAACACCATTTGTGTCCTATAAAAGTATCAAAAATAAAAAATGTATATCCAATATGATATTGGCACAAAATTATTATCCAAAAATTCTACCTTTATGTTATCAGATTTGATCGCATTTGACCAAAATAAAAGTCTCAAAGTTTAACTAATTGTTTACTGAAGTAAAAAAAACTTTCTTTTAAAATTTCAAAACTTTAAAACAGGTAAAAAATTTCAACAATAACATTTATAACAAAGTCAAAATGTTGTCTTTTTAAAGCAAAAGACTGCTCTCTAAACATAAACTTGTTTTAAATATTTGATCAAAATAATTTGTAACCACAATGCATTGAACTAACATTTCTATCCTGGGCAGATCTTATCAGGTAGATTACAGTTTCATAATTAGTACGCAGCGTGTTTTTAAATTTTGATACTTAGTTTTTATAATTTATCTATGAATAAAAGCTAATTTCAAGATCGAAGAATGTTTAATTTGAATTTTAGGAAAGCTGCACGAAACATCTGCTTTCACGGCAAACATCTGTCAAATGTGCTACATTACAAAAAAAGGTATAACGTCGAAAATATACCTTGAAATTTATCTGAAGTTCAAATGGAACAAAGCTTACAATTATATAAACCTAACCTGACAAAATTTCTTTCTGCAGTTTGTAAAACCAGTTCAACAATAATCGAATATGAAACAGGTCATATGTTTATAAACATGATAGCAACTTTCGTGCTTTTTTTATATGACTGTCTGTTTGTCAAAGTCTAATGACATTCCAACCACATGCAAAAATTTCTTAAATGTAATAACGAACCAAAACTGCATCTGATTCTCCTAGACAAATCCAAACAGAAATTCCATCAGTTCCAAACAATACTATAAGCCATTTCAAACTAGGATAACAGCAATTACGACCACATGTCTGCAATTTCCAATACAACTTACAAAACCAAAATCTTCACTTGTCCTTCTCTATCGTTTTTCGTAGGCGCGCTAAATAAATGAAACAAAATTAAATTAAGTTCGTACAATGTATAAATTACAAACTGTTAGTAGAAGTTACTGAAATTAATCCAAGTCTAGCATGACTTGAACCACTCACACAAATAATTCAACCAAAGGTGGCATGCCTCTAGTCTGGAATACATCTTGATAAATTGATTGCTAGGGAGCGACTCGCTAACCAAACTCAAAACGAATCATCGCGACGGTATTAAAGATTCGCGGTTAAAGGTGGGGGAATACGTAAAATGCAGGATTGCTAGAGATGCTTGACAAAATAACTGTATGTCACACAGATATTTTACTATAAGAAAATTATTAAAACGAAGCGTTCCATTAGGTACTATATGGAACATTATTAAAGAATAAAGCACGCTTAGCGCATTATCCTCATAATTCAATGCGAATAAATACTAATCAAATTAAACATATTACAACACAAAAAAAACAAATCCGTAGTCTGTTTGAGCTTTGACTTCCAAAAGGTCCTAAATACACCGTATCGTGATTCGATGCTACTATTTTACAGTAGGAAATATGCAGTATACAACTTTATTGTGTATGAATCTGGTAGCGGAGAAGGGTATTGTTACGTGTGGGGAGAATCGGATGCAAAACACGGCTGTAATGAAATTGCGTGTATTCTATATAAGTAAATAGAAGAAGTTGATAAGAGGGAAGCGGTTCGAAAATTAATACTTTATTGTGACAGTTGCTGCGGACAAAACCGCAACCGGAACATACTTTGCATACTTAACTATGCACTTCAAAATTCCATCAATTTAGAATGCATACAGACTAATTATCTTATTCCCGGGCACACGTATATGCCTGCCGATTCAGTTCACTTTGTTATTGAAACGGATGTAAAAGTTGACTTGTTTGGCCTACATCTCAGTGGCCAACAAGCATTTATCATCATCATCATTAGGTCTTCAGTCCTGGAACTGGTTAGACGCGTACCATCATTGTTTCCTATTCTGAACTAACCTACAGATTTCCCTGAAATATGCACAGTCTGCATCTATAACTATCTGATCTAAGTCAATATTTACCTCTTTTTTTTCCTATCTCTGCTTGTAATATATCCCATACTATTCACCAAAAATCCCTTAGAACGTAGTCTCTTATCTTTTTCCCCAGATATCCTTGTTCCCCTACTATTTCTATAACCTATTTCTTATCATCTTTGTCTGTCCATGCTATCGTCCTCATACATCTGAAGCACAGCATTTCAAAAGGCTGCTACCGTTTTTCTGTCTGCGTTTCAGACTGTCCGTATTTCATAGGCATACTGTGTTGTGCTCCACACATATGCTTTCACAAATTTTCTTGTTGTTCTATGTTTGTTGTCTTTCCTCAGAGGCGCTGTTCTTTCTTGTTAGGTGCCGTTCCATCACCTTCTATTGTTTTACAATTATATACCCTATTTCTCCGACCATCAGTGGTTGTGAAGGGAGGTAAGCAGCCTGTGGCTGCCAAGTTCTCCCAACACTTAACCATTTACCGATTTAATATATTTTCCAATATATCTTTTTGCACAGTCAACATTAGTTGCAGATATTTCGCAACCAACAATTAGTTGTTTATAATAATCATCAGATTTATCTGCGCTTATTTTTCCGTCATTAGGTTTTCCGTCTCAAAACTGGTTGGACACGTACCTGCACTTATTTATATTCTGAGCTAGCCTTCATAGTTCCCTGAAATCCTCACACAGCATGTGTATACAGCTCGTTTCCCTTCTATTATTTTCTAATTTTATACCCTATTTCACCGAGATTCTATGTAGGGGGTTAAGCAACTTGTGGCTACCAAGATCCCCAACTCTTAGACATTTGCCGAAATAATGGTTTTCCAATAAATCGTTTCACACACTTAACATTATTCGAGAATATTGCCCAACCAATTCTGGTAGTTACTTATAATATACATCATGTTTAAACACAGTTATTTTTTCGTCATTAGTTTATCCATCTTGGGATTGGTGGGATGCGTACCTCCATTGATTTCTATTCTGGGCTAGCCTACACATCTCCTTGAAATTCCTGCAGCCTACATCTTTTACTATCTGTGTGCACTAGTCTAACCTAGGTCTGCCTCTTCTTCTCTCTTTTCCTATCTCTGCTTCTAATATATTCCGCAATATTCTCTCATGCCGTAGTATGTGGCCTATCATTCTATCTCTCCTATTTTTTACCGTTTTCCACATATTTCTTTCTTCCCCTACCATTTTTAGTACCTCTTCGTTCTTAACTTTGTCTGTCCATGATATCTTCATCATACGTCTGTAGCACCACATTTCAAAGGCTCCTCCTACCTTTTTCTTGTCTGCTTCTCCTACTGTCTAGGCTTCACAGCCGTACAGTCCTGTGCTCCACACATATGTTTTAAGCAATCTTTTCCTTATTTCTATGTTTGTGGTCTTTGAGCACAGCAGTTGCTTTTTCTTGTTAAATGTAGCACGACCTTGTGCTAATCTTTGTTTTATATCTTTTGTGCTTTCCCATCTTGCGTTATTTGGCTTCCTAGGTAGCAGAAATCCTTAACCTCTTGTAAGTTCGTGTTACATACTTGTATTCTTGTTTTTGATTTATTTTCTCCACATTTGCATACTAGAACTTTAGTTTTAGTTTTGTTAATTTTCATACCGTATATCTCTGTTAGAACCGTTTCCATTTCATTAAGAGCAGCTTCTAACTCTTCCTTGCTAGACGCTAATACCGCTATATCATCTGCAAATCTAAGCATATCAATTTTTTGTCCCTGCATAGTAATTCCAAACGTCTTCCTGCATTTGACAGTATTCATTGCCTCTTCTATGTACAAGTTAAAATCAATGGGGATAGGGCACATCTCGTCTCACCCTTTTCTAATGTTTACTTCATCTACGTTCCTGCTCTAATTCTATTAGCCTCTGTGTTCACTCTGTTGTCACTAAAGCTATGTACTATTGTCTATCCCTATAACTCATTCCAATCTTTTCGATTGTATTTCAATTTACATTAGTCAAATGCTTTTTCACATGATCTAGTCAAACCCTATATTTTACATGCTTTCGCCATTTTTCTATTGGTATAGTTACTCCATGTATCTACTCTTAGAGCTAAATCTTAGCCTCGTGTCTCACCTGTTTCACCATATAACCAAAGTTGGAAGAACGTTCTCCCAGTATTTCTTGTCCAGCCTGGTTTTATTCGTCTTTGCACAATTTTAGCTTTACCATTTTTCAGACTATGTGCTAATTCAAACTTATCTCAAATGGATATCTCACATCATATCTGCTGTCTGATTCGTGTTCTAATGGTATAGTTACTATCCTGTATGCTACGTTCTGAATATCTTTGGGTCATCTACCCCGTTCTCTATTACATGATAACGTTTCCTTGTCCTATTTTTGCTAGTACGGTATTTAATGCTAATTCAAACTTCATCTCTAATTAATAGGATATCTCAAGTCTTTCATTTTCAATGCTTCGTTTGTACCTCTTGCACTGTTCATAATCCATTGTTCTTTAGTTCCTACTTTCGAATAATTTCCCATTTTATGGCTTTGTATCTCTGTTTTCCTGTTTCGTCTGATTTATTTTTGTATTTTCGTCTTTCTTCTATTAAATTCAGGATATCCTTTTTATCCATGGTTTTATTTTCTTTTTGTGTATACCCCAAAATATCTCTGGCCGCCATGTCTAGGCTGGATTTAATGTTATTCCATTCTGTTTCTACTTCCTTAGTATCAGATATTTTCCCGATATCTTTGAGCAAGTCATTTGACTTTTTTTCGAATCTTTTTTGAATAATTTTATCTTTTAGTTTCTCTAAGTCCAAGTGCCTTTTTCCGTTTCTTTTTTTCACATTCTTAAATTTAAGTGCGGCCTTCATAATTACGATGTTGTGGTCAGTATCTATATCTGCTTCTGGGTAGCTTCTACAATCTTTTACTTGATTTCTAAACCGTTGTCTAACAAGAATGTAATCTAATTGATATCTTCCTATATCTCCTGGCATCTTCCACGTATATCGTCTTCTAGCATGATGTTGAAATAATGTGTTTGTGATGATTAAATTGTTCTTGTCGCAAAATTCTACCAGCCTATTTCCCCTGTTGTTTCTCGTGCGTAAACCAAATAAACCTACTACTGCTCCTTCTCTACCCTCACCTACCATGGCATTAAAATCTCCCGTAATTATTAAATTTTCATGTTCTTTTACGTATTTTAATATGTGTTTGATATCTTTGTAGATGGCTTCTACCTCTTCGTCACTGTAGCTAGAGGTGGGCATGTATACTTGTATTATTACTGTGTTTACCGGTTTAGATTCTAATCTAACCATGAGTACTCTTTCGTTCTTTTATAAGTAATTTTCTACACAGTATCCTATCTTTTTCCGCATAACTATCCCCACACCCAAATTTTCCTCCTATGCTCCTGTATGAATTATCCTGAAGTCTCCACTCCAAAACTCCCCCGCCTCTGGCCACCGAACTTCACTGATCCCTACTATGTCTAGTGATAACCTATTCATTTCGATTTTTAGGTTCTTTAGCTTACCTACTTGTTTCATACTTCTAACATTCCACGCTCCGACTCGCAGAGTGTTCCCGACTATTATTTTTAACTTTCCGATCGTATCCACCGAAGTAGTCCCCTCCCGGAGATCCGAATGTGGGACTATTTTAACTCCGGAATCTTTTACCCCAGAGAATGCCATCATTTTATTATAATTTAGGTATGCTGTGTACTTGGGAGGTAATGTGGTGGTTTCCCGTTGCCTTCCACATCGCGGTAGTGTGTCTTAGACTGCAATACCGACCCCTATGGTCTCTGCCAATCTAAGTACCGAAAGAGCCGCTGCCCTCTTTCGGAGGCCTGTCTTAGTCTGGTTCCTCACTAACGACCCTACTACTTTGGTTGGACCTGTAGTTTGGCTCTTTAGCTCATTAGAACACGCAAGCCATTTCACCTGTTCTAGTAATTTAGAACTTCGGCAAGGTGCAGGTCCATTCGAAGTGGAAGTATTTATCAAGCAAGAAAAAATCCAAAATGCTATAATGTTGCCAAACTTGAGTGTACTGATTTTAAAGACTATGATAACATCACGTCTAAAACTTTCGTTACCAAATCTAAGAAAATACAATATCAGAGATTAAAATAGCCTCTTTCAAAAAAAGCAAAGCTTTTTAGACACCTCTGAAGCAATTGCAATAAAAATAAATGCAAATGCGTTACGTGCCGAAATCGGCCGTAAACATTCACATAGTTTTAATATGCGGGAATTTCGCGCCATAAATTTAAAAGACTTGTTGCGCGTATTTCCGTCAATTCAGAAGTGCGTTGAGCGAATTTCGCGCCGACGCGTGTGGGAAAAGAAAAGTGGGGAATTTCCGAAAGACTCGCAAGGACTTGGCTTTGAAACACAGAGAAGAGTGGTTGTGTCTTATCGTATCTTTGTGTTATGTAGATTCCCTTGCCTTATCTTTAATTATCGTTCCTCCAACCCGTTCCTTATCGTACCACTACAAAGGAAGAAGATACCGAATCTGGATGCAACCTGCCCCAAGATCCACGACCCGAGAACCATCATGAAATAATCCTGAAGGAAGTCACGAGCCGCCATCAGGATGGAATTCTGAAGGAAGCTTTGCCTATTCACGTGAGTACTCCTTAGGGATCTTTTACAAAATTTGCATATGTTAAAAATGTGTGTTGCCATAATTTGCATATTGTGCGACGTCATCGAAATTTGAGCGTCGATTTTTACATTATGTAATATCGTTACCAACTGTCTTTTGTGTCGTATATATCGCGTCCACAAGACTGTAATAAATGATAGAATATTTTCAGCTTCTTTAAAAGATTTATATCCTAGACGCCTTCCCATTAGTGAAGAAAAATTCAAAGATTTGAAAAAATTAGTTGATAAAGGCATCATCCCTAAATTAAACATACAGGAATATTTAAGTCTTCCGCACTCATCGAAAACTAGTGACGGTTTGCCTGAGGAAGACGAAACTGAATAAACTTACTTTTTCTTTGTTCAAATTATTATTTAGATTTGCGTTTACTGTTTTCTTAGATTGGTGGTGTTATTTTTTTCCTTCCAAAATGTGTTGTAAACCTTGATTAGCTGTTGCGGCATTTTTCCTTAAATATCCTAGTGTATAGATGGCGTGTGTATAAAATTTATAAGTTTTTATCATTATCTTCATAAGTTAGTACTTTTGTCTTTAATGTGTGGTTAGTGTGAATGGAAGATCTTTTTCATTAAAATTTTTTCTTCAGTGCTGAACCAAAAAATGATTATGAATTACTTTTTGCAAGGCTAAAATAGTTTATGTTGACAAATTAAAAACTATTATTTTGCACTTTCAAAATTGTCTTTTATTTATACACCCTTTCTTACATTTCGCATTTAAGATATCGCACAATACTTACTCCTGGCAATTTACGCTTGCCGATAATGCATAGTACACTTACACTCTTCATCATTTACAATGCAAGTTATTTACATCCTTTCTGTGAACAAAACATTTTAAGATTTCATTTTTCTGTCAGAATTAGAGCTTACACCCCAATGCCATACAAAAAAATAGAAACTTAAAAAGGGAGCAACCAACACAAACGGCTTGTTTTAGGCCCATTTGATAAATGTTAATATTACACACTGAAAGTGGATAAAAAACCACACTATATCTCTATGGAACATTTTTATCTATCGTTTGCTGATTAACAGTCATTAACTTTTTTGCATTTTAAAATTGCTTTTCTTGTATTTTTCTCAACTTTTCATTTTTATGGTTACGACCTTTCAACTTTCCACCGTCGATATTATATATCTAAAAGAAAAACAATTTTTCTGTTGACAATTTAATACCATTGAGTCTACCTGAGAGTCTCATAGTACTTCCTTTGCTTATTAACTAAACCGAGCTAATATTATAACTTTAGCGCACATTTAATCAAAAAGAAAATGGGTGAAAGTTTATATCATTGTGTTGCTGGATTGTAACACACCAACGGAATCTTTTGCTATTTCAGCCAGCACAAGAAACTGATTAACAATATTCAAGGTGTTTCCTTAAGTAATAAACAGATTTACAGAATGTGTTCTAGCAGTGATTCCGTACGAAAAATTCATGTACATTTTAGATCAATTATTTTTCATTATTGAGATATCAATAAAGAAAAAATGCGAGCCAATTACTGAAAATGATGTATTTAATTAAGAAATAGCATAACGAAATAAAAACACTAATAATATTATAACTGCTCAAATTCCTCCCTATCACACTGTAAACATACTGATAGTCTGTGAGTCATACTGTTTTGCTAGTTAATATTTATACATTCGTTTTGAAGGGAATCTATTGACAACTATTCTTGCAATAGAATTTTATCATGTATCTAGCATGGTATTAAGGCAATCTCAAACGAAAAAGTCTACACGAAAGGTAGCAAGGTCGTGCAGGCCATTGCACATAGTCCAACTTCATTTACCTCAATATTCTTCATAAAGCCAATAAAACTTGTTTAAATTTAGAAATCAGGTATGAACATCATAATCAACCAAATACTACTATATGTATAAAAACTCTTTGTTATGTTGCAAGTTACACTCTGCCGTCCTAAGCAAAACGGCAGTTTCAACAATTTTTGTCATTTTAGAGATTTTTCAGTTGTAGGGTTTTGCACTTATAGTTCTGTTACTAAGCTACTCTAAAAGGCAGTACTTGAACTCATTTATACAACTATTATAAAATCTGTAAGATATCCCTTATATCACTATGAATCCTAAGCCAAAAGACCAGTATGTTGCATCATAACACAAATTCAGTATTTATCATAAATGTAAGCGTCGCTGTCATTTAGCCTAATCACTGATGCTGAAATGAGACGCCATATAAAACAAGATTTAAAGGCAGTGTCTCCATGACAGAATAATTTTTATACTACATTTTAGTCTAGTCAGTAAAGTTTCGCTATTGCATATGTAAGTGATTAAAGTTTATAACATGATTATAATATGCTTTGCTGTTGCAGCAGCCGTTGCACCCTTCAGATGTGATAACAGAAGTTTTGTGTACATGGTTTTAACTATTTTAATTAAACATATTGTGCTAAATTAATTAATAAAGACAAGTCATTATTTGTTACAGGGTCAGTGTTTGCTGCAAACACATTCTCAATTTCGCAACTAGTTAATCTAAGTAGTTCTGACAAGGATTAATTTTATTTTATTTACTTAGATTCGGTCCTGGTGTAGGACTGTACTAGCTGCAATGAATTTTAGCCAAGGTAGAAGAATGGTAGAGAAGGTGCTACAAGATGCAAGAGATTTAGAACACAGACTATCCGCTGACAGTGCTGTTAAAACTGTAAAACGTGGCAAAGAAAATATTTTTAGTTTATTACCCAATAAATTGAAAAATAGAAAAAGCTTTAAATCAAACCCATACAATAATCATGTAATTCTTTATTTAACAACTATAATTTCAAAAACCAATGTATTCATTCTCAAGTACACTAAAAAATATAGAAAACATATGGAACAAAGTTAAAAGGGTAAAGAAGTATTGACTTAAACACACTAACTTCATGTCACTCAAATACAATAAAAAATTCATTTTAAGAAACACAAAATGCAGTCGAAGTTAAAAATAAATTAGAAGTGTGATTTGTCAAAAGATAAGTTTATATAGTGCATGTCCCCCACTCAAATTTATAAAAAACAATATGTTGATGGTATCAAAAACATGTCGAAGTTTTTATAAAAATAAGGTTCCGATCAAATTTGATCACTTCGTTGATAATATTGGAATTTGACGTTTTGTGTCTATGTATATCCAACCATTTAAAGTAATTTAGCTGTTGACTTTTGTTTAAAAAATGTAGTAGCTGTAAATTTTGGAACCGTTGAAATCGTGAATATTATTAACAATGTGTTTTAAACTTGTAATGTATGTTTGGTGTTTGTTTGAATTTGGATATGTATTTTGTTAGACTGTTATAGTCCCGATATCCGTATTCAGCACCACTGCTACAGTTGGCAACACCGATACGATCCACGTTCACAATATTGCACAATAATGACATAATTACGTGTCAAATTGTATCACATACCAAACACATTTACAATGATACAATTTGCACTTTAAAATGAAAATAAAGCAAAGTACTCACTTAAATGCGCCTTGCAGTTCAATCTCAGGGCCCTTGTTTGGGTGGGTTGCGTCATGCCATTTGAATCCAAATTTGTCTTCCCTCTTTCGTCGTTCGTAATGGTAAGGTAGGATCAACCAGGTAAGGAACGATAAGGCAAGATAAAAGGAGGAAAACTACAATGTTAAACATGCTTGTTAAAAGAACTCACACGTTAATTCTTTCCTACTGATTAGTTTATTTTACAAAAAATGTTAGGTGAAATTTAAAAATGCTTGACAAAAGCTCTCACATATTGATTTACTACTGATTAATTTTATTTTGTGTAAATACGAGACGCGCACTTCATATCTAAATTCCTAAATTGTCCATACAATATAATTGTTTGCTGTGAAATACTCACACTTAATTTATTTTCTTTTTGCTTGTTTGTACAGAAACCATTATTCATTTTTATGCGTTAATAGATAATCGTGGGCGATGTACTTTATTTTTTTTTGTTTCGTTTTTGTATGTAGGCGAATCCTCCCACTCTTCCCGGTTGGTAGGTTAGCCTGGTATTTACTTTTCTTCCGGTAAAAAATAGGTGGTTCTTTTTTAAGTAGTAGTAACATACTTGGTAGAGAATATTTGAGTTAATTTTATTATAAAGATTTTTTTATGGTGACGTAAGGGAAATTATTATTTTTTGCAATTTGCTGAATAATGTTGAGCTCGTTATAGAAATCTATTCTTTCTATGGAAATACTAAAGTCTGTTAAACAAAAAATGGCAAGCAGTAAGTTTTTAGTAGAAAGGATGAAAACTATCAAAGGGAATAACAATGGTCAGTGGTCCTTGGTTTTCTATAAATATATCATAACTGAAAAATTGTTGTTGTAAACAAATATTTAAACAATTTAGCAAACAGGAACATTGCTCGTCATTAGATCAGAACGATTTAGTAATTGTGCAATAAGATCAACACATTCTTTGGTCGGGATGCTTGGGAAAAAGTTTTTGACATCTAAAGTTAACGTAAGACTGTTATTAGATAAATGAACTGTTTTAAGTGAATGTACAAAATCCTATTAAGTTTTTGACGAATCTACTGCTAGTGAAATTCAAATGAAATCTCCTTTATAAACTCATCTTACTTACTTACCGAATGGCTATTAAATTGTTTTAAATTTCATTTGAATTTCACTAGCAGTAGATCCGTCGCAAACTCTAAAGAAACTCTAAAGAAAAAGAAAAATCCAAACATAATACTCGACCCGGTTGAGAAAACTCTATGGAAATTTAGTGAGGCATTTACAGATGACCATCATTTGAAAATTGATAACCAGTACTTGTTACGTGCCAAATTGGCACTAAACATTTTTTAGTTTAGTCTTGATGTGCGGAAGTTTTCGCGCCTTAAAATTCAAAAGACTTGGCGTGTATTTCCGTCATGTCACAGTGCGTTTGCGCCAGATCGCGCTGACGTGAGTGGCGGAAAGAAAGTGGAGAAGTTTTTCCGCGAGACTCTGGAGCGTGGCTGTTTTGCCTGGGACTTCAAGAAGTGTGGTCGTGTCAGGTATCGTATCGTGCCTTTATCTCTAGTATGTAGATTTCCCTTTTGTTTATCTTTGTTTGTCTTTACCTGATAAACCTGCTCCTGTCGTTCTCTACATATTAGGTAGATGATAAATTTGTAAGCCGCCTAGGGCGAACCGTAATCCACGCCGGAGCACCATCTTTAAACACTCCGGAAGGGAGCCCTGAGATCTGGTCCAGCCATCTTGAAGGACGCTTGGCGTACTTCGTGGGAGTCTGGACCTGTTTATGTGAGTACCTTATTGTCATAATTGTTCGCGAATTTAATATATATTTTCCGTCAATTGCGCATTTAATTTGTATATTGGTGACGTCATTGACAGATGTGCGCGCCAAAATCTGTATAAAGATTAGCGCTACCAACTGCCGTGGTTTCTAGTAAACCACGCTTACGGAGTTGTAATTATGAACTTTTAAGTGTAAGATACTGGAATATGAATTGGCAAGAAAAGCGAATTTTTATTTTCTCAAGTATTTTAGTAAACGCTGTTAAGCGTAGGCGAGATGTTACATTCCTTCCCTGAAATTGAATAATTTGACGTGTAGCTGCTTTGAAAACCTCATAATCCCGTATTGATCCATGATTAATTGCATGTTATAGCGATCCCGACAGCCTTTGGTCAATTTAAACGAATACATATAGGCATTCAGATTATAGTTATGATAGAAGCGAGGCTCGTTGGTGAAATTTCATCTCAGCTCGATCTAATAATGTAGCAATCCGTAAAAATAATAATTATTGCTACGATACCGCACTGATGAATTTATGATTTGGAATCCTGAAATTACTTTACTAAAACATGTTCATTGCGATATGGAGTTTTTCTATCAACTACATGAATTATCGCAATTGATGCTGATTCACTTTCGAGTAATAGTTTAGCAGAAAGATGTTTCATTGCGATATGGAGTTTTTCCACCACTAAATTAATTACCACAATTGGTGCTGATTCAGTTTCGACTGATGGTTTGGTAGAAGTTCATCGAGATATGGAGTTTCACCGTAACTAAATTAATTACCGCAAATCATTGCTACAGTGCCACCTAGCAAACATAGGAACCGGAAAATATGTGAACTAATTTCCAACAACAACATATGGAACCAATCAGAAAGCGATTTGTTTCAAAGTACACTGCGGAACAAAGCATTTTTAAACAAATTTAAAATTCCATGGTGAACTTTGCAAGTTTAGAATAAACATATTTTTTTGTATTTTATATTTAGTTTGATCCTTTGAGTTTCCTGTACACCCCACATGCCAAACATAAATTTTTTTTATATCTGTTTGGCACATTGTTCACCTGCCACAACATTTAATTCTTCTATATCTCCTACGAGCTCTCTCGTACATAGCATTTCCTGCAAGGTTAAAATTCCGAGTCATCTCATAGTTGGGGTCTGCCATTAGATCGCCAAATACGAGTTATCTCATACTCGGCAGCAAACGTGTTAAAATTCCATGGTGTGTTCCGTATGTGCATTTAATAAAGTGCTTTAGATTAAAGTGTGTGTTATGTTATATCATTGTTAATTAAATCTTCTAAAATTATTAAATATTAAAAAACACAATAATGCCATTATTGTTGAATATTAATAACCTAACCTTACAAATATTTCAATTTGACAAATAAAAGCTTTCTACTTTGAGTGTACTTCTTAGTAGGCAGTGACACCAAGGACACACCTCGCAAGTCCTATGTTTGCTTGGTGGCACTATAATTGGCGTACGATTGATTCAATCCATACTACATGGTATGTATGGCCCTACATTTGAAGTCAGGTAACGAGGTGTTGTTGACTACTGGATAAGATAACGAGTAGCTCCGCAAACTATTGCTTCTTCTGAATTTGCAAATATAAATTAAGGATCACCATTGTGTAGGTGTATCAGTTGTTTTTTGTCTAATAATATTTGTTTCAGCGACGGAGAGAACACTTCTACCGATTGCCGGCTCTAATTGATTGCTGTAATGATTAAGTAGTGAAATTGAAAGCAACAAAAACAACTCACTATATAATTTATTTTTACTGCAGTGGGTTTTTTGTAAATATTATTATTGAGGATAAATATTAGTGTAATGTAAGTTCAGAGGTAGCCACAGGGTGCTTAACCCCCTTCACATACGACTGAATATCGGTGAAATAGGGTATATATTTACAAAACAATGGAAGGGGAAACCAAGCCGTATCCAAACAGTGGGAATTTCGGGGAACTGTGTTGGCTAGCTCAGAATGGAAATCAGTGGAGGTACGCGTCCAACCAGTCCGAAGAAAAAAAAACCTACTGACAAAAAATAATTGTACTTAAACCTGATTGTTATTATAGTGCCACCATGCAAACATAGGACTTGGGAGGTGTGTCCTTGGTGTCACTGCTTGCTAAGAAGTACACTCAAAGTAGAAAGCTGTTGTTTGTCAAATTGAAATATTTGTAAGGTTAGGTTATTAATATTTAACATTAATGGCATTATTGTGTTTTTTAATATTTAATAATTTTAGAAGATTTAATTAACAATGATATGACATAACACATACTTTAATCTAAAGCACTTTATTAAATGCACATACGGAACACACCATGGAATTTTAACACGTTCGCTGCCGAGTATCAGATAACTCGTATTTGGCGGGAAATGCTATGAACGAGAGAGCTCGTAGGAGATATAGAAGAATTAAATGTTGTGGCAGGTAGAGTAAGATGTGTAGAACAATGTGCCAAACAAAAAATTTACAAAAAATTTATGCTTGGCGTGTGGGGTGTACAGGAAACTCAAAGGATCAAACTAAATATAAAATACAAAAAAATATGTTTATTCTAAACTTGCAAAGTAAAAACTAATTCTATGTAATATAAAAGCAAACAAATACTTCAATGTTTATTCATAATATTTTTAAAACAATCCTGTACACACAATGCGGACTTTTCGTCACACACAGGGCAAATATAGCGAGTTTCCTTCAGAATTTTGTTTCTTGTACAAATGCGACAAGGTTTTGTAAGCCGTTGTTTCTTTTGTGTTGATGGAATACTATCTAAATAATGAAGGTTAGCAGTTGGTTCTATCTTTGTAGAATGTATCCTTTCTTCTCCTATCAAGTGAATCATGAATTTTTCCCTGAAATTCAAGATATTTATTTTGGAGCACGTATATTTTTTATAAAATATATATGCGTTATGAATATACATTTCTATTATATGCAAAGCAATTTTCTTAGGCCATTCGATAGTCTTTCTTAGACAAGAATAGTAAGATAGTATCTGATCTGATCTATCTATTTCCGACATTCCAGAATTATAGTCTTGAACAATGTTGGGTTTTAGCGACATTTTTTGATTTCTATTATTTCCACCATTTGAGATTGTAAGGACATCTCTTTTGTCTTTCCATTTACACACTACAACTGAATCATTTCTTCTCCAGATATTTTCGCCCCTTTTCAGCTTAGTTCTAACAACTTCCATAGAATTATCCTCACGATTTTGTCTCAATGTTCCGCAAATATATGTTTTACGACCGTCAAGGAGTTTAATCAGAAACACCGAATTATAGAAATTGTCTGCATATATGATGTATCCCTTCTCTAGGTAATCTTCCATCATTGTTACAATTTCAGAAGCAAGGCCCATGTCCAATTCAGGCTTTTCAGATTTTCCGCAGTAAATTTTGATTTTTAGTACCGTTCCATCAGACTTACATAATTCGTATAATTTTATTCCGTATTTATATTTCTTGTTTTTTATGTATTGGCGGAAAAACAAGCAGCCGTGCCACAACACCATTGATTCGTTGATACACAATTTCCGATCAGGTACATAAGAATATATCATTGTATTATTGAACTGATCAAGAACTGGCCTGATCTGGTACAATCTATCATTCGTTTGCTTTGAGTTATCAACAAAGTGTAAAAATTGAAGCAATATCTGGAATCTGTTGCAGCTCATAGTAGAACTCCAAAATATGTTTTTGTATAACACATTAGTGCTCCCATAATGTTCAATTGATGGATAGGAGCACAGCCCCATGTGTAGCAGTAGTCCTAAGAACACTTTCATTTCTGTTACATCAGTAGTTCGCTATTGATTCAATCTGGAATTTCTTAGCAGTGGTTTTTGTTTGCTTATTTCTTGATCCGCATAAAGGTTTGTTTATTGAACAATATGATTTAGGAAGTCATCCGAAAAGAACAAATTTACTAAAGTTTCAATGGATAACTGATTTGTATTAAAATTTAAACCAGGAATTTCTTTGAAATCGTAGATCTTAGAATCCTTAGATATAGCACACCAATCGGTTCCTGCACTAGGATTTAGCACTTGATTAGCTGCCGAAACAGCTGCCTCGTTTTCAGATTCCGATAGTTCTGAATCAGTAGAATCGCTGCTCTCGATATCACTATCAGACGGTCTATAATCTTCATCGTCATCCGTGTTATCCTTCAAAAATTCTGTCCATTGTTCTTGATCCATAGCAGCAAGTTGTTCCGTGAAATTTTCAGTTAGTTTCCTTTTTTTCTCCGACATTTTCTACACACCTAAATAGCTACCTTACATGTGATTTTTCAATGCTCCACCCGAAGGTACTACATTGGCCAGGAAGCCAGTTTTTTTTACCTGGAAAATTTAGAATTTTGCCAAACCCTTGCTGTTCTAAGCACACACACACGGGACCTCCATTTTACCTCTCATCCAAACGAGGGCGTATTTTTGTGAAGAATGCTCACCTAACATTTTTCAAGCGGACCGTGTCAGGATTCGAACCCGGGACCTTGGGCATAGTAGTCACACAGATACCACTACGCTATGGAGCCATCCACCCAAATAGCTACCAATTACTAATAAGTAATATCAGTATCCACCCGTAAACTCACAAGCAAATATTAGTTAGCACAGAATGCAAGCAGTATAATTATGCGTGCAGTGCAGATTTAGTTTTTTTTTAGCTTGGCTAACGATAATGTACTACTAAAGTTTCAAGTTACACGAAATAAAATGCAATTTGATCATTATAAACTAAAGCTGTGCAGAATTGATGGTAATTCACACTGTAGTCGTTGATATAGTTACTTTATAGTCTCACTTTACTCACGCCAGAGATAAAATTAAATGCACGAGTTATCACGTAGCTTAGCATGTTTATATAGAAGTTATATGAGTACGCCAACTACGAGATAATTCGCATATCATTTTTTTTCTACAAATTGAAGTAATATCAGGTTTGAAAAAAGGGTTTTTAACAAAAGAAACAACTCCAACAACATTGGCGTATGACGAAATCCAAAATAAACAATGGCAACAAACGTGTTAAATTTGCTTAAATATGCTTTATTCCCACAGTGTATTTTGAAACAAATCGCTTTCTGATTGGTCCATATGTTGTTGTTGGAAATTAGTTTACATATTTTACGAGTCCTATGTTTACTTGGTGGCACTGTATAAACAACAACAGTTGGTTTTGCAATATTTTCAACTAATCTTGATTGTGCAGAGGGATTTATTGGAAAACTATTAATTCGGCAAATGTTCAAGTGTTGGGGGATCTTGGTAGTCACAGATGACTTAACCCCCTTCACATCCACTAAATATCGGTGAAATAGGGAATATATTTACAAAACAATAGAAGGGGAAAACAAACTCTATCTAACAAAAAAGAGCAGCAGCTATGTTCGAAGACAAATATAGAAACAAGGACAAATGTGTCGGAAGCATATGTGTGGGGCAACAGTACTGTGTGGCTATGGAATAGGAACGGACAATAGCAGAAGCAGACAGGAAAAGGAAGAAGCCTTTTGAAATGTTATGCTTCAACATGAACGGACAAAGTTAATAACAAAGAGGTTATAGAAATAGAAGGGGAATAAAGATACGCTTGAAACAAAAAAAAATAGGAGAAATATAAGAACAGGATATGTTTAAGGCATTTTGGGGAATAGTGGGGGCTATATTACAAGCAGATATAGGAATAGAGAGGTAAATGTAAACCTAGATCAGAATATTGCACACAGGTAGTGAAATATGCAGACTGCAGGAATTTTAGAGAAATGTGTAGGTTACCTCAGAATAGGACACAATGGAGGTACGCGTCTAACCAGTTCCAGGACTGAAGACTTAATGATGATGATGTAAGTTCAGAATGTATTGAATATTTTTGCTTTGATTTTTGGTACCTGGTATATCCTTTGGAATATTTTGTAAGAAACGCATTGTTCTATACTGTTGATTTTCCTTATCCCTTATGACATGTTTCACTTAATTAGAGGGTTTGCAAATATTACGTTTGTATTATGGTTTTAATTAGAGGTTTGTAAATAAAGTTTACACCTGGAGGTTTCCGATTTTTCTTTATGTGTGACCCACCCCGCTCTACGATGCTCCTAGCTAGCACAGCATAATTCTTTCAACGTTTCCTTTATTTTGTTACGGTACTTGATGCGAACTACTACTACTTTGCTTACTGTACCTGACTTTTATCTGGTCTGCACGGATTACTGTAATGGAGGTAAAACAATACGCAGCAGGTCATTAAGATACTTTTCAAATTGGTAGGACTGCAAAAAGCATGACAGAAGACTCAATCATGAGTTATTAAAAATCCAACTTAGGAAATGAGGAGGTTTCGGTTGCTCGGCTTACAGTAAATAGTGAGTACCCCATGCTTCAAGGTTAGTGCTCCTATGAAATGTAACAATCAGTTACATGATTCTGAATTTTGGCCGAATGGGGTAGTGATATGGAGATTTAATTTTCCGAAAGGTTCTTTTTCCGAAAACCATTATGAATCCCGCAAACGGTTAAATTTAATACATGTCTATTACCAAAATATAAGAAGTCTAGAACTAAATTAGATCAACTCTCTGCAGGTGTAAATACTAGTATTGATTGTTGTTAGTTGTTTTTTGTAAATGGTCTTTTTATAACCGTTAATAAATACTATTATTATTATTATTAAAAGCAAAACGTCCATAAGGTATTCGTTCTGACTACATTGTGTTATGATCAAAAGAACGATAAAATAATTACCAATGTTTTGAATAAAGAAAATGAATGAAATATTCTGCCTGAATGTGACAAGAGCGGAGTCCATTTTATAACTCCAAAAACCGATCGTGATTTGATTAAAAATCACGTCAAATCGTTTTCTCATACAGTTTTGCATAATCATAGAGAGCATGCTCCAAATAAAAGATATTTACCCAGCGACATTACCATCAAGGGCATGTACAATGATTTTATTAAAACATACATTTATAAAGTGTTCCTACGAACTTTATACAAATGTGTTTCAAAGAATTTCAGCATATCATTTACTTTGTTAAGATATAAAGAATGCGAACTGTTTGAAGGTTTTAAACTTTATAATCCAAGCACACTAAAAATTCTGTGTCTGCAAAAGTAAAGCCAAAGAAGCATGTGAACAGTATAAAAATGACACCAAAAATTTAGTGTATTTTTCTGCTGATTTAGAAAAAGTGATAATGATAGCAATAATTGACATGTTTATAAGAGTAGTTTTCTGCCAAAGAATCATAGTCTTTAATAAGAGCTTTGTACTTGTAGGAAAAAAAACAGAAGATCAAGTCTTTTGCATGTCTATGCACGAATGCATTGAAATATAGTTATTTATTGTACAAAGGAAAAAATTAGTATTTTAGCTCGAGGTGTGTTTGTCTCCCGACGCGGAGCGGAGGGAGACAAAACACCAAGAGTTAAAATCTTACATTATTACCCGTGTATAATACACTATGTTTTTCTGAGACAGACAAACCGATGATTTAATATTGAAAAAATATTACAATATATTAAAATCAAAAAATCAATCGATGTCAAATTTGAGTTTCAATCAAGTAGGTTGTTGTACTTATAGGGACAGTTAGATTTGCGTTGCTAAGGAAACCTTTAACGTAATCAAATATCTGTCAATTTACTTCTGAGTGGTTTCAAAAATTGCTTACTTAAGTTGTTTATATCGGTTGTTTTGAACGTGACGAAGTTATGATACGATGTTATGTTACACCCGAATATTACAAGTGTGGACCCGGCTTTAAATTAAATATCTTCGTGTTCTTACTTATTTGCACATACCCGGGAAAAAAGTACTCTTTTTTTTTACGGGAAAAAAAGTAAATTCATAAAAAGTGACATTTTGCTACCTGTCAAGAAACATTAAAAGTCAAATTTTTTTCCCGTCACAGAAAAAAATTTTTTAGGTTTATTAAATCGAGTATATGTTGCACAGAGTATGCCCCATGCTTAAAGGCACAAATGCAATATATTATTGTTATTTAACAAAGATGGAAGAAGCGTGGCCGTGGCATAACTCGGGCATAAAACCTGGAGAAGGCATAAGAGTGGTTGTAGATTTGTTGTCAACATGGTTAAAAAACATACAAGAAGGAAAGGGGTACCACACATCTAATAACTCAACTTCTAGATGGGACTATGCACAAGGAGAGATGTAGAAACCCTAGTGCAATACTTATCACAAATGTATTTAAAACTCACAACTATTATTAGCAAATGGAGAAACAATACCTGAAAGAGAAATTACAGTTTGTACATATGTTGTCATCACTATTTGTGACCTTAAAAAATAATATAATAAACATTAAACTATGTGATAGTTCAAAACTGTAATATAACCAAACATAATAAAAGAATTTCAATCACAACATTCAACTATAATCGTAAGGAATTGGTTTCATATCATAAAACTTTTCTTAATTCTTTTAAGTCGCGTAATAAGATGCACCACGAGTGGTCGCGCAATAGGCATTTCAGGAAGACAAAAGAGGATATAATAAGCACTTTTCATGCTTTTATGCTACATGTATAAGTATCTGGTTGGATAATTGTTTAGGTCAGAATAAAACCTGGGCTTTGTTTTCGTATTTGGTTCATATTACATATTCTAATGATATAGCTGCACAGTCCATAACTTTCCGATATTTCCAATCCAGCCATACATTCATGACCACAGATAGGTTTCACCTTCAGGTGGAATTCTCCCTGCATAAAATGAAGAATGTGTATGATTTTGCAGATTTTGTTTGTTGTGTCCAGGCTGCAAACTCAGGAAACATTTAAATCAAAAAAATGTTTTCTTGATTTGGTTCTATCATTCGTCTACATACAAAATCAGTAATTGCAAGTTACGACCCTAATTAAAAGACATGTTCAAAATTATACTTTATTCCCAGAAATAGACAACTGTTTTGGCAAACACTTCCAGCGAATGATTTTGCTAATTTAAGAACAGAATATGTTGATATGTAAACAGAAAATACAGTCATTTTGTGTTAGTGTTGTAATTAAATCCTTTTTCAATTTTGTTTATTTTACATACGTTTATAATTATAACAAAATATATCTGACCACCTTCATTTCCAAATAATAATAATACTGATATCTTAATTATTAAGAATTTAGGTAGTGAATATTAAGGTGACAAATCTCTCAAAATACTACCCGAGTAGCATAAAGGTGTCTAGCTTATAGTTTTACTGCCACCATTAGTGACCACTAAAATATTCATACATTACACCAAAAAGCAGTAATCACCAATTTAGATCTAGTTTACTCAAAAAACTCCAATACAATGTCCATACATTAAAAAAATAATGTTTATCTTCATAAGTGCTAGTGGTGTAAGTTTAACTTTCAGTGCTTGTCTAGCTATGTGAGCTTAAAAGCGCGTTTTTCTCGAAAAAATAATATGGTTTTTACTGTCCTTTAGATTGGTACAGCAGTACACATCTAAGTGATAATCCAGAAATTTGAAAATGGCTTAATTAATGATCATTTAAAATTTTACAATACAATTAAATGTAAGTAATCATAAATTCTCGACTCTACTAAATTAAAATATTTATAAACATGTTTCTTTGGAATTGTATCAGTATTATGTGATTAAATTTGTTGGTGAATTTGTACATCACGTGAATGCCAAAATTTAAATATCACGGAAAATCCCAATAACAATGTAATAAAAATATATGGTCTTAATTACTGAAACTTTCAGAAGAACCATGTTTAAGGGACTTTTTGCAAATGATTAAAATTTAATAAAATAATGCAAAAACAAAACTGATAAATGTTTTTGGAGCAAGATGTTTAAAAAGAAACTAAAAGAAACGTCTTAACGGTAATGTAATAACTACTAAATCATTAAACAATTCTTGGAATATTACCAAAAATAAGTATTATTAATTATAATAATCAGCTGTCAGCGATTATGCCGTTATTTTCTTTGTTGAAAGAAAACTAAATAAATTGCAGAAAGAGAATTGTTTATGCACATGCATCATATACTAATCTTAATTGATAATTTAGTTGTAATGATAACACATTCTACAACCTTAAGCTGATAGTAGTATTTCCTCTATTTATGTGTATAACAAAAAAGAAGCATGCACATTATCAAGGCAATAAGTCTAACCCCAAAAAATTGAGGCCAGACTGATAATATGAGGCTTTTGGTGTTGTGATTGAAATTTATTCATGAATATTACCCTAGCAACTAACTTATGAAATATTTTCTCAAATATATTAATATCACCATCCCCCACTATAGTGATCAATTAATAACCAATAAATAAGTAAATCGTATTTTTTTAATTGGCAATACTTACACCAATTCCATTTTTGTAATAAAGTCTAGACTGAAAGGTAAATAATAAGATTTCAGATGAATCACATTTTGCTTATTGTTTACAAAATGATTATGTATTATATTTATAAACAATTAAAAAGGACAAAATTAATAATTGACGGGAATGCAGAGTTTTGAAATGCGTGATTAATTAAAGACCAGATAGCAGAGCAAAGCTAATTGGACTTTATTCGAATGAATCTGGTGAGGGTGATATTTACATACATATATAATAAAATTATTTCTTGGAATCAACAGATTTTCTATACCGCTTTCTACAATTAAACAAATAGTTGCTTGTCTAGTTGTGTTTAGTTCTCGAAAGAAAAATGGTGTACGTACTACAGGTAAGTTGCAGTATCTCAACTTCAAAACTGGATGACGTGCTAAATGTTTAATTGACCTCACTTATTTTTTTAAGTTTTGCAATTTTATCACATCTTATATGAATGTTAACTGTTCAAGGCAGCTGATAATTTTTTTGCGTTACTTATAATTTTCTACTTCCTGGTACAAACGTTCAAGAACAAATGAGCATAGGCTCTTTTAAAATGATTCAAATTGATTAACTAGTAATAAATAAATATTAACTCTTTAAAATATTATATTTTAAATTGTATGATGCTGTACAACCGCTTAAGACTTACATTAATTTAATATGATGCTATGCGAAAAAAGAGTACTAATATTATTTTTAGAATTTAAATTCATCAAAGAAAATTTTGCAAGATCTATATTTCATAAAACGTACACATTACAGAGTGCAAAACTGTTAAATATTTCGCTAGCTGGTCAACAACAAAACTATAATCTACAAAAAAATGTTTATTTATAAAATAAATAATTGCTGGTTACAAAAATTATCAATTAGCAATTATCCACATATTTTCCTGTTTATTACACAAATGTTTACTTGAAAAGATTATACATAGCTCAGTAATTTAAACCCAAATAAATACTTTTACAGTTATGGCCCAGTTCAAATAATTTTACCAAAAGAAATCAAAACTTAAATAGATAGGACTTTGCAAATATCTATATAGTGATAATACGAAAGAACTAGAGTAAAGAAACTATTAGAGAAGTTTGGAACTATTACAAAGTACCCAAAACTACTCAAAATCAAAAGAAATCAATTTTACTATAAATAATAGCAAAAATCATCAAACAGATACAACTTGAACAGTGTTACTCCAATTTTTCTAATTCACAAAACTAATAAAACACTTTATACCACTATCTTCAAAGCTGTTTATTGCAGTACGTTGTCAAAATTAATGGACACACAAAAATCGAAATAAGCAAACAACTCAAATAAATAGAGTGATTCTTTAAAAATATTTTCGTGATTAAGACAATAAAATTTATGCTGAAAGTACACAATGAAGCAATATCTCATTTAAAAAATCAAAATAAAAGAAATCTAAGTAAATCAAACTAACTTCGAAAGAATTAATTTGGTGCCATTATGTAAACAAAACATCATAAAAATCTTCATGGTTACTTTCAAATAACAAAATTTCTTTCAAGTATACATAAATTTGTTACGTTCACTTTCGACGGTAAGTTAAAAACCACACCCTTTTTGATTCGCTATTCATTTGCGTAGATTCTGTTACTACTCCAACAATATCCTGTATATTTTACCGTTTTACAATAAATACGCTTCCTAATGATTTTTATTTAAACCTATTTACTTCGAAACGAAAAGTTTATTCTATAAATTAAATAGTCATTACCCTGTTTTAGGTATCCGTGAACTTGCTACACATTACGATACCGTATAATTACAACCTAGATTGCTTCAATTTAAAGACTCGTTGAAATAATGTATTGAACTATCTGATAAACCGTGTTTCGAGTTTTCTAATCACCTGTTAGTATAGTATCATAACGGGAGGATTGCATAAACGAGTTCATTTTTACTTGATACTTTCTGTATGAATACGACAATAATTTCTCGTCGTTAATTTTATTTTTCGATACCTTTTGTGTTATCTTCAAAATTTCATGCACACACACTGTGCGGGGAGTAATTAATTTTTTAAAAAATGTACTTTTCTTTGGTAAGAGGGTTTAATCGTTTACGGTAATTGTTATAGCTTCATCCGGTGGACTGAAAAGATCCGTTTGAACCGCCTGCTGATGTTGGTACGAGAGGACATGCGCATGGAGTGATCCCGAGCATATCTGTTTCATCTTGTTCTTAGAGACGGTGTGACTAGCCTACACCTTAGACACGCTAGTGAGTGTTTCTTCCCTGCTTACGTTGAGACCATATCTATTTGGACTTTACATTTTAAGCTCATGCATTCACAAAATTAATTCACATATACGAAAATTATGGAACTATTTTGGTATTTATTGCCATGCTACAAATGCAGTACTATTTGTTTTAAATAACTAAAAAAAATATATACTACTTATTAATGTGTAAATGGGTTACAATGATTACCTTTATGTGCAATGATGTTTGTTAAGAATATTGTATTTATTGCGACAATTTTATGTAATGAATTTGGTATTTAAAATGATGACGTAGAGGCTGTGGTTTTTAGAGTTGTAATTGGGTAATTTTTCTTTGGGTAATTCATATGGGGAAGGACCTAAATACTACAGCTCGCCATTTAAGGAAGTAATTTTTTTGTTCCTCTTGATATATGTGTATTGTGGTCATTGATTTTGTTTCTTGTTTTTTTTATACTATGCTGCTATGTCTAGCCAGAACGTCATTTAGAATAATTATAATTAGTACTAAGTCTTGTTAATTTCTTTTCTTTATTTCAGGCTTTCCTTTAGATATTTTTTTTGTATGTGTAATATCCCACCTACTCACTGATTGAGCCCAGTCATTCTTTCTTTGTTTTTTTTGTGTTAGACTACGTCGATATACGTACCAAATTATTATTGTAATAAATAGCTGATTGGTGTTTTACCTATATTCATATCATTAAGTCTTCAGTCCTAGAACTGGTTGAACACATACCTCCATTGTTTTTAATTTGAGCTTAACCTCCACATTTCCCTGAAATTGCCACAGCCTACGTCTTTCGTTACCTGTGTGCAATAAAGGAATCTAGGCCTATATCTACCTCACTTTTTCCTTTCTCTGCTTCTAATGTATGCCGTGCTATTCCCTCATGCCTTAGTATATGACCTATTAACCTATCTCTATTACATTTTACTGTTTTCCACAGATATCTTTCTTTCCATCCTATTTATAGAATGTCTATGTTCTTGACTTTGTCTGTCCATGATATCTTCCTTATACATCTGTAGTACCACATTTCAAATGTATTTTTCTTTTTCCTGTCCTCTTCTGCTTCTGTCTGCGTTTCTCAGCCCTACAGTGTTGTGCTCCACACATATGCTTTCAGCAATATTTTCTTTACTTCTATGTTTGTTGTCTTGGAATATGGTATCCGCGTTTTCTTGTTAAATACAGCACAGTCTTGTCCTAACTTTTTTATACATCTTATGCTTTTATCTCCTTCTATTGTTTTTAAAAATATGTCCCTTTTCACCGATATTGAATGTTATGTGAAGGACGTTAAGCACCCTAACGGTTACAAAAATCCCCATCGCTTAGATACTTGCCAAATCAGTTTTCCAATTACTTTTAGTTCTGTAATAATAATATTTATTTAAAATAGGTAATCCTAGTATTACAAAACATTAGAATAGAAAATAAAAAGAACATGCTTTCTTAATTTAAGTAAATATAAATACAAATACATTTAGTGTTGCTTAGAAGTTACTCAAGACCAAAAAGAAAAATTAAGTATCAGTAAAAGCAACTAATACTTGACTAGAAGTGTGATTCACACATGTTTCATTATAAATAAATAAAAATAAATAAAAAGTGTGAAAATTATAATTACTCTTACCAAGTTTAGGTCATTTGGTTTATTTTATAAAGTACTTACATTTTAGTTTTTTCATTAATTCCCGTTTAAAAGATATCAATGTATTACAGTCTCGAATATCTTTTGGTAAAGTATTATATTTAATCAGACCTTTGAAGAATATTGAATTCATAGTCTTTTTCAATTTGGTCCTTGCAACAGTATAAATTGCTTTGTGTTCTAGTTTCGTGGTCGTGTATTTGGTGGACACAAATAATAAACTCATCAAAATAACTTGACATTAATCCATTGATAATTTTAAAAATAAATATCATTGTTAAATATTCAATTTTTTCAGTAACCGATAGCCATTCTAGGGTGTTTAACATTTTTTTGAATGTTACTCCTTTTGCTACATTCCAGTATAATTCTTAAACCTGTGTTCTGTAGTTTTTGAAGAGTACTTAACTTATTTTGGTCAAATAAATATAGTATTGTTGCGCAGTAGTCAAAATGTGGTTGAATCATTGTTTTGTAGACTGTAATTTTAGTTGTTAAAGACAATTTAGGTGCTAATCTTGAGAACAAATATAGTTTTTCTGTAATTTTATTTTTAACATAATCAAAGTGATTTTTAAATGTTAAAGTACTATCCAACATAATACCTAAATAATTAATTTGTTCAACAATTTGTAATATTTCATCACCGATCTCCAATGTTATAGCATTTCTATCGAGTTTATTTAATTTATTAGTATTTCCAACAACCATTGCCACAGTTTTGCTTGTATTAAGTTTCAACTTGTTTATTTGCAAGTATTGAAACAGATTCCACCTCACTACACTGAGCGTTAGTGAAATTCTCTTAAAAGGATGTTCATTTTTTCTTACAAAAGTCGTGCAGAAGATGTTATTTTATCCGTATTGACACAATTGACTTTTGTAGACTTCCGCACTAGCTCTGAACTCTATCTTCAGCGGTTTAGAGAGACTATCAGGGGGGTCGTTAATTAAATACGGATGGGTAGGGCACCACTGTACTTACATAATCTGTAAAAACAAGAAATATCGCTAAGAAAAATACAGGAACCTCAACGAGTATATTCTGTTGAAAAAAATACAAGATTTTGCATTTTTAAATGGTACTACTTGTATCCTGAAATAAAATATAATACATAAAATAATATTAGAGACAGCAATTTGCACCTCAAGACAAAATCAATAAATCAGACATGTTTTGTACATCTATGATTTCTTTCTTTTGTGTAATAGTGCATAGACACTCTACTTATTAAATTTATGCACATCTAGTTTATATGTAATTAATAGAATCCAGTAATAAGCATGGACAAAATGAATGCTTTTGCTTAAGTGCTTCCATGAGTGTAATTAACCTTGTATAAATTTATAAAGAAATTTCTAAGACTGTTAGGTAAGTACACATATATTAACTGAAAATTATTTCCGATTTATTTTAACAAATAATTATTGTTAGTTTCTGATTATTCAATAATTTTATATTTATTATTACTCTTGGACAATTTAAATAAAAAAAAAAAGCCTCTAAAGCAAATAGGCACTATAAATGTCATTAATATGATTATGAGATTTTTATGTCACCTTTTCAGTACTGACAAAATGACTCACATACATACAAAATAAGTTGGTAATAAGCTCTTCCAAATTAGTAAAGTTAAACTTCGTAAATAGTTATTGTGTATAAACAAGTGCATGATTGTATTATTCGTAATTCAAATTCATAAAACTTTTGTTACATAGACAATTTTATAAAGCATAAATTTTGATAAGAAGCAACGTTTGAAAATTTAAATTCATAATTAAACATTATCACAAAGATGTTAAGTTCCATGGGTTCAAACTACCAAGGTTAGATTTATACATGATGTTAAACGTCAAACAGATGATTGCATCAACAAATGTAAATCACTTACCACGTTGACCTCAGGCTTAGCAGCTTGCACCATTTAACAAACAAGTTCAAACCACACGTGGACTTCCAGCATTTGACAAACACATAAAAAACCAGTTGCCTCATCGTCATAACAAAGCCCTTTAAACTAGAACCATATTGTAAGTTTCCAATGCATAATCGCTTTATATGCAATTACGTTAACTTCCTACAACCATTAGTCAGTTTTAACTATTGCTTCTCAATTATAACAAAATTTTCCATGTTGAAATTTAAGGAACACATATATCTTAGACGCAATTAAAATTTAACAGCCTATTTCAACCATTTTTGCTTCATTTATTAAACGTTATATCTTCCGTGTTTTAGTGTTGCTTTAATTTATTTTTGTACACCAGTTCTTTCGTACGTTAGCTTTAGTGTTGCACTAAGGAAAACCAAGTACAATTAGTTAAAATTATTTAAATATAGAAAATACAAACCATGATGAGTTTCAAGCAATCGGATCGATGGATTTATCGAAACTAAATTACAACTTGCAAGTCAGCTTTAAATATGAACTTCACCATATTGATGTTGTAAGGATCAAAAGCCAACTGGTCGACTCGTCGACAACAGCCTTAGCAAGTAGGTGGGCGGAAACATGCTATATGATATCACCTTGAAGATACGTTGTAGAAATTTTACAATACCAACTGGACATTTATAACTATGCGCTTTATTTACTATATGATTAAAAATAAAGGACAATAATTGGGGTGTTCAAAAATTATGATACTCTGTTTTTAATTCTGTATTAATTGTAGAAGTATGAATTATATTAAATTATGAAAATAAATTTAAAAATTTTATAACACAACACATAATTTTTATGCGTTAATTTAGCAGAGGAAAACAAACTGTTACAGTATCTATAAATTTTATCCAAGCTATTATACATTTTATGTGTTGCTGTTTGTATATCAGACTCTTTGATTACAAGTAGGGTATCATCGGCATATAGATTAACAAATTCACATTTGTCGTCAATACTCTGAAAATCATTTAAATACAAAATAAATAACAACGGTCCTACAACACTTCCTTGAAGGACACCATTTCTTACTAGCACTGAACTAGATATTGAATTTCCTACTTTCGTTTTTTATCTTCTATTTGCCAGGTACTCAACCAACCATTTTATCACTGTTCCACCAATGCCGTAGTGTTGTAACTTAGTCAATAATAATTGTCTGTTTATTGTCTCAAATGTTCTTTCAAGGTCTAAGAAAACTCATCCTGATCAATGTATTGCTTCCACTTACTGAAAGTTAACTGAATAGCAGTTTCACAAGAGTGCTTAGATCTAAAACCTGATTGATTACAATCAAATAACTGGTTACTGTCCACGTAGTTTATTAATTGGTTATATACAGCAATTTCTAATATTTTTTCAATACAAGGAAGTGTGTTTATTGGCCTGTATTCGCTTGCTTATGTGGCATTTTGAACTTTAGGAATAGGAATTACTGTACTACATTTTAGCTTGCTTGGAAAACTGCCAGTTCTTAAGGAGGAGTTGACCAGATGAAGAAGAACATGCCCAATTGTATCAAAGGTTGCCTTAATTACTTTTGTGTTTACTGTATCTGACTAGTTACACTTGGTAGGTAGATATGCACAATTTTTTTTATATCATGTAAGGCTAACAATTTAAATTCAGTAAATTTGACATCGTGGCTACGTAATGGGTTTAGTCGATATAGATTAGTAGTGTCTGGGATACTCCTTACAATATCTTCAATGCTGTTCACAAAGTAGTCATTTAAATGTTCAGCTATATCCTTTTGTTCTCTCATAATGATTTTATGGTGATTATTTTCAAATTGTACTCTTTGTATGTCACAATTATTTTCTTTATTACTAACCAACATTTTTAATATTTTCCACATTTTAGTGCTATCTCTTCTGTTAATTAATTAATTAAACCAACTGTAGTTGTTTATGATAATCATCAGGTTTAAATACAATTACTTTTTCCATCCAGGAACTGATTGAATGCATACTTTCATTTTATATTCTGAGCTAGCCTGCACATTTCCCTGAAATTCCTGCAGTCAATGTCTTTCACTATCTGTTTGCAAGAGCCTAATCTATGTATACCTCAAGCTCTTTTCTTTTCTATGCGTCTAATATATTCCACACTATTCCCTTATAACAATTTTTAAATGGAAAAAAATTAAAAAATAATCGTCAAATTATTTATTTTCAATTCTAAATAAGATTATATATTTCACGCTAATTTTATTTCCAAATGGGAAATAATAAACAATCATTTCTGGCCTATTAATTTTATCGCAAGGTTAAGTAGCATATTTTACTTTAATAATAGATTATATGCTTCAGGTGCATAGCACTAGTCCGTAATGTTGATATGAAAGTCATCAAACGTCGAGGTTATTGCTTAAAATAGCTGCTTAACATTAAATATTATGAGTAAATACTTTATTATTCTCAAAGATTTCAAAGTTTTTCAGTTATTTTATAAACACGTTGGTGGTCTGTCCTAGTCTTGTTAAACATGTCTTCTTTTCTATAGTCACGTGGGGATAGGATTTCCCAAGATGAATCATTCTGTGCTTCGAGATATTGGTAGTTGAGTTGTTGATGCACAAATATTGAGGGTAACGTAATATAGTATATCTCTTCAGATATGTTTGTCTGAAGCATTATAAATTGTTAGAAGAAATCGTAAGGAAATAGATGGCTGAGTCCATTACCTTTTCATACCAGTTCGATACTTCGAGGTACAGATGATAAATCTTAGAGCTCCATCAAGTTGGAACCCTGTAATGTGGCGGATTAGCTCCATCTGAGTAATTATCAACAGCTCTAACTCTCCCTTTGGATAATAGCCAAGTTGATCAAGACGCAATTTTTTCAGTTTATAGCAAAGTGGAAACCTGTACATCCTAATGCCTTAATATGTATCTAATCATCCTATCTCTCCAATTTTTTAGTGTTTTCTACATATTTCTTTCTTCCACTACCATTTCTAGAATCTCTTTGTTCTTATCTTTGTCTGTCCATGATATCTTCATCATACGTCTATAGCACCACATTTCCAAGGCTTCTTTCTTTTTCTTTTCCGTTTCTCCTACTGTCCAAGTTTCACAGCCGTACAGTACTGTGCTCCTTTTCTTGATTCTATGTTTATTGCCTTTGAACATGGTAGAAAGATAGATTTATTTGCTCCCATCAATGTGATGATAATGCACACTTCTACAACCATTATTAGAAATAGTCAATAACGTATATAAATAAAATTAAAACATAAATAAAATATGAAAATTAGCTACATTTATGTAGTCATTAATTAAAATTAAATATTAAATACATAGTCAATTATTGTAACTATTTAAATCCTATCTTCAAGAAACTCCGTTCCGTTATAATAACAGCGCTCACAAAACAAGGATAATAGTGCTAATTTAAATTTGGAAAGACTATTAAGAGATTTAATAGTTGCTGGTAGCTTGTTGTAAAGAGTTGGCGCCATATATATAAAAGATTTTTTAATTAAAGTGGATCTTGGTTTTGGTGGATATATATCACAAGCATGTCTAGTATCGTGTTTGTGAAAAGTGCTTGGTGTGACGAATTTATTTTTGTTTTTATAAAAGAGGATTAGGGTTTCATAGATATATAAAGAGTATAAAGTTTGTATTTTAAGTTTTTTGAATAATAGTTTGCAATGTGTGTCATATGCTGTATTGCAAATACTACAAATAGCTCGTTTTTGTAATTTGAATATTATGGCAATATTCTCATTTGGTGCATTCCCCCAAAATGCATATCGTATATGGGACTCAAAAAGGGCATGATACACTTAAGTAAAGATTCAATGGAAATTTGTCGCGAAACAGTTCTAATTGCAAAACGAGTGGGTGCTAATTTAATAGTAAGTAATTGAATATGAGTTGTCCAATTTAATTTATAGTCTATAGTTAAACCTAGAAATTTGATTGAGCGGACTTCATTAAGATTTATGAGAATTTATTGTGAGGTAATTTGCCTTGCACCACTCTACATATGATTTTGTATCAGTTACAATATTATTCTCCAACGTGTGTATAGGGAAGGCATTTCAATTTAAACTAATATCATCCGCGTATAATGTACAATTTGAAAAATTTATACATGAAACGAAGTCGTTAATATAGAATAAAAATAAAATTGGACCTAAAACAGAACCTTGGGGGACGCCAAATTTTAAACTTACATTTGTTGAAAAAAATTCTTTTTGATTGTCTACAAGTTTTACACATTGAGTTCTACCTTCTAGATATAAAATCAACCATTTCTTTGCAATTCCCCGAAATCCATAATGTGCCATTTTATTTATTAAAATGTTATGATTTACACAGTCAAATTCTTTGCTTAAGTCGATAAATGCTGTAACCAAAGACGCATTTTTCTTATTTAAAGAAGAATATAGCTGCTCTAAGAAATTGTACATAGCATCCGTTGTACGCCTGTTTGAAGTGAAACCAAATTGTATTGGAGTTATAATTTTAAATTAGTTGAAAATTGTATAAAGCGATTTTTAACTAGTTTTGATTATTTTAGAAAGTATGGATAATAGTGAGACAGGTCTAAAATTATCCACTACATATTCTCCTCCCTTATGTAATGGCATGTTTGAGGCAAGATTGAAAAATTCCACGTTTAAAAGATTCACTAATTAGGTTAACAAGATATCCCAAAATATTTATTGGGAGAGTAGGAAGCACATATGCCGGAATGTAGTCGTTACCAGTAGAATATTTATTATGTAAAGATTTAATAACAGCATACACTTCATAATAATCCGTAGGAAAAAACATAAAATTGTTTGGAATACTCGTATGAGAGCCATTGAAACTGAGTTATTAATTACTGAATGTGTGGAAAGTTCTTTTATTAAGTTTTCAGCTACCGTAGCAAAGTGGTTATTCAGCTTTTCTGCAGTTGCCTTAACAGAGCTATTGTCCAAACATATTTCATTAGTTGAAAACCCTGAATTGCTAATATGCTCATGGATAATTTTTCACATAGTTTTTCAAATATTTTTTGAATGATAGTACTTCTTAAAGAAATCGGAATCAGGAAAATGTTTGAAAATAATATGCAATACTTTTTTGTTCGCAGCTGACGTTCTAATACCTTTAGTCAACCAATTTTTTTTATTATTCTTAAATCTAGTGACAGGAAATGACTTGTTATAGATATTTGTAACATTTTGTATTAAAGATTGAAATTTACGATTTAAATTACTGTTGCCAAAATTGATATTGAATTGAGAACATAAAGTTGAAAATAAATTTATATTATCAGTAGCAACGCCTATAGTAATGGCTCTGCTGATTATTTAATTTTAGGTTTAATCTAAAATGTACATACATGTGATTAGAGAGTTTTGTATTTACAACCTCAGTATTGGAAGAAATTTTGATTTGATGTTAGTTAGAATATAATCAATACGTGTGCTAGAGTTAGATGTAATTCGTGTATCTTGATTTACTTGCATAGTTAAATGATAAAGATTCAAATATTGTTTTAAACGAACAATATCTTTATCTACTATATTGTTGAAGTTCATGTTGAAATCGCCTATAATGATTATATTCTTACAAGAGAAAATCTGTAACATTTTATCCAATGATTCAAAGAATATATCTGTATTACCTTTAGGGGAGCGGTAAATGCATAAAATATACAGCTTAAGACTTCTAACATGAATTTGTGAAAATTCAAAATGTATTCCCTTTAGTAGATCATTACATTTATTAATTGCTTCAAAATTGACATTATCTCTACAATATATTCCAGTACCACCATGTTGATGCTTTTGTATTTTATATATATTTGCCAATTTATATCCTTGTAACGAGATATATTCATTAATATTAAGGCAATGATCTGTAATACAAACAATGGCATAAAATTTTAAGTTGTCAAGTAATAAAAACAAGCTATCTTCCTTATTTCGCAAGCATCTGATATTACACAGCAACAGAGATAAAAGTGGGTCATGTTTTTGTATAATAAAGTTTCCTGAATGAATATTATTACTTGTGGTATCAGCATCAGTGTTACATTGTATTAAATTAGGATCTGTAATTCTAATTTTTTCTTTAACTGTACTACATTTATTTACAAAGGCATTGTCTAGTTTAACCGTCAATGCAGTGGGAACTATAATGTTACTCCAATTCTTTTTAAATGTAGCACTGCCTTGTGCTAATCTTTGTTTTAGATCTTTTGCACGTTTCCCGTCTTAAGTTATTTGACTTCCTAGATAGCAGAAATCCTTAACCTCTTCTAAGTTCTCATTCTCCATTTGTATTGTGGCTTTTCACTTATTTACTCCTCTTTGCATACTAGTGCTTCAGTTTTATTTTTGTTAATTTTCATACTGTATCTTTGTTAGAACTTTTTCCATTTCAGTAAGAGCTGCTTCTAACTCTTCCTTGCTAGATGCAAATACCGCTATATCATCTGCAAATCTAAGTATATCAATCATTTATCCTTGCATAATAATTCCAAATGCCTTCGTGCATTTGACAGTATTAATTGCCTCTTCGATACATAAGTTAAAAATTATTGGGGGTAGTGCACATCACTGTCTCACCCCTTTCCTGTTATTTACTGCTCTACGTTCCTGCTCTAATTCTATTACAGCTGTTTGCCCTTTGTATAAGCAATGTACTATCAGTTTATCCCTAAAACTCACATTCCCATCTTTTTGTGTATGCTTTTTCCAGATCCACAAACCCTATATACACATTTTTCCCCTTTTCTTTTTTTGTTTTCTCCATTATCACCATTACAGCTAAAATGGCTGTCAGTGTTCCTCTGTTGTGCCTAAGCCCAAACTGATTATCTCCTAGTATTTCTTCAGCACGTTTTTCCTTCAGTCTGTACAATTCTAGTAAATATTTTTGACACGTTGTGCTGTCAAACTTATTGTTTGAAAACTTTCACATCTATCCGCACCTTTTTTTTTTGTATAGTGACTATGGTGATACGTTTAAAATCTTTCGGTATATCGCCTGTCTCGTACATATAACTTACAAGGTGAAAGAGAAGTCCTATTACTGCTTGTCCAACAACTTATAGAGTATCTATACCCGGTGCTTCATTATTTTTCAGATCCTTTTATGCTAGTTCAAACTCATCTTTAAGTATAGGATATCCCAAGTCATCCTTTACAATGTCTGTTTTCTCTTCTAATTCTAGTTACAGTGAGGATGAAGTAGAACCGTTATACAAAGATGTTGATGACATACTAAGATACATAAAAGGACATGAAATTTAATAATTGCGGGGAATTTTAATGTGGTCGTAGATGAGAGTAGTGAAGAAGCGATAGTAGATCTATTTGTTTTAGGCATTGTTACATGCCAAAAATTGGCATTGTAAGTTTCTAATTTGCGAGTGAATTCGCACCAATATTTTAAAAGACGTGCGTGCATTTCCGTCACTTTAGATAGTTGCGTCGACGCCCGAGAATGTGCAGACGCAGAGTGTGGAAGTAAGTGGTAGTTTCCGTCACGTCATGGACTAGTCAACAAAACGTCGAAGAGTGTGGTTATCTGGGGTGTGCCTTTGTCTTCTCTTTCAGGTAATGTAGGTTCCTTTGTCGTATCTCTGCCCTGTATCGTTCCTTACCTTTATTGCTACGTCCTACCTACAATCAAAAGAGGGTCGACAACAAATCTGACTTCGACGAGGGGCGAAGGCCGAACCCCGCCCAACAACGCTCAACCAACGCCGAGAGCCTGACGCCAGAATAGCTGCAATGCCGTGACGAGTTCTACATTTTACGTGAGTACCATTTACCCTTTTTCTTTGTATGTGATAATAATTTGTGGCGTAATAATGACGTAACACATTATTGCGCAATATTAGTCAAATGTTTATTATGTTGCCAACTGTCGTAGTGGCTGTTATAAATTACGCACGGGACTTTAACAAGTATACCTTTGAATAGACAGGTAGAGTATAATAGCATGTCAAATGACAAGGAAATAGGCTCGTAAAATTTTGCGACAAGAACAATTTAACCATCACCAACACATTATTTCAACATCATGCTAGAAGACAATATACGTGGAAGATGCCAGGAGATATAGGAAGATATCAAATAGACTACATTCTTGTTAAACAACGGATTAGGAATGAAGTAAAAGAATGTAGAAACTACCCAGAAGGTAGATATAGACATTGACCACAACATCGTAATTATGAAGGCCACTCTTAAATTTAGAAATTTGAAACACAAAAGCACTTCCACTTTGAGAAACTAAAAGATAAAGATATCCACTAAAGATTTGAAAGAATGTCGAATTGCTGAGAGACAATAGGACAATTTCTGATACTAAGGAAGTAGAAACAGAAAGGAATAACATTAAAACCAGCATGATGGGCATAGATATCCTGGAGTATACACAAAAAGAAAATAAGAAACCATGGATAACAAAGGATATTCTGAATTTAATAGAAGAAAGACGAAAATACAAAAATAGACCAGATGAAGCAGGAAAACGGGGATACAAAGTCATAAAATGGAAAAATTATTGCCAAATGCAGGAAAACTAAAGACCAATGGATTGATGAAAAGTGTAAAGATGTACAAACTATGATGGAAATAAGAAAGACAAACGAAACATACAAACTAATTAGAATGAATACTAGGGATATAAAACTATGTGGTAAAAATATAAGGGGCATATCATTATAGAAAATGCAGAGAAGGTGGTTGGCTGGCAAGAACATATAGGGAACTTATATGCAGGACAGGAACTCGCAGCACTAGAACGGGAATCAGACATTGAAAAGGATGACTTGGGATGTCCTGTACTTAGAGATGAGTTTGAATTAGCATTAAAGGGTCTGAAAAATGGTAAGACACCAAGTATAGTTATGGTGCAAACAGAAACTCTAAAAGCGGCTGGACAGGCAGTAGCAGAACTTCTATTCCAACTTGTAAGCTATATCTATAAAAGAGACGAGATACCCAAAGAATTCAAAGGTAACATCATAGTCACTATACCAAAAAAGAGAGGTGCAAACAGATGTGACAATTTTCGTACAATAAGTTTGACAGCACATGTGTATTATATTAATTACAATTGTACAAAAACGAATGAAAAAACGAACTGAAGAAGTACAAGGAGAAGATCAATTTGGATTTAGGTGGTTGTTCCATTTTTATTGTATATAATTTACTGCTTAATTTATTTTCCCATTTAGAATTTGTTGTGTATTTACGTCCGCCTGGTATATTATTTATTTATTTATTTAGTACTTAACAGGTTTACCTATACCCTATTACAAAGTACGTACATCATATTAACAGGAATGTTATTAAACTCAAAACTTGCTATAAAATTTGTAATAATTTAGTTTTTAAGTCGTTATAGCTAATTTATTGCATGCCCCGTGATTACTTCAGACACCAAGCCTGTTGTAAGTGTCGCGATAACGAGCAAATATATTGTCCTTCACATGTGCAAGAAGTATCACCTGCCTTGGAGAAGATAAAAGAGGAGTCTATTTTCGTTTCCCGTAAAAGACAGACGCTTTCGCTAAAGTTTTACAATCGCATCTCACTCTGAACAACCGCTTTAAATAATTGTTTTGCTTCGCTCTATAGACAGAGGTAAGTGTTTGAAGTAATTGTTTGTTCTGTTTAAAATCATTAATTATGTTTCCTGTTAATTATCATTTACTTTTGTATACATGTCCACTTTTCTTTACCACATAGCTATCGAAATACCCGCAAAAGGAAATTACATTGATCATTTCTCGCCAGATGTAAATGTTCAACAAATTCATATAATTAATGATACCACTTATCAAAGCTTTGCAAGTTGTTTAGGAGCCTTTTTTGTTATCGGGTTTGGTACCAGCATTTTGTACATATTTGTTATTGCCGCGTTTGCCTTTAATGTAATCATCGAGATTTTGGTTCATTTCGTCTGTCTCTTTGGTATTTACTTAATTTGAATTATGGCAGAGAAATTAAAACGTAGCTGTTTTCTACGTAATATTGCGATTAACTCGCTGAATGAAATGTTTGAATCGTGCAGAAATGTGCAGTTCAATCAACCTTTTATGATTTGTTTCGTGCACAGTACCAATCTCTCAAAACCGTACGAGAAACTTTCTTTGTTCATCATAATTGTATAGTAGGTGTAATTTCTTCTGCAGATGACGCCGATGAACAATTTGAAACGGAAGACGCTATTCGTAAATGCTTGGATAACAAATTCTTTCAAATAAAAGCGCTCTATTTCAAGCTGTTTGCGAGCCAATCTTCGTCGTCTCGGGCTACTGTGTTGAATCTCGCAGATACTTTTAAGTCAAAAGTTGCACTTCCACCGCTGACCCTCCCTTCGTTTGATAGGGAAGGTTGTTTGTTTGAAAACTTTATTGACCGGTTTGATAGCTTGGTTCATCTTAATAACGATCTGTCAAACGTGGATAAATTTTCCTATCTTCAATCAGCACTAAAAGGTTCCACACATTAAGAACTTTGACTTTACAGAAGTCAATTACCCTCTTGCCTACAATAAACTTAAAAAAATATCGTAATATTCGTCACATTACCTCAGCTCTATGGAACAATTTTGATAAATTTCCCAAACTGAATTCTGATAACCCCACGGGTTTGCAAAAATTAGTTAATTTAGAAGCGCTTGCAAAATTTGATTTGCCCATAGAGCAATGGGATTTTATTCTTGTACAAATGATCTTAAATTGCTTTGCTGTACACACTGCCCGTAGTTTTGTAACGCATCAAGATCCGACCGCTATCCCATTCTACAAAGAGTTAATTACTTATCTGGAAAAAACGTGTAAATCTTTATCAAATTTGCCATTAATTCATATGCTACGTACAATGACGTAGCAGGAAGAAAACGTAAATATCCCAGGCTAACTACCAATGCGGAGTGGGGAGGGGTTCCTAGCAACACAAAAATAATACATCGCCAACAATTTTCTATTTACAATAAAAAAACACAAATATAGAAATTTCTATCGAAACAGCAAAACCAAATTAACTAAGGTTACTATTTAATAAAACAATTTTACTCTATAGACATTTCACTAATTGTTCCACAAAGTGCGCAATTCGTAGCTACCATGCAATAAATCTAATCAGTACCAAAAAGAATAACGTTGATACTTTTGTATAAGCAGATGGGTTAATTAAAAAAAAACACAAAATTTAGAAACCTTTCTAGTAGGATTTTACCATACAAAGCATTTGTTATAACTCTAATCAGTAAAAAAAGAATACTGCTGATACTTTTGTATAAGCAGATGGGTTAAGTACAAAAAACAAAAGAAATAAAGTTCGAAAATTTTCTAGTAAGGATTTTACCAGAACAAACATTAGCGCATCTAATTTCAAATTGGGTTTATCCCTGGGTATGTTGGAAAAGGAAAACAAGTCACATACATGTGTCGGGATACTTATCTGGCCAGCCCTTGGAAGAGAATTGACAGCATCGCCGCGATAGTCAGAAACAACTATGCTAATACCGTAATTGCAACAGCGATCTACATGCAAGAGCAGTTGATCTACATCAAGGAATAATACGGCTACACGACAAGCAATTTAACCTCCAGCTAAGAGCAAATCTACACATTTGATAGAGGAGAAACGTGCATCGCTCTTGGAGCAACAGAACGAGTAGTTTTTACAAGTGCATCAACGCACCAGCTGCAGAATCATAGTTGTAAAAGGAGTTTAAAATAACACGAACTCGAAAAACAAACGTCAGCGTTATCGAAACGCGATTGAAACTGGAAAACACGGTTTTATCGAAGAATAGTAGGATATATTATTTCAACGAATTTTTAGGTGGGAAGCCCACTAGAATGCAATTATACGTTATCAAAAGGTATAACGCGCTCACGGATACCTAAACAGGATCTTGACTAATTAATTGTAGCACAAACTTGTCGTTTCAAAACAACTAAATTTACGTTGAGAAATTCTTGGAAAGAGTATTTATTATTAATTATGTGGAAAGATTTAACAATAGACATGTAATTTATACGAACGGATAATGATTTAACAAGGGATTTGAGTTGAAAATTATGGTTAAGTGAGCTTATCTGAACAAGTACAATATATTGGGTATTGTTGGAGAAATTAATACTAAAAAGGAATTTATGTAAATAAAATAACCAATTATTGCCAAAAATGAACGTAACAAATGTACTTTAAAGAGAATTAAAGATTTTACACTTACTGTTTTGCTGACGGTTAACTTGGCTATCACCCCATGGGTGAGTTAGAGATGAGCGTCGGCTGAAAATTTCTTAGTTAAACTAAAAAAAATTTAAATTAATGTTGGATGCCACTGTAACAAGCAACTATTAATTAACGAAAATTATTTTAGGGTAAATACAGAATACGGCAATTCTTAATTTTTCTACGTAAATTCTTGGATACTTGATCAGACTTTCTTAACATAGAAAATATTACCAGAGTGATAATACAACTACTAACTACTCCATAACAAATAATTCAAATCAAATAACAAGAATGTTTAACATTTAAATTATATCACAAACTTTTTAGTGCAAAAAATTTGAAGAAAACCTCGTTATATAATCGTAATGTTTCTTAATGATTGTTAGATCTGACAGTCATGTACCAATTTAATAAAAAAAAACTGGCATTTTAAGCAATCTGAATATAAATCATTTCGTTACTCATAAAGCATAAACTCTTTTTAAAGCTTCTCATAAGTGAAAGCTTCAATTATAACAAAATTTAATGAAAGATATCTCTTTTCACAAAAAAATAGATATATAGTCATGCAAAATTAATAAAATTAAGGGAGAATACAACATTTTAACAGATCTTATGAACTGAAATGGTGAGGTGTTTCACAGCTGGTAATTTAACCATATGTGGAGAAGAATGTTATTATATAAATCTGGTGAAGGATTCAGCAAAAATAAAAATCTCAGCCTTAACCACTGGTCGCCGACTGCTACCCTTGCATTTGTTATGATCTGATTTCAGCTCATCTCCTGCCGTTCACGTGCAGGAATAAGTTTCAATGAACCCTAGGCTAACTCGTGGAACTTATTGATCGGAGAGTTTTCCATCGACTTGAGGGTGTTTGCTAACTCGAGGATTTTGTTGATCTGTGGTTTTTCTTTAACATGAAGGTGTTTTTTGACCTGTGACTGTTTGCGCTGAAATGAATGTAAATTATGGCACTCGACTTTTCACCATCCACGACTACCATCCTGCTTGGCTCGAAGATTACGTAGAAGTGAGCAGACTAAGAAAACAAGTTATAAAGACAATTCGATCTGGGGAATTCGTATCAGAACAAATGCTTGGTGACCACATGTCATGTTTACGAAGCAAGTTGAAAACTGAGATATATTGTGAACAAATTATTTACACGGACTTTTAATGATTAAAATACTTTATAAGCAAGGTTTCAAAACATCTGAATTATTTTCCATATTGTTATTGGTACCAACCTTGGAGGTTAGCCTTGCAATTTAATCAAACTAGGAAATAACAGATCGTTTGTTGTTTTCCATATGGGATCACAGATTTATTAAAAATTCAAAAACTTACATTGGTTTGCAAATAAATAATTTTTAGCGAATTTTCTGTAAAGAAATTTTGTTATACCAAAAAAAATTACAAATTTGAGAATTTCACATAAATCATATTGATTACTATCTGTGTCAGGTTAATACAATTTATCGAGTCTAATCTATGCTTACTACCCAAGTTCTCAGACAAGGCTATACAATGTTCTCATCTATGAAAACTATATACACAAATATTTGTGGTTTTTTAAATGTCATGTCTTTCATTCTTATCATACAATGTATGTAAAAAGTAATGTTGTACATTATCTGACTAGAAGCGGCTTGTAGTCCCTTCGGGACTAATTTAAGCGCCATATATCCATTACGCCCAAGATCCCTTGAATGGGCCAGTTGAGTGAGGAGTGAGTTGAGTGAGTCGATTGAGTCGAGAGAGTTGAGTGAGTTGAGTGGGTTCAGTCAGTTAGTGAGTTGAGACAAAAACGACTTGAAAGAGTTGATCGGATCAAGACCACTTCGTCCTAGTAGATTTTGCTGAATCGACTACTGGGAGTTGATCGGATCAAGACCACTTCGCACTAGTAGACCTGCCGAATCAATAACTGGGAGTTGATCTGATCAAGACCATTTCGCCCTAGTAGACTTTGCCAAATCGACAACTGGGAGTTGATCAGATCAAGACTACTTCGCCCTAGTAGACCTTGCCAAACCAACAACTGGAAGTTGATCGGATCAAGACCATTTCGCCTTAGTAGACTTTGTCAAAACGACAATTGGGAGTCGATCGGATCAAGGCCACTTTGCCCCAGTAGACTTTATCGAAATCACTTCGGGGAGTCAATCGAAGCAAGATCACTTCGCCCTAGTAGACTTTGTCGAAATTGAGTATTTTTTCCTTTGGATGTTAAAAAATTTTCAATATGAAATAAGAAAAAAGTAAATTTTACTGGGCATTGAATCAGTGAACTTGTGTTTGGTAGCCTGAACTCTTAGCCCTACGTCACGAAGCTGATGGCGATTGAAATGCCATTGGTTCTATACTTGCATTACAGAACGGTGCATAAAAAATATAGAAATACTTGAATTAATCACTATGTTTATGTTTTCTTTGAAAATAGTTCATGTATAATAAAATACTGTTTATTTTTAGAATCCTAATAAAGGTATAACTGCACAAATGTACGTTAGACATTATTAAGTGTTGTCCAAAATATTATTTTAATAACAGGAATAAATGTAACAATTCGGTCGTGCCCGTTCGTTTTCGGCGAATGAAATTAATTATTTTTTTTTAAATTTAGATCATCTATATTCAAAATTGATACGTTTTTACATATATAGTCGATTTTAAAGCTTAAAAATATATATTAGATATTTTATTTCGTCCTAATTAAAAAATTTCAAAATAATTGTGTCACCTAACTTTTTGAAGGTAACTCTTCGTGCGAGTATGCCTATCTTCGTAACCCGTTTTTGACATTTACCGAATCAATTAGGCTATCTTAAATAAAATTGTTTAAAAAAAGTATTATACGTATTCGCAAACGGTTGTATACGAATTTTGGAAACCAACTTAATTGTCCTTTAACTCGCACCAATGCAAATCGACCTGTTGTTGGCTTTGTCGCATCGCACGTTCATGTTATTAGATCAGAAAATTTTAAGCGATCATAACTTCTTTAATACATAAGCGAACACGTTTCTATAATCTGGACAATTTTAGGAAAAGTAAAACGTTAAAAACGGTTTTTGAATAAATATAGCTTACTATTTAGAAATTATAGACCGGACTGAAGCATATGAAAAAATGAGTTAATTCTTTTTATGCATATTGTTAAATAAATGCTGTTGATTGTTTAAAAAATCGACACAAAATAAAAAAGAAGTAAATTTTACTGAGCATCGAACCATTGAAGTTACGAATGGTAGCCAGATATCCTAGCATTACGCTACTTAGGTGACGCTTATTGGAAAACTGTTGGTTGTATACTTGCATTTTAACGGACAGATACGAAATACACCGATTTCTGAACAAATCACGCTCTATTGTAACCGCTCTACTATCTTCGTAACGAAACATCAAATGTAATGATTGATAATTTCTTAAATAAATAGCCGGTGTATATCAAAAAACCATGCTTTCGTATATTAATAATCAATTATCGGCACTATTAAGACATATTACATAATTTATAATTTCAAATTTAACAAATTTGAAAAAAAGTGTGTCATCATAGATTTTGAAGGTACACACTCGTCCGTTTACGCCGGTTTTCGTTACCTGTGTTTGACGTTCCTCCAATTAATTATACAAATTTTAATAAATTTTAATAAAATTCCATAGTACCAGCTTGCAAACCGTTAATAATTCAGGTTTTAGGATACGGATAGCGATTTTTGGTATATATTAGAATAGATATTTTTTAGACACCGGATACGAATTTTGGTAACCAACTCGATCTGCCTTCTCTCTTGTACCTACGCTAACCGACCTGTTGTCGACCTCGTCGCATGACTCGATCAGCTTTCGAGATTGGAAATTTTCGAGGGATCCTAGCTTTTTAAATATTTTAGCAAATACGTCGCTTCAATCTAATAAATTTCAGAAGAATCCCTATTTTTCACTTAGTATTGGGTTTTTCGCGATAAAAACCACCCTATGGCAAGCACGCAAAAATTCTCCACCACACCACAACCCGCCCGCACTCCAACACAAACCCCCTCGGATGCAAATCCCGATTAGCGATCAATTTGCACCTCTCAACTTTAACACAAAGACGGGCTAGGCAGTTTTTAAGATATGGAATTAATTTTTTTAGTGACAACATTTGAAATGACGTTTAATTAACAATAATTATTTATGAAATCCTTTATACAAAGCACATCCATATTTTGTCCCTTCAAAATTGAATTTTCTTTCTTTCACATCTAATTTTTATTAGCATAATGCAAAATGTTACAACCAATTCTTAATAAATTATTTCCCAAACATTGAACAACCTAGAAATCCATTTAAATGCAATAGTTTAAATGTATGACTTATATAATTTTTGTGACCAACTACTCTAACAAGTTCCTTATTTTCAGAAAATCTCTTCACTGTTTTTAATCATTTTAACAATGGTAATAGCACTGCGTCCAGTTAAAGGTCGGCCAGATCCAAATGCTTTCCGCACTCCTTTGGAAAGTATGCTTCGAGACTGTGAGTTAAACGTAAGTATATTTCTTATTCTCAGTAGCTTGTAAATATAAAAAATAACTTTAGGATAAAATAGGCGAAACTTGCCAAAGGTGTGCAAAAATAACTAAATCAAACATTGTCTATCCATTGTGTTGTTCAAATGATGATGATGTGTACGTTTGGTGTCAGAAATACATAGGATATGGAATACATTAAAATGTTTCACTAACATTAATAATAGTACCATAAAATATATAATACTTATTTATTCATCAATGATAAAATATGAACGGATAAGCTTACATAATGAAGGTTGTCGAAAGTATTTACACAGTAATCGTAGCACAAGAATTAAATTGTTTTCAGTTGAAGTATATGTTAACACGAAGGTTATTATAGTGTAACTTTTCTTATAACGGTTGTATACTACAACAACCTTACTAAAACACCGAAAAAAGAAGCAAATTTGCCATATTATATATTGCAATTTACAAATTTTTTGTTCATATTAGTTGAACTATGCATATTACTTTTTCTTTCACTACGTAAAATGGAAGTAAACTGCATGGTAATTTCAATATAAGAACTACTAAAAGTATAATGTCAATATTAAATATATAGCAAACTTACATTTTATTGCTGGAAATGGAATAGGATTGCATATAGTCAATTTTCAAAAACCATGAAAAATAATGTAGCAATCACCTAAAATAAGTGAAAAATTGTTTGATATGCAATGGTTTCATTGTGTTAATTTACTGTACACAAAGTAGTACTAAAAATAACAAGTATAGCTGTCAGTAAAATTTACGTGAATAGTAAGTTAAAAGAAAAGTTACGTTATTTAAAAAATCTAGAAGTTTATAATATAGTTACAATATAAAAACTTTCATTTTAAGTTTTAGTTAAATAGCTTTAGAAGCTGTTTGCGTATAGAATCGAAATAAAATTATGTTGCAATAACAATAGTTTAAAATACTCCTATCTGTATGATAATTTCATTCTGAATTAGAATTTTCCAAAATGAACAAATATGAAATGTAAAATCATGTTTATATTATACACAGAGTAGAAATCAGTGAACACTTTTTATTTATGATCTTTACACTGCTTGCCAAACACTGTTCATATTTAGGTAAACCTAAAAAATTGGAACAACTACTACAAACAATGAGTGTTAAATAACATTTTTTCTGTGATGGGAAAAAATTTGACATTTAATGTTTCTTGACAGGTAACAAAATGTCACTTTTATGAATTTACTTTTTTCCCTGGGAAAGAAATGAGTACTTTTTTCTTGGTTATGTGCAAATAAGTAAGAACACGAAGATATTTAATATAAAGCCGGGTCCACACTTGTAACATTCAAACATCGTATCATAACTTGGTCGCGTAACTGCAACGCCTGTGTGGACGTGAAGTGCAAAACTGCCCATTTCTGATTTCTGAATATTCAAAACAAATGATATAAACAATTTAAGTAAACAATTTTTAAAACCACTCATAGAATTAAATTGACAGATATTTGATTACTTTAAAGGTTTCCTTAGCGACACAAGTCTAAATGTCCCTATAAATACAACAGCCTACTTGTTTGAAACTTCAAATTTGATATCGATTGATTTTTGACTTTAATATATTGTAATATTTCTTCCAATATTAAATCATCGTTTTGCTTATCATAGAAAAAAATAGTGTATTATACACAGATAAAAATGTAAGAATTAAATTGACAGATATTTGATTACTTTAAGGGTTTCCTTAGCAACGCAAGTCTCTGTCCCTATAAGTACAACAGCCTACTTGTTTGAAACTGCAAATTTGACATCGATTAATTTTTTGACTTTAATATATTGTAATATTTTTTTAATATTAAATTATCGTTTTGCCTATTGCAGAAAAAAATAGTGTATTATACTCGGATAAAAATGTAAGATTTTAACCCTCGGTGTTTTGTCTCCCTCCGCTTCATGTCAGGAGACAAACACACCTCGAGCTAAAATCTAGTACTTTTCCCTTGTATAATAAATAACTATTTATATTTTTCTGACAACTATTAAAATACACATTGAATTGAAAATTTTAAAAATGGTGTGTCATAAGTACTACATATTTTATAATTTTTACACCACCAATATAATCGTTCATATAGATAACAAAAAAAAAGAAGAAAAACTTAAAAATTAGTCTAAAGCAGTTGTCTCAAAGACAAGAAATTCTTGCTCGACACAACTTAACAAGAAATAAACTACTCAGAAAACGAAAACATGTGGTTAACGTCTAAATACAAATTTTAACAAAAATCTGCGAGACCAAAATTAAACCCAAAACATTAAAATGTTTGTAAGAATAGTCTGTACAATAAATTAAATTTGACCGTATATTTTCTTATCATAAATATCATATTGAAATTTGATTTTTCATGTAAATGTGACGTCATGATTTATGTCCAGCTTACACAAATTGATGAACATTCGTTTTTGCTAGTGCGGCAAATTAGGATGATGTAAAAAAATGGAACACAATGACAGGTTTTTGACCTGTTCGATTCATTTTATTAAAAGTTAGATCATGGGAAATTGTAATTAATTTTATACACAATGATACATATTATCATTAAATATTAAATAATTCGTAATGACTTTCATTAAGTTTGTAACTCACAATTTGTGCTATAAAATTTCTCAAAACTTTAAATCAAGTTACTCTCATTGATAAAGACAACTACAAAGAGGCAGATAAAACTATGTTACACTATTGGCAAATACCTTCTTATAGAAAATCAGTTAGGCTTTAAAAATATTCATTCGTACAAATCATAAATACAATTAGTTATATCGAGACGAAAACAGCTAACGAATGCTAATAATATTTTGGTAGCTGTTTCATAGATTTTAAAAGAGCATTTGAAACCATAATAAACAATTACTTCTGATAAAATTAAATAATATTGGATAATAGGCAAAGCCTACAAATAATTTGAAAATTATTTAACAAGTTAAAATCAACGAACATTAGACACAAGCAAGGTTTTTAATGGAGTACCACAAGGATTTACGTCGGGTTCATTATTATGTATTGTATACATAAATGATATAATACAATGTTTAAAGGAAGGTGTAAAATAAGTTTATTAGTTGATAACATTGTGAAATATGTGTGCAAAGAAGCATCGAGTTGAATGATAAAATACCCGGCCAATTAAAATGACTAAAAAATGGTTAGATAATTATTTGCTAACTAATGGTAATAAAATTAAAGTTACAGTATTTACATCTAATAGAATGTCCTAGGATATAAATTAACATTATATGTACAGAAACTAAAAACATGCACTGTGTAAATATTTTATTTTCATAATAGATAATGGACTAAATTTGATAGATCATAGATCAAATAAGCAAAAACAATATTCTGATACAATAAATCAAAATTCTATTTGCTGCTCGTTACATGTAAAGCTTTTAAAATTTAAATATGTTCCTGGATTTAACATTGAACTTGAACATAAACACGTGAAAAATATTCCAGATGGCATCGGTGTTTGGACAGATAGAAGAAATACCACAAAATAGTGATTTCACAAAAGGGTGTCATGGCGAAATGCAAAGTACACGCATGCGAATTTTTTAACAAAATAACAATGGGAAACACATCTGGTCGAATGCAAAACTTTTTCTACTAAATCTCGCTGTTTGCTTGCGTAGACACATTGAAAAATTCCTATTTGGATAAAAAAAAAGTTTAACTTACATTTTACAAGCTAATACATTGAAATAAGTATATAAATTTAGTGTGTAGCCCTAGATCATTACAAGCTGTTCCGGGTTGTAAACCTTGAACACCTTTTAACACTCCTTTGAATAACAAAATTTAATTCATGAACCCATAAAGTTTTCTCCAACAACATCAAACCATTTTCATTGGATTTCCAGTAATGAAGATAGAACTTTCAAATGCTATTCATCTTAAACTGTTTACCTTCTGAAAAACAACGTGCAAAAGTGTCTAAAAGTCTTCAAACTATACCCAAGTTATTTACTCAAATCCTGTCATCACCTATTTCAAGTCTGGCAAGTGGAACTCATCTCTAAACCTTTTAAGATAATTTCAGGGTGATATAGACAAGAAAATTATCTGCATTAGCAATTGTCGTGATTAAACAAATCTACAGCTCACAGTGGCAAACAGGACCCAGAAAATATTTAAACTAAAATGTGCCATCAACAAATGTAGCGAATCAAAAAATCGATCAAGTTCAATGTACATTATGCGACAGAAGGCAACTTTCCTCTTTTCCAGTTGAAGGATAAATTAATATACGAAATGATGATTAAAACGTCAAGATGTGTAATTGGCAGTAATGTATTTTATGCACGTAATACACAATTAATTAATGAATATCTACGTTTTGATTATAACCACTAATTTACACTATCATTTGTTTATTTTTTACTCTAACTGTATTCTAAAACTAGCACCACGTCCCTCCAGGTCTCATGTTTGCTTCTGTTGACCATACATGTCAATCTTAATTTTCATGGAACAATAAAAATTGCAAACTTAACTTTACTTGATATATAAACGTCACCTTACAATTTACAAACCAAGGCTAGTAGTATCTTGAAAATTTTTTTAAACTAAACTTTGACAAATCAGAATTAAGAACAACGGTTTTTTATATATGTTAACTAGTGGTATTTTATTTCTTAGAAACTAGTTTTAATCCTTGAAATTCAATAAAAATAAGACTATGCAGTTTATTTACGAAACTAATGTATTAAAAACATATGAACCATAACAAATGGATCACATTGTGAATATTGCTCAACGATGTTACAAATCCTATATAAAAAATAAATGATCCAAAACGTATAAATCATTTTAAAATAACTATAATTTTTCGTTAAATGCTGAATGTAAAATTCTGTAAATTTACGTTCGTCTTAAACTTTGAAATATATTACATCAATTTATTATAAGCTCTCCAACTATTCATCGAAAAACAATTTAAAATGGTTTTACTTTAAAAACCAATCCCTTAATTTTTGCGTACCTTCATCTTACGAATTTTTGTAGTTACTGGAAACAATGGTTCATAAAAATGCTAGCTATAGATAAATACCACCGTTCGTAAAATTAATCATCAAACACCTCCTTTGAAAATAGTCATTCTAGGTACCGCTTTAGTTAAAATTGTGGGAAAAAAACATTTGTATCATTTATTCATTTGTAAAATACTTATATATTCTGACCACTTTTTTATACAGAAAAATTTATTTATAATTGGGGTTTGTAAGTCCTTTGGTCAGCAGGTAACACTACAAATCTTTACATTGTACTTAAGCCATAGCTATAGTTCAATTGCAGGGAAATTCATTAGAACCGTGAACGAAAAAAGTAATAGTAGCGAAAGTGAAGATAAACTAACAATTGCTCATAGCAACTATTTAACAATAAACAGAAATTAAGTAAGAAATTGTAAAGAGTTATGTGCTATATTGTCCAAAAAGTACAATATGTTGCGAGAGCCGTTAAAAAATACAAAGGACGATTGACATTATTAATAATTAACACTTACACCACAGCACCAATAATTACTACTAATTCCCAGTACTTGTAAACAGTCACACTTGCTCAAAATGCAGAACTCAGTCAATATACAAAAGGAATATGTTTCTTAATGCAACTTTTCTTCTACTTAAATATTAAGTTTAACAATTGATTAAATAAATATGCATGCAAACAAACAATAAAAAGAAGAAAATGTATTCAAATAACAAAAACGCCTATACAAATTTTAAAAATTAGTTAGTGTTTCGAGTACCACAGCAGATACTTTATAAAATGATAACAGAACGGTTACATTTATTTCGAATGCAAAAATCTAGTTCATAAACAGTTTAACTTATCTTGTGTTCTGTTTGCCCCCCCCCCTTTGATTTTATTTGTTATTCACAAACCTATGAATTGTTTAGTTTTTAAATTTCGTCTATCAACTTAGACGATGCGCCTTTAGTTTTGGTTCGTTCCCCCTTGCTATTACCCAACCACGACTACCTCACACGAGTACTCTTATCTCAGGCCGCTGCCTTAGGCCTACGTCTCAACCTTGGGGTGTCGAGGATTCAGTACCACACCCAAGGATCGATTTCTGTAATTAAACCACCACATATCGGATCAAAATCACTGAGCTTACTTAGCTCGATCCCAATGAACAAATTTCGAATATTCCAATAATATCTTGACATATACCCTGTCACCTTTACTTTTGAATTACAATATCTGGTTAGGTATCACTTAACCTTTTCTATTCCATGAATACAGTACAACAAATAAATAAATATCAAATACGAGCAAGTTGTCAAAATTATTGACTCACCTAAAATCTTCTCTCTGGGAAGGGTTTTACAACAAATTCTTACTCGAAGTCGCCTTCCCATGGATCCTTCCAACCTGCCCACAAACTCTGCCTCTTCTTTCGCCTGTGCCACTGTACCTCTTTCTTCACGTAGCAGGCTTCCCAGGTACACAAATAATTCCTTTGCTTCTAATCCAAATTCTATTTAAACAAATAAACCCTCTTGGTGCTCGACCTCTTACACCAAATACAACATAAACAATAACACTGCCCAATGACTCGGCTAAATACGCGTAAACTCGGACGCTTTCACTTGCCTCTTTATGCTTACAAACATTTATAGGAGTTAACGCTTACTATTTCTCCCACTGGAACATACTATTTGAACACTGACAATAAATTTTTTTTGACCCCGAACCGAAATATATGACTATTCTCGGCAAAGTTCCAATTCAGAATCTCTCAAAATTTGTTATTTTTATGCAATTCTTGTCCAATAACTTTACACTCAATCAGTTCGTATCTATGTGGTCCTTTTCCACATGTAATAAATCACACCGAGCAACATTTTATTACAGGGTACAATCGTTTTCCCTTTACAATCGAATCTACTCTAAATACAAACTTGTCCGAGTTTACGAGTACGATTAATAATACCAATAATAATAATATCTAACAATAATAAGTAATAAATCAACAATAATAATATATAACAATAACAAATATAAATAACAAGTAAATAAAACGTTTAAAATACCAGTTACAATAATCTTTATACAATTTAGCTACTCCCGGCCAAAGATCGGTTTATAACAAAATTTCTAAAGAGGTTTCCGAAATAAACCTTGCTTATACTTTTGGTACACTTGTCATACCACGTTCACATCAGTTCTAAACAATTTTTCCCCAGATTCGAAACATTCCCTCCTGGTTACTTTGTAACACTTCGCCCTCCTTCCCTGACCTATCTAGCAGTCAAAGAAACAAGGACCGAGTTACCTAATACATATATAGTCGAATGCCAACTCTATCACTTTTATGGTTCAAAATTGCAATATAAGGGTTCACTTACCTATTCTAATAGTCTTTACTCTACTTTCTTCAAACGCCTCGGCTACTCTACAGCGGAGAGTACATGGACATGTCCCAGGGTGGATAGGCCTAGAATTCTGAAACCGATACTGGTGAGATAACATACCCAAAAGTTTATAAAGTATCTGTACCTAAATGTATTTCAACAAATCCCTTTTACTACTAATATATATATATATATATATTTTTAGAAATGTGTTATATTTATCAAAATTCTTGTACAATAAACAAAAAGATGGACATAAACAATTTGAGCTCTATATATACCTATTTATTAAATTTTAAAAATTAGATACTTGAAACAAGATACTACGTATTGGATCAAAGTAATTGCTTATTGTTATTACAGTGAGATGTTATAAACATAAACCATAAAAATAAAATATTTATATAATATAAAAAAAAAGAATACACACAGAGACACACAACACACACACACACACACTCAGATTAACACCCGATTAATTCATAAAAAACGTTACATACATACATACATGCATGCATTCAATTTTGCCATACCGTCACACACAAAAATAAAAGAACAATGTGACAAATTTATTTGAAATGGTGTCATTTTATTAAATTATACGTTTTATATTATTTTTAGTTATGTTACGTTATAGTTCCTGTTATTTTTTACATTGTTGCTAATTATTTATGCTAACCTCAATTTAGTATGTAACTTTAAAACCAAATTGTACCAGTTTTTAAAATTTATCATTTATTTATTTATAAATATATATATATATATATATATATATATATATATATTTATAAATAAATTATTGGTTGTGGGTTTCAGGTCAGCTGGCAAGTTCAGTACTACTCTTTTTATAGCCTAAATTTTCAATTTATTTTAATTCTTGATCACAGGCACTAGAAATGATAAATTTTAAAAACTGGTACAATTTGGTTTTAAAGTTACATACTAAATTGAGGTTAGCATAAATAATTAGCAACAATGTAAAAATAACAGGAACTATAACGTAACATAACTAAAAATAATATAAAATGTATAATTTAATAAAATGACACCATTTCAAATAAATTTGTCACATTGTTCTTTTATTTTGTGTGTGACTATGGCAAAATTGAATGCATGCATGTATGTATGTATGTAACGTTTTTATGAATTAATCGGTGTTAATCTGAGTGTGTGTGTGTGTGTGTGTGTGTCTCTGTGTGTATTCTTTTTTATATTATATAAATATTTTATTTTATGGTTTATGTTTATAACATCTCACTGTAATAACAATAAGCAATTACTTTGATCCAATACGTAGTATCTTGTTTCAAGTATCTAATTTTTAAAATTTAATAAATAGGTATATATAGAGCTCAAATTGTTTATGTCCATCTTTTTGTTTATTGTACAAGAATTTTGATAAATATAACACATTTCTAAAAATAGTCGTTTGGATTCTGATTTCTGAATTTGAATAATTTTTGGGTTTTGAAAGTCCATTACGTGATTATTTTCTAAAATATGTTTAGTTAAAGCACATGCATTTGGACATAAACAACTTGAGCTCTATATATACCTATTTATTAAATTTTAAAAATTAGATACTTGAAACAAGATACTACATATTGGATCAAAGTAATTGCTTGTTGTTATTACAGTGAGATGTTATAAACATAAACCATAAAAATAAAATATTTATATAATATAAAAAAAAGAATACACACAGAGACACACAACACACACACACACACACACTCAGATTAACACCCGATTAATTCATAAAAAACGTTACATACATACATACATGCATGCATTCAATTTTGCCATACCGTCACACACAAAAATAAAAGAACAATGTGACAAATTTATTTGAAATGGTGTCATTTTATTAAATTATACATTTTATATTATTTTTAGTTATGTTACGTTATAGTTCCTGTTATTTTTTACATTGTTGCTAATTATTTATGCTAACCTCAATTTAGTATGTAACTTTAAAACCAAATTGTACCAGTTTTTAAAATTTATCATTTCTAGTGCCTGTGATCAAGAATTAAAATAAATTCGAAAATTTAGGCTATAAAAAAGAGTAGTACTGAACTTGCCAGCTGACCTGATACCCACAACCAATAATTTATTTATAAATATATAAAGCAAGGTCGTTAAACAGTAAGATAATTATTGATATATATATATATATATATATATATATATATATATATATATCAACATTTGTATTAAGTACTGAATTTAATAACCTTTAATATGGTGATATAACTATTTACATTTACTATATTGACATACGTGAATGCAATAAAATCAATATCTCTTATTTAACTAAAAGTTCCCTTAATCCGGGTTGTTAAATATTATACTAAGCACTGCAAATTCTACAGTTAAAATAAATTGGCTTCCAACTGAAACGTAGCCAATAACTCTTGATATTCTCTACAAAATTCATAATAATAAGCGGTAACGTTAATAAAGTCCAAGAATTCCAACCTTAATCTAGCAACTTAACATATTCATGTAAAAACATAGGTATAACTATATAAAAATTCATACTTGCAACCCCTGTGTATGCATGCAAATACACGTCCGTTCTCTCGAACCATGTATGCAAAGATTCACGCAATACCTGTTTCGGGTATGCAATACCCACTATTGCTCCACTCTCTACAATGCCGCCGAGGTAACTTATCCTCACCAGGGTTGATAATGCTGAACACGGGCGTTGATAAATTTTGTGCTCGACAGTTTTCATATCTCTCTATTCTCGTACCAACTTGGTTTGGAATCCAACTTCCAAAATCCGAACTTCCCAAATCAATCAATAATGAACCATATATGTGTTTAAGTATCATGTTCTTTACAGTGAATAAACCTGCACCTCCTACCATTGATCGCCTTACAGCTTAACCATTCTGTTGTCTAATTACACTTAAATTGATTACTATTTAATTCTCTTTTAAGAGCCAAACTTATCTATGTCCTTTATACACTGCTTAAATTCACTATTCTTCCCGTAATAAACATACTAATTCTTATATTTGTTCACGACACATCTATTTAATATACACGGGCCTATAACCAATATCGCTACACGATCTTGTAGCGTAACATGCACTAGCTCCGGGCTAGTTAAGTTTCATTTTCGTGCCTACTTTCATATATCTTATCTTTGTGTGTCTTGGTGAAGCTTTGTGTGTCGTGTGTCTTGTGTTTTAATTTTCTCTATCACTGTATTTATATACCTTTTATCACGTGACTGGCCTAACCAATCAAAAATCTTACATATTTTACAATTATACATCATCCCTACATGTGCTTTTAAATTAATGGTTTAAATCCATTTTTATTATTGCCATTGCTAATTGAAATTACCCTATAATTAAATTTAAGTTATTCTACAATATTCTAAAGTATTTCCTGTTAATATTTTTATAGATATCACGAAAAATTACATTTTATTACGTACTTCCGGTTTTGAATTTTCTAGAACAAACTGGCATTTCCTTTGGCGCCTAAATTTAAAATCTTCTACATTTCGCGGGATGTTAGGCATCAGTTGATAGGTTATGTTCATTTAAAGTGTCAATTGTCACCCCAAAATCGAACTAGGATTGGATAACTATCTTAATTCAGGTCAGTGATAGATTACATTTAAATGGAATTATTTGTGATTGCCGAATATATTATTTGAAATTTGGATTAATTTAAAAATGTTCTTGGATGTTACAACATGCACTCCCCCCCTCCCATCGAGTCATTTTGTGTATTGCTGTTACAAATCAGCTTAGAAAATGAACGTTTTTTAATAGTTTAAATGATAAGACTGGGCGATGTTTAAGTTGGAACATGTTTTCGAATCCAAACAAAAAATAGCTCAACAAACAATTCAAGTGTAATTATAGTTGGAAATTCTAGTGCAGCTAACAATATACCTATAAATGCTTCGTGTTTAAAATATTATCCTAAAATATTCCTCTTTGAAAAATTGTAGGAACTTTTTTAAATAGCATGATACAACTTAAGCCAGGATTTTATTCATTTACGTGTTAAAATTTTAAGATCTTTGGTTGAAAGTATCTGTAGTATAAAATGAAACAATTGTAATCAAATCAATAAATATAAAAATAATAGTAAGACTCAAATCAAAATTACGCTGTCGGTTCCCCACATTCTGTATCCGACAATAAGTTTGCAATTGTCAGGTGGTTCATTGCAAAAACTGCTACGTCATGCTCATCTTGGTACTACTGGAATTCTGTTAAAACCCGCATTATGAAAACGTTTAACTACGGTTCACCTTAAAATGCAAAGCATGTATACTGACACATGTGTATCACTGTAATCTTTCAGGAATATAAATATCAATAAGCAGTGAACATAATTTCCCCCTTAAGTTCATTTAAAATTAACTATTTGATCTAAAAATTCGAAATACTATTTTGAATACAATTTTACTACCTATCAAAATGGTGGTATTGTTCATATGATTTCTTAAAATGAACAAAAAAATGTGTAAATATTTATAAAGAATACTGATTGAAAGAGAATTCTCGTTAAAGACCAAATAAAAGTGTCATGTTTGAAATTAAACTGAATTATTCTACACCAAAAATCTACAAAGTTCGATTTTATTTTTTACTAAACACTACTGATAATATCATGATTTTGTACTATTTAGGTGCTGATACATTATTGGACTACACATAAACCAATCAATTCCTATGTTTAAGTGTAAAAGCATACTTTAAAATGTTCACTGATTTCTAGAATATTTATTAATTATCAAAATAATGGAGTTACACTATTTACACCATTGATCAAGATGCCGTTTTCAACATCTTTCAAATAAGCAATCTGTAACATAATAAAATACGTTAAACACTTCTTACCTGGTTGTCTTTATCGGAGTCAGTATTTTCTGGCACTTTCACAATTTGGACTTGCAGTATGTAATTAGTAAAAGTGCTCCATTATTGGGATCCTTTGGAAAGTTTGTTACTTAAATCCAGTATATGAATAACATTTATTTTCATTTGCAAAATTCTGGTTCAGTTAAAATGAATGTAACTTTTAACAAAATGCTGTACTGTATATTAAAAACTGCATTTGTTTAAGTCAAATGTGATATTTTTATATTTATATTAAAAATGATTGTAAGACGAAGAACAACGGCTGTGAAATTTTATATAATAAAATATATTAATTAACATATCGTTTCTTTTTATTATTATTAGTGGCACTGAGTTCTTCCTTTAAGTTATTAAAATATATTAAATCTTCAGGTTTAATGGATGGTTTCAGATCTTTAAGAGCAGCTTGAAAATCAGCCATGGTGACTACAACATCTTGATGAGACATACAATGTACGTCCTCTGCAAAAAGAAAAAAAACTACATCAAATAAATAAAGCTTATATAAGCTTAAATAAAGTTTACTGCTAATTATCATGCATAATTAAGATATGCAAATATTGTTATATTGTAACTGAAGGACACAGATACTTTAGAAGCATATTTTTTATCTAAAAATAGGACTTTTTGTTCTAATAAACATGGAAAAAGTATTTTTTTATATCTCTGAACTTTATTTACATGTTATTCTAATTTGTTATGTTTAAGAATGGTACAAGTTACGTACAGTTTTGGCCAATAGAAAATCTAACCATTAATCAACAGAAAAACCATGTAGTACTCTGGTAAAAAGCCTATTTCGGTAAAATACCAAAAACCTCAACTGTACTGCCAAAAATTATTGCCGACTAACTAAGTGGGACAGATGGTGTAAGTGTTGGAGGAGAGTTCCGGAATGTGTAGTGGTTCTAGCTGAGGTATATTTTAAGTATTTGAATTAGGAGGTTTATCACATAGCCAGGTGTTGTAAACAACTTGTTTTCCAGTTTTAGTGGAATACTGATAAAAGATAAGATGCTTGTGTTAAGATCTATTAAACTTATATACATTCATTTATACATGCACTGTACATTTCATACTTCAAGGAACTTGGCTCCAAAATGTGGATCAAGGAGTCATTAGAAATAATGCAGAGTAATGTAAAAGCTTTTCAAATATATAAAATGTTATAACTAATTTCCATTCATTACACCAATGCAAAGCTTGTGCAGTTTCTTTTTATACAATGATCTTTAGTTTCATAAACAAATGGTTTTTACACTAACAAGTCTGGTCCTCCTTGTCGTCGAATACATGCCAGTTTAGCAACCAACAGCAGTGTTCAAGATAGAAAAAACGAACTCATACTACAAGAATTCAACTTGCACATTTGCCATTCAGCAAAAGGCAAAGCACTATCTGTGAGTTTGTTCCAATTACTAATACACTCTTTTCACTGCACATTGATCTCACATTTTAATACTACATTTCAATATTTCTTCTACAGTATTTAATAGCGTTTAAAAGATAAAATTAAATTTTATTCATTATAGCATTAAGTTATATGGATATTACAATAAAGTTGCATACATTAAGAGTATGAAATACGATATCACATTCAGATATTTTGCAGATTTCGTACTAGATTCATTCATACAGCACACGCTTTGCGATTTCAATTCTTATTTCATTTCAATACAGTATTTGTCCATTATAAAATGACAGAATTAGCAGCATTAGTGTCAAAACGAGGCACGCTTAAAGCTCAACTTACTAGGTTTAGTAAGGTGGTGCAATCCTTTGATATTAAGCAAATGAGTGTTATTGAATTACAAAAACGGTTGCACAAAATAGAGCAGTTGTGTTTTTCAGTTTTTGATGATATTCAGACGCAAATTGAGTTTCTGGATTCCGATCAAGAAAAAGAGCGTATCGTATTTGAAGATAAGTATTTCAAAATTGTTTCACAAGCAAGGTATTAATTAATTTACATTGCGATTCTGCAAGAACTGCAAGTACAAGTAGTCCGCCGGAATCATTAGCATTGTCTCAAGCACAAAGTACAAGTAATATAAAGCTTCCATCGATTCGGTTACCGCATTTTTCATCTGGTCACGAAGACTGGATTGAGTTCTGCGATACCTTTGATTCATTAATCAATAAAAATCCTCAAATAGATCCTATTCAGCGTTTCCACTATCTTAAATCGGCCATCACTGGGGAAGCACGGCGTATCATAGAATCTTTACCAATTTCCAGCTCAAATTATAGTATCGCGTGGGAGCTACTCAATAGTAGCTATGGCAACAAAGGAATACTTATTCACAACCACATAAAGGCATTGTTCAACCTACAAAGGGTAAGTAAAGAATCTTCATCTCAGTTGCGTAATCTCGTAGACAGCATTAACAAAAACTTACGATCTCTTGAAACACTTGGGCAATCAACAAGAGATTGGGATCCCTTATTAATATTCATGGTATTATACAAGTTAGATTCAGTAATATCTCGCGATTGGGAGGGAGAAGCATATAAATCCACAAATTCGCCAACACTAGAACAGTTTCTCAATTTTTTGTAAAATAAGGCAGACCTACTCGAAGCGACTGAGTTAAACACTAGTGGTTCAGGTGAATTTAAACTACATTCACAAGGTAAAGTTCAAGCTAACAAAGCAGGTCATCAAAGGACATTTGTGACTGCTAAGGAAGCCCGTTCATATTGCAAACAAACGCATAAAATTTACAATTGCCCTAAATTTCAAAATTTACCGATTCATTCACGTATTGAACATGTTCAAAATGCACATTTATGCATGAATTGTCTAAATTCGGGACATTCACTAAATGATTGCAGATTTGGGTCATGTAAAAAGTGTCCACAGAGACACAACACATTGCTTCATTTAGAAGTCGATGTGGAAAACAAAGAAAATGCGTCTGTTGTACTTTCAAACTACACAAATTCAAAGAACCTAACTTTGTTATCGACTGCAGTAATAAAGGTCTTTGATAATCAAGGTAGAACTCATGATTGCAGAGTACTACTCGACAGTGCACCAGAATCTAGTTTCATTACACAAACACTGTGAGACTTATTAGGTCTACAGAAAACCACCTACAATATTTCAATTGTAGGTATAGGTCAAGTATCTTCTTGCGTTAGCTACAAATGCGATATTCAAATAAAATCGCCGCATAACGATTTCACATCAAAACTTTCATGCTTGGTTATTCCAAATATTTGTGAGCACATGCCCACATCTTTGTTAAGCATTCCAAAAAATATTAGGCTTGCTAATCCATCTTTTCATACTGCGTCTTCTATCGACTTACTGATTGGAGTTGATTTGTTTTGGTCGTTGCTTTGCGTCGCACAAATCAAGCTTGGCCAGGGGTTGCCAATTCTTCCAAAAACTAAGTTGGGGTGGATCATTTCGGGTCCTATTCATAATGTTTCACGTAACTCTGAGCATTCTCATTGTAATTTTGCTAGTCAGATGAACGTTCAGGATCAACTTGTTCGGTTTTGGGAGGTCGAAGAAATAGAAACCTCCAAAAATTATATTTCCAAAGAGGAAGCAGATTTCGAGAATCATTTTGTTTCTACTTTCAAGAGGCATGGTGATGGAAGATTTATGGTTACTATTCCGTTTAAGGAATCCGTAAACTTATTAGGTGATTCCGAGCAAATAGCTAAAAAACGTTTTTACAATCTGTTACCTGCCATTGCCACTTAAACATTGTTTTAGGTTAGTTTTTGGTGTACGGAAGTTTCGCGGCATATTTTCAAATACGCAGTGCGCGGGAATTTTAAATAGACTAAGGCGGTACTTCCGTACGTCAGAGTAGTGAGCTTGCGCAGTGTGCTTATCCCTAGAGGGTAGAGCAATACTAGACAAAGGGTGGGGAGAAGTGTTTCCGTGACGCCCTGAATCGTGGCTGTTTTCCTTTGATCTTGAAGTGAAATAGTCGTGCGGGTACCATATCTTATCTTACTATGTAGATTCCCTTGTCTTGCTTATCTTGTTTGTCTTTCCTAATTAACCTATTCCTGGCATTCCACTACATTTAGGACTGATACGACCCTCGAGCAGCCCACGACCATGATGTCCATGCTCAGCTAACACCACCGGAGCCCGGAGCAATACCTTTATTATCGACCGGAAGGATGATAGGCGTACCTGGAGAATGTCGGATTCGGGTGAGTAAATTGTGTTACCTGTTTATTTAACTTTTATATTTCCGATTATGGCGCAATATAAATTATCGGTGACGTCATGGTGGATTGCCGCCCAAAATCTGTAAAGGTTTGCGCTTTCCTCCGCTAGAGGCGTCACTCGCTTTATTCATTGCGTTGCGCGATGTATCTTATGAACTTTGGTAACTGTATTACCGGCTTTTAGGAACTATCCATCACCATATAAATGTTTCACGATTAAAAGTGGTATAACAATGTCGCCTTTTAAATGTGGAGGTTACGAACCGGGGAATTTTCCTTTGTTTTTTATAAACATTTAATGTATTATCAATGTTATTTAAAAATAGTTTTTTCACTTAAAACCAATTACCAAATATCTATAACCTTGAAACTAATACGTGTTTTGGAACACGCATTCTTTCAGATGTCAAAACCAGTTGCTTGGCAATAACAGGTGATACCGCCATTTTGAAATTAAAATATAACTTGTTTATAAAATGTGTTTTAATATAATATTTTTCTAAATTTAGAATGTGCGATCTGTTTAACTTCAATTATGTTCTTGTGAGTGGTTTATTTTTGGATTCAAATATGACCTTTAGGAAATTATCTAACCCTATTTTTTTATGCAAGTAAGTATATAAATAAAATAAGCTTTTACATTATTTTAGGCCTTAAAACACATTTTTAAAATTCACTAGGCTCCTAAGAGAACTAGTACGATCATTTTCCTAACGAGTACATTGACTACGATAAGAAAATCAGACAAAAGTTGACACAACAACTTCAACGTATCATTACAGATACAAACACACAAAAACAAACTGTTTTAAGGTAGTTTTTTAAAACAGTAGCACCCTAAACACACAAAAATGCCCAATTATACGCAGTTAAATACAGGTACGCTGTCCCAATATGCTAAAACAACCGAGAATTTAATAAGATAACAATAAGAAACAATAGCATCTCACCACAAAGTTCAATAAAAAACAATGAAAAAAAAATGTTTATAAGTTATGTTGATTTAATAGAAAAAGAAAGAAATAATGGTGTAGTATAATGTAGGCGACTGCAATAATTCAGAAGAAAAACACATGGAATAGGTAGTCCTAGTTTTTGCAACTGCGAATATGAACTATTTCTTACAATGGCATAGATCGTGCATGTTCTATGTGAGCCCAAAGAAGAAAGCATTCACTCAACATCAGCTAAAACCAATCATAAAAATTCAATGAGTTATTACAACCAAAGTTATGACAATTACCACACAAAATTAAATGACGTAAGAAAAACACTAAAAACCGAATAATATGCAGTAGGAAAAGTTCTAGGGTTAATAATTAAATGAAACGACAGAGTTATATTGGGAGGTGTAGAGAATGAAGTGATATATATCTAACGGTATGGTGGAGGAAAAGTCAACCAAAAAAAAAAGATAGCTAAATTAAGGTAAGTAAAGTTAAACGTGTAAGAAATTATATACTATATGAGAGAAGGAATAAGTAATTAAAGTTAACTAATTGATGGTGAGAACAAAAAATATTAGGTAAATCGTGAGGATTTAATCATATTAAGGTACCAGGTATCAAGGATTAAATTTGGAAGGTTAAGAGAAACGACATCACGAGATAAGGCATCAGGTACGATATTTAATTTGCCAGGCCTATGCCTAACGTCAAAATAACGACCTGCGGGTTATTTTAAGTTATTAAGCCAAGTGAAAACTACAAACAGTAGGTACATTCTCAAAGAAGTAAACGTGACAAGCTCTTAGATATACGTAAAGTTAAACAATTTTAAAGACAATTTTAAGGCATTCAAAGAGATTCAAATCGATATGTAAAGAGATAATAGCAATAGACATTCTATAAAGCATATTTTTACTGGGATGGGAAGTTCTCATTAGAGTACCACCCAAACCAATAAGGAAAAAATTTCAACATCATTATTAAAAAAATGATTTACAAATTGTAAAGCTACAACTTACCAACCGAATTCTCGTCCAGAGTTACAATGCTATACGACTGGCCTTTGGGTCTCGTTCTAGACTTACAGAGCTATACGACCAAATCCGACTGTAAACCTCGCTCAACAGATGTTAAGGTACGTCGTTGAAATATCAATAACTAAAAAAATATGCAATCAGACAAAATCAAACTCGCAACATGAAAGAAAAATTCCACGACACCTATACAAAAGGTATTCCAAATTTTTAGAATGTTCTTTCGATATTGCGGGGTTAACAAGTATCCTAAATGAGTTTAAATAATAAACGTTAACGGAAATTTCTTTAATTTAGTATTCAAGGAACAGATATAAAGAGATGCATTTTATTACAACATTTTGAAAGGTAAAAATATGGGATAGGTAATTTCGTTACTATACATAAAGCAAGAACCTTTATAAAACGCCTTTAGGTCAAAATAACGCTTTAAAAGACACTAAAAACTTAGGTAAACAAGAGTTCTATATTTAGGCAACCAATTTTGTTATTAAGTAGGTAATCACTAAGGCATTTTTAAAACGTAACATACAAGACAGTGCATTTAAGTTTCAAAAAACGGGCTTTTAAGGTTAAGAAAACAAACAAAAATATTTTAATTTAATATATGTAGATAATTTTTTAATAAATGGTGTTTTAAGGCCTAAAATAATGTAAAAGCTTATTTTATTTATATACTTACTTGCATAAAAAAAAATAGGGTTAGATAATTTCCTAAAGGTCATATTTGAATCCAAAAATAAACCACTCACAAGAACATAATTGAAGTTAAACAGATCGCACATTCTAAATTTAGAAAAATATTATATTAAAACACATTCTATATACAAGTTATATTTTAATTTCAAAATGGCGGTATCACCTGTTATTGCCAAGCAACTGGTTTTGACATCTGAAAGAATGCGTGTTCCAAAACACGTATTAGTTTCAAGGTTATAGATATTTGGTAATTGGTTTTAAGTGAAAAAACTATTTTTAAATAACATTGATAATACATTAAATGTTTATAAAAAACAAAGGAAAATTCCCCGGTTCGTAACCTCCACATTTAAAAGGCGACATTGTTATACCACTTTTAATCGTGAAACATTTATATGGTGATGGATAGTTCCTAAAAGCCGGTAATACAGTTACCAAAGTTCATAAGATACATCGCGCAACGCAATGAATAAAGCGAGTGACGCCTCTAGCGGAGGAAAGCGCAAACCTTTTACAGATTTTGGCGCGGCAATCCACCATGACGTCACCGATAATTTATATTGCGCCATAATCGGAAATATAAAAAGTTAAATAAACAGGTAACACAATTTACTCACCCCGGAAATCCGACATTCTCCAGGTACGCCTATCATCCTTCCGGGTCGATAATAAAGGTATTGCTCCGGGCTCCGGTGGTGTTAGCTGAGCATGGACATCATGGTCGTGGGCTGCTCCGAGGATCGTATCAGTCCTAAATGTAGTGGAATGCCAGGAATAGGTTAATTAGGGAAAGACAAACAAGATAAGCAAGACAAGGGAATCTACATAGTAAGATAAGATATGGTACCCGGCACGACTATTTCACTTCAAGATCAAAGGAAAACAGCCACGATTCAGGGCGTCACGGAAACACTTCTCCCCACCCTTTGTCTAGTATTGCTCTACCCCTCTAGGGATAAGCACACTGCGCAAGCTCACTACTCTGACGTACGGAAGTACCGCCTTAGTCTATTTAAAATTCCCGCGCACTGCGTATTTGAAAATATGCCGCGAAACTTCCGTACACCAAAAACTAACCTAAAACAATGTTTAAGTGGCAATGGCACGTAACAAATCTTGAACGCAAACTTCAAGCAAATTCAGAATTGCGTGACAGATACTTCCAATTCATGGATGAATATCGGGTTTTGAATCACATGTCTCAAGTGGCAGACTCTAGTTCAGTCTCTAATGTCACATATTTCCTTCCTCATCATGGGGTATTAAAGAAAGACAGTCTAACCACAAAGCTCAAAGTCGTATTTGATGGTTGTTGTCCAACAAGCAATGGGGGATCCTTAAATCAAATTCAGATGGCAGGTGCTACCATACAAAACGATCTTTTTTCAATTCTCTTACGTTTCAGACAATTTTCTTACATCGTATCTTCAGACATTGAGAAAATGTATAGATGCATATGGATTATTCCAGAACAAAGATATTTACAGCAAATCTTTTGGATAAAGAATCCCAAAGATCCACTAAAAGTTTACCAATTAAATACAATAACATATGGTACTACGAGTGCTTCATTTCTTGCAATAAGATGTCTGCATCAATTATCCATTGAAAATGCTTAGTCATTTCCATCAGCTTCTCATGCAATCGCTAATTCATTCTACGTAGACGATTTCTTGCATGGTTCAGACTCATTACAGGAACTTACATAAACGTGTGTAGAAGTTTCAGATATTCTGCACCAAGCAGGTTTTAATCTACGCAAGTGGGTATCCAATACAGCTTCAATTCTTAAGGATATTAAACCTACATTTAAAAATTTTGATTCGCCTATTAATATATTGCAATTTGGAATTTCTGAAAATTCTAAGACGTTAGGTATCTTTTGGTCTCCAACAACAGATATTTTGACTTACAAAATATTAGTTCCGAATACTTCAAATCGAAGCACTAAGAGATCAATTTTAGCAGGTGTTTCACAAATATATGATCCATTAGGTCTTTTAGCAGCCTGCATTATAGTTGTCAAAATTTTGCTTCAAAAATTATGGTCCGAAAAAATCGATTGGGACAAAACAGTATCAATAAATGGGTTTCCTTCATACGGGAAATACTTCATTTAAATCAATTTGAAATTCCAAGACATGTCAGATACAAAAACAGCATTCATACGGAATTGCATTGTTTCTGTGATGCATCTCAAGATGCATATGTAGGATGCATTTACATTAAGAGCACAAATGAACAGAGCGATTCACAAGTTCATTTATTATGCACAAAGGCTAGGGTTTCTCAATTGAAGCTTTTAACCACTCCAAAGCTTGAGCTTCAAGGAGCACTAATCGTATCGCGACTAGCTAACAAGGCACAGAAATCTCTTACAATTAATTTTGATGAGATAGTTTATTGGAGCGATTCAACTATAGTACTTGGTTGGCTATGCACTCCTTTAAATCTTCTCAAAACATTCGTTGCAAATCGTGTATGTGAAATTCAAACCCACACCGACATATCAAAATGGCGTCATGTTCGTTCCTACGACAATCCAGCTGACTTAGCAGTTCGTGGAATAAATCCAACTTCATTGATTTCCTGTGATCTGTGGTAGCATGGGCCCATTGGCTCGTCAAAGATTCGCACGAGTGGCCAATATCAAGCATTTCAAGTACTCAGGTTCTACCAGAATTGAAATGCGCAAAGGTTTCATTATTCGTACAGCATGAATTTTATTTTCCATTTGACCGTTTTTACAATTCTAATAGATTAATTCGTTGCGTAGCATATCGCCTTCGTTTTATAAGCATTTTAAGAACAAAGAGTTCTTCTAATAATACAGAATGTCTTCATACTGAAGAAATTGACTAGGCCACCAAAACAGTGGTTAAGATGGTGCAACAAGATTGTTTCAGTTTCGAGTACAAATTGCTGTCTCAAGGGAAATGCTTGCATCCTAAGAGCCAATTATTAAGTTTTAGTCCATTCGTAACAAATGATGGTATCATTAGGGTGGGCAGAAGACTCAGGCATTCACAGTTTGACTTCGATAAACAGCATCCTATATTGCTTCCTAAAAATCACCATTTCACCAAATTATTGCTTCGAAATGAGCATAAGAAATTATATCATGCTGATCCACAGCAAGTATTAGCTTCAATTAGGAATATTCTTTGGCCTATTGGTGGAAAAAATACAGCCAAACAAATAGTACGTGAATGCGTTTTATGTTTTCGTGCTAAACCTATCAGTCATGCTCCATTGATGGGTGACCTTCCTCTGCAAGGGTTACTCCTTCACCTCCATTTTACGTAACAGGGGTCAATTGTAAAAATGGAAATCCTTACTACGAGCACTTTGTCGACAACTGTTTGCAAGATGTAGCATGCTTTTTAAGTAATTACTTGGCCCGAGGCTGATATGAAATTATTAAGTTGGCAATTTAAAGAATAAAATTGCTAATGGTTCCGGAGACTACAACTGCATTAGAAGTATCAAATCAACAAGCATATTTTTATTTATTTTAAATTACAATCAGATAAGATTTGTGATCATTTTGTTGTATCAAGTATTACTTTATTGTTAAATATAAGAGTAGGTGTAGTTGCGATACGTGGCGTCATGGTAATTAGCGTATGTTAAGAATATGGTAAGTTGTGATTCTGTACAGTGTAATGTATTTTTTGAATTATATATTGTATTGGTATTTGGCTTTGCTTCAAATTGTCATGTAGAAACCACCCCATAAACTCTATTAAACAAATTCTTGATAAAAACAATACAAATACTATTGTGTGTGCAATATGTCATAATCAGGAAGTATCTTAGACGCCATCTAATTACGGGAGGATTTTAGGGAAAAGCCCCAGAAAAAATAACAAAAGGATGCTAAAACCTGAAATTAGGAAAGTGATTCTGACTTAAAATTCACATGGGAAATCGTTAAGTACACTATTGCTTCAATATAAAACAAACATTAATCATAAGAACCCTATAATCCTATTTAAATTATATTAACCTAACTTACTTCGTAAGTTTGGTTGATTAGTTGAAAGGAAGTTTCTAAAATCAAATGTTAAATGACCCAAATTTTCAATTACGCTTCTACAAAATTATAAAATAATGTATTACAACAAAACTGGATCTATATCTTCACATTAATTTAAAAAAACAAATATAAAGTTTTTACGTACACGATTGTGCTTTCAACTACATTACATACTTAAGTTCTCATTACAAATACATGATAGACACTCTTAAGCAAGCATTATAAATCTAATATATCAAATATCACTTAAGTAAATTCTTAACTTAATCACATAGATGTACATAGGTACGTTTCATCAATTCATGCAATGAATTTAAAGTGTTCATTTATTTACAAATTTTTTAGGGTATAGTTTCAGAGGTTTACATAAAAACCTGGAGCCTGATTCTTGAGATCCTTCGTTAAGTTGCGTATTCGTTAAGTAGCAAACGTCATTTAGTGATAATGCTAGTAGGAACCTATTAGGGTATTCGTTGAAGCTTTCGCAACCCTTTAAAGTAGGCAAGGGAGATATATCGCAACAGCATAAGAAATGGATATTTTTCATAACTTTGTACTTTCCCCATAACACCATTTGACAGATGTATGCCATTAATGGCAACTTAAGTATAACTGTTGTTTTTGATTTAATTAAATATAAAAGGGAAACAAAGGCAACTCAAGGCCTGAAAGCATCAGAAAAGCAGAGGAAAATGATGGTTGAATATCTCCTACTTACTGACCATAGAATCTATTAAGTCTTCATACGTTTGGGTAGAAGAGTTTGCTGGCATGTAATAGCTCCAAGAATCAAATTGGAGTTGCCAATTAAGACTTTCATCCAAACATCTTCAAAGTTTGGGTTGTCACTGCTTTTTAGTTCTGTTGGCATAAATTCGGTTTTAAGTACAATAAGCTGCCCTTAGACAGTTTAGAAAATCATAGTTTCTGTTTCTGCGATGTATTTTGTAGTATCAGTAAATTGTTCAGTGCTAAGTAAGTGTTTAGTAAGCCATGTTTCAATTAAAACTATAAAATTATAATTTGCAAACTGTATGTCCAAACAGTATTAGACATTTTATCATTTATACTGAAAACTGTTACGTTCACTTTCGACGGTGAGTTAAAAACCACACCCTTTCTGATTCGCTATTCATTTACATAGATTCTGTTACTACTCCAACATTCTGTATATCTTACCGTTTCACAATAAGTATGCTTCCTAACGATTTTCATTTAAACCAATTTGCCGCGAATTTAAAAAGCTTATTCTATAAATTAAATAGTCAATACCTTGCTTTAGGTATCCGTGAACTTGCTACAGATTACGATAGCGTAGAATTACTTTCTAGATTACTTCAATCTGAAAACTCGTTAAAATAATGTATTGAACTATCTTATTAAGCGTGTTTCCAAGTTTTTATTTAACACCTGTGTATGATAACGCGAGTATCAGTGAATCCTTGCTAGAAAACGAATTCATTTACCCGATTATTTCTGTATGTATATGACAACGATTACAGACTCCAGTGTGGCAAGTTGAAAAGCGCTTTTCTATCCAACTTTGTCTAGCATCTTTTGCTTATTGTGAACCCTTCTTCTTCTCTCTTCGCCTTGGAAGCTATTAAGGCATCCGACTGATTCCAGTTCCTTGTACGTTCAACAGAATGGGAATCGTTTCTAGAAACCTACATTTTGAGCACAACAAAAATTTCTTTAACGGTTCTACGAAACGACTCTCTGAATTTAGTTTTAAGTATATCTATATCTTTATCTTAGAGTGTTATTTTTATCTCGGGGATACAAATTATTTTGGGATATTACCTTTACTTTGAGGTTATCTTTGGAAACTATCTTACAATTTTACCTTCATCTTAGGATTACCTTTGGAATATCTTGGAGTTTTACCTTTATCTTCGGGTTATTTTTGAAAATTATCTTAGTATTTTACCTTTATCTCGCCATTACCTTTGGGAATTATCTTGGGAAATTACCTTTTGGAATTGCCTTTAGAAATTATCTTTGGGATTTTATTGCTACCTTGCGCTTATCTTAGGAAATTATCCTTTTATTCTTATAACTGGACAATTTTTAAGAAAATTTAATTAACTGATATATCTTGGCTGAAAACTAAAAGTTGAAAAGAACCTAACTGGCTATAGCTTTATAATTTGTTAGGGCAGTGAGGAAATTTCGACTCAGATGTCAATTACGCAGCATAAGATTTGGATGCTTGCATGCATTTTTATAAATATTTTTGTCGTCTGTTTTATATATTAAAATGTTTGTAGTAAAATATTTTTTGAAGATATAGCTGGTTAAACTAAATTATAGTTATATTTTAAAACTTAGAATTCCACTTAGAACTGTAAGATATTAGATTAAGAAAAGTCTCTTGCTTTCTGACAAAATGTTGCTAGCGGGAATTGTGGCAAAAAGATAACTGTGCATGCAATATTGAGGTAGTCCATTAATTGGTGGCTACTTCTCCTTTTCCGTTTCCTGTTTAAGTGCACAGTGTTTAAAGAAAAATCAGATGATGCCTAAAAATTTTATTGGTCATTAAGGCATTTAGGGTATAAGCAGTTGTCGAACTTAACGAAACAAGAGAACATTTTTTCTTTCTTTTTTGTAGTTTTGCCATGATTTAACCTGTAATGTACGTTCTTCAATTATTGGATAACCGGTTTTCATTTTTGATATTTAATAAATCCATTTTTTGTATCGAAGAGTAAAATAATTCCCATTGTTTCCTGAATCCGATACTGTGTATGTTATAAGTTCCTAGTGACAGTGTAGGGTTTAGAATGATTTGAATAAGCATAAATACGCTAAGATACCATTTCAAGGATTTTTATCGCACTCGGAGAAACATTTATTATATCTTGATGTATTTCTGCTGGGAAATACGTAGATACTTTAGAACTGAAGTAGCTGCGTTGTTCGAAGTGTGTTGCTACGTGTCGATGCAGTGCTCAAGTTTGTCGTCCATTACTTTTCATTCCTTTCCCTTGAGGTGCTACAGCTACTATCGGCCAGCACCACATCAAAAATTTACAGAAGGCCAAAACACTAAAAACGCTAAGATGAGCACGTCGCCGAGGACAGAACTTGAAGTGTTATTATAATTTTAAAATCTGTATATAGAAATTTGCATTAATTGTACATTAATATTTAATTAAGTAAGAGTCAGGTCAGCTTTATCTAATACTAATTTAGATAAAATGATTTTTTTAAACTCACCTAAATTTCACGTATGCCAACAACCACCCACGCAATTAATTGAATAGAGATGATAATAACACGCTTCTCAATCACCAGAGACTGTGTCCAATCAAATACACAGACAGAAATCTCGGTGACTGAAAACGCAAGTCATAACGGGCACCAACACCTACAGTAATTAAAGCAATTACCAAATAGGAAAAATATGGGCAAGCATAAATACACATGCAGGAGAAGAATAACTTTTAATAATAATATTTTAGCAAGTGTATCGAATTAAAAAATTCACACGAAAATTGAATAATAATGAAATACGCTTATTTTCATTAAAATATTTACTAAAGTATATATAAATTAGGAATTAAACACTATCCACAAACCTGGATTGTCACAAACAATTAATAAACGGTTCATAAACAGGAATAAATTTCATAACAAAGAGTAACAAACGAAATTTTGTAATAAATTATTTTCACTTTCTACACTAAACTTAATAAATAAAGCATAGCAAGAACAGTGAAGAGTAATAAACAATTATAAGAAAACAACAAATTCCTATAATGATAAACTTGAAATTACTTGAGAATCCAATGAAATTTTCATGCATCAATTTTAAAGATTTAAAGAGAGGCATAAAATTGTAGCTGTTCCGAAAGTGATATCTTACTATACTACACTGCACAGTTAAATTTTCTAAGTTCTTTGAATCAAATTTAAAGAGTATAGTTTGTAGATAATGAGACCTACTTTCAACCAGTTTAAGATATTCAATTTCATTTCGAAAAATGCTATTATTATAAATATTTATGGTTTTGCCCACTTTTGCAAGGGGTTTCATCAGGACAAAAAAGAAAATAAAATATAAATATAAAATAATAATAATAAAAATAAAAATGATAGGATATTAATTAGACAAGTGTAAAAAGTATGAAGAGTTACTTCTGAACTAGCAGATTCACCAGCCCATTTAAGCCAAAGGGTCTCTTGTGGCAAAGTAACTAGTGAAAGTAGCAAAAGTGGTGGTTTATATATGGCGAGAACTTGATGTTTGAGTGATCATGAATACAGAGGAGTGTGTAACGAATCAGTGAACGTTACGGTTCTGCTTTTGTGAACATAAGATCGTTTTCCAAATGGTCTGTTTCATGTTGGTGTTCGGCCTCCTATGAGCGATTGTACTGCCTTGTTCTTAAGCATCGCTTATGCTCGTTTAGTCTAGTTTGCACTGACCGTCCTGTTTCTCCTATGTACATTAAACCACACCTGCAAGGTATACTATATATGCCTGGGGCTTTAAGACTGTTTTCTGGATCTTTTGGAGTTGGTAATATTTGTGAAATTTTATTTGTGGGCTTATAGATTGTTTGGATGTTGTGTTTACATAGAATTTTGCCAATTCAGTCTTATCATAGATTTGTTCTTCACCACACAGATGGAAGACTTTTGTAGCCAATAGGGTGACTCATATTCAGGAAAGGGTTTCTCCGGTTTGTTGGCATCATAGTCGTTCTGCTGACAATCCAGCAAACCCAGTATCCAAAGCATTACCTCAAGAGCTTATCGCGTGCTAATTATGGTGGGCTTCATAGTTTCAATTATCGCCCATTTTATGACCTTTTGCAGCATCTTTTGCTTCTTTGTCAACTGATATCACTGGAGAAGAAAGACTTTTAACATTTATTTCAGAAATGTCACCGTCAATCATCGACTCGCTTCTCAATCGATTTTCTTCACTTTGCAAAATTCAACGCATTTTAGCGTAGTGTTTTCGTTTTAATAATAATCTTCATAAGACTCCCAAATTTTCCCGTGCTTTAGTGGATTATGAATTATATCAAGTTTTACTATACATTTTTAAAGATACGCAATCTTCTGCATTTAAAACTGAAATCGAACGCATCAAAAAGGAACTCCCATGTTCTAAACAATTTCAAAAACTTACTCCTTTTTTGGATAAGGATGGAATACTTCGTATTGGTGGTCTATTGTCCTATTCATCCCTGCCGTTTGAAACTAAACATCCCGCACTTCTCCCCAGCAAGCACCGCTTATCAGAACTTTTGATTCTTCAAACTCATCATGATTATTTACATGCTGGAATTAATACCACAACGTATTTAATTGAACAAAAATTTTGGATTTTGTCCGCGAAGCGTTCAATTAGGTATTACTTATCAAAACGTAACCACTGTTTTCACTTACATCCAACCGCATTGGTCCCACACTGGGTGACTTACCTTCTACACGAGTTACAGAAGTTGAGCCCTTTAGTGTAGTTGCAGTTGACTATGGTGGCCCTTCTTCCATTCTTTTGTCACGTCGACGTGGGTCTAGAACTCTAAAGGCCTACATATGTATTTTTGTTTGCCTTGCAGTCAAGGCTCTTCAGATTGAGGTAGCTTCCGACTTATCAGCAGAATCATTTATAGCCACCTTGCATCGTTTGATTGCACGCAGTGGTCGCTGTTCTCAGATCATCAGTGACAATGGCACTAACTTCATCAGAACCAACAAAGAGCTCATTTCGGATATGAAAAATGCCGTAGAGGGTGAAGCAATTGCTTGGAGTTTTCATCCCCCCTTCCCTTTTCTGGACTAGTAGAGAGTGGTATCAAGTCTGTCAAAACTCATATCTGTCGCGTTATAGGCATGCAAATCCTTACATACGAGGAATTCAAAACTGTTTGCATTCAGGTTGAGGCATTGCTCAACTCGCGTCCTCTATGTAGCATATCACAGATCGAAATGACCTCAGTGTTCTTTCACCTAGACATTTTTTAACGCTCGAGCCATTGACTGTGCCTCTGCATGCAGATTTGAACCATTTAAAACTCTCTAAATTGTCTAGGTGGCAGTTAATCCAGCACTTACATCATGATTTTTGGAAGCGTTGGCACAATGAATATTTCCATAATTTATACCAACGTAGCAAATGGAACAAAACCCGTAATGTCAAATTGTCAAATATTGGCACCTTGGTGCTCATAAAGGACAATATTCACTAGTTGCGGTGAAAATTGAGTAGAATTGTCGCCCTACACCCCGGTCATGATAACATTGCACGTGTTGCAACCGTTCGCACCTCTTCAGGCCAATACAAAAGGTCAATGGTAAAGCTTTGCACTTTGCCTACACAATAATCCATTAGTTTTAATTTTGCAGATATGTATTGTTTGCGCACATTGCATTCTATATAAACTTAGTTTTTTTCTTTTTGCATATACAGTATGACCCATTTGTTTTTGAGACACCCTGTAAAATCTTTATTTATTGTGTGATTTTAACCAATTTTTTTTTAAATTGTAGAGCTTGATAAACTGTATTTTCTGAGCCGAAAGTGCCATATTTAAACAAATTGCAAAGCCTACCACGTCAGTTTTTAGGAGTAAAATTGAAAGACTTCATATTAGCGATTTTTTGTTTTCAAATCTGTGCACGCCATCTAATACAGCACCCCTCAAAACGGGTCTGTACTAAATATTATCAAAATCTTTTGAGTAATAACGATTTTATATCTTAATCAAATATGCACAATCCTATACCATTTTCATCACTTTATCGTGAAAATCAAGTTATCCTTGCATAAACATCAAAACAATTAATTGTCAAAAATAGTACATTTAGGTGGCAGAAAGGTATTGTAGTTTCTCTAGAGTTAATAATAATGGAAAATTTAACTACACGCGACAAAATAGAAATTGTAAGTCTTATCGGAAATTATATGCGTTCGGCAAGAGTAGCGACTTTAGAATTCAATAATAGGCATCCAGATAAACGAGTAAAATAGTCTACTGTACACTACATTAACAAAGTTTTCAATGAGACGAGATTCACGAAATTTTCTCAAAACCACGCATAATGGATGTAGTCGAGTTTATAGAAATAATGAACAAATTTTGGAATATTTTAACAACAACCTCCACACTTGTCTTAGAACGGCTAGTTTAGACCTTGATATCCCCAGAGAGAGTATAAGAAGATGCCCGCAAAAGCAAAATAAAGCTTTTCAAGCTCAATTTTTTGCATACACTAGAACTAGGAGATAAGGAAAGACGATTAGAGTTTTGCTATTGACTTCAGGGGGAATAATTAAATAATTCTAATTTTTTGAATGAGATTGTATTTAGCGATGAAGCGACATTTACTACAAATGGAGTTGTTTCAGGTCAAACTTGCAGGTACTGCTCAACTGAGAATCTGGAATTCATCATAAATGCAAAAAGACAATATTCGCAAACGTTTGGTGCGGAATACTAAATGACCGATTAGTTGGTCCTTTCTTCTTTGAGGGTAGTTTAAATGGAATGCATTAGAAGATTTACCTTTACAGAATCGCCTTCATTTAAAATTCCAGTTAGATGGTAGTACTATTCATAATGCTGTTTTGGTAAGAAAATGGCTAAATGAACATTTTGAAAATCATTGGATAAGGAGAAACAATCCCTTGATTGAATGGCCGCCAAGATCTCCAGATTTGATGCCACTCGATTTTTTCCTTTGGATTTTACTTAAGCAAAAAGTGTACAAATCAAGGCCACAAACTGTTCAAGAACTATGAGCTAAGATAATACACGCTTGTTCAGAAATTACTGCAGATCAAATACGAAAGGCATCGACAATGAATGTGCGGAAATTAATTGAAAAGTATGCATTGAAATAAATGTTGGATTGATAGAAGCGACAAAAAATATTGTAGGTTTTGTAACTTTCCCTGATTTTTCTATTTAAGTATTGTTTAAACTTTATATTTGATTTGTCAGAACTAGGATTAAGAATAAGACCTTCAGAGTAAATCAATGTAAATCATAAAGTATTGTGCGTATTTGATTAAGCTATAAAATAGTTATTACTCAACAGATTTTGATAAAATTTGGTACAAGCCCGTTTGGAGGGGGTGCTCTATTAGATGGCGAGCACAGATTTGAAAACAAAAAATTGCTAATATGAAGTCTTAATTTTACTCCTAAAAACTGACGTAGTAGGCTTTGCAATTTGTAGAAATAGGACACTTTCGGCTAAGAAAATACAGTTCATCAAGCTCTACAATTTAGAAAAAAATTGGTTAAGATTGCACGATAAATAAAGATTTTTACAGGGTGTCTCAAAAACAAATGGGTCACACTGTAGGTACATACAGTTCATATAATCGTTTGGAAATTACCTATTTTTTGGTAATTTCAGTGGCGATATGTTTCGTCCTTACACTCTTTACCTAAGTTATCCTTCAACAATAAGGAACCACAGTGGTGTGTGTATGTGTAATAGTAACTCGTTTTTGCACGCATCATTTCATCATTCATGTGTAGCTGTCGTCGAGTTAGCATGTGCATTTTCGAGTAGCAACAAGTTTTCGCTTGGCAGCAGTGTGTTCATCATAGAACCAGCAATCAGTAAATGCACAATCATTTACATACATTTGAATGATTAATTGCATCCAAGGTCATATTTGGTGGTCCTTTATTAATCAAACATCCATTAGCAACCCTCAATAAACTCCCTAATTAATCCGCATTCAACATGATTTACATTTGTGTAATTTTCCAATTGTATGAGCCACGAAAGCCTAAAATACAGGTTCGAATCCTGTCCAGAAACCTTATATTTCCCATCTTTCAGTTAGTAGCTAGCTCTATTTGAAATGATCATGTGGGTTTTGCATAAAAGTCAAAGTTATTATTTCATCTTATTAACTAATATACATTTATTGGGTAATGTAACATTTAAGTTGGGTTTAGTCAACAATAATTGATTATATCAAAATATTTCTAGTCACATGGTGATATTGCAAGAGTTTTGTGGCAGAATTGAGTATTTATATGAAACTTGGTTGAAAAATCTTGGGTTCGATTCTCAAAACAACATTCCTGACAAAACATAAGACATTTTTTCTAAATAATATGTCTTCTTTCAATGGTATGTAAAACCAAACTTAATATATGTTTGCTGCCATATACGTAAAAGATAAATATTTTGTTTGGAACAGTAAGATTTTGGCAACATTTTAAATTTTTAGGTGGGTGATTCCCACTTCTGGTATCGGAGTTTAGTGACAGCAGCAGCAATATCACAATCCACAATAAATAATAATAATAGCAATAATATTAATGATAATAATATTCAAAATCAGTTCCTTGTTATGAACTGAAAAAGTTCGACAAAATTTTAATTTTAAGGTATGGCAGTTCTTATCTGCAACAGTAGAAGACAAAATAAAATAAATAAAAAACTAGATAAAAATAATCATCAAATAAACTCTATGAATCGAATAAAAACAAATTGTTACTATTTCTTAAATATAAATACCTTTTTTAAATAAGTGGCGTGCAGCAGATAGCCAAGCATTGGAACATAAAGCATAAAAATCAGCACCTGTAATATTTTGTGGACACATTTGAACAATTTGTCTCAAATCAACCGCCTCGTGCAGATTAAACCTGAAATAATCACTTTAGATAAAGCAAAATAAATATTAAACAACTTTCGTGTAAGTGCTCTAAGAACACTAGTTTTAGAATCCAAATCAAGACATGGTCCTACATAAAGTAATTTATCAAAACGACCCGGACGTAAAAGAGCTGGATCTATAAGATCAGGACGATTTGTAGCACCTAAAAAATAGTGCATAAACAATTATTATGGTTTAAAAATTGTTACCAATTATGAATATTGTAGCTGTTTGATCTAAACCGTCCATTTCTGCTAACAATTGACTTACAACACGATCCATTACTCCTCCAGAATCACCTGACACACCACGATTTGGTGCTAGGGAGTCCAATTCATCAAAAAATATTATACATGGAGATGCTTCTCTTGCACGTTCAAAAACTAAAAGTAAAAACATACTTGTAAAACAAAAATAGATTAATTATATCAGGGGGGGAGGAGAGCATTTCTGAAACATAATGACGTATTTTTTAATATACTTTACTTTTGAATGGTAGTCAATGCCTTAAGGTTTTTAATAATTTAATTCAGTTTCAAAAATTTAAATTTCATTGGTTAAAGCCAAGGGAAGGGGTTTTTCGTTCAAAATTCTAATTGCTTGTAACAAAAAATTTATTAAATATTCTTAACATAACTTCAGCAAGTGTGGAAATATGCAACCGGTAATGTAAAGTCACTTGACCTGTTTACAAGAAGTAAGGTTAAGTGATTAAATAGTATAACTCTGGTGTATTTTTCATTGTTTAAAGTACTAAATAATCAGGTATAATATAACAAGACCTTGATAAATAGTCGACTATTTTTATTGTGGCTAAATTTTGAGTGTTGTTTTGTTTCAATTTGTCAAGACATAATTTTGTCATTAATAATCTGATTAAAGTCCGAGAGCTTTAGCTCGAGGGCTTTAATCTTTGATTATTAATGACAAAATTATGTCGAGATAAATTGTAAAAAACACGAGAAATTTAGCCACAATAAAAATAGTCGCTAATTTATCAAGGTAGCATTATATTTAAGAAGATTATTTCTTGAGTCGAGACCAATGTACAAAATTTTAATCTAAACATTCTAAAAAATGTAATTCGGAACAGAAAATACAATTTATTTTTAATAATACTAGGTTATCATAAAGTAAGGGATATATTTTAAATCATTACAACTTTTTAATAAATTAAGTTAGTAACATAAAATAAACGAAATCTAGTTGCTTAATGAATGGGATTTTACCGTATCTATGAGAAACAAAAGCGTTGTCATAACAATTGTTGACACTAGTGTCAAAACGAAATTATTCAATTTTAAGTTTTATTTTGAAATTAAAACTCAAGTAAACGTTGAGTTCAAACGACTCAACTGTAATAACATGGATTTACAAACAAGAATTGGTTTAGTTCAGTGCTATTATGAATCCGGCAGAAATTACACCGCTGGATTACGAAGATTTCACGAGAATGGGTTTGAGAGCGGGACCCTGTCAAATGAAAGCGTCGCAATTTGATACAAAAATTTGAAAGAACAGGGTCTGTAACTGACTTACCAAGATCAGGAAGACCAATAATTAGTGATGTCCAAGTTGCAGAGGTTCTTCATGAAAATCAAGACATAGCCAGAAGCAATTCACTGCAATCAGCAGTGCAAATGCGATATCCAAGCGTTCAAATGCCGTATACCACGGTTTGGAAAATTTTACGCAAAATTCTAAACATGTATCCATATAAACTGAAAATGCTGTTTGAATTAAAGGACGCAGATTTGGCTACTAGGTACGATTTTTCTTTGCGAGTAATGGCTCAGATGAAAATTGAACCCGAATGGTTATCCGTATTTTATGGACAGATGAGGCACATTTTACTCTGAATGGTGGAGTCAATACTCAAAACTGTAGAATCTGGTCTGCAGAAAATCCGCAACAAATCGTTCAAAAGGTCTTCATGACAAGAAAGTCACCGTTTGGTGCGGTTTTACAGCTGATTTTATTATTGGTCCGTATTTCACGAGGAAATGCAGAATGGACAAGCCGTATCTGTAACTGTAAATGGTGAACGATACTTGCAAATGTTACAAAATTATGTTATTCCACAGCTGCAAAACGAGCACTACGGAATTGAAAACATCATTTTATGCAGGATGGAGCACCCGCACATTTTTCGACCAGTCAAAGAATTGTTAACCAACGTTTTTCAAGATCGCGTGTTAAGCAGACATTTCGTAAATTCATGGCCACCAAGATCACCTGATCTAAACCCAGCGGATTACTGGCTGTAGGGTTATTTTTAAAAGTTTAGTGTTTAGAAGACGACCAACTACGCTACAAGAATTAAAAGACAGTATTACGGAGCAAATTGGTACAATTCAACCAGAAATGTTACGAAATGCTGTGTACAATTTGGAGGTAAGGATGGTGATCTTACAACAACAAAATGGAGGTCATATTGAGCAATTGCCGTAACCTGTTTTGTGCATACTAAATCCCATTTCATAAGCAATTAGATTTCATTTATTTCTTGTTATTAACTTAATTTGTTAAAAGTTATCATAATTTAAAATATATCCCTTACTTTATGATAACCTTATATTTAACTTGGCCTTTAGTAATTTTTGTGTAACAACAATAATTATACACTACTTGAAATTAAACACACAATTTTTATATGTAACATTGCCTGTGTGAACAATTTGGGACATCTGATCAGGTTTTGAAGATGTAGCAGCTGTGTTTACTGAATTAGAACAGTCATTTTGCCCCCTTAATTTACTAATAATACTTTGATGATGTTGCTCATTCCTCTGAAGGTAGGGCTGTATGGATGATGAATTAGCATGTCTGTTATTTGAATTAGTTGTTGTTCCAGTACCTCAGATTTTGCAAGATGAGAAACAGCGGTGGATCTACAAGAGTGATTTGTAATTTATAAGCGTTTTGTATCTAAACCAATAGACTCTGGTGCCAATTTAGTCCACTTCGAGATTTCATTTTTCCGACTGGTGAATTTTTGTACCACAGAGATTTGCCCCTTTTCCAAAACGGGTTTGGTGTCAAAAATAACCGTAAACAAGTAAAATTAGAACCTCTTTTCTCAAGTAATTTTTTACACAATCTTACAGGACATTTTTGAGTATTTTGATGGGGTACAAACCACTTATTGTTTGCGCATTTTTTATTTCCTCATTGGCATGTTTTTGTAAAAATTGGATTGCATTCTAGTCTACCCGATTCTGTCCATCAATTTGGATGTCAAATTTAAAATGTTGAACCAAACAAGATACACCTTCTCCTCTGCGCCATGCCAATTCTACTGACACTATAAAATAAAATTTCTTCTGAAGGCTCTCAGGAGTTTCTTCATCACAACTGTCGACTATCGTATACACATTTTTAATATTCAGAGCAGTACAACTTTGTTTCCTCTTCTCTGGGCATTTTTGCAACTTGCGTCTTTTTGTGTTCTTGGCATCTTGAGCACTTTTAAACTGTATTCCTTGAAATGGATCAATTATCACATTATATTTATTATAATAACAGAATTCCACATGCATTTTATGGTATACTCTTTATAGTATGTTCCAAGCCCAATCTTTGAGTATATTTTTCAATATGGAAATAGGTGTATCTTTATTAAATACATATCTGTGCTCATCACAAAACTTTTCAAACTGATTTCATATGCTCTTTTTGCTTTTTTTTTTGTATTATCTGGCACATTTAATTGTATTTTATTATTAATTTCATAGCTAATTGTTTGTACCAAAATGATTCATTTTAAATTTTTTATAAATTTGACGTTTATAAATTAATTTTAGCATTTGTCCAACGGAATTATGTTTACTTTATAGCAGCGAAAAAAAGGACCATGGCAACTAGTCGCTGATATTTAGCACCAAGCAGTATAGTCGCTAAAATTTTGTTTTGATTAGTTTGAACAATGACAATCATTATATATTAGTGACTCCCTCTGCTCAATAGTCAATCAACTTGAGTTCTTTACTGGTTAAAATCATATCATTGATACTTAGCTTTAACGACTGTCGCATTTATATCTTCTCACTAATATGATCTCACTGGAATTACTGAAACTTGGCACCTGCATCAATTCAAATTCTTGGATTTACTCTATTAGAGCAGACAGGCACACACAAGACAAAATGCTAGCATGCTACATAATGCGTTCTACAAAATAATTTCTACAAATGTGAATTATATTAAAATAAATAAGAATACTATTGTGGTAGGAATAATATATAAACATCCTGTAAAAAATGTTTCCTTAAAAGAATGTATTGGTACGTTTGCATTAAAAGATTTTGGAGTTAACAAATGCATTCGCTCCTAAAGTCATAATCCAATAAAGATGAAATATTAATCCATAATGAGGGACTTTAAGGAGACTTCCGGACTAACTCTGAACTCTAATTTCAACAAAGTTTGATGAAACTAACAGGCAGGGTGTGTGTGTGCACGCATGCGTGCATGTGGGTGCATGTGTGTGTGTGCACATGCGTGCATTCTTGCGTGCGTGCATGTGTGTTCCTTATGGATTTCCCTTAAGCGCCACTACGCAAGGAAAAGATATTCATAGGCTTCCAATCTTATTTATCAATATTAAGTAACAAAATATCAGCACAAAAGGAAAATAACACAAGGCGTAAATTTACTAACCATATATACTTGTACGCATACCTACATAGATGCTCTATTTATTATGAGTATAATGAGTATAAACTTTTTATCAGTAACTTTTGCTGTGAAACTTATGGACAGGTAATCATCATACTTTTAGCAGTTACTTGCTGAAATCATAAGACAGGACAACGACAATCACAATTCTATTTCTTCTTTTGAATAACGAAAACTACATTCATTTGGAATAGTTACACAAAAATATCAAGTATTTTACTAAAAGGAAAATAAGCTTGTATTTGTTATCTAATTAAAATGACCGAGTGGTTAAAATTCTTACAGCCATAGTAGGCAAAAATTTTGCTTATCGTTCAGATCTGAATTATAGCATTACAAATTACGTTAACTGTATTTAATAATTACAATGGGCTTTAATGAGAATATTGTTAAACATTCAAAATATATAGGCTTTTACATTAATCACACTTTGGTATAACATCAAACAAAACTAGATCTTTTTAGCATGGCATAATTTAGATTTTTTATGAACTAAGAACGTAAAGTTATTTAATTTAGTCTAAACTAGTTTTTATAACCTAGGTTCTTGGAAGAAGCGAAAACAAGCAAGAATATCTTTAGACTACAAAATAACACTCACCAGACAGTTTCTGTAGTGTAATTTGAGGGTTATACCAATTTAAATGAACGCCTTACTCCTAGAATCGACCTCGCTTCTGCAAATGTCGAATGGAAAATACTCCTGAATTTTCATAAGCAAATCCGTAATGGTATTTCTTCGAGTCACTTCAAACGGACCGTGGTCTACCTCGTATATCATACCAAGAGATTTTAAAAGAAAAAACACAAATAGTTGAAAATTGACCGTAGTAATTAAGTGTAATTATTTATTATAACTCTCAAAAGGTTGCCATAAATATACGGTTATACAAAACTGTTATTTAACACCATTATAAAGACGTGGTAATTAGAGAAAAATAATGTATAATGTGATCATCATCATTAGGTATTCAGTCCTGGAACTGGTTAAACGCGCACCATCATTGTTCCCTATTCTAAACCAACCTACACATTTCCCTGATATATCCACAGTCTGCATCTATCACTATCTGATCTAGGTCTACATTTACCTCTTTTTTCCAATCTCTTCTTGTCATATATCCCATACTATTCCCCAAAAATGCCATAGAACGTATTCTGCCCTTCTATTTCTCCTATTTCTTCCCCTACTATTTCTATAACCTATTTGTTATTAACTTTGTCTGTCCATGCTATCATACTCATACATCTGAAGCACACAGCATTTCAAAAGGCTGCTACCGTTTTCCTGTCTGCTTTTCACAGGCATACTGTGCTGTGCTCCACACATGCTTTCAACAATTTTCTTCTTCTTCTATGTTTGTTGTCTTTCATCATAGGCGCTGTTCTTTCTTGTTAGATGCAGTTCAGTCCCTTTCTATTGTTTTACAATTATATACCCTATTTCCCCAACATTCAATGGTTGTGAAGGGGGGTAAGCAGCCTGTGGCTGCCAAGCTCCCCCAGCACTTAAACATTTACCAATTTAATATTTTTCCAATATATCTTTTCGCACAGTGAACATTAGTTGCAGATATTTCACAACCAACCCTTGTAGTTGTTTATAATAATCATCAGATTTATCTATGCTTATTTTTTCGTCATTAGGTTTTCCGTCTCAAAACTGGTTGGACACGTACCTGCACTTATTTATATTCTGAGCTAGCTTACACAGTTCCCTGAAATTTTCACACAGCATGTATACAGCTCAGTTCCCCTTATATTGCTTTCTAAATTTATGCCCCATTTTCACCAAGATTCAGTGAAGGGGGTTAAGCAGACTGTGGCCGCCAAAAACCCCCAACACTTAGACATTTACCATTTTAATATTTTGCCAATATATCTTTCGACACAATTAACATTATTCGATAATATTGCCCAACCAATTCTTGTAGTTGCTTATAATAATCATCATGTTTAAGTACAGTTACTTTCTTCGTCTTTAATTTATCCATCTTGCGATTGGTTGGATGCATACCTCCATTGCTTTCTATTCTGAGCTAACCTACACATCTCCCTGAAACTCCTACAGCCTACATCTTTCACTATCTGTGTGCAGTAGTCTAACCTAGGTCTACCTCTTATTCTCCTTTATCCTATCTCTGCTTCTAATATATTCCACACTATTCCCTCATGCCGTAGTATGTGGCCTATCATTCTATCTCTCCTATTTTTTACCGTTTTCCACATAGTTCTTTCTTCCCCTACCATTTTTAGTACCTCTTCGCTCTTAACTGTCTGTCTCATGATATCTTCATCATACGTCTGTAGCACAACATTTCAAAGGCTTCTACCTTTTTCTTGTCCGCTTCTCCTACTGTCCAGTGCTGTGCTCCACACGTATGTTTTAAGCAATCTTTTCCTTGTTTCTATGTTTGTTGTCTTTGAACACATAATTGCTTGTTCTTGTTAAATGTAGCACGACCTTGTGCTAATCTTTGTTTTATATCTTTTGTGCTTTTTCCATCTTGCATTATTTGGCTTCCTAGGTAGCAGAAATCCTTAACCTCTTATAAGTTCGTGTTGCATATTTGTATTCTTGTTTTTGGTTTATTTTGCCCTCCTTTGCATACTAGTACTTTAGTTTTAGTTTTGTTAATTTTCATACCGTATCTCTCTGTTAGAACCATTTCCATTTCATTAAAAGCAGCTTCTAACTCTTCCTTGCTAGACTCTAATACTGCTATATCATCTGCAAATCTAAGCATATCAATTTTTTGTCCCTGCATAGTAATTCCAGATGTCTTCCTGCATTTGACAGTGTTCATTGCCTCTTCAATGTACAGGTTAAAAAGTAATGAGGATAGGGCACATCCCGGTCTCACACCTTTCCTAATATTTACTTCTCTGCATTTCTGGTCTAATTCTAATACTGCTGTTTGTTCTTTGTATAAGCTATGTACTATTTGTCTATCCCTATAACACATTTCAATCTCTTAAAGTATTTCAAATATTTTTTTCCATTTTACATTATCAAATGCTTTTTCCAGATCTACAAATCCTATATGCACGCTTTCCCCTTTTTCTATTGTTTTCTCCATTATCACTCTCAGAGCTAAAATAGCCTCCCGTGTTCCCCCGTTTCGCCTAAACCCAATTTGGTCTTCTCCTAGTATTTCTTTAGCCCGTTTTTCCATTCGTCTTTGTACAATTCTAGTTAAAATTTTTGACATGTGTGCTGCTGTCAACCTTATTGTTCAAAAATTTTCACATCTATCCGTGCCTTTCTTTTTTAGTATAGTTACTATGATGTTAACTTTGAAATCTTTGGGTATCTCGCCTGTCTCATACATATAGCTTACAAGTTGGAAGAGACGTTCTGTTACTATTGGCACCTTATTTGTTCCTGGGACCTTACCACTTTTCAGACCCTTTAATGCTAATTCAAACTCATCTCTAAGTATAGAATATCCCAAGTCATATTTTTCCATGTCTGATTCCTGTTCTAATGCAATTAGTTCCTCTCCTGCATACAAATTCCCTATATATTCTTCCCATCTACCCACTTTCTCTACATTTTCTATAATGACGTTTCCTCCTACGTCCCTTATATTTTTGCTATACAGTTTTATTTTTGTATTTTCGTCTTTCTTCTATTAAATTCAGGATATCCTTTGTTATCCATGGTTTCTTATTTTCTTCTTGTTTATACTCTAGAATATCTCTGGCCGCCATGTCTAGGCTGGATTTAATGTTATTCCATTCTGTTTCTACTTCCTTAGCATCAGATATTTTCCCGATATCTTTGAGCAATTCATTTGACTTTTTTCTAATCTTTCTTGAATATCTTTATCTTTTAGTTGCTCTAAGTCCAAGTGCCTTTGTCCGTTTCTTTTTTCAAATTTTTAAATTTAAGTGGGGCCTTTATATTTACGATATTGTGGTCAGTGTCTATATCTGCTTTTGAGTAGCTTCTACAGTCTTTTACTTGATTCCTCAACCGTTGTTACAAGAATGTAATCTATTTGATATCTTCCTATATCTCCTGGCATCTTCCATGTATATCGTCTTCTACCATGATGTTGAAATAATGTGTTTTGTGATGATTAAATTGTTCTTGTCGCAAAATTCTACCAGCCTATTTCCCCTGTCATTTCTCGTGCCTAAACCAAATAAACCTACTATCGCTCCTTTCCTACCCTCACCTACCACTGCATTAAAATCCCACATAATTATTAAATTATTAATGTTCTTTTACATATATGAGTGTGTCTTCGATATCTTTGTAGATCGCCTCTACCTCTTCCTCACTGTGATGGGCATGTATACTCGTATTATTACTGTGTTTACCAGTTTAGATTCTAATCTAACCATGAGTACTCTTTCGTTCTTTTGTAGATAATTTTCTACACAGTATCCTATCTTTTTCCACTTAACTATCCCCACACCCGAATTTCCTTCCTCTGCTCCTGTATAAATTACCCTGAAGCCTCCACTCCAAAAATTCACCGCCTCTGGCCACCGAACTTCACTGATCCCTACTATGTCTAGTGATATCCTATTCATTTCTATTTTTAGGTTCTCTAGCTTACCTACTTGCTTCATACTTCTAACATTCCATGCTCCGACTCTTATTCTTAACTTTCCTATCGCATCCTCCAAAGTAGTCCCCTCACGGAGATCCGAATAGAGGACTATTTTAAATCCGGAATCTTTTACCCCAGAGAACATTATCATTTTATTATAATTTAGGTACGCTGTGTACTTGAGAGAAGGTCCCGGGTTCGAATCCCGACACGGTCCGCTTGAAAAATGTTAGGCGAGCATTTTTCACAAAAATACACCCTCGTTCGGATGAGAGGTAAAATGGAGGTCCCGTGTGTGAGTGTTGTCACGCACGTTAAAGATCCCTACCTTGCTTGGAACAGCAAGGGTTCGCAAAATTCAAAATTTTCCAGGTAATAAAAACTCGCTTCCTGGCCAATGTAGTACCTTCGGGTGGAGCATTGGAAAATCACATGTAATGTGTACTTGAGAGGTAATGTGTGGTTTCCCTTTGCCTTCCACATCGCGGTAGCGTGTCTTAGACTGCCATACCGACTCCTATAGTCTCTGCCAATCTAAGTACCGAAAGAGCCGCTGCCCTCTTTCGAGGACCTGTCTTAGTCTGGTTCCTCACTAACGACTCTACTACTTTGGTTGGACCTGTAGTTTGGCTCTTTAGCTCATTAGAACACACAAGCCATTTCACCTGTTCTAGTAATCTAGAACTTCGGCAAGGTGCAGGTCCATTCAAAATGGATATAATGTGATAAAATTTAGGTAACCAAAAGCAAAATCTATTCTGAAAAACTGTCTTCTATGTTGTTGTGCTCTGCGCCACTGTAACCACATGGTCTATATGTAATTATGAGAGAGGGAAGGCGGCGATGGCTAGGAATAAGCGGCGATAGTGGGAGAGTGACGTTTTGACGGTGAAAGGTGAAGGATTAGCTTAATTCACCGACCACGTTAATGATTATTAAGTTTTACGGATTATAAAGAGTACGGGTCCTGAATTGTATTTCGGTTTAAATTGCAGCTCAATGTACCAATTTATTATAATTTTATTCGATACCCTTAGTGTTGCTAATAAATGTTTACAGGTATACTGAGTTTCATTTTTAGCACAACACAAATTGACGTCCAACGGGGCTTGGTTCAAAAGGCGAGTTGCAGATCACAATTCAGAAGATCATTGTAAATATACGAAATAAATATTGGAATTGGGGTGAAGAAAGGTCAACTTTGCTTGCAAGCAAACAGCTGGTCCATCCAAAGCATTATAATTTAAACAGGCCTTTTAGTAGGAAACAAGCAAGATGGTTATGTTGGGAGTGCAACAAGGATAGACGCTATCTCAAGTGCAAAACGAGTATGAAGTTCTAGAACAGGTTTTTATTTTATAGATGTGCTTAGTAAAATAAATTTCAAGTTTTCAAGACCAGGTTAGAAGATAAAAAGTCAGGTTATAACACATGTGGCGTGTATGCTGTATTACACTGTCTTACATTGTTGACAATTATAAGACTGTTTGTTTTGTACAAACTAATATTGTTTAATTTTTAAGGAATTAGGTGTCGCGATAGTGGAAAAGTACCCGCACTTTGGTAGTAAAAAAATTAAATAATAATGGAGGGTAACAAAGGCTCAGGAGAATCCATGGATATGACTGATTTACAAAGTTTAATGGTTCATTTAACACACAATATGCTTAAAATGCAAGGTAGTATATCGGATTTGGCAGAAACAGTAAGGGAAAGTTCCCAAAGAAGTAAGTCGCCCGTTAGCGTTCAAATAGTTCCTTCAGATATTTTAGTTAAACCGGAAAATAGAAATTATATATCACTATGGCGAGACTTGGGGGGTAACGAGCTCGTTTTCGAACCAGGGGGCAAATACACCCCATCAAATTTTTGGAAAAATTAAAACAATTATTTATAGAGGCAGGAGTGCCTAACAATGCGAAACTTAACCTCGCGATGCTAGGATTGAAGGCGGCAGCAGCAGATTGGGCGGCTGTTCGCGAAAATTCATTTACAGACTTCGTGATTTAAAAGCAATTTAAACATCGATATTGGAACGCGGATAGTGAGCGTGAACTATTCTACGAGCTTAAATATGGGCAATACAAAACCGGTAGCCGGGCTGATTACGCTTTTAAAATTATCCGGCAGGTAGAATTTTATCGGAGCGAGTCGACGAAGAGGTATTAGTCAAATGGTTAACGACACATTTTAATCCAGAAATTCAAAGGGGATTGTACTGCAGGGTATCGGCAATACAACTGAGTTGGAATCTTTTTTACGGAAAATTGATGCAACATACATTTCGAAAGATAGATACAGTATGACACCACGAAGGGGTTACGAAGATCGAAGGGTTGTAAATCATAGGGGGGGGGGGGGAATCATGATGCACCTCGTTATCAAAATAATTACCCAAGATTTCCAGAAAGACGGGAATCTTCTAGTAATAATGTTAACGAAAGAGAAAACTGGCGTAGTACAGATAATAGGGAAATGGCCAACTACGATAATAATAGGGAAATTCGATATTTAAATAAACATATTAATTTGGAGCCAAGTAAACTGTTAAGCGAAGCGGAGGACACCCCAAATTACAGTCAAGTGTCACCTATAATAAAAGTATATGTAAATGAAAACCCCGTGAATGCTTTAATCGATACTGGCAGTCAGGTATGTGCAGTATCAGAACTTTATCTTAAAGAATTACAAAACCAAATCCAAATACCAGCGTTACCTGTATCAAATGTTACCGTGTCGGTAGCCGTTGGTTGTAGGGTAAGTAAGATATCCGAACAGGTCCTATTGCCTATAAGCATAAATGATTCTACTTTCGATGTTCCTTGTATAGTAGTACCAAAACTCAATCAAAAAATAATTCTAGGTAGCGACTGGCTAAAACAAGTAAATGCAAAAATTGATTTTTATAGTATGTCTCTTCTTTTACCGAAAGAACAATTAAATTTAAAATTTTTGGAGGACGAGTGGCCAACTAAAAGGGTTTCTATAAATATAATTCATCAAATTAAAAGAAATTCTCGTCACAGGTATTCTGATGAAGAACTAAGGGAAGCAGCCTGGTCGGCTCAAACCTTTAATGACAAACAAAAGGCACAATTGCATGAGCTATTACAGTCTAATAGCCAGGTTTTTTCAGAGACGCCTGGAAAAACTAATGTCTATGAACATGAAATTATTATGCGGAATGAAACCCCATTCTTTAAGAGGTCCTACCCTATCCCGTTTGCTTACCGGGAAAAAGTTAAAAAACAAATGCACACAATGTTAGATGAAGAAGTTATCGCTGCCTGTAAGTCTGAATACATATCTCCGTTAGTAATGGTACAAAAAAAGACAAAACCCCAAGGGTATGTTTAGATGCCCGCTTTTTAAATTCCCGCATGGTTAAAGATCATGTATTGCCTCCTTCACCCGAAGAGTTGCTGGCTAAATTTGATAGGGGTCAAGTAGTTTCGACATTAGACATGACGGAGTCATATTGGCAAATTCCGATTAAAAAGAAACACCGCCAATATACGGGATTTTTATATGAAAACACCACATACTGTTTTAATGTTCTTCCATTTGGACTCTCTACATCAGTTGCCAGTTTTATCTGGTGTTTAAGCAAGGTCCTAGGACCTAAATTTGAGGGGTTTGTTTTGAATTATGTCGATGACCTCCTTGTTTTTTCAGCCTCTCCCGAGGATCATTTAATTCACCTTGAGAAGGTATTTTGGAGATTTTCAGAAAGTAATCTTACTATTAAATTACAAAAGTCGCATTTTGATCAGCACGAAGTCGAGTTTTTAGGGCACATTATATCAAGCACGGGTATTCGTATAAATCCAAAACGCATTGAGAGTATCCAGAAGTTTCCTGTACCACGAAATATCCGGGAACTGAGAGCTTTCCTGGGATTTGTAAACTATGAACGCAGATTTTGCGATAACTTTGCTGGACTTACCGTCCCGCTACTAAAATTACTTAAGAAAAATTGTAAATGGGAATGGGATAACGAATGCATGATTGCATTCAATAATGTTAAGGAAGCTTTTCTACAAGTTACTACTGTGGTACACCCAGATTTCAATAAATGTTTTATATTCAATCTGATAGTTCAGATCAGGCGGTAGGTGCAGTTCTGTACCAATTAAACAGTGATAATAATCACCAAATTATTGGATTTGCAAGTCGAGTGTTGAGGGGGGCTGAACTGCGCTATAAAGTTACCGAAAAGGAAGCTCTCGCGGTTATTTTTGCACTAAAGCAATGGCGCACATTAGTGCTGGGTCAAAGTTTAATAATTATGACGGATCATAAGGCATGATCCTTTTTGCTGACGATGAGGTTAACTATGGGAAGGCTTGCTCGATGGGCACTTTATGCTCAAGAGTTCGACTTTCAGATACAGTATTGTCCAGAAAAGGACAATGTGTTAGCGGACACGTTATTGAGGTATCCAATAAAAAAAATTGGGAAGGGCGTAGTAGATTGTAAGGAATTAACGTTGGGGATAGCATTCATGCAATTAACGCAAGAATTTCGACAATTAAAAAACAATCTCAAAACAATATGCCAGGACCAAAGGAAGGAATTGTGGATTAGTAAAATAATGAAGTTATTGGAGGGAGATGAGTATTGTAGTGAAAGACAGAGAGCATTTAAATGGTTTCAAATACATAAGGGAATTTTATTTAAAAAGGGTGACGTTAATTCGCCCGGCTGGAGACTATGTGTGCCGCATAATCAAATACAGGGTTTAATTCTCCAGCAACATGTAGATGGGGGCCATTTCGGCTACAAGAAGGTATATGCTCACCTAAGGGAACTGTGGTATTGGCCGAAAATGTGTAAACAGATTCGACATGTTGTGAGGGCATGCGAGCTGTGCCAAAAGGCAAAATGTTCCAAAGGTATGACAGGAACGGTGAATTCGGTTATTCCTAAGGGGCCTGGCGAACTTGTGTGTCTGGACCTTATGGGGCCCTTACCTAGGTCAAGGGGGGGTGTGACCTACCTCTTAGTCATTGTTGACGCATTTACACGATTTGTAAAATTATATTCTCTGAAAAGGCCTACCGCTCGTGCCATTGTAAATCGTCTCATTAACGATTATTTTGTAACTGTACAAATCCCCCGAGCAATTCTGTCCGACAACGGGACACAATTCAAATCCAAGTTGTGGTTCTCCCAGTTGGATCAATACCATATTTCTGCCCGATTTACATCAGTGTATTTCCCAGAGGGCAACAAAACAGAGCGTGTGAATAAAGAAATAGAAAGATTGCTTCGCACTTATTGCTTCTACAAGCATACACGTTGGGCTTGTTGTTTGACTAGGGTAGAGGAGTGTCTTAATAGGGCCATACACAGTGTTACAGGGTATGCCCCTGTAGTTTTACAATTTGGTGAAGGTACGGAAAACAATATTAAAAAAATTATTGAATTTCCACAGCATCATTTTCCAATACGGTCACAGGATCAAATTATACAGTTGGTCTATGAACGGCTTATTTCAAAGGCAACCAAATATAAAGTAAAGGCGGAAAGGGTCAAGGGTCCTACATCTTTCAAGAAGGGGGATCGTGTTCTTGTACGGACGCATCCCATGTCGTCAGCCATAGATGCGTGTATTGCAAAATTTTTCTTGCTGTACGAGGGGCCTTATACCGTTAAACGGGTTGTAGGGCCTAACTGCAGAACTTGTAGATAATGAAGGCCGCTATAAGGGCAGACAAAATATAAAAAATCTTAAGGTATTTCATACTGTGGAAAATCCTGAGTTTTTGTAAGATGTATTTTTGGCAAAAAGTGTATAGTATTGTTATATTAAGGGGATTTAGCTTGTTTTCATTTCTTTTGTTTATGTGGTATATTTGTATTAAAATAGCGCTGTTGGGGATACCGCTTACTATTTTAATAGGGGGGGTAGTGTTGTGCTCTGCGCCACTGTAACCACATCGTCTATATGTAATTAAGAGAGAGGGAAGGCGGCGATGGCTAGGAGTAAGCGGCGATAGTGGGAGAGTGACGTTTTGATGGTGAAAGGTAAAGGATTAGCTTAATTCACCAAGCACGTTAATGATTATTAAGTTTTACGGATTATAAAGAGTACGGGTCCTGAATTGTATTTCGGTTTAAATTGCAGCTCAATGTACCAATTTATTATAATTTTATTCGATACCCTTGCTGTTGCTAATAAGTGTTTACAGATAGCGTGAGTCTCATTTTTAGCACAACAATGTAGAGATTATATCAAAGGAATTGCTAAGACAAGATGATTTGGCACTCCTAAATTATGACGAGAGAAAAAGACGTAATGTAGTTTGCTTGTATTTCAACCATTTTTTTTATTTTTTCTCTATATTTTTTCATTATTATTTCTTCCATATGAGCTCACTCTTGCACCATTGTAGTTAGCCACAGCACCCTTTAATTGTTACAGGGTCCCCATTCCTTCACGACAAAACTAAATTTATAATGTACCACTCATTTTATCCATAACAAACTTTATTTTACTTTTATTAAAGTTCATCATAAAATCATTTTTCAAAATACGTCCCATACCAAATCCTCTAGATCCCTTGCCGACTGATAAAATATATCAAATGCAAACCTTGAGGTCTTAATTTCTTCTCCGTGAACTGAAACACTTTGCCCAAACTTTTTTTATTTCTTTTATTGCTTGTTCTACATACAAATTAAACAGTATGAGAGATAGACTACAATCCTGTCTCATTCTGTTCTGAACTCGCCTCACTTTTGTGTCCTTCTACTAAAATTTGATGCCCGCAGTGTATCAGACCATATCTATACATGCACAACAAAAATTTAAATATATAGTGTGAAGGCTAGTTTCAACAAGCGACTTACTGCAGGGTTAAGAGAATATGTTACACATAAAATGTAAAACAGAACACACCTTCTCGTATGTTTTTCTCTGATTGTCCCACATACATGTTAAGTAGTTCCGGTCCTTTTACTGATAAAAAGCATAATTTACATTCATTTGCAACTGCTTTGGCTACCAACGTTTTACCAGTTCCTGGAGGGCCATACAATAAGATTCCTATAACGACGTTATATAAAAAAATATAAAAATCGTGTTCTGTATATAACCAGATCGCTTTAATCCAGTTCCTTGGAATAGGTGTGAGTGTTTTAGTGGTAAATTAATACTATTCATTATTTCTTGTTCAATTTCTGACAGCCCACCAACATCGCTCCATTGCACATTAGGTATTTTAGGTGCACCTAAGCTTTGACTGTATTTCGACTGCATTAAATCTACAAATAAATACATACTTATTATTGGAAATATTTAAAGAAGCTACTTAAATACCTAATGCTTTCTGAAAATTCCAGTTTTTAGATTTTGCATGGTAGACGAGTGCTCGTAAATCCTCAAACACAAATCCATGAGTTTTTGAGGCAACTTCTTCAAAATTTATATTACTTAGTAAAATATTTTGTGATTTCATTATCCACTGAATCATTGCAACTCTTTGCTGTGAATCAGGCACATTGACTTGAATAACGTTTAGAAAGCACTGTCGAAGTTCTGTAGGTAACATTCCTTTAACATGACTAATACAAATTAAGATAAGTGGAAAAGTATTATGCGCAAACAATTCTTCCAATTGAGACTTAAAAAATTCCATAATACGTGGATCGTATTGTCCTTCATTATTTTTACCAAAATTCTAAAAATAAGATAAGAATTCACTAAAGAATTTAACCCTACATTAATTATGTATTGTATCATTTCTGATACAATATATAAAATATTTTTCATCTAGAAACGTGTAGCAAATATAAACCTATTTCCAATTTACATTAAATCTAAAATCACTAAATTTTCCCAGACTGTCTTAAACATGCAATTGTCATCCCTCTACACAAAGGAGGTTTATTTGTGGTAAATAATTTCCGTCCAATATCATTGTTGTCAGGACGCTATTTATAATTTTTTCACTAATGTTTATTCAAGTATAAACACTGTAAATTCCTTTTCTTTTGCTGTATTCGTAGATATAAGTAAAGCTTTTGACTCTGTAAATCACGAGATACTATTAAAAAAACTTTATTTTTATGGAGTAAGGGGTATCCCCAATGACTGGTTCCAGTCATATCTTGGAGAACGTATGCAATCAGTTCGAAATGGAAATTATAATGTATCTTCGAAACTTGAAATAAAACTAGGTGTGCCTCAAGGATCTGTATTGGGGCCTATAATGTTTTTATTTTTTATCAATGACTTTGTAACTTCTATCAGATACGCATCTGTCACCTTGTTTGCGGACGATATTAGCTTAAGTTGGGAATCTTCTTCGATCACTTCACCTGAATCTCACATCTCTTCAGACATGTCATCAGCCAATAATTGGTTTAAGATAAATAAGCTTTCGGTAAACGTCGAAAAAACCTGTTCCATGACCTTCAAGGGTTGGAATTGCATTAAAGAAATGAAACAGCTCAGTAATTTAAACTGTTCCACTTCTACCAAATTTGTAGGTCTGACGGTTGATTGCAACCTTACCTGGAATGAGCATGTAACCAAGCTTGCTAATTCCTTAGCTTCTGCTTGCTACGCTATTAGATCTGTGTCCAGGGTATCAACGGAAATTGGCACTCTTGATGCATACTATGCACTATTTGACTCAAAAATGCGATATGGACTAGCTTTTTGGGGCAACAGCTCTCTCAAAAACATTAAAATAATATTTAAACTGCAAAAGAAAGCAATTAGGATAGTCTGCAAAACCTCTAGGTATACTCATTGCAAACCATTATTTAAAAACTTAACGTTCTCACTTATGCTTCAGCATTCATTTGTGATACCCTCCTATTATTTTACAAGTATCGATCTAACTTTCCTATAACAAATTCTGTTCATGGTTACAACACCGAAATTCCAACGCTATACATTGTCCTGGGCCTACTTCAACACGATTTAAACGATCGTTCTGGTATATGGCCCCTACTTTATATAATAAACTCCCAGCCTCGATCAAAGACCTAAATAATCTTTTTGCTTTTAAAAGTGCACTTTTAGCCTTGTTACGCGAACGATGTTTTTATACCATAGAGGAATTTCTGGAGGATGTCTTTGACTAGTACCTTTAGTATGTTATTTTAAATTATTTAATGTGTAATTTGTTATTTATTTTAGATGTAACTTTGTATTTTTAAAGTTTTTATTGTATTATTTAAAGGGATAAGTGTAACTACCATTCTATATGGGTACAAATATATATCTATCTATCTATACTTTACCGAAAGGGAACGTGGAATATGTTGATAATATTTGTTAGTTTTGCAGATGTTAATACGTGTTTGGAATAGTCACAGAGTTTAGCAGGCTTTATTATTTATTTGTGAAAATATTTTACTAAAATGTACGTATGGTTTTTCTTTAGCGTTCCAAGTATAGGTTTTTAATATTTTTATCCATATCAGTCGATATACAGCTATGATTCGAGTGCATCAAAACTAATACATCTTGAATTCAGTAACACCCAGTCGTCGTCATAATGGATAAACAGAAACCACTCACACAAATTGAATTAGAATGGTATGCCTTGATGATGACGTGTGCAGTGTGAATGGATTATATGATGAATCCGATTTGGAAGATAATGTAGAAAAAACCGACGTGGTTGATATCCGTAATGCCACCATTGTGTTTGAGATGGAGTTGTAATTAGCGAGCAAACAGGAGACTATGAAACTAACATGGCTCTAGAAACATCGAATAAGCAAGTTTATAATACAAATAACAAGAATTATAAAAGCACCAGTCACTTGGAAGAAAAACAATTTGATCCTAGATGATGATGTGAAATCTTTCGAAGGTAGTGAACAATTATCTCCACAAATTATGAATCTAAGTACTCCATATTGATTACATATTTTTTTTCTGAAGACGCGCAAAAGATAGTCAATGAATCAAACTTGAATTGATTACAAATGAATCCAAATATGCCCGTCAATATTACCAAGCAAGATCTTTGTAAATATTTGAGCATATGCATATACATGTCTATTGTAAATATGTTAAAGATCCGATTCTACTGGAGCACCAATTTAGGTTTTTATCAAATAAAACAAGCAATGAGTGAAAAGAGGTTCAATAAAATCGATAATCCACTCGAACAAGGTCGTAACTGTAGTTAGACACTTTTTGAGATTCAGTACTAGCGTTTCCAGCATAATAAGGTGAACACAGTGGATGTATCTCAATTTGCGATAGATTAGCCAATACTTAATTGAGATAAGTTGTTTTGTCAATTACATGCACCGTTTCAGGTTTAAAAAGGAAGTAATACATTTACCACCTACGTCTAACATTTTTGTCTCATAATATTTACTTTATAAGGTGATTAAATGAGTTAAAACCATGTTGTTCGCACACTTTATTCATGTTATGACTAAATATATAGCGCAACTCAAGATACAGCCTTATTTCATGAATTTTTAGTGCATAGACCGGTGACACTATGTGCATTACTTCTTTGTTCAGATAAAGTACCCATTGTTTACATACATGCAACTCCTGTATTTGGTGAAATTTTATGATTTAAAATTGGTCCTTTTGGTGTAATACTGTGTTTATAATTGCAAAATGAATCATAGTTGATATATACTTGAATTAGCAGCAGTTGAATCATTAGGCAAGCGTTCTCCTTGAACATTCAAATCATGAATACCGTGGCGGAATTTAAAATTCTTCAACCAACCAATATTAGCCTTGAAGTCAGGAGAACCACCCAGTTTCTCATTAAGTAGCAACGCTTTCTCTCATAACAAAGGCCCAGAAATAGGGTCTCCCTTACTTCTTTTTTGGATGAATCACAGATACACTGCTTCCTCTAATTTCTCATTTTCTGCTGATCTCATAGTTTTTCTCCTTTTTGAACTTTCCTCACTGTCCAACTTCGATGCATAATACAGAATTTCTTCTCTTCGGTTTTTAATATCATAAATGGTCCTTTTTCCAATCTTATAACATGCGACTAAAGCCTCAACACTTTCACCTTTGTTCAGTCTGTTAATAGTCTCTATATTTTTCTCAATTGATAGAACATTACGATTCCGTTTAACTTGAATATTACTTGTAGAGGTCATGGCTACTAAAAAAACTAAAATCAACCAAAAAAACAACACAAAACTTAATTCACTACAGGACACTAATTTACTGTACAGTCGAGTCTGCTTATAAGAACGCAGTCGGGAAAAGAGGCAATCGTAAAGAGGCTCATATCAGACCGCTCTTTTATCCGGATTGCATGTAAAACACTACACAGATTGGTTTTGTACATGTACATACATATGTAATATCAAAGAAGTATACGTATCATCGTAGTTCATAGAATGTACATAAATTTACTTAAAGAAATTCGTGATTTTACTTTGAGTACAATTAATTAAAGCATTTTTACGATTATGTCATCGATGTCAATATGAATTATACATGTACCGACTAAACTTTTGGAATTACATGTTGAAACAATTCATGGAAATGTAATGTGCTTTACTGGGTCAGGACGAATGCCTACGCAGCTAAAGTCATTCCAAAAATCAATGTGTAAATGCTGTAAGATGTATAAGTGTATAGCTTTAATATGAAAGCTGTGATCTAATTTTTTTACTATTCATTGGAAGTGCGGATAACTGACGTTGCGGATAATTGACATGCGGATAAACGACGTTTTACTGTAGTTATGATATTATATTCTTCTAGCTTTCAAACTTTGTTGTTTAGAAATGTGATGTGGTACAATAATAAACTCTTGTTTTGTGTTTACCTTTTGTTTCGCGACCAACTATTTATTACCAATATAGTAAATTATTTTATTATACCGAAAACATGGAATAAATTGGCAATTTGAAAAGATAAATATATTAAACTATATACTTTTGAAAAGCTGTCAAAAAAAGCTTTAAAATAAAGCGGCAACGAATTGTGGTTTCCATTTTAAAAAATGCATTGTTTATATTATAACCTCAAAAGTGTTATAAATACTAAATATTTGCGTACGCCACTGTATTCTACGTCAAAAACTGTATAAAAGACTTCTACAGTATTTTTTGATGTTTTTACAAACAAACGAGTTATACGAATTCATAGAATTGGTAAAAATACCAATTTTTTGATATAACTCGAAAACAAAAGAAGATCGCTCATTTGTGATTTCACCATTGAAGTGATCTCAAAAAGTTGGCCCATGACTGCGCACACAGTTTTATTGTATCTTTAATAACAACTAAGTTACCTATTTAATACATCCAACTTGGGACACACTGCACATGTTCATATTAAACCTTATAATATGAGCATTGCTACATTCACAATTCTGACGAGATTTTAAAATAAATTGATACATGCCAACTGTGCAGTTATACACCTATTCTATTTAGATAAATCCTAATTACCGTTTTAGTTCATTTGATATAACATCCAAATATATTGGTACACCTAAGAAACAATTGCTTAAATTAATTCAAATAATAATCAAAGGTGAGCTGTTTCTAAAAAATAAACAGAAAATAAAGATCAACATACCTCAAAGTAGTTAATAATCAAAAAGCATGGGGCACATAACTTTGCTTTAAAAAATGTGTTACAAATTTTGGCTTCAGTTTGTGCATAAGCAGTACCAGTAAAATCACAATTTATAACTTCATATTGATGTAAACCCAATTTAAGCGCTAAACTAGAAACGAGCTCCTTTTTTCCTGAACCTCGGTTACCCTCTATTAAAAAAGCTGGTTGTAATTTTTTCACACCTAAAAAGAAGTTTTTAATACTTTGGTTATAATCATATGACCAACTTTGCAAATCATGTAAGGTTATAAATGGTAAGATACACTTTTCAAGTGCATCCGCATAACACTCCAAACCCCAAGGACATCTATTTATCAGGCAATTGATATAATCTTTATTCTTTTCCACTTTTCGATAACGAACAGAAGGAATCAAACTTTGAATATTTACAGATTGTTTAAAACTGGTTTCACCAATGACACATAAACCATATCCCTTGGAATGTAGCACATTAAAACACAGCCGATTACATTTAAAATACACGTATTCTAAGCTAGTATATTTACAAGTATTGTAATAAAAGTCAGGTGCATATTTTTTAAATTCCACAGCTAATACATCATTTTCATGTACAATTTTTGGAGTTTTAAAATAACTTTTAATCAAGTCGTCAATAAGGTTATTGCTCAATTCATACGAAGAGCTAATCAGAGATAGATCAAGCTCAGATGCAATTTTGATTTCTTCTGACTTCAATGATTCAATATTTAAATTTTGCATTTGTAAATTAAAATTTAAAGTGTCACTCAAAGCCCCATAATTTTGTTCAATAATTGACGATTCAACAACAAATGCAATTCTCTTAATAGACTTATTCTTAGTAACAATCTCTACAAACTGATTAGGTTTATTACTACAATTACTGACAATAATTGTGTTATTAACATCATCCCAATAGGATGGAAGTGATATAGATTCATTTACGGCGGCTTTAATCGAATCATAAGGTACAGTAATGACTTTTAAACAGGCTTTTCTTTTTTGAAGTTGATTATAAATCATTAGCATACAGAAAGGAAAATAATAACCAGGATACTTTGGAAATAACAAGCGCGATACGTAAATTAAAATTTTACATTTATGTTTTAAATCAAACATATCCGATATTTTAAACGTTACTTGAACTTGTTGATAAATATTAACACTGCGTGTGTTTGAAAACAACTTTCACTAACATGCGTCGAATATTGCAATAAAACACATGATAACTGTTAACAAATATTTTAACATATTTCATAATTTAGAGAAAATCTAACAAAAATGTTAGTGGTTATTTTATGACATTACATAACCTCACTTTCAAAATATCAAAAGATAGACTAAGAACTGAGGAAGTCAGAATAATTTTCGCTTGAAAATTAACTGTGATCATAACACCATATTTTGAAAAGAAAAAATATTATTTTTGATTATAGTAATTAACCCAAATTTAATTACCACAATATTTTCTTAATAGTGCAATGTGTATTAATTTTAGTGACTGGAGGACTATAGACGATTAAAACGTTCTTGTGTGCACGATTTGTTTTTCCAAGCATGTACTTGCTGAATTTTTTTGTATTTTTGAAATCGCGTTAACATCGTGTAACATTAAAAAGCCACAATCGTCATCCCACAATATATGTTATGTTAACAACTGAATTGGTTAGAGAAATTTGCAAGTGATCAAGGACATTATAAGAATGAACCAAGCCATAATGTAAATATATGGTATAACGTATGTCATGGATACGTGCCAACATCGGATGGTATATTTGGACACACGCATTTGTGCTATCATCGTTAAACATGTTGAGTGTCCGTACATTACCTCGTTTGTCTGGTCCCACAATGTGCGTATGTGTTATATTATTAGACACTACTCATTGATCACAAAACAAAGTGAGGTTAGATTGAGTTTTCTGTTCAGTGTTTGTTTACATTTCAGATAGCCTTACAATAAATTTTGTTAAATAGTGTTAAAATGGTGCGTTATTGTGTTGTGTGTAAACAAAAGAACAATAAATCCAGAAATGTTTCGTTTCACAGGTATGAATTTTATTGCTGTAGATGGCATATAGTTTTACAAATTTAATGCTTTTACAGGTTTCCTACAAATTTAAAATTGCGGCAAGCATGGTTAGAGTCTTGATATTTAAAGGAAACGGACTTAAAATTTACTTCGACTGTTTGCTCTTTACATTTTAAAGTCGCAAATTACGATGACTTAAAATTTCCCAGAAACAAATTAGTTAAAGGTGCTGTATTACTTCTGGTGCAAAATTCTAAATATTCCTTGCAATATATATATATATATATATATATATATATATATATATATATATATATATATAACTAGAATCATTACAAATTTATACATAATACAATGACACTGTAATTTAATTCAGTTAATCACACTTACTTGTATCAAACTATATTCATCTCTAACTCTACAGTAATAACCGCTATTGTAAACAAAAACGGCATTAGCCTTTGTTGAATTCGCAGCAATGAATAAATGCATCGAAATATTTTCTGAATGAGTAAATACAGCCGCGGCTACTGCATGGGGGCTCAATGGCTAGAGCCCTCCAGGTTATTTTAAGGAATAGGTGCCGTAAATAAACTTTTCGGCATAAATTAATTCATCGTAAAATGATTACTCAAAACTAGAGATCGAATGCATAAATGCTTTCAACCCGGCATTTTTAAGTGGTCTTAGTAAATAAATTGTAAATGCAACGTTTACAGTTTACAATGATGTATGGTGCCGGATACAGATATAAATAGTAAACATATCCTGCCGTCATCCTTTCGTAAGCAATCACATCTAATCGTTTTAATGAAAATTAGCACCAAAACGCATATAATTCTTTTAAGATTTGTGGTTCAAATGATCAAGTGTAACACTGATATTAATATTTTAAAATTATTTAAAACAATTACGTTTCTCACTATATTCATTTTACAGACAACATTTAAGCAATAATAAATAAATACCTGTCCTAGACATTTTAACAGCTCCTTGATTCTCTTCAGTACATTGGCGTAAGCAAGGGCTCCATTCTATTGAGCCCAGCTTTCATGTAAATCTTATAGGAAATCGAACGACGACGAATTCTGTCGAACGCAAATAAAAACAGCTTCAGATAGCTTTAACAGGGCTCTCGTCATTAGAGCCCTTAGCGGCAGTATCTGTTGGTATTTCAAGGCGTGTTTGTGTTGTCCGGTACTAATTTGTGTGAGCGTAGAGATTATTTCACCTATAATTATTTATGGTTCCGGTTTGGGACCGTGTCATTTTATAAATTAAAGTCGATATTTCGCCCACTTTTGTAAGGGGCTTCATCAGGACAATAAAATAAAATAAAAATAAGAATGATAATATTAAATAGACAAGTTAATATATAAAGAGAAGAGTTACTCCTGAACTAGCAGACTCACTAGCCCATTCATAGCCAAAAGGTGTCTTGTGGCGAAACGTCGACTTTAATTTATAAAATGACACGGAACCATAAATAATTATAATGACTCCGACCGTGAAAGCCTCCGACAATTATTTCACTTGTTTTCGTTGAAAGTAAAGACCGTGTCTTGTTTTGTGAGTTTAGTCGTTGTGTATAATTTTGATAATTTTTTTGAATTATTTAAGATGACTGAAAATAATATTTGTAATATAGTCGAAATTAAATTTAAAACTGTTCCATTAGGAGAAAAGGTGAAAATTAAGAACCTAGGGCGTCCAACACCGGATTTAAATCTGAAACAGGTAGATAAGGTTGAAAATCGTAGTTTCACAAGGCATTTTTCAAAAGAAATTTATAAAAAATGTCAGTGGATTTCCGAATGCTCTCAATCGAATGCTCTATTTTGTTTTCCTTGCCATTTATTTTATTGTGACGGAATGGACAAAACATGGTCGGAAAAAGGCTTTAGAGATCTGAAGCATATAAACGATTGAATAAAAAGCATAAAATTAGCAAGTACCATATAAAGTCTTGCATGGATTTGGCTATGCTAGGTTCCGTGAACATTACGGTTCAGTTAGATTCCGCATATAGGCAGAACATTATGAAGCATAATGAGCAGGTGACTAAAAATATATACATTTTTAAAAAAATTATCAATTGTATTAAATTTTGTGGAAAGTTGGAATTGGCATTGAAAGGACACAATGAAAAAGAAGATTCCGAAAACCGTGGAATTTTGTTAGAATTAATTGATTTTACTTCGGAATTGGATGTAATTTTAAAAGAACATTTACACAAAGCGAGTGTATTTAAAGGTACATCTAAAACTATGCAAAACGAGATTTTGGAAAGCATGTTTGCAGTGTGTCGTCAAGAAATTCAAGATCAAATTAAAGGTAGTGAATTTTTGGCAATTCAGTGCGATGAGACGACTGACTTTTCAAATCAATGCCAAATGGTAATTATAGTTAGATATTTCTACAGTGGAAATATTTATGAGAGATTTTGAACATTTCTACGAGTAATAGATAAAACGGTTTAACGAAGTGTATTGAGCAGGAATTAGATAAATTAATATTAAACTCGCCATCTAAACTAATCGCTCAAACTTATGACGGTACAAATGTTATGAACGGTTCTGCTAGTGGAGTTCAGTCAAAAATATAACTTAAATATAAAAATGCCCATTTTGTTCACTGTTATGCTCTTCTATTAAATTTGATTATGCAGAAAGCAACTAGTCAAAATGCTAAAGTTAAATTTTTTTTCTAATTTATCCGCAATTCCTGCTTTTTTTCTCATTCTACTCACAGGTGTGATGTGCTAAAAGAAATAGTGAAGCGAAAATTGCCCACTGTTGCTGCCACACGTTGGAATTATAATATTCGTATTGTGAACGTCGTACATGAGAATAGAGAAAAACTAATCGAATGCTTTGAGGAATTAGAAGAAAAATGCAATAAAACTATTACCTGCAGGGAAGTATATGGTTTGCGTAGAATTCTGGAAGATCATAATTTTGTGTTTTTTTCAATTTATTTCATAAAATTTTTACACATGTTGACATATTATTTAATCAGTTTTAAGCTAGAAATACAGACAGTGTTGCACTGAAGAGAAAAATGGAAGACTTTGAAAGGACAATAGCATCTGCAAGAAATTCAACTGATGAGATAGAAAAAAATATAATCTGTAATGATACTAAACGAAGAAAAATTAGTAACATGGAAAATCGGAATTTGATTGCTAAAGAAGTGTGCGATACAATAGTTGTTCAGATGAAGGACAGACTCTCATACCGAACTCATTCAGAAGCCGCATTTTTAGTAGACGTAACTAATTTTGATACTTACTCAAAAAAATTTCCAACATTGCATTTCCAATCGATTGTTAAGTGTTATCCGATGTTACAGCCAGACAAATTGAGGACTGAATTGGAAGTGATGTACTCAAGAACGGATTCTAAAAATATTTTAGGCGGCCTAAACATGCTTTCCTGGTTGACCCAAAATGGGTTAAACGAAACATTTGGCGAAACAATAAAATTATTAAAAATTATAGTCACAACCCCAATGTCCACTGCCGAATCTGAAAGATGTTTTTCAACTCTTAATTGAATTAAAACTTATCTAAGGAACACAGTGACCAAAGAACGTCTTTATGTCGTAGCAATGATGGCAGTCAACAAAAACTTAATACATAACATCAACAATTTTGACGAAAATGTTATAGACCATTTTATTGCTCAGAAAGACAGAACGCTTCATTTCGTTTACAAGCAGTACAATTATTATTACGTGACAAGTAGAGTAGAGTGTGTGACTTTTTGTACATAAACCTATAAACAAGTATACAAAAATTAATGGGTCTGTGTGAGTGACTAGGCTGAATACACCAAACCACTGAAGGTGAATGTTGCTTATGTTGTTTTGTATTATATTCATGCCATGAACAGTTAGAGCCCCTCGAATAAAATCACCACGAGCCGCAACTGAGTAAATGTCCAACGTTCGGCAGTTCTGAAACCAATTCCAGATAGTATATTAAAATATTATAGTAAGCGTTGCAAAAGCTTTCCCAGTAAATAAAATATCAATATTGTATCAAATCTAAGGAACATTTTAGTGATTTCAGCCAGCACTTACATTAAGAAAGTTTATGTTGCCCTTATTGTGCATAGTAGAAGATGAAAACAAAAAAAAGGATGCAATATAATAAAAAAAAAACAGACTTAGTTGAGCAACAAAATCGTGCCTTCTTACAATTTAAAAAACGAATTGTTACGTTTTAAAAACGTCGATAAATACACTTAAAAAGTCGATAAATACATCGCGCAAGCGCGATATAAAAAAGCGAGCGACGCCGCTGGCGGATGGTAGCGCTAATCTTATACAGATTTGGCGCGCCCATCTATCAATGACGTCACCAATGCACAAATTTAAGACGCAATAATCGGAAATATAAATTTAAAACAATAGTTCATATCAGTGAACAAATTAAACACTGGACTACTTACATCGGAAATCCGAACGTCCTGCGGGGTTGAGCTAAAGTTGGCCTTTATTAAAGTCCATCAGGGCTCCATCCCGGAGTGATCAAAGATGGTAACTGCTCCGGTGCTGTTAGCGGAGCATGGACATCGTGGGCTGCTCCGGCGTGGAAGCGGTTAGGCCAAGGCTACAAATTTATACCTGCCTATGTAGGGAATGGACAGGAAAACCAGGTATAAGGGGCGACAAACAAAGACAATTAGGCAAAGGAATCTACATAGATAAAACTAAAGGCACGATACGATACCTTAAACGTCCACTCCACTTGAAGGTTCTGGCCAAAAAGCTACGTTACAGAGAGCACAGGAAAAACCCCACTTTTGTCCCTACTCCACTCGCGTCGCGCGATCTGGCACAAACGCACTGTGACGTAGCGGAAATACGCGCCTAGTCTTTTAAATTTAAGGCGCGAAACTTCAGCACATCACAATTAAACTAAAACAATGTTTAAGTGCCAAATGGCACGTAACAGCCCTCGAGCACGGAAAGCGGCAATTCAATTCAATTCATTTCAAAACAAGTTTATTAAATCTTTTACATAAAACTAGATAATGGCAAGTTACATAATATTAACAATATATATATTTGTAAATCTTCAGTTTGCTATGTAGAATGTTCCTGGCCAGTTGGTCTTATCATTCTCTTTTACGTACATATTGATTTGTATTGTATTATAACATGGATTATTATATACAATCGGCTAATTGTTTATGGTAGTTGCGATGTCTTTATCTATTTTCAGTCTCTTTTGAGCAGGAAAAATTATTCATCTAAAAACCTGCTTTTAGCTTATATACCCTAGGGTATTTTTAGATTGTTACAATTTCTTTTGTTGGTATATTTGTAGGTGTTGATATGTATAGGTCTTTCAAAGTCTCATGGGCTGTTACGCAGAACACCAAATTAAGTTATTTACGTTAAAGTACATCCATAGAAAACCTTTAGAATAGAAACGTCCATAGAAAGAAAAAAAAATATTGCAGTGCCAGTGGTAGGTGACCACATTACTACTTCGAAAAGCGGGTAATTCCAAAATTGGGGCCCATTAAAATTTAAATTATTGTTACCATCATTTCTAACAGTATACTATATACCCAGGGACTAAATTGAATGGTTAGCCTGCAGGTATAGGTTATTTCCTAAGCACCCCTAATCAATTAAGGGATTAAATAGAATCAGTTTAGTCCTGTAATATATATAGGCTATTATTTTTACTTTCTGGAATGTAGTTGAAAATTAAACTCCAAATTGAAAATGATGCACACAATAAATTTTAAACAAATTAGGTTGTTAAAACAACATAAATGAAACTAGTTATTTCATTTAATCAATAGGAATTGAAAAGACAGTAAATCCCAAAAGATTCAATGTGAAACTCATTCCTAAAAAGCAAGGAAAACTGTTGGATTTTACATATCAATCAATGGGTATGCATGTATCATGAAGTTTTAGATACAAAGTTTAATTTTAAACTAAAAGTTCTTAAAAAATAAAAAACTGTTGTACATATTATAGCACATGACTAAAGTGATTTTAATCCCTAAGCTAATTACAAAAGGCCCCGAGTCACAAACCTTAATTTGCAGGACTAAAACCATCAATTTCAGTCTCTGTGTATACAATATATTGTTACTGACCAGCAAGGCCTAATATTAAAATATTTGCTAAGCTAATCTCAGCCGTCGAGTATCAACTAGTTGGGATGTTGAGTAGTTAATGAAACCATACTTCAAAGTACTCTCTAACTACGGTGACCATATGTACTCACTTTAGTAAGACAGTACTTACTTTTGGGTAGTGTCCTTACGTCCTTTAGAATCTTTGTTAACTATTTCTAGTAATGATTGTATGAGCGTGTATTATCATCACATTGATGGGAACAAAAAACACCTATCTATCATGTCATAACTTTATCTGTGCAGACTTCTTAAAAAGTGTTGATAAATAAAAATAACATAAAGAATATTGATAATATATTATAAATATTTACAAACTATAATTACAATACAGCCTGGCAAAAACCTAAAATTATTTTGGTGTCTGATAAGTAACAGCAAATTTTGAATATTTTTGATGCATTGATTAGAAAAATAACTCTTTTTCATAGCAGCTCTAATTTTTTAGATGTAGCATGACAATATTGTTTACATTAGGAAATCAGTTACCAATTTCAGATTGTGTGTTTTTCCAATGACTGTAAAAACACACATTACTGCTGCATCCACATTGCACAATTTAGTTTGTTCTGAAATCGTGTATCGTGAGTTAGGTTGTGTTTCACAGACAGTATTTAAAATTATTTATTTATTTGTAAATAAAAGAGTTAACTCTGTTACATATGACGCTTGTTCAATTGAAACCTATCTTTGGTTCAGGAAAATTTATTGACAACTAAATTTACAAATAATTACCACTACGGTTAAGGCACATATCCCATTGTTTCGTCAACCTATGTATACCCTGCCTAAAGAAATCTTGTGGCTACTGCTCAAAGAATTCTTTCACGGCGTTTTGTACTTCTTCGTCTGACAGAAAAAGATTACCTTTTAACGCTTTTTTCAGTGGTCTAAAGATGTGAAAATCGCAAGGCGATAAATCGGGACTATAGGGTGGATGCTCTAATATCCTCCATTTCTTTCGCTGTAGATTTTCTTTCACTACGTTAGCAACACGAGGTCGAGCGTTGTCGTGAAGCAGAATGGCACCACGTGAAAGCTTCCCTGGACGTTTTCGTCTTATTGCTTGATGGAGCTTGTTCAACGTTTCATTATACAGGTTTGCGTTGATATACACCAGGAGTTCTGTAAATTCTATCAACAAGGGTACTTCATGGTCGAAGAAAATGTCAACATGACCTCACTGGCAGAAGGTTGAACTTTAAACTTCTTTGGTGGCAGAGAATTTGTTTGTTTCCATTGCATCGATGACAGCTTACTGGATGGTTCAAAATAATGACACCAAGATTCGTCACCAGCAATCATTTACAAGAGAAAATTGTTACCATTTTGTCTGTATTCCGTGAGGTGTTGCAAAGATAAGCCCATTCGCAAGCTTTTTTGGCTCTCTGACAAAAGGCGAGAAACCCATTGTGAACAAACTTTGCTGTAGCCTAGTTTGTGTACGATGTTATGAATTGATCCAATACTCACACCAACATTTTCTAAAATTATTCTGATTGAAACTCGACAATATTTTCTAATCAGGCCTTCCACACATGCCATATTCCTGTCTATTAATGCAGTACACATTGCACCTGGTCGCAGCTTATCATTCGTCCCTTCGTATCCATTCTTAAATTTTCGAAACCGTTCCTTGACAGTTGAATATGCAAAACATGCGTTTTCATACACTGCTTGCAGTCGTATATTAATTTCCAATGGTAGCAAACCTTCAGTAACAGAAATTGAATGACCGCACACTGATCACATTTGGTCGGATTGTTAACAACAAACGTCATTTCAAAGTCACAATACTTAAAATCGATGTCAAATATATACGAGAGAAACTGACCAGTGGAAAGTTTACAAACACCACTAACGTTGCAAAGCGTCAGTTGAGTGATTACAATTGTTTCCAAGGCTAACCTGACCGAAGATGGGTTTCAAGTGAACAAGCCTCGTACTTCCATTATAATAAAATAAAATGAATTAGTAGTTGTAATATAAAATTAATAAATTATTATAAGGTGGCTTGCTGTCAACTATCAAACAGCTGATCCATAAATAAAATTAGTTCAGCAGTATCAGCAGCATTCTTCTCCATTTTATAATCACTTGTAATATCTAAAAGTAAAAGTACCTCATTTGACAGTGTGACTTTATCTACCGTTCAAAAGGATCTACAGTCTGAAGGTACGGAAATTAGATTATAATTGTAAGATTAATATTAATACTATAAATGCATTTTACATTATAAATGCACTACAAAAGTTTGAACCAGGGCTATACTTTTTTAAAAAATTTCTTAAATATTTAACGCAAATAAAAAAACATGTTTAAACAATGTTACGTATCATTACAGGTTGGGATCACACATATCCAGGTATGCCCCATATGACGGTTATGAACACTAAAACAGAAGGATCAGGTAATTATTTTTTTAAATAAAACTAGAAGGATCATAATTATTATAGAACCTAAATCAAATAAAAGTATATCTACTAAGTGGACTGGTCGGAAGAAAGTTTTTAAACAAATTGATGAAGAAAAAGAATTGACAATTAAAAAATTTAAAGAGTCCATTGATCAGCAACGTGAAATACATGCTATTCGGTTAGAAGCAGCTAAAGCTGAAGAACAATACCAAAAGCTTCGTTTACAATTACTCAAAGATGGCCAACTACAATAATTTTCAAATATTTTTTTTATTATATTATCTTTTAACAATAAGTTGTGTTTATAATATATATTATTAAATGAAGTTAGATACATATCTATTTTATTCTTATTTTATAGAAGTAAAATTAGTACAGAACTTATTATTAAAAATATGTTGTGATAAATGCTCTTCTATATGCCAATCCCGCAACATTATCATTTGCAACATTTTCGTTAATATCATCTTGTGCTCCTAGAGGTTCATCAGTATATCATCCAAACTTTTGGAAATAATAATATTGTGAAGAACTGCAGTGGCACATATTATAGCAGCAGATGTTTGTATGGTTGTACCAAGCGTTTTTCGAAGGAATGGAAATCTACGTTTCCATATCCCAAACAACAGCTCTACAATATTACGTGTTTGTATATGGCTCCTATTACAATTAATCTCAGCTGGTGTGCTTGGATTTAATACTGGAGTTAGAATATACGGCCGACAAGCGTAGCCATTGTCTCCCAGAAGTAATCCATGTATGTTATGCTGTTCTAGCCTCGTACGTACAGCACTCCTTTCAAATATGATGTTATCATGTGCTGAACCAGGATGTCTCGCAACAATATCCAGGATATCCATATTTGGTTCCGAAACAACCTATTGCATTGGTTGTTTTATTTTAATACATACTTCGTTTTTAAATACCTACCTGAACATTCATTGAAAAAAAAACGTTTACGATTGCGGAAAACTTCTGCTGCATCGGTGCCAGGATTTACAATGGATATGTGCGTTCCGTTCCGTCAATACATCCAGAAACCGAAGGGAATCCATGTTTCTCATAAAACTTTTGTATATTAGTACGCTGTTCGCCTTCTGTATCTGGGAATTTTACAAATTGTGTTGTTTTGTTTGCGAGCATGACAGCTTGGCTTATACCTCCCAAGTCTCCATAAACAGTCTATAAAAAAGTATGTGTTACATGAACTACCTATGTGGACGTATCACCTGAAAACATCCAGTTGCATAGAATCTTAAGGTTACCAATAATTACAGAATTGTTGGTATTGGTAAACCACGATTATTAATATTAGCTGGACGATCTATTAGTGGCAATACAATATCTCGTATAGCCACTATAGAAAAACGATAGCGTAATAAGAACTCTCTTTCGCGATAAAATTCTAACAAATTTTCTGCATCTCGAATGTACCGCTTTGGAATCCTGTTGGGTACAAATATATAATTTAATATATTAAACAGCAATTTTACATGCACTTGTTTTCTAAACGAACTATTCTTTGTTCTTCAATATCTATAATTTCTATAAAATCTAATAATTCGTCATCCATTTATGCTTATTAAAATACGGCAGCAATTAAAAAAAAGGTAAACAAATCTGAAATGGAAATCTGTCAATTAAAAACAATAGCACCTAACCTAGAAACCAATAAAGGAACATTTAAGGATGATTTAAACCTACCTTAGACTTAAGGTATACTTAATTATGAATGTGTAGACTACGAAACGCGATTTTGTAAGCAAGGTGTTCTTGAGGTTCAGATGAACCTTAAGAATGGTTTATGAACACCGCCCTATAGGTTTTTCTATGAATAGGAGTTATCTTGTTTGTCGAAACACCACACGAATTTGTTTAAAGAATTAATTCGCGATTAATATAATTCAAAAGACAAATTGATTCACTAATTTTAAGCAATTTAACAAACGAATAAACTACTTGCCAAACGAAAATATTCAAAAGTTAACCTCGAAACGAACATAGGTCAACTCACAAAAGTACGAATTTTTAACAAAAATACGCCAGTTCAAAATCCGCCGAAGGATCAAAAAATGTTGGCGTATTTTACGAGCTAGTGGACTGTATCGACGACGAATGTGTTAATTTAACATGACAAAGCATTGTAAGTACGAAAATTAAAACTTACCAGTGCTTGCGATCGCCATGTTAACCAAAACGATGTTGACGAGCAACTAACTTCTTATCAATCTTCTAAATGGCGAGTGGGAATAACGAAGATAACCGAAAATAATGCCCATAAGGCCTCGAAACTCAAAATAACTAAATATTACTTAAACACCTATTTATACTTATAAAGCACATAAATAGCATATCACATCCTACCAGTTTCTAGACGATGGCACACGACGTAAAAACCAAACGAGAACTCATAAAAGTACGAAAGGCAGTCAAGAGGAAATTACAAGCGTTAAAAGCAGGTGTGGTTGAAAAGGAGCTTGCATTAAGTAAAGCCTATGCACCTATTACAAAACGTTTACAAACACTTCAGACCGGTCTGCTGAAAGATATTAAACAGAAGTCCAAGATCGAAAGCCAGCACTGGTCACCACCACAACATGACATACAATCTACTCCTAAAATTTCTCGATCGAGTGCGCAGTTCCACACCAATTGCCGCACCACCAATAGAGGAGGCATAAGAACACAATCCTCATAGCCCAGTTCAGCCTGTGGAGTCCACCTTCGCAGAATCGGAGAGTAGCAGCAACGCTCCAGAGACCCATGCAGAGTATGAACGGTACCTAAACAGCGAAGAACATCAGACCTATTTACAACGATTTTTACCATCGGTAAGATATTATGTGGATAATCTGTTTTCCAACTTTACTGGTAATTATAACAATGACACGGAGCACTTGCGCAGGGATAAAGTACGTTTTAATCCGGAGACAGGAAAATTAATGATTGGCGATTCGGACATTATCTTCGGGATTGGTGAAAAGGTGTGTGTAGAACGATTTTGCTACAACGGTAGCAAAGGGTTATATGAGCAACTGTTCCTTCTCAATCCTTTGGGTAAATTCTCACTTAAAGAAATTAACGATTATGCGGACATTAAAAAAAGAAGTAATGCAGTGTATAGCTTACGACAGCAAACTATGAACCCGAGTGGTCGTAGTCTACTCATGGATTATAAAGAGAAGCCACTCGAGTATGTATACTTTGATGATCCCAACGAACTGTATGAACGGCTCGAGCTTCTGGTCGGCTCACAAGATGCAGGTAACACGTCACACCAACAAAATTACATCGATTATGGAAGAATTACGCCAATTGAGAAGAATAGCGTAAATCGTGCGGCTTGTTATTCATTATCACGATGGTTATCGACAAGTTTGGACATGCATCTGACTGTGCTTCACATATTTCTTATGATGATTACTACGATTTTGACAACATGAAATTAGCGCGCGTCGCTACACCACAAGATGATGATGCAGTCACGAAAGCGTACTTAGAATCGAGGTTAGCAACGTATCACCAGCAAGAGGGCGAACCAACGCTTGGAAGTGGATCCACTATTCAGCAGTATATAAACACGCTTGTGGAGGAGACAACAAACAGTATGATAACACAATTCTCACACGAGTATGTTACAAGAACAGACTTTAATCATTTTATTTATTTATTTTTGCACATACGTGCATAAACGGGATACCCCATTTACATTAAAAAATAATATAAAATGTGTAATAATACATGAACTTATTAATTATACAAATTTAATAATGTTTGCCTGAAGCTCTGAGGACTGCTATCAAACCAATTTAATTCACTAAATGTATTTGCAGAAGCTACAACTCGATTTAGATAGAAGTGACATCCATAATTGGTTCTGTGGCAATCACTGTGGAATAGGTGAAAAGTACGTGATTGTCTAACTGGAACCTTGAATTGAATTAATACTAGTAATTCCGTACAGTTGATGTAACCATTAATAATCTTATGCAGAAGACATAAATCATTCAATATCCGCCTATCCAGTAATGAAACTAATCGAAGTGATTGTAATAGAGACAACTCTTGACATTGGTGCTCTTGAAGTCCCATCATTTTGTTTTTGACCTTACTTCTTAAGTAAGGTCAAAAACAAAATCGGTTTGACGTAGCTCTAACTTCTTTTCTATTCTGTGCTAATCTAAAAAGCTCTACATACCCTTCACAACCTAAATTTCTAGTAATTTGACTAATATAGCTTGGTCTAGGTCTTCCTATATCCTTCTATCTTTTTCCTATCCACCTGGCTCTACATAGATATTAGCAACCTGATGGTTGTTAAAGAACTCTAACATGTTTACATGATTACCATTTATAAGGAAATGAACTATAACCTGGGTATCCGCTTCAAAAAAGGAAAAGTGTTAAATTATAGGTTATGGTAAGGCTTAAGCAACGAAACGCTACCAACATGCCAGACCGCTAACCAAAGAGTCATGTCCTGGTGTCATTAAGTTAACTGATTTTTATTTTTCTTTTTGTTTTATTTTCGAACTTACTTAAAGTCGGTTTGACGCAGCTCTAAATTCTTTTCTATTCTGAGCTAGTCTAAAAAGGTCTACATACCCTTCACAACCTAAATCTCTAATAATTTGACTAATATAGCTTTGTCTAGGCCTCCCTACTCTATTTTTATTTGGTAGTCTATAATCTAAGACTTTACTAAATAGTCCCTTGTCTTAACTGGTGCCCTATGATTGTATCTCTCCTGACCTTTAATTGTTTCCACATACAGGGTTCCTCACCTATCCTTCTATAAACTTCCTCGTTTGTTACTCTACCTGTCCAACTAATCTTTAACATTCTCCTATAACACCAAGTTTCAAAAGCTTCTATCTTTTTCTTATCTACTTCTTTAATTGTCCAAGTCTCATTACCGTATAGTAGAATGCTCCATACGTACGACTTTAAGAAACTTTTTCTATTATCTAAACTAATACTATTAGCTATTAGTAAGTTTTTCTTTTTTAAAAACATTTTTCTAGCTTGAGCTATTCCAGCTACTATATCCCTTCTGCTACGTCCATCCTTTGTAATTATACTACCTAAATAGCAAAATTCATCTACCTCCTCTAACTCAGTATTACCTATTTTTAATTTTGGTTTAGAACTAGGCTGTAACTCACTTGTCATTATCTTTGTCTTTACTGAGTTAATTCTCATACTATAGTTACTCTGTAGTATCTCCTCTAGAATATTTAAAAACTCTCCTAACTCTTTTCTAGACTCTGCTATAATGGCTATATCATCTGCAAAACGTAATATGTAATAAATTTAAGAAATTTCTTTTGGACCCTTTCTATTTTAACAATATTATTTTTATAAAAAGGCGACCATATAATGGAACCATATTCTAAGATGCTTCTTACTAAAGAGCAATATAACAGTTTGCATGTGGTAATTGAAAATTTGCCACTATATCGGAATACGAATCCTAAGATTTGCATAGCTCTTTTGGTGATAGTATTAATATGGGAATTAAAAGTGAGTTTAGAATCTTTCAAAACACCCAAATCTTTAACTTCATAAACTCGTACAATAACATCAGTATTTATATAATATTCTGTTATTGTAGTCGACACTGCATGAGAGAAGGTTATGGTTAGGCATTTGTTGATGTTCAAAGAGAGTCTATTTATTTTACACCAGCTATTAAAAGAATTTAGGTCTTCCTGGAAAAAGATGTGATCTCTTGTAGAAATAATATTTTTGTAAATTTTTAGGTCGTCAGCAAACAGCAAAAATTTACAATGTTAAAGACTTGTTTAATATCGTTGACAAACACTAAAAATAGGAGAGGACCAAGGTGAGACCCTTGCAGAACTCCAGAGTATACCGGAAACTTGCAAGAAGTGAATTGTCTATACTTGACACTTTGCCATCTACCATATAGGTAGCTACTAAGCCATTTCAAGATCATACCATCTACACCTGCCTTTTGTAGTTTAAGAATCAAAATATTGAGATTTACTTTGTCAAAGGCTTTGGTAAAGTCAGTATACAGAGCATCTACCTGAAGTCCATTTTCTAACGCTGCAGTTATGTCATTGGTATAGACAAGTAAATTTGTAATAGTTGATTTCTGGGATACAAATCCATGTTGGTTATTGATAATAAATTCTTTAAACTTCCAGGACAAATGATGAGTTATTAAGCAATCCAATAATTTCGGTATTGAAGATTGAATACAAATTCCTCTGTAATTCTGAATCAAATTTTTGTCACCTAATTTTAATATCGGATTAATAAAACTGTGCTTCCATATTGTTGGAACCTTGCCTTGAGTAAGAGAGTTATTAAATAGGATAGTTAGGGGAATACACAAACTGTGAATACAATTAATTATCAAGCTTGCAGGTATGCCGTCCGGACTGGCAGAATTGGTAGGTTTAAGTTTACAAATAGCATCAAAAACCTCATCAGTTCCCAGCAAAATTTCTTTAATATCAACAGTGTCTAACGTGCAATTAATGTCTGCAGTTGTATCAAGTGGTACAATACATTCATTTTAATAAACCTCAGAAAAAAGTCCGCAAATAAATTGACTATGCCTAATCCATCAAAACTGACATGAGACTTGTATATCATTTGACTTGGTAAGTCATATGTATGCTTCAATTGATTTACATATTTCCAAAAATTAGCAGGAGATGAATGGATAGATCTTTCAGTGAAGTAAAGATATTGATTGTAGAGATAACTACTCATCGTTTTGCAACGTATGCGTAGCGAACTAAATAAATTATAATCCTCTATACGACAAGAAGCCTTATACCGCTTATGAGCAGCTTTCTTTTTACTTATTAAACACTTCAAATCACTGTTAAACCATACAGAAAACATTGTTGTTTGAATGCGTTTTTTTCGGAATATAACTTTGCAGTCCATGATATAGGATATTATAGAAAAGTTCAATTGTGGTATCAAGATTTTCCTTTGAAGAACAGAATGACCAATCAATTGAGTTGTAATATTTTTTTGCCTCCACTCGTTGGATACAAGTGAAGCTTTACTTGTTCGCGGCTAAGTCTGGGAATTACCCCAAGGGTGAGCAATGAGAAAGAGCGTGGGGATGGTATAAACTCTACAATAAGCTAACATAAAAAGAAAAAGGGGAATTGAGTGCCACTGTATCTATATGGATGATAACACAAGAAATTCAATACTCCTATGAGAAGATACAGAAACTCATGGGATATAAGCACCATAAAAAAACTTACAACTTAATGAACTAACACATCTGGAAACCTATGGAACATACTTACAACCTCTTCAATCCCGATGACCCTGAAAGAAAAAGTACACAACAAATTTTCTATTAAAAAGACACTGTTGAGATTACCACACCAAAGATATTTGAATCAAAAATGAATACCTAGAACAAATCAATCGTAACATATCTGTGTTTTTAAATTACTTCAACATTCGTCTAATTTCATTATTCAAAAAATTTATTTTCTTTAAAAAAATTTATTAAAATTAATTGTGCATGGAATAAAAAACTTGAGTCCAAAAATGAAATTTAATATAGTTTCTCTCTTTTCGTTTTTTTCGAATATGATTACAAATACAAAATATTAAAATTGAATTCTTTATAAATCTGTCTTGACATAACAAGACCTTAATTTTGATAATATTTCATAACAAGATTTCTGATACCAAATACACAGATCTGTTTATTGGTTTACATGTTTTTCACATCAGTTTAATTTATTTCTTTAAAAAAATTTAAATCACGTGCAGCTAACTTGGATAAATAAAATTTCAACTTATTCAAGTGTAATGACCCTATTAAAATTTGACATCTGTAATGAACTTTTTAAAAAACAGGAAATGGACTTTAGAATCACAATATTTTAACACATGGATGCTCCGCGTGTCTTACAAAATTATTTTAATAGTATTTCTTAACAATTATATTCCACGTTGTTCTTCATGCACAAAATTTAGTATAATTAAACAATCTTCGATTACAATTTTATGTGAGCACTTTTAAAGTCTCACAAACATAACAAAAGAAAGGTTTGATACCCGTTTTTAATGAAGCTGTTACCCCTAGTTATCGAACTGCGATGCACTTTCTCCGGTACCTGCTTACTAATTTGTTGCAACAAAACATCGAACAAAAGCTGTAATTTCTTAATAAACAAACGTTGTCCCAATCTCTTTACATGTATTTCTAGTTACTTCATGCGCTTTAACAAATAACAAATACCGACTCGAACCATTTCTAAACTACCACAACACGCCTATTCTGAGGCCCCACTTATGAAGAACTTGAAATCCCATCTGTATATGATGTAGTCTGGACTACATTCTCAAATACAATGTCTAACTTCGTTATTCGTACCGTACAAGTAAGGAACGGCTCATCTGCTTTGCGCGTCACCTCGTGACCGTATTCACGCAAGCGCTATCCTAATTTTAACGACTGAAAGGATATAATCCGCCTGTGGATTAGGCAACACAAACGACTAGTTCCCTTTTAAATATGTTTTCTGAGTGTATATTATTATTAAATATTTCTGGGTAAAGAATTTAAGCTAATTAAACGGTCATGATTTCCTGTTCCATTGTGGAATTGTTTCTTTCAGATATAACAGTATCAAATACAAGAATCAAATATCACAGACTAAAAATGCACAGATGTGATTCTTCCAAAAATAGTGCTACAGAATATATATTCGTTACAGAGTTGAAATATAAGTTAAGTGACTTATAATCTCCTTTAACAAAATCAAATTGCGATTCCTTATAATGTAATGATTGTTCTTTTGTTCTCAATGTAATAGTAATATGAACGGCCGTATGATGAGTACTATTATTCATAAGTAGGTCTGCAGCTGAAGATATAGTGACATTATTTAAATTTGAAAAAATAAGATCTAAGAGTCTGTTGTTTGAGTTATGAACCTGGTTATGTTGTTGTAGATCTAAGAGGGCTAGTGTGTTAATGAGGCATTCTGCATTATCTCCACTATTACAAAGAATAAATTTGTCATTATGCCATGATGCATTAGGAATGTTGTAGTCACCGCATAGCAAAATTGTTGATGAAGGATAATTATAAAAAATATGTTCAAGAGCTGTACTGCGTAATTCATATAAATCCGCCGGCGATGTAGGTGGGATATATGTACCACCAATAATTAAATTTTGGCCTGAAAATTGAATAGTAACAAACAAGTGTTCAACACCAACAACATTGGTAACAATTAATCTTGCATTTAAGGCAGCTCTAACTAATATAACTACACCACCCCCTCGTTGCTTTGTACAGGCTAATATATTTTTGTCACAACGAAATACCAAGTAGCAATTTGTGGTCAGTTCAGAATCATAATAGGAGCTATTAAGCCAAGTTTCGGTGATAACAATAACATCATAATAGGCACTTAAAATTAAATTGTCTTTAAATTCATTGACCCGTGATCTAAGTCTACCAACATTATGATAATAAACAGATAACTGTAAATGGGGTAGCACTAATTTTTTATTGAGGAAGTAGTGATTGATGAAACTCCATTAAAATACCTAATGGTGACATTCTCACCATTAGATTTACGTTGGTTTAGTTCATCACGTAATGACTGCAAGTATTTTCTCTGCTGTATGGTTTGATCAGATGCAATACGATAAGAAGAAGAAGTAAGCTTAGAACCGTTTCTCAATGCTGTGCGTATAATTGATGAATCCGAATAAATAACTTTTAGCGGCCTGATAGAATCTTTTTTATTGCCAAGCCTGATAATTGCAACAGGAAAAAATCGATCAATTTCTAGTATGCGAGAGATTTTAGCAACTGATTGTTTATCATAATTAATCCTTTCAGATGTTTCGCGAGATCTAGATTCATCAACATTAAATATGATTAAATTTCTGCTCCTAGTAACTCTTTCATTAACCTCAGCAAAGAGTGTTTTAGAATTAGGCATAATTTTTTGACTTTCGAGTAAGACAACTTTTTCCTTTAGCACATTAACTTCCATTTTTAGAACATTTAATTTTTTTAAAATTAGTGGAACTTGTTTAAATGCAATTGTACACTCATCACAAAAGAACATTAGTGATCTTTGTTTTTTAGCTGCATAACGTGGACTTCAGATGCTCCCAATTCTGAGCATTTTTCATGAATCACTGTGTTGCAACAATCACATATTAGGTAATTTTCATTTTCACATGTTTTATTGCACTTTGTACATTTATCCATTATGATTTAATTGTTTTAAATTTTAATATCTTATTATTGAAGCACCTGCAGGTAACTTGAGCAAAGTTGATGATGAGTAACCTTGTTCCAGTCACTGTGAACACTATTGTTGTACAAATCGTAACCAAACGGATAGATGATTCTATGAATAGCATATATAAGACATTAGACGCTTCTATTCAACAAGTGAAAGCACAATTTAGAATAGACATTGCACAAATACAAGCAGCTATTCAACAGCTGCAAGAGAAACTTAAAAACGCACGCATATCGTCGTCAACCATACACACACACACATATCAGCAATATGTCTGTAAAGGAGCAAATCGTCCACGAGTTACATAAGCCTGCTCGCATTAACTTTCCTGGAAGACATGTAATCACAAAAGGATTAAACGAGCTGTTTCAAGCCGATTTGGTGGAAATGATCCCATATGGAAAGATGAATAAAGGATTTCAAACACCGTTCAATCAATTTTCAACAAAGACCATCGTATTCCACGGTACATTCAAACGGATTTGGAAAAAGAATTTTATAATTCAACATTTAAGGCTTTAATGGAAAAATATGAGATTATACATTGTAGTATGTACAGCGATAAAAAAAGCTTGTGTAGTAGAACGCATCAATCGTACCTTAAAGTCAAAAATGTGGAAACAATTCAGTTTGAATCGATGGCGGAATATACTCTGCTCACTCGTGGCTACATATAACAACACCAAACAGCGAACAATCGACATGCGACCTGTAGATGTGTCAAAACGCAGTAAACGCAAAAGTTTCAATACATTACGATCAAAACAGTTAACGTAAAGAGTAAAAAATTTTCTGTTGGGGAGCATGTTCGCATTAGTAAACATAGAGGTCAATTTACTAAGGGATACACACCAAATTGGTCTAACGACGTTTTTACGGTGTACAAAGTGCATTTGACTAATCCTTTAATGTACCTATTGCGCGATATTCGAGGACAACCAATATTAGGCGGCTTCTATGCAGAAGAACTTCAACGAACACACTATCCGGATGTATATTTAGTGGAATAAGTATTGAAGAGAGTTAAGACTCAAGTATATGTGAAATGGTTAAATTTAGATTCTAGCCATAATAGTTGGATATCCAAAAATCATATTTTGTAGATCTGCTGTTACGTGTTTGTTTACCATCATATGTCATTCATCAATAAAACATTTTTTACTGATACATGCTTTATTATAGCCACACACACACACACACACACAAATTACATCCATGTACTACTAATTACTACACTAGTTCTACGTCAGCAAAGTTGTTTATAATTCCTCATGCCCGAAGTGCAAAACGTTGATGTAGGTAGATTTTCGCTGTTTTAGTTGAACTCGAATATTTTGATGTCCATGAATATGTGTAAATAACAAGCAGGTAAAAACACATTACCTTCTCAGCTAACAATATCTCCCTGTACTTAACCAACAGTGATCAATAGTGTTAATGACTGTTTCTTGTTACAACAAGATGTAGATAGAATTGCCAACTGGATCATTTCTAATGGTCTGTCATTCAACATAAATAAATGCAAGTCCATAATTTTCACCAAAAAGCGCAATCCCATTAGTTTTGAATATAAAATCAATTATAATAGTATCGCTGGTGTAACTAGATTGAAGGATCTGGGGATATTATTTACCTCAAATTTTAGTTTTAAAGAACATATTCAGAGTATTGATAATTCAGGTGCTAGGAGTCTTTCATTCATTATTAGAAACTCTTATCATTTGCAAAATCTGTCGGTTATAACCCTTCTTTATAGATGCTTAGTTCGATCCTAACTAGAGTATACTTCTATCATTTGGTCTCCTCAAGCAGTTACCACCTCTAACATATTAGAAATGATTCAAAAAAAGATTTTGTCGTTATTTATATTTTAGAATTACTCGTATATACCCATTTTATCCGATATGTATCTCATATAATGATCAAAGGCAATTGATTCATAGGGAAATTAATGTTAGTTTATCAAAATTAGTGAGTAGAAGACACTACTTGGGTGTTGTGTTTATATATAAATTATTAAACAACAAGATAATTATACCGCCCTTATTATCCCTTATCTGCTTTAAGGTTCCATTAATTAAATTGAGACCTGATTTTTTATTGTTTGTTACTACTTATTCTGAATCTCCAGTTTATAAAGTTTTAGAAGTAATTAATTTAATGCTTAAGTTTAAGAATGATTTCGATATTTTTAATACTTGTTCTAATGAAATTGCTATGTTATGTGATTTATTATTTTAATGAGATATTTATTTTGCTATGTACTGATATTCAGCGCTATGTAATTGCGGTTTATACTCTGTATTGCTGCTGTTTCAAATAAATAAATATTTATTATAAAAGGTATGCGACACGTATAATAGCATCCTCCATTATATTTTAATCTAATAAGTGCTATCTAAAGCGCCTCAGCTAAGACTACCAAGATGACATGATTTACATACAAAAAATAGTACTAAACTAAAACAATAACTTTAATAGCATATACACTTTTTATAATCATCTATATTATTTGATGGTCATTTTCCCGAATCCGGACCACACGTCCATCCTGGTTGCTGTTTTGAGCCCTCCATTGCCAAATTCTTGAGGAGCCAGTTATACGTTGTTCTATGAGGGCCAACTACATTAGGTTGGTACTTGTAATTTATCTTATACTTTAAAATTAACTTCAATACTTTTTCCAATACCATAGGTTGTGCAAAATATACATCTACAATCATGTCATCAATCGCTGTTACCAGTGATTTATAGTTACATTTTATATTCACGATAGAATATGCCTACGTACTCAATACAGCAAGGCAACTCTGTTGAATTTGACCAATATATTTAAGGAAAATCCAATCAGAGGTGTGTGTTGGTGGTGAAAAATTGTTATTCAAATTATCTATGGGCATATCCTTAATTTTTAACGAAGGATGCATGCCGGGTAATTTGCAAATTAATAAAAAAAGCATAACGTTAATCATTACTCTATATACAGCTAATAAAGATTCATATTTAAGTCTTTATAAGCAACAATCAATTGAGGATTAGCCTTGTGTTAGTCATTTACAAAACATTCCACATTTTGGTTAAACTTTGTCGATTTTATAATAATTTGATCAAAACATTTGTACAGTTTGAATTTGTACTGTCAAAATAATTTTGACAAAATAATTTCTTGAAGGCCCGTTTAAACTGTATTTGGATTTCTACAATTTTCGCTTTGTTACCATATATTCCAAAGAAATATGTTCTAATCGACCATAATTTGCTCGTCTAGTAATAAGGTATTTAATGCCACCTTCCTTCAGTTGTTTCTATAGCTTAATTATTCCATTGATAGTTATGAGCCATGACTTGAAGCACTTAGCCTTAGAAGTAACATTTTTACCCTGGATATTAAAAACTTGTAATTGTTTGATAAAGATGGACAACTAGTTTAGAAATCCCAACTGAAACTGATCACCTTTGAACACCTTTTGATGCACTGTAAATGACCTTTTAATAGATGAATTTAGCATATCAAACAGTTTATTAAAGTTTTCAATAAGTTTGACCAAACATAGCTTACACAGGTAGAGCGCCTAAGCAAACGTAAGTATTGATACAACTTGCAGCAGTATTAGATGTAACTTGAACAGCAAGTTTAAGCTTTATTTTTGAAAATTACTAGGGTTGATATGGGAAATCGGTTATCTTTGGTACACATTTATTTAGTAAGGCTCTATATATATCATAAATTTGGTGTAAGTATAAAAATGGGGTGTTTTTCTCACCACACTGCAAAAGATGGTTGCGTATTGCTTTTATCAAATGAGGAGTATCAAAAATATATAAAACCTTTTTCTCACCTACATAAAACTTTGGAAGATCAATTAATCACCAGTTTGATAAAATTCGATCTCATGTTAGATACCACTGTGTCAACAATTAATCCAATTTCAGATAACTTTTCAATGCATTCTTCTAACATAGTTTGCAATTGCTAGGCAAGAAAGATGAATTTTACAAAAAAATATTAGCGATTGTTTCCACTATATACACAGTCCCCTAGTCATTATTACAGTGGCATTGGGAGCATGTTCAAACTTTTGTATCCCACTTTGTAATTCAGTTAACCTAACACTTTCATCCCTTCCCATATGATAAAAAAGATGTAGTTTTAATGCTATTTCATCTATACACAAAATGCAATGTCTATCCTGTTCTTGCATTTGTGCTACTTTAATTTTTAACGCTTTAAAAACAGACTCATAAACACCTGGTTTATGGGCTAGTTTTTCTGTTATATGTTGTAGCACACGTTTTGATGGTAAAACAAAAATGCTTCTTAATTAATATAAGCTCGCGGACCCAAAAAATATAAAGTTATTGCAAATTCTTTATATCACGTGCTGAATCGTTGACCGTTGGGTTTTTTCTACAGCTATGGGCTTGAAATTTTACAAAGTCGGCTGCTTTTTCAAGTAAAAACTTATCGCATAACTGTTATAATGTCACTGCTTGTTCTTTTACATTCAACATTGTCTGGAAGTAAAGATTCTGTCACAGTTGTTTAATTTTCTCTTTTTAATTTACTTTACGAGGAGTATGACTACTTAAGGCATTTGACGTTTGTGTAGATGTCATTGATTTTAGAGGTGATCGAGAGATGGGAAATGCTGACGTGGTTACTTTCATATCTACAAATATATTCACTATTAAATATGCATATAATACAAAATCTTGTAGTTTACACAATTGTGTTGATGAAGAAGGCGTTACATTTTCCACTGTAGTCAAATATTCTTTTAAGACATTTGCAAAACCATCAGAACTAAATAGAGCATCAGCTGGGGTTGTAGCGTTATCAGTCTTGGGAAAAACAGTAACATCTGAAATAATATTTATATAAAAAATTAAATTGCATTGACATTCTGCAGAAGAGAGAACACACATTCAATGCAAGCATAATAAGAAGGTAGTATTTTTTATTTATTACCACTCTTACCTACAGTCTTTTTCAGATTGTAATTACAAGTGCGTTATTCGCATACAGCGTTTATTAAGCAACTATTGTTTGTTACGAATACTGCACAAAAACAACTTCAAATATACTTTTATGTACTCAAAAGGCATGCAGTATAACTGCCAAACAATAGCAATCCTGACAGCCCTAATTCAAACATTAACAATCAAGACATAATAATAGTTGTTTCACTAAAATTACATATACCTTGATTTACTTTCTCACTGGACAACACACAAATTTTCACAGTAGGTGCTTCTACAACCACAGCAGGCATTAGCCCTCTCTTTATTCCTGCAGCTGATAAGTTTTGTATAAATACAACTGAGCATGCTAAGGGTAGTAGCCTATTTTCTAAATGGTTTGTAAACATTTTACAATTGAAATGTCGAGCACATACCTTGTAGTTATTACACAATTCAGTAGAACTTTTGTTAGCGCCCTGTGTGACGTGACTGTTATGTGCGAAACTCAAAGCGTAGATAATTGTGAAGGTCAATGTTATAGTTGTCCCATACCTTGCGACAACGTTAAGAAAATCAATAATACAAGTGGTATGAAACCGGCGTTCACGCAATGCACAGATAGTCGTTTCGAGTATGTTATCTAATATGAATTTATAATTAAATCTAATGTAATAGTTACGTATTTACATTCAGCTGATGTATGTTTATACTGTGTTTATTCTTTATCAGTAAATTGATGTTAATTTCTATTGTGATTTTGTTTCTACTGAAAGTCCAACTCGCTAACAAATTTTATCCATTAAATCTTTACGACTGCAAACTTGCAACCATTGTTTTGCTCTACAACATAACTAATTACATATACGTAAATTTGAAAACTTCGGCAACTATAGCTACAATGGAAAAATTATAACTAGTTGAAACATGTACTCAGAAATAAATACTTTGTTAGTTGGATTCAAAAACGCTCTACATATACCAGAGAATAATAATAGTGCAGAGTATTATTATTATTATTATTCTATGTCTAATGCTTATCTATAAAATTTTCAGATTTACTTACCTTTTAAAAACTTGTGGAAATCAATAAAATAACGTCCTTTGTAATTGGTCTGCCTGAACACTCATGCACTGCACAAACAGTTCTACCTCTTCTATTAATTCTGCAGTATGTATGCACTATCAAATAAAAATGCAATAATAATATTATTATCATCATTAGATCTTCAGTAATGGAATCGGTTAGACGCATGCCCACATTCTTTTCTATATTCTGAACTAATCTACATATTTCCCTGAAATTTGCACAGTCTGCATTTACCATTATCTGCGTGCGATAGTCTGATCTAGAATGAATCAGGATAAATTAATTGCTATAAAATTCAGAATATTGCTACAAGGATCACATTTATGCAATTAAAAACCATTTTTAGATATCTTTATTTTACTTACAATTTTACACATAACAAAAAGGGCTGGAAAAATGTTACATATGACAACTTAAACCTTTATTTACAACCGGCACATAACCATTAAATGCATAATTATAACATTCAACATTAATCAAATGGAAAATATATGCACAAATTTAGTACAGTTGGCAAAGCATTTGCTTTTAATAAGCCATTTTTGAGACACTGAATTTCCAGGATGATTTTTTTAATATGGGAATCAAACTTTTCTTGTAAACTATTTAATATTTGAATTTTATTTAAAAAATAATACGCATTGGTATTAATTTTAGATTCAAAATATCACTAAAATTTAGGGCAATGAAGCTGATGCATCACTAAGCTTAAAATGTTTTTCTGGAAATGCACCATTTCTATTATGCTATTTTAATGTCTTAAACAGCACTTTCTCTAAATGCCACTTTTTAACATTTTCAGCCACCAAGAAGTTATGAAATCTTCTTTGTGACTATTATTCTTGTTGATTTTTCGTTTATTGTCATAGTGGACTACAATTTTCCTTAAATTAAATTTTCAATAGCTATATATCACAATCTCTATTCTATTACTTCGTTTTTGTAAATATTAACTTAATATCTTTGTTGAAGCTTTTAAGTATTTCCATTCATTAAAAAAAGCTTTAATCAATCAACTGTTTCTTAATTGTACATAGTGAATATTTCTACCAGTTCCAGATTTATATCCGATTGAGCATTACTTTACGGTCTAGTCTCATAATTTATACTTAGACAAGAAACATAACTATATAGAGTATCTGTTAAAATAATTTTTATGCAAATATACAGAAAGTAGTTCATTGTTCACCAATAAGCTATTTACAGAATTGAAAGTATACGTTTCTCAAAATACGTATTTTTACATCATTTAGCTAGGGTGAAATTATAGCAACATTGAAGGTCACACCTGTTAGTTTAATTAGGGTAAATTATACCAGCCAGTCTAGTTTAATTTCGGGAGCCATGCAGTAGTAAACTCGTTTGATAGTAAAATCAAGTTTTCGTTGTAATTTGTATTACCGCAGGTACATTTTGTAACTATTGTAATCTAGTATGTTATTGTTTTGTCTGTCAACTTAAAAGATGCAAATAAATTAGTTTTCGTTCGTTCATTATAAAGAAGTTTCATTTTTATTGATTAGAGTACAGTAATTCAAATAAGGATTCTAAAACGTAAATGATGTTTAAAAACAGCGACAAGCTATATGTAAAGCAATTCGACTGAAACATATACAAAAGGGATCCTTAGAGCAAGGATTTTTAGTTGTTTGCCGGTTTAATTACAAGTAATTAAATATATCATAATATCGGACATTTAACTGCGAGTGTAAATCGCTTCATTAGTACTGTGAAGATTGAAAGTGGTTAGAACGTACATAAAAACCAGTGTATCAATAACTGCATTGTGCTTCTTGTAATTTGAAAATCAGAGGTCCGTGTGGTTGAAACTTTGTTATTGTACAAGAGTAATGTTAACTCATTCAAATTCGTTGGTATTCTTGAAATAGATATTTTCGTACTTAAGGTAAAATTAAGGTTAGCCTGTAGAAAAAGTACATTATGGTAAAACCACTTCAGCTGTTTTGTTTCTTACATGCATTAAACGAGAGCATGTATACTTTCGGTCAAGTTACAATCTGTCGACATTGCAATTTCAACACTTTGTTGAAATTCGAAGCTCGCAATGATATATATCAATTTGGCAGTGACTGACATCCATTATATAGGCACTGTTTAAATTGAAAATAAACGGTGAAATTCTAAGGCATCTTTCTACATTAATCGAATAATAGATTATGAAATACTTTCGATAAGGTCTAATATTTAGAAATTAGATGGTGAAATACTTTCGGCACCTTCTATGTTATGGAAATGGAATGGGCACATCTATATTCAAAATAGATAGCGATAAACAAAGCATCATTGGAGCTTATGGTCAGTAGCTGCACGCGGAATTGGCATAAAAAACTAGGGAATTTCAAGTAAGAAATTAAACCTTTCGGTACGTATTCCCTCAATTCGATTTTTGTTAGTATTTTATAACTAATTTAGTTCGTTATTGTAGTTTGTAGTTTCGTTGCTTAAATTTAATGCTTAAAATGGATAGTGAAGAAGAGTTTAAGACATTGAATAGAAAGTGTGATGCTGTAAAAGCATGTATTACTAATACTGAAAAATTTGTGAATGGGATACTTGAAAATAAGCCTATTGATAAATTAGTGGATAAATTAAAATTAAGTGAATTAAATTAGAGGTTAGAAAAATTGAGTAGTTTGCTGCTTGAGTTTGATAAAATTCAACATATCGAATTGGTGGTATCTGATGAAAATTATGAAAAACAATTGGAAGAACGAACGGTATTTGAAAGTTCATATCAGTTTGGTTGCATTGTGCAAATCCCGTTTTGTCTGAAAACGGTTTTGATAGGTCAGATAATTCTGACGATTCGTCTGGGAACGTTTCAAATGCTTGCAGTTCCAATAAATCGAGTGAGGCTGTAGGCATTTCAGTTTTGGCTCCCCGAGCATGTCCCCAGCTTCCGCCGATCCCATTACCTCGGTTTAATGGTCAGTAAGAAAACTAGCTGGAATTTCAGTATACTTTCCAGTCTTTGGTAAATTGTAATGATTCCATAGGGGTAATAGAGAAAGTTTTACTTCCTTACGGATGCACTCGAGGGCGAAGCGAAGCAGGTTATTCACTTGGTTGGTGTCTCAGCATCCAATTATTCCATATATGAAAAATGCTCTGCCAAAGGTATGACAACATCCAAATGTTGGTCAACAATCATTTAAAGCATTTGGCAAATATTGCTAGTTTGCAAAAAGAATCACCTGTCGACCTACGCAATATTCTTGATAGTATAACAAAGCATTTACATGCTTTGGAAAAATCGAGACAAAATACAGAAAGTTGGGATCCATTAATAATATTTTTGATTGAAAAAAAGTTGGACTCTATCACACAAAGGGTGTGGCAAGAGAAAAAACCTTATGGACAGATTCCTACCTTGGAAGAATTTAAGGTATTCCTAAAAGGTCGTATCGAAATGTTGGTAATGTTAGAAAAAAACAAAACCAATGAGATTCTAAATTGAATGTAAAGTTAGTTCTAAAACTAAATCGTTTTTCCTAGCTAATGCAAATTGTGCATTTTGCAATGGTAAGCATTTTTCTAATAATTGTTCAGATTTTCTGAAACTGTCAGTGCAAGTTTGCCATGAAAAGGCTAAAATCTGGGCTTGTCTTAATTGCTTACGAAAAAGCAACCATTATTGTAAAAACTGTAATGTAAGGGGTCGTAGAAAATGTGGTGCAAAACATCACACACTTCTACATTTCGAACAGGCAACCAGAGAAAAGTCGAAACCTATTGAAAATGGTCAGCATAATAAAGCTGAATTTGGAGACGTGTTGCCGCTTCAGATAACATCAATTTTTGTCAGAAATAATCGGGTAACACAACCAGTAGTGTTGCTATTTACTGCACTTGTGCAAATTGTTGATTCGTATGGTGGGTTGAAGACATCAAGCACTGTTGGACAGTGGGTCTCAATCTAACATAATTAGTTTGGATGCTTGTAACCAGTTGAGGTTAACAAAGCAAAATGTGTTCAGTAAAAATGTTATAGCTTTATAGTGGTTATGAAACCAGAATTTCGTGTTTGGTGGTTCCAAAAATAAATGATACAATACCTAGCCAGGATCTGAATATATCGGTGAACATTCCAAATTATTTAAAACTGACAAATCCTTCCTTTACATCATTTGGAAAAGTAGACCTTCTCGGAACTGAAGTATTTTGAGCTTTGTTGCATTGGAAAAATAAGTTTGGGAGAAAATAATCCAGTATTTCAGAAAACTAAATTGGGTTGGATTGCTACGGGTTCTATAATACTTTGCACTCAAAAAACATTGGTTAGGTGTAATCTGAATATAAATGTTGATGTTCAGAAATAATTGGAAAAATTTTGGACCGTGGAAGAAATTCTTCTGGAAATAAATTACTTTCGCAAGAAGACATCGAATGTGAAAAAACGTTTGTGAAAACTACTAAACGTAATGTTGATGGAAGGTTTGTTACGTTTTTTTTTCGTGGCCGTGCGTAACACAAAGATAGTCAAGGAATGACCCGGGCTCAATCGGAGATTAGGGGGGGTTGTAGAAAGCAGACTAACATATGCTGTACGTGGCTGTAAGAAATTAGTGACAATACCTGCAAGAAAAATAGTTAAGCAAACCTGAAAATAAAGAATAAGCATAGCAGCAATGACAAGTCTAAAATTATTCAGTACCTTGTAGAATGTAAAAAAAAAGAACTGTTTGGATAATCTCTATAATATAACAATAGTAAAAGCAATATAAAAATTTTTAGTACAAAGTGAGATAATATTGGGGAGTAGCAGAAACGTTTCCTCACACACCAATTGAACATAAATCAGACAAAATGTTAACAAAAGATAAATAGATAAGACACAATTGGTATGAGTAATTCAGTAGTATTGATTGTTCTTTCTTTCTTTTTTTTTCTTATGTTTTAAAATAGCATGCAAGTCTATTGTAAAAGGTATCAGAACGACGAAGATATGGCAAAAACAACGGGTAGATATTTAAAGTAATACTAAGTAGGAAATAGTTCAACTTACAGAAAGTCCTTCAGTAACGCTTCCATGTAATTGGAGTGGGGGATTCACGATGTCCTACACTAACGAAGCACTGCACCCTTGACTGTGAGGGTGTGGATGGAATTTCTTACACTTTACACTAACTCACACCTACGCGTTTCACTGGTGTCAGCAGCAGAAATTATCATGCTGATGGAACTAGGTAGCAGGGATAAATTTCTTGTGAATTCTATTTCCTGGGACAGTAATTTCGAAATATTTTATAACACAAACCGTACAAATTGTAATAACAATTTAGAACTACGGCCTTTCAAGGCACGATGTAATGCATGTCATCTGATAAGTTCTTGCATTAAACTAACCGTAACGTGAGGTGTTTTATTTGCTACATATGGTAACAACGAAAAATCCAATGCTTTCTAATAACGAAATTTGCGCAAGCACTGATCTATTTTAGATTCTTTGGTGTCAGAAAATTCCGCAACTACAGTATCAACTGTATTTACCAGTGAATGAGGCCTGTAATAACACAACAAATACAATTAAATTGGGTAAGGAGGTTGATTCTATATTAAAAACTGGTTGTATGACACTTAGGAAGTGGGTATCAAATGGTTATTGAAGGTCTTGGAAAAGTAGATGCAACTTTGAACAATATTCACTTTGGTGAAAAGGATCAACACAAAACACTGGGTTTATACTGGGCATTTAAGTTGGTTAAACTTATGTTTAGTATTGATTTAAAGATAGATGTGTCGAAAAATATAAAAAGGTCAATTTTGTCAGATACAGATATTTCTAGAATATTTGTTCCTCTCGGTTTGTCGGGACTTGTATAATCTTAGCAAAAATATTGTTGAAAAAATTATGGTGTGATAATTTGGCGTAGGATGAAACATTGCCCATGCAAATTGATGCAAAGTGGAGAATATTAAAAATGAATTTTCAAGTTTAAATCAGTTGAAAGTTGATCACCAAGTAATTTGTACTAATCCTGTGTAAATCAAAATTTCATGGGTTTTCAGACACTTCTGCGGAAGCGTATAGAGTATGTGTATATTTAAAGAGTACTACACCTGACAATGAAGTAACAGTTTCCTTGCTTTGTTCAAAGGTGATGGTGGCTCCACTTAAATCTTTAACAATTCCTCGAATAGAATTATGCGGTGCTTTATTGCTTGCTAAATGGCTAGTGAGGAGGATTGTATAGAGTTGATATTTAATAGTGTATTTTTGTGGTGTGACTTTACTGTCGTATTAAATTAGATTCAAATTTCTCATCATTTCTTACAAACATTTGTTGTTAACAGAGTCACTAAGATTCAAGAGCTAACTGAAGTTGGTAGTTGGAACTATGTAAAATCTGAAGATAATCCTGCAAACATGTTCTCTCGAGAGATATCTCCCTTAAAAATGCTGAATTGTAAAAAATGGTAGTTTGGTCCAGAATTTCTACCATTTAATCAGAGTTCGTGGATAATTACTAATTTCCAGGAAAATAATTTGACAGAAATGAAACTGAAAACATTTGTAATTTGGTCGTCAAAAATGATGGTTTTTCCCTTTCAAAACTTTAGTAGTCTCAATTGACTCAAAAGAACTGTTGCGTATTGTTTTCAGTTTTGTAAGATTTTAATTTGGAAAAGCTCCAGATTTAGAAAAGCTTTAGAGGAAAGAGAATTGGAGTAATCTATTACCGCATTAATAAGTGTAGTGCAACGGGGGTTTAGAATAATAATATTTATTTAAAGTAGGTAATCCTAATATTACAATACATTAGAATAAAAAATAAAAGAACATGCTTTCATTAAGTTAAGTAGATATGAATACAAATACATTTAGTGTTACTTAAGGTGGCTTTAGTGCTACAGAGATTTGGCGATTTGGAGAACGATCCTATTGGTTAAAGTGATCACGTGACACTGCCAAAAAACGCCCAATCTCCGATCTCCCAAAAGTTTGGTTCAAGTTCAACTTTTGTGACTATTTTGAGATCGGAGCATGCGTGTTTCTTCATAAAAGCACGTGATTTGTTTGTTTTGTTATAACCTAAACCGTACCTTTTCGTGTAGTTCGCCGTTATATATTTTGCATTTTGCCTATTAAACATATTGGAAATGAATAGCAAATCCGCTTAGTAACAAACATTGAAAATTTAACATCCAGCAACCCAAAACAATAACAAATGTCATCTGTTAAACTATTTTCTCCAAATACCTGCAGCAGAAAATACACTAGATGATTAAAAGTGAAAATATCTAATTTCCCAAATATTCAAATCGCTAAATCTCCATGGCACTAAAGGTACCTTTAGAAGTTACTCAAGACCAAAAAGAAAATTAAGTATCAGTAAAAGCAACTATAACTTAACTAAAGTTTGAAAATTATAATTACTCCTACCAAGTTTAGGTCATTTGGTTTATTTTATAAAGTACTTACATTTTAGTTAGGTTTTAGTTTTTTCATTAGTTTCCGTTTAAAATATATCAATGTATTACAGTCTCGGATGTCTTTTGGTAAAGTATTATATTTAATCAGACCTTTGAAGAATATTGAATTCATAGTCTTTTTCAATGTGGTCCTTGCAACATATAAATTGCCTTGTGACCAAGTTTCGCGGCTATGCATTTGGTTGGCATAAACAATAAACTCATCAAAATAACTTGACATTAATTCATTGATAATTTTAAAAATAAATATTGTTAAATATTCAATTTTTTCAGTAACCGATAGCCATTCTAGGGTGTTTAACATTTTTTTGAATGTTAGTCCTTTTGCTACATTCCAGTATGATTTGTAAACCTCTATTCTGTAGTTTTTGAAGAGTACTTGAGTTATTTTGGTCAAATAAATATAGTATTGTTGCGCAGTAGTCAAAATGTGGTTGAATGATTGTTTTGCAGACTTTAATTTTAGTTCTTAAAGACAATTTAGGTGCTAGTCTTGAGAAAAAATATACCTTTTTGTAATTTTATTTTTAACATAAAGTGATTTTTAAATGTTGAAGTACTATCCAACATAATACCTAAATACTTAGTTTGTTCATGTAGATTTATTCAAACACTGTTGAATAATGAATACTCATTAGAAGTGTAACTATTGTCATTTTTGGAATGCTTTGAACCGTCATAACTATAAGATGTGCGCTTATGGTTGTTACGTTTTTTTTTTCGTGGCAGCCACGTTGGGCGCCAAAAATGTTACGCTACGTAATTCGTGCGTAACACAAAGAAAATCAAATAAATGACCGGGCTCGATCGGAGAGTGGGGTGTAGAAAGCAGACCAACATACAATGTACGCGGCTGTAAGGAGTTAGAGATAATACCTGCAAGAAAAATAGTTAAGCAAACCTAAAAAAAAGAATAAGCATAGCAGCAATGAAAAGTCTAAGTTATTCAGTACTTTGTAGAATGTAAATAAAACTGTTTAGATAAACTATATAATATAATAACGGTAAAAGCATTACAAAAATTTTTATCACAAAGTGAGGTAATATTGGGGAGTAGCAGAAACGTTTCCTCACACACCAATTAAACATCAATCAGACAACATGTTAATAAAAGATAAAAGGATAAGACACAATTGATATGAGTAATTCTAGTAGTATTGGTTTTTTTCTTTCTTTTTTTTTTAAAAGCTTGCAGTTCTATTGTAAAAGGTCTCAGAACGACGAAGATATGGCAAAAACAACGGGTAGATATTTAAAGTAATACTAAGTAGGAAATAGTTCAACTTACAGAAAGTCCTTCAGTAACGCTTCCTTGTAATTGGAGTGGGGGATTCACGATGTCCTACACTAACAAAGCACTGCACCCTTGACTGTGAGGGTATGGATGGAATTGCTTACACTTTACACTAACTCACACCTACGCGTTTCACTGGTGTCAGCAGCAGACATTATCATGCTGATGGAGCTATGTAGCATGGATAAATTTCTTGTGAATTCTATTTCCGGAGACAGTAATTTCGAAATATTTTATAACACAAACCGTACAAATTGTAATAACAATTTAGAACTACGGCCTTTCAAGGCACGATGTAATGCATGTCATCTGATAAGTTCTTGCATTAAACTAACAGTAACGTGAGGTGTTTTATTTGCTACATAGGGTAACAAAGAAAAATCTAATGCTTTTGAACAACGAAAATTTGCGCAAACAACGATCTATTATAGATTCGTTGGGGTTAGAAAATTCAGAAACTACAGTATCAACTGTCTTTACAAGTGAATGAGATACCTGTTTATAAGAAGCAACCTTTTTCTACTAAACCTGCTACAATTGTATCATCATTTGTTTTTGAAGCACTCAAGCTTAAAACTGTACTTGGATAATCCAAAGTATGCACTACTCTGATAACAAAGGACCACGAAAACTAGATCGCACACACAGTTCAAATATAAAAAGACAAATCAACTAAAAACACACAATTAGTAAAACAACGCGTATCACTAAGTCAATGTTCCGTAAAACGCACGACAAGTTCTATCACTTTTATTTACAACAAAAAAGCAACCAAAAAAACACAGTTAGTAAAGCAACGTGTATCACTAAAAACCGTCCGTCAATGACCTTACCACAACACTTGTGGCAACCAAACACGTTACATATATAGCATACTTCCTTCAAAAAGGAATTAGAACTACACACTGCTACAGTTAATATACGACTTTTATTTCACAAGAAAGACAACTAAAATCGTGCCGCGCTTGTTCAGGAACAATTCGAAATTGATCCCGCATTAATTTACACTCTTGTCAAAGCAAAAAAAGCAGTCTTTTTCACGTAATTAATATATAGGAACCAAGAACGAACTACGACTCCTCATCTGTTTATTCAACTCGTTCTATTACAACTTCTTATCGTCTCTTATCTAGACTTGTATATTTACATAAGCAACAAAATTTATATCAACGGCAAGACAAGAACGATGCAATCCACTCATTCTAATATGATGCACTCGCCTAAGGAGTTAATAAGTATCAAATATAAACAAGTTGAAAATGCAAGGCATTGTCGCAACGAACTTCCAAATGTAGACTTACTTTAAAACAAATTAAAGAAATTAAAATTATAATGTTGTAATAATTATAAGTATTCAGATAAAATACAAAAATTTATAAACAACAAAAGAGACATTTTAATATATTTTATTTTATTGAATAAATATTTTAAAAGCTATATATTAATTCTCATCAATAAGATAAGATATTTTTTTTTTTTATATGAATCTAATTATTTTCGGTAATCAAAATTTAAGTTTAAACAATGTCTATAATATTGGAATAATTGGCATGAAATGCCATAAATTGTTCAAATATGTGTCGCATATTGATTTTAAACTTATTTAAAATTTTAATTTTCCCGGTGGATTTTCCCGAGGGCTCGGCATCCCCGTGGCCCGATTTTAACTGACATCAAAACTTAAGCTCTGGACACCGAGCTGAATCGATTGATGTATCACACATTGATGTCCGATCATTAAAAAGGCCTCGGACACACAGACAAATAGATTTCATAAACGAACGAAGTTCGTTGAAAATAGTAGTTACAGAAATGTGTTTACTAATTGGGAAAAAGCATAAAATGTTAAACTATTAAAAATGCACGTTACATGGTACTTTTTAAGTGGTAATATATCCATCTTGTTTTATTGTGTAAATGTTATAGATTTACTTCAATATTTTTACAAAATATGTAAATTGCAAATAAGTTATTCGCGTCTTGTTATGCATTTTTACTCATGTGGTTTTTCTATTTTGGCTTTTGATAATGGCAGAAATATTTGCCGAAACATTAAGATTTTGATTAACGTATACATTTATTTGTTTTATTATTGGACTATATCCCGGTATTGATAAACTTCATGTATATTTTATGATAAGACTGATCAGTTCATTATATTTATAATGTGTGTGTAGTATTTGTATACAAAACACAATGTAGTTCAACAAATTAGAAAATAAAAACCCTTTTCATTATTTAATAACCTCGGTAACAATGCATTGCAATACCAATACCAAAAACCAGAATGCTCTAAAACGTAATGTCGACACACTATGCATTAGCATTAAGAATCTGGCTGCTTGAATTACTATTTATAAAGTCATGACCTTGATTTGACAGATCAAGTATAGAAAAAAATCTGTCCACTACAACGATAAATGAAAAGTCAGCAAGAATAATACTCACGGAATATTTTAATAACTTTGTAATGCATATAGTTAAGTTGCAAAAAATCTTCGAAGCTTTATGTTGTCTCCCACAGTCAATTTTATGCACCATTATAAGCATTTCAATGTACATTGGAACACCGACACTTTTTAAAGAAAATCAAAATACTAAGCTATTCGCACGAAAAGTAATATTCCCATGTTAAGATCATAATTTACAATAGGATTATCTTTTGTAACAAAAATCGACAACACAGCACTATTAGTAAAATTGCATTCATTATAAAATCTTATGTTAAATTTCTAAAAAAATATCTTTTTATCAAGATAGTTCTTACACATATAAACAAATTTTGTATTCTTTATATAACTTATACCTATCCTTCAATATGAGGAATGCCTGTTTATTCACCATCTACCCTTTCTTTTTCTTTGTCCTTTTTCTTTTTCTTTTTTTCCTTTTTTGGTAACTGCAATGCACATTATTATAAAAATATATAATCAAGTAATCAAATTTACCGTATCATCACTAGTTGAAGGTACAGCAGATACAACAGCTTCTTCTTCTACCTCCATTTTTCTTTTCTTCTTCTTCTTTTTCTTTTCTTTAGTATTCGATTCTGAGGTGCTCTCAATACTTGATTCATGTACAGGTGCAGAAGAATCATGAGATCCGCTGATTTTTCGTTTTTTACTCTGTTCAGTAGATGTTTCGATCTTAACTCTAAAATACAAAATTCACTTGTTTTATTGCTATAGTTAATACTACCAAGACTTACGAGTAATCAACAAAACTATGTAGCCACTCCTTTGGTGTATTTTCGTTAGGTTTGCCGTACTGATCTAACATACCTTGTGCTATTAACGTTTTCTTTTTACTTGCTCTAGGACCTAAACCCCATTTTCTTGGATATGTGTCACGTTCCATTATAACGCGTTTTATTTTAGCAACTATACCATGATCGCAACTTGCTATTGTTGAAGTGGTCATTAATGCAATTGCTAGTGCTATAGCTTCCCCCTTTGTAGTTACAATAACAATTTCTTCATTTAATTCAATTCCGTCTTCATATCGTAATATACCAGGTAATAAGATTTTAGCACCATAGCATACGGCGTTAACCTAAAATGTAAAATACATTATTATCTTAACAAAATGTTCACACGGAAGTATCTAAGTTTTTAACAAAATATAGATACAGGCAATGTTCTGATACAAGCAATATGCTCACCAAAAGTAAAGTGAACAATTACATTGGGTTTGTTTTAGCCAAGTTAAGTAAATTACAAATGATCAAACCTAATTTCAAAATAGAGCATTTGATAGAATAGAAATGTTATGATCGTTTCTTTCCATGCCGCGTACATAAGCTCTAACCTGGTTTTGCTAGCAGTAAATAAAATTTAAAGTATTATGGAATTTACTCTTTTTGGTCTTTGATTTGTATTAAGGGCTTACAGAATTTGACTATGAAATGAAAATGTGACCTCATTTGTGTAACTTGTGATAATACAGCAAATGTCCATCAGAGTCATTATTTTTAATGGTACACGCCAGTCTTTTTTACTTTTCGGATTGCTGACCTTTGTAACAAAATGCTACATTCAACTGCCATAGATTTTGAGATAATTAAGTATTCAGGTTAATTTAAGAACAGTTTTAATTAAGTGATAAATAATATTTGCTTCCACAATGTATCTATGTTATCGTAAAATGACACAACGACATCCTTGTGAAGGAAAAAAATTAAACTTAATTTTGAAAAATGTACATTGACAATATTATATTTTTTGAAATGGTAACCACTCTTTTTTACATCTTGTACAATTCTGTAGTACATCCAGAAAAAAAATTCATAAAATATCTCTATAATCATGTGTAACTTGTTAAGAGATTTTTGTATGAGCTCGTGCCAATCTTCATTTTACAAAATTAATGTTAATTTTTTTTGTCCAGTATAAAAAATAAAATACTTCTCAAGAACATCATTCAACCATGTTATGATGATAAAAATAAATGATAAAAATCATGATTACTACCACTAAATTAAAGTTTCTAAATTACGTTCAAGTTTCATATTTTTAAAATAAATATCTCAAAAACAATTGCAGTTATGTGACACATTTAATCGTCAAAAGTTGGTTATATGAAAAATTAAGTGTGTGCTTCAAAAAATAAAAAATATATAGGGGATTTGTTTCATTAAAAATAGTGAACTCGACATCAGACTTTCAGTAAAACTAAATGTCACAGAAAATCTATCATATTTTGATTCGATAAACAATTGCTAGAAACCACTTATTATAAAATTTTAGAGTTCGATTCTGACTATTTTTTCCCATAACATTTAATGTATCCCCACCATAAATTACCCTAAAATGGCTTGTAAAAATAAAAAAATCATTTGTTAACACACACACACACAGACACACATGCATGCACACACGCACACATGCATGTATGCTCTCACACACACACATATGCATGCACACACACACGTGTCCTTGCACATGCACACACACATGCGCCCATGCACACACATTTTATAATTGTTCTTTTAATGTATTACATTATAACGTAATTTAATCAATTACTGGTTGGGTTAACTAGTTAGGGGTTATTTTTATATCCCCAAATGTGACCAGTAACCTTTAAGGAAGGATTTCCTTAAAATGATGGAACGCAAATATCTTCCGACTATGTTAGGGGTATATTCCTTGGGCAGAGCTTATGAGGATTGGTCGTGGTTCTTTTTACAAAGCATTATTTTATTACTAGGGCTAGATTCTTAACAAATCAGGGGTTTCAGTAGGGCACCACCAAGTCATTATTTTTAAACACAGGGTTTCCCTAAGGGGGACTTGGGCGTCCTTAGGGAGGAATACTGTATTAACTGCTAATGCAGGAGCTGTAAAGAAAATTTAATTAAATATACAAAAATGAGGACACAAGAAGTAATCTCTTCATATAAAAAAAAACAACAAAGATTAATCAGGCAACAATAATATGAACACAGATTTTATGCTTCAAATTCTGAAAAGGCTATTAAAGCTTCTTGTTAAATTGGGTTTACCACTTTACTCTATTTGATCTTATACTTTGTTACCCTACTTCTGAACGTACTTGTTCAGAATAAAAGAATTAATTAAGAAAATTAAATGTTGCTTCTTTAATTAAAATTGTCCTTTCATAAAAATTGTAAATATAAAATTCATGTGTAAGAAAAGATAATACAAGTTTCATCTACTCATAAGGTAGGATTATATATTCAAAGAAAAATATCAAAAACTTTAAATGTTGCTTTAGTTACAAAAGTTTAACTTGAATTTATACCAGAAATATCAGATCTGTTTTTTCTGTTTATATATTTATAAAAATTTAACTACTTTGTCTATTAATTCATTATTCAAAAATTATAAGTGAAATCATGCATATATGAAACATCAATAAGAACTCTTTAGGTTTGCCTAACCTCATAAAATTTAGTAACTGTAATTATACTGAACTAGTATTGACAATAAAAATTTACTAAGGTCCTTCTTAATTTGCGAAACGGATTTATGAGAATAGATAGTTACAAAAATATTTTTTGAAGCAGCCTCGTATCAAAGATCACCAAATGTAGACGTGATGCAAGAATAAATCTAATCTCTTACCTTGGCTCTGCAGGTGTTCTTGACATGTTGTCTTTACAACATGTTAGGGCAGGTGTTAATACATACATTTTTCAGAAAATAAGTGACGTAAAATCCACATGTTCCACAGAACACGAACAGCTGCGTGACCCTTGGACCGGACCATGCTAACTTCTATGCGTTTTTGTTATACGCACAAACAGGACCAACCAAATTCCAATACTAGACTTAGATGTTCTACTGTGTGTAAATCTTGAACGAAAGTTTCAACAGTACCATTCCAATGCATCATCGGACTTAATTCACAAACCATAAAAATTTCTACATACTTTGTAGAACGTTTCCTTAATATTCGAACTTATTGTTTTCTCCATAACATTATATAAAATCCAACTATTCATCGTACGGTTGAAGGACGTTCATATTGGATCGATACCCTATCGCAAAGTTGACGTGAATGAACCATAAGTTGATACTCGCAGGTGCAAAAGTAGAATTTATATCTTCTTTTAAATACAGCATACTCGCTGCCTTAGTTTTATAAAACCAGATAATACAAAACGACTTCTTAAAGTTGAGAATTATAAAATAAAAATCTAATTGAGGACTTTCTACGAAGCGTTGAAAAACATGTTTTTTCGTAACTTTTATGAAATCATTAAAGGAATATTTTATGTGCTATTTACACAAATGTCCAAAGAATTATTAAATGAATTTATCAAACGAATTATCCAAACGAAGTTATTTATTAGAAGTCATTTAAAAACGTCATTAAAAGGAACGTTATAACAGAAGAAATGAAAAATTACGAAAAGAGCGCTACAACGAAATTATTCAGTTGGTCTAATTAATTATTATTTTAATTCTTACCATCGTTAAAACATCAAGGCCTAGTGTTTAGCGCACTAGGGTTCTACTGTCGCACAAAAAGCCAGACACAAGTTACATGCCAGAACCCTTATTAGTTCCATAATCGTTCTTGATGAGAGCTCTAGCTAATGTGTGTGTAAAAGTGCTATGTACGAAACAGGAAAGCTGCTTGGCCTTGATAATAATTGTATTAACATTCGGCACCTGATGTTAGCAACCAAACTAGCATTTCTGTATGGTGGTTAGTACATATAATATCAATACTGGTATTTATTTGTTTAAAAATGGTTCGCATGATATTAATGACTATACTAGAGTTATTAGGACTAAAAATTCGTTGATGTTCTGCAGTTGTCAAAAAAACTGTTACAACATTTCTTCAAAATTAATTCCGTTGACAAATTTAAGGAATAACAATGTGAACTTGGAAATTAGTTCGGCATTATCGATCGGTCAGTTTACATTACATCTTATGACTTCACTTTTGAGATTTTGCCTTTGATTTTCAAGCAACGGACATTCATGTATTATATGTTGTACGGTTTGTTCTCCTAAACCGCATGTACATGTTGGGTCATCTATTATTTTAAATTTATTGAAGTAGCTTTTTATCCTACTGTTGGCCGCTTAGAAATGTTAGGTTTGCAGAGATTGGAAGTTGTAAATGCAGTCTTGAACTGTTATTCTTCTCTATGGGGCGCGGTGACCCTCGGTTGAATTACACTGGCCTCTTTCTGTGACTGAGGGTCATTAAAAAGAGGTTTCTTCCGAACTAACTCGGGTCTATTCCTGAAGAGGCATGATACATGCATGGCAGGGTCTAAATTATTTTAAACAAATATTAACCAAATTGACATAAAACTTATATGGCGCTACTGCATCTGATTCAAATATTGATAATTTAAGGGAGAACGCAGAAAACCCTCAAATATTTCTTTTAACACAAAAAACTTCAGATCTCAATATACTAAACACTGCTGCTATTACCACTGGACCAGTAATAAATGCATGATTATAATGTAACGTTCCGTTTATTTTGTTACCTTATATTAGAGAAATATGTATATAAAGTCCCTTAGTTTGTGTAAATAATTAATCAGTTTAAAATATAACAAAGAGCGCATTGCCCGCACATCCCTTCATAATTTCGACAGTTTTTTTGGAGGTAATCAAAAAGGTGGAGGGCTGTGACGTTTATGAAGTAAGTTTGTCAAGTTGAGTTTTGGGATATACAAAAAAAATCGCTTAGAGCGGATTTATTCAGTTCTTACATGAAATATGTAGTTACAATATCATAGTTAATCGATCGTTTATTTTGATGGTTCAGGGGCAGTTATAATACAAGTGCCGAGTTTTGATTGTTGATCTTCGCTAATAGCGTCACGTGCTGCACGTGGTTAATCATTCTGTTGTAGGTTGAGGCATCCTCTTGTGTTGTTTACGTTTTAGAAGTATTAATTAATGCCAATGAATTTGGGAGTTACTGTCTGGAGGATGAATGGAAATCTCGTTATGGTTGCGGTAGACCCGTAATATAACCCAGTTGTTGAGGATCAAGTAATAGATTAATCGTCACGTGTTTGAAAGTAGAAAACTCGACACCCTCACAGTGTTAACTGGTACAATCCACCTTACAAGGTAAGCGACTGTATTCGTAGATTTTACAGTGTAGCCCCAAATACGTCGATTATAATTGAATGTTTGTGTAATTAAACTAAGCACAACCCGTACATGAAGTTGTGTTAATCCCTTATCACAGAGTCCTAAAGTGTGTGCGCTTTATTGATACTTTACTGTTGTCGTGAACAACAAACACATTTAACTAGTATAAATAGTTAAACCATATTATTCCCAATTAACGTAATATTTAAGACAATTGTACTGATACTTCCATTTATTCAAAATTATTATGATTACATATTTGCTGAATTAAGATCACAATTTACATTTTGAATTGAAAGTTATTGTTGCCGTTAAGTTAGTAGCATAGGGTTGCATGCACAGGGCGTCCTACGCATTACGTTTCAAATATTTTATTAGTTACTGTGTAAGTAGAGCAAGTGGGGTGTCCTGTGCACTCAACTCCACCTTAATTTTATTACACATTACTTTACTGGCCAGTACACCTTATAGTAATAATAATTGTATGCCATTTACTTTATCGACAATATTACTTGTGGTAATGTTTACCTTTACTTGTTCATATATGTATGTGCCATATTTGTTTATGTAACCAACCCATGTATTTATTTCAGTCGTTGGGATTTGTTAATAGAATTAAGTAAAGTTGTCTACGTGCATTATTTTAGTAAGAAGTTTATGTTAGTAGGGTGAATTCAACCTCTCTACTCTGCAAGATTTTCGGAGGATTTTATGTTAAATATTGAGCTGCAAGGAGTCTACCGACCAGTGACAAGATTCTCCTTTTGTCATCTAGCATTGTGACATTACTGGTGGTGCCAACCCAATTTTTGACGTTTTACCGAATTCACATCTCATTATAATTGTCATCTTAGGGCATTTAGAAATCCCAATCTACGACTTTTGTCTGACCTACCCCTCACCGGCTAGAGCTAGGCCGCTCACGGGTCCCGATCCGTCCCTTGGCGTCGTAGTGCTGAATTGGCCCGTAACAATAATTACTAAAAAAAATAATATAGTAGGAGCACTCTTTGTGTGCTCAAACAAAACACAAACAATTCTTATTAGAATTCGCTTTTGAATTTTCTTACTTTTATATATTCAAAATTTATGTGAAATCTGCGAATTGTACGCACATAATATTATAGACTCTAGATAATTAAAATTCCAAAATTAAATTTCGAACAAATTGTTGAACTCTGCCTTATCAAACAATATGTAATATCAGACACAAGGATACGCATACCCTCTATCGTTTAGATGACGAAGTATTCATGGCAAAAATAGCTTTTTACTCACCATGTATTTCTTTTATGTAAGTGTTACATATGTCGATATATTACCTATGTTATAATAGAAGTAGACTTTGACCTGACTTTTGTCCTCTGCTTGTGCATCAAAACATGTGTTTCCTTTGTAGTGGAACTTTACCAAATAATTGTATGAATTAACAAGAACGAAAAGTTTTCAGCATCTCTTGATTAACTTCGTGGTATTAATTCCCATAATTATTAAAACTTGCAACTAGACTCGCATTAGCTGATAAACCATAAGACAAACAAAACAAAAAAGCCGCATCAACTGATGAACTAGAAGACCAGCAAAAACAAACTCAACATATTATCGCATCACATCACCATCATATTAACGGCAATTCTCATCGCCCAAGCCAAACACAAAATCCTCGTGCTTTTATTGCACAAAATTCTTATTCTTATCCTGACTACATCTGACAAGCAAGTCTTTGAAACTAAAAATCTTAACTGGTCGTGTTATTTCCTGCATCAGTGCTGATACATTAATTGTGGCGTTTTCCAATGAACATTTATTTTTAATGCAGTCGTTGTCGCATAACAAATTTTAGTGAAATGAACCGTGGAAATTTGACACGGTACAGTCTATCAATTATTGTTGGAAAGAATGCTTTAGTTGTTGTCCCTTTTGATCTACTACGCCCTAGGTCCCGGGTTCGAATCCCGACACGGTCCGCTTGAAAAATGTTAGGCGAGCATTTTTCGCAAAAATACACCCTCGTTCGGATGAGAGGTAAAATGGAGGTCCCGTGTGTGAGTGTTGTCACGTACGTTAAAGATCCCTACCTTGCTTGGAACAGCAAGGATTCGGCAAAATTCAAAATTTTCCAGGTAAAAAAAAAACTCGCTTCCTGGCCAATGTAGTACCTTCGGGTGGAGCATTGGAAAATCACATGTAATGTCCCTTTTGTTGTGTTGTGCCATTCCTTCTGCCATTTTACCGTACTACTTTTTTGTACTATATTCTTAATTGAAGTTTTGGGAATTCTATTGAAACTAATATTGATGTAATTGGCATTCCCTGCTTCGACAGGTAACACTTTTTATTATTTTGACAACGATCCTAGGTCATGGATCGAAACGTAAATAAAATAGATTTTAAAAACTATGAGTGGTTTCATTCCCAAAGAAGATTAAGAAGAATGCTAAACAAACCACAACAAACATACAGAGAGTATTTACAAGTCAGGTATGGGCCTGAAATTTGTATTTGTTTTAGACAGTTGGACAATCTAAACCTAAAACTATCGCATTCCAAAAATTCACTCACATTCCTAATAAAATGCAGAAACAACGAAATAATACCAAAAGGATTTAGAATCAAATTTGGAAAGACAAGCAATAAACTATCAAGGATTCTCGAAAGAACAAGCTACAGTATGATGAGGGAAAGACTACAAAACCACCGACACATTATTTATAAGTTAAAACAAGATATTGAGGGCATTATAAATTTCATACGAATAAAGGTAACAAATTATGATTTTGATAAAATTCTCGTTAGTGCAAAAACCTACTACAAATCAGTATTTTCCAAACAAAAAGAAATTCACATAAAGAAATTTAATAACCTATTTATAGAGAAAAATAACACGCAAAATAAAACGTTAGAAAGCAACAACACCATGCTAAATACCGTGATAAATTTATCAAGCAGAACTATTAACGACACAGAAAAATCAATTCTATCAAAAGGCCATAACTTTGCCGTAACAACAAAATCAATACCAACCTTTGAAATAATTAGTTGTATTGAAAAAACAGCAAACCAACTCGAAGAAGATCAAGAAAACGAATTTAGAGTACGATGCAAAATCGAAATAGAAAAGAATCATAAATTAAAACCAAATGTAAGTAATAACGAAATAAAAGCAATTCGCAATCTAAAAAACGATAACTCAATTATAATTCTACCTGCTGACAAAGGCAATGCAACAGTAATAATGAATAAAAACGATTACAACACAAAAGTCAACGAACTGTTGAACACTGAGAATTACACCAGTTTAGAAACAGACCCAACAAAAATTAAATTATTTAAATTTAAAAATGAATTCGAAGACAAAGAAAGAAGTAAACTGGTCCCACATTACAGTAAACCACCCACCTTTAACGGTCTACCAAAAATTCATAAAAAAGACATTCCTTTAAGACCTATCGTAAGCTCCATAGATTCACCATGCCATAATTTAGTAAAATTTCTCCTAAAAATTATAAATCCATTAGCAGGCAAAACAGATTCTTTCATAAAAAACAACCAACACTTTTTAGAAAAATTATCAAACATAAAAATTGAAAATACACACACAATGATTAGTTTTGATGTAGTAAATCTCTTCACAAATGTCCCTATAAACAAAACGCTTAATATTATAAAAAAAAAACTAGAAAAAGATGGCAACCTTAAGAAAAAGAACAAAACTAAGTATATCATCGATTATGGAATTACTTGACTTATGCGTCAATACCACATATTTTAAAATAAGTGATCAATTCTACAAACAAAGCTTTGGAATGGCAATGGGAAGTCCACTATCACCAATCTTTAGTAATATATTCATGGAGGAATTCGAAAAAGATGTAATATTCACACAAGAATTGAAACCACTAGTCTGGTGGAGATACGTAGATGATGTCTATGCTATTTGGCCTCATAATACAGAACTAATTAAAAACTTTGTAGAGTCCATTAACAAAATAGAACCAACTATTAAATTCACATATGAATTAGAACAACATGGAAAACTTCCATTTTTAGATATTCTAGTTAGCAAAAACGATACAACAATTAATACATCGGTATACAGAAAACCAACGCACACAAACAGATACTTAAACTTTGATTCAAACCACCCACAATATGTCAAACGAGGAATTATCAAAACCATGTATGATAGAGTAAAATTAATATCATCAAACGAAGAAATTTTAAAGAAAGAGAAAGACCTAATCAAATGTACACTAATAGAAAACAAATATCCTAAAAGAATAATAGAGAAAGAAATGAATAAAAATCCTAAAAATAAAGAAAAAGAAAACAAAATCAACGATTCACACCAAAAAATGCTCTCAATACCATACATAGAAGGATTCTCCGAAAAAATCCAAAGAATAGGAAACAAATTTAGAATTAAAACAGTATTTAGAACCAACAATACACTAAGAGCACAATTAACAAAAACAAAACCCAAAAACGCAATACAAAGTTCAAAAAACTGCATCTACAAAATACCGTGCGAATGTAACAAGTTTTATATAGGGGAAAGTTCCCGACCATTTGAAGTTCGATTAAAAGAACATAAATCGTATATAAAAAATAGAAAATTTGATAAATCTATGATTTGGCAACATGCATGGGACTCCAGTCATAAAATAAAATGGGAGGATGCAAAAATTATCGACAAAGAAGAAAACCACCAAAAATGCAAAATCAAAGAAGCTGCTTATATAACCCTACATAAAAATAACTGCGTTGCAAACGAATCCGTGACTTTCAGTAAACAATGGAATCCATTACTAAAAGAAATAACAAATGAAAATCAAATGCCCACAATATCTAGGTAGCGTTGCAAGTTTTTCCTGGGCTTTCCTTGCGATATTAACATGAAATACAGGCTACATACATGATTTCTATTTATACATACAATAATTAATTACATAACAATAAGCATATCAACAACCCCTGTAAAACAGCATTAGTATCTGACAAGTGTGAACCCGCAATAGAGTTACCTCAAAACCATATACAATATCTGTTGAACAGTATTGATATCTGACAAGTGTAAACCCGTCTTAGGGTCGCCTCAGAACTATATACAATCTTCATAGAACAACATTGGTATCTGACAAGTGTAAACCCGCCATAGGGTCGCCTCAGAATCATGTTAAAATCTACCAAAGAGGTAGCCTAAATCATAATGATTTCCCCCCTCAAAATAAATATAAAAAATGACTGCTTATGCCTTACGGTAACGCTATCACACACTTCTTTAATAACCATACTCTCAATTGTATAAATAGAAACATGTTAAAAAATGTTTTCCACATTATTGAATTTATATAAAATTCAACAATAAAAATTAATCAGCTGATTTCACGTTAAGCGTATTGGCTACCTAAAACAAGTCGGTCCCAGGCCGTAACACAAATTGAAGGCAATCATTCTTTTAAACTTTAAAATTTTTTGCTTAGTGTACTTGTACCAAATATTTCAATAAATCAAAGTCGCCTTCAATTTATGTCATAAATGTCAAACTTGAAGTTTTTATTATTTTGACAACGATCCTAGGTCATGGATCGAAACGTAAATAAAATAGATTTTAAAAACTATGAGTGGTTTCATTCCCAAAGAAGATTAAGAAGAATTAGATACTGCAGGTATTCACTTTATTATTTTCAAATATTTCAAGATTTCAGAGTTATTTTATAAACACTGCTAGTGGTCCACCCTAGTTTTGTTAAACATATGTCTTCTTTTACAAAGTTCCCTTCTCATGTACTGCTTTGATACTTTTGTCGCTCTTATCCTGTTCTAGAGATGCTCGTAGTCGAGTCGTTGATGGTAAAATTTAGTTTAAGAATTTGGACAGTGCTTTAATCTGTGTTTTTTTGCGCAAAAATAAATTGAGGAAACATAATATAGTTTGGCCCATCAGAGATGTTAGTCTGAAAGGTTGCAATTTGGTAGACGAAATTGCAAGGAATTAGATGGCTAATTCCATTTCATATCGCTTCATCAGTTCAAGGTGCAATTAATGTTAAAAATCTGCAACACGACAGATTAGATTTATCAGGGTGATTATCTACAACTTGCTGAATTTGTTAAAGAATTTATGAAAACCACTTGTATTAAACAACTTCCCTTAAGGCTTGAGGCACAAATACACCCGTTAACCCAACTAGATGCAAATGTACCGTCATTTCAGTTCATATTTTCATAAAAGAAAAATTGAAATCAAAATTTCAATTCTTTAGATTCAGATATTTTGTTGTTCAATATTTGTAACAATTAGTTTGTTTTAATTTGAGCTTTCTTCTGTTTATACTCATTTGTGACAGGCTGAACTAAGAAGTAATTTAAAAAAGATTTCTTTGTGTAATGATTTGCAACAAATTTATCTAGTATAAACGTACAAAAACTAATTACCATTCCTATTACGCAATTTAAAATTTAGCTAATTTATTTTATGGGAAAATCTGTAATTAAATATGTAAGTGGTACTGGAACTAGAAGCGCTAGAATGGGAATCAGACGTTGAAAAGGGTGATTTGGGTTATCCTATACTTAGAGACAAGTTTGAACTAGCATTAAAGAGTTAAAAAAATAATAAGATGCTGCCTCAAGATAAAATATAAGCAGCAACTCTAAAAGCCGTTGACAAGCAATAATAGAATATCTCTTTGAACTTGTCAGCTATATGTGTGAGACAGGCGAGATGATATCGAAAGATTTCAAACGGAGCAATAAGTTTAACAGCACGTGTATCCAAAATACTGACTAGAATTGTACAAAGATGGTTGGAAACACAGGCTGAAGAAATTTGGGTTTAGGAAAACAGGAGAACAGGGGAGTCCAATTTAGCTTTAAGGGCGACAATGCAGAAAACAATAGAAAAAGAAGAAAACACGCATGTAGGTTTTGTAGATCAGGAGAAAGCATTCGATAATGTAGAATTGGAAAAAATGTTCTAAACACTAAAAAAGATAGAAATACATTATAGGGGTAAAGGACAGTAAATTATCAAAAAGCAAACAGCGGTAATAAAATTAGAGCAGGAACATACAGAAGTAAAAATTAGGAAAGCCATTAATTTTAAATTTGTACATCGAAGAAGCAATGAATATTGTCATATGCAAAAAGGCATTTGGAATGATTACGCAGGGACTAACGATTAATATACTCAGATTCGCAGATGATATAGCGGTATTAGTATCTAGCAGGAAGAGTTCGAAGATGCCAAATAACACACGATGGGAGAAGCACAAAACATATAACACAAAAAATAGCACAAGCTCGTGTTGCATTTAACAAGAAAAAGCAGCTACTATATTCAAAGACAACAAACATGGAAAAAAACTGCTGAAAGCATATGTGTAGCCACTAGGGGAAGCAAAGAGGAAAATTGTGACATTACAGACGTATGATGAAGATATCACGTATAGACAAAGAAGTAATAGAAACGGTATGAAAAGAAAGAAATATATAGAAAACAGTAAAAAATAGAAAAGACACAATGATAGGACATGTTCTAATGTGTGAGGGAACAGTGCGGGATATATTATAACATTCACATAATAAGCTCAAATTAATTATATTATAATGCTCACCCTAGCAATAAAACCCCAGCAAATGAATTAACGTTATTAAAGCAATTACCCTGGGTATATTGTCAGGTGTTTCTTCTCAGGGATCGCAGTCCATTCTGCTTGCTCTTGTTGTTAAGAGCTGCAGTTGCTTCTACCAGTAAAGCTTCTCTGGCGTGATGTTAATGAGGATAAAAAGGGTAGGAACCGCAACACTCGTGTCAGCGCTGCCCGGTACGATAAGTTTATCGATATAAAAGATGTGGCGGTACGATAGTATATTTTGAATAATCGGTGCTTCTTGCTTTTTATGTCCCACCAGCCGGGTCGACGCACTCCCGCTTGTGTTCGTAGGAAGATGAACTCTTTCTCATGTCAGAATCCTGCATCAGCGCTTACATTTGCAATGATAAGCTTGGCGCCGAGATCCGTGTGAATGTTGCTAGTCCCGGGGTTTCATAACATTGACGGAATTGCACTAATTAAACAGGTATTATTCAGAGGTTTACCAAATAAAAAATTACATATCATCTATTATTTATATTATTTATACAAAAGGAGGAACATTAAATCAAAAATAAAGATCGACGTATTTAGTGTATTATTTTATAATACTAAAGGGAAATGCTACACAAATCAAAACTAACTTGTGCTTGTAAACGGTATTAATATAAAATTAAGAAGAAGAAATACTTGTATAAGGAAGGAAGTGAGACCTCGATGTAACATGGCGAGGCAACGGCGAATTGACATGTTACACTCTGTTAATCATAGTTTTCAAGATTTTCATTTTTGTTCTGATTTTTTAATAGAGAAACATGACTTAAATTAAACGTTGATATACATACGTTTCTAAACTTTAAGACACTCCAATTTGGGTTGGGATTAGTTAAGTCCAAAGGCTTCGCATCGTGTATCCAAATCCTATACTAAACATAAAGGGTAATCCAGGGAAATTGTTCCATACATATTTAAAAAATGGTTAAATGTTCAGTTTTTTTAATGGAATTACCCTGTCATGCCCAGTGTAAGGGTTTCCACTGTGTATGTGCACGTTGAAGGGTTAATAGCAATGCCTTATTTACAGTTTATTTTCTCAAAACTTATTAATCATGCCTTATAGGCTAAATTTAGGTAACGAATGGTCTTGAATGCTTTGAAAATTTGTAAGCAATACTATAAAGCTGATCAAAATAGACCTTCAATTTTCGTTTGAAGGTTTTAGCAAAAACTAACAAAATTCCTTCTTAGAAATTCTAGTCGAGACAACAACCAGTAGATTAAAACGTTATACACAACCATTACTTACCGAACTATCTTTCATAATAATTCTTTTATGTCCAGTTAGTAATCCTTCTAAAGGCCTAATTACTCGTCGTAAATATGTTTCATCTTTGTAATTTTCATATAACCACTGTGCATCCAAAACATCGTGCATTGTAACTAAGTTATCATATTCTCCTTGTATCCCAGTACGAACACGCCTTAGTTCAAGCATTTGACCACCAACACCCAGCACCAAACCCAAATGAACACATAATGTACGAATATAACTTCCAGCTTCACAGCTTACCCAAAAAACACCTGTAACATATTAGAATTAACCAACAAGCTAATTGCATATTAATATGCCAACCCATATTCTTTTCATCATCATAATCTATAAGTTTACTGTCATAAACAGTTCTTACACGCAATTGCCTTTTAACCGCTGAGATCAAAGGCGGTCGTTGAAATAGTGCACCGCGTAGTTTCTCCAAACCTTGAATTACTTTTACAGGTCCACCATCAACAGTAGAATGTAATTTAAAAACAGCAACGTATTCTTTGCCAGCGCCTTGCTGTGATTTAACCAACCGAGTAGCTCGATCAATACAGACAATCAAGCAGCCTAAAAAATGTGTACCTATATTTCTGATACATCAAAATAAATATAATTTTGATGTTAAAAAATACAGGATGAAAGTACCTGTTACTTTAGGATCAAGTGTTCCAGAGTGGCCTGTTTTTTCCACTTTAAGAATACGTTTAATCCATGCAACTACTTCATGGCTACTAGGATTACTTGGTTTATCAAGATTAATACAGCCAGTTCGAACATATTCTATAATGTCACGTTTAAGAGGCGATGATCCAAACGGTAACGGAGTGTAGTGGTTTGTGCGCACATTTAGGCGATCAAAGTTCTAAATCATAAAAGAAATATTACTTATAAATTTACAAAGTAACCTAAGTAATAAAATTCACTATATAAACTCAAAATTAATAATATGTTCTTTTAATAATATGCAACAAACAAAAACATTAAAACTGCTGTCCATAGAAAAGCCCCACCCTGCCAACAAAAATTATTTCTTTAAAAAAAATGTTCAAGCAGGGACTGCAAATTTCAAATGTTGTTCTGTATATTTTATTATTAAGTAGCAGGCTTACGTTCTTTTCCATGTCTTATATGATAATTTAATTACAGTTAATAACAGATGACTGCAATCGAAGTCAAGCAGTGCTTCAAAAGAAGTGTACTTAGTAGTGATGTTACGTATTGAAATATTCTGGTATAATCAGGTTTCAATCAGTCAGGATTTACTATAGTCTGATTAAAAAATTTCAAAATAAATTTAATTTTAATTGATAATTTTAAAATAAAATTTAAAAATTGGTAAAAACAAGAAATATAAAAATACAAGTGTAATATACGAGAGTTGCATTTAAAAGCATAAGCGAAACTAAAGCTGATACTTTAATAGTTACTTATGTACCAAGTCAGTAAAGTGATTTTTTATTAAACGAGTTTGAGATTATGAGCCAAGCGGGTGAAGCAATTGAGGCAAGTAACAGGCAAGTTCGATAAAACCATTTTATTGATGTGGTGCATACAAACTTTTATCGCCAACCGTGAAAATTTAACATTTATAAAAATGGAGATAAAGTTTATAACATTTTACTATCACAAAGTAAACAGATATAGAAATAACAGCGAATACAAAACAAATCTACTTATTTTTTGTTATATTAAATGTGAACATACACAACCTGACGCACTATAAAAATTTATTCTTGAAGACAAAGGAGTCTGAATTGAAAATGTTTGAGGATTATTATCTATGTACAATTTCTAAACCGTTAGTAGAATTAGCATTGTCAGTTTGACCTTTGCCTAAAATTGCCTTTGCGATTTTCGTTTTACTGAGCACAGATTTCTCAACATAGAACTCTGCAATCGCATCGTTTTTCCATATTCCGTTATGTTAAAAATTTTCCTTACCGTCGCCCACATTGGCAAAGAGAGTAGCAAACGTTTAATGAAAACAATGTCCCGTATAAAGTGATGGTCCTGGCAAATGCAGATAGTTGGCAATTTTACTTGATATACTTCCAAAAGTATGGATTCCAACTGGCTAGATTGTGTATTTGCCATTTCTATAGGTTAGGAAAAATCGATCGTGGGGCATCTGTTTAGGATGCAAGCTAAATATTTGTTAAATAATTCTATGGATTTTACTTTTCTTTCAAATTCGAAAGTGATCACAAATAATCAAGGTCTGTTGATCTTTATTTTATTTATATGAACAATTAAAATTGTTTCTTTGTGGTCCATGTCACTTACTTTTAAATTCAAAAGTTCAATACATCAAGTCCCAGCAACGTCAAACACAACACAAATCGAAGATATTACTACATCAATATCAAATTGATTTTGAAAAGTTTGCATAAATTATCTTCGCCATCAAGTAGATTTCATCAGGTGCATTCAGTAAAAATTGAAGAATTTATTCTTGTGTAAGAGGTTTGTACTTTTTTGGGATGATTTCTTACCTTTTAATTTAAAAAAATCGAAAGTTTTTTTATTTACTAATACCAACATCATTTGCTGCTAAAAGGACTGTTTTTACCATGGAATAATATGACCACAGCGATGAAAGAGAATACCTTTTGATAAATCAGAAAAATAGACCAGTAAAACGTTTTTAACTGTATTTTTTAATTCCATGTTTGTTGCACCATTCTGTGAATAAGTTATATTGGCAATTATTGTATTTTTTCACTGATTTATGTGATAGAATTTTAAAAGACATTTCTAAGAACTTCTTCTAATTTCAGGCGGCGAGCACTAAATGCCTTCTTCCATTATTTTCTATAAATAATAAGCCACAAAACTTTTACTGTAGAAGCTGTGACAACGACAAAAAATTTCTGTTTAATGTGATATAGTTATTGCCATGTTGATCAATATTTGCTTGCGGCAGATAAAATGTTTGATTTTTACAATAAGATAAAGTGTTTGTTTACTTCTGAAAATCACTATGGTAATGTATGGCTATATTGATGGTTGGCGATAAAGACAGTTATACAAGTGTTTCACCCATTAATTTTTATTAGGTCTCATAAAATTCAAAGGAAAACTCAAAATTGCAATTTTCTAGAATACACTTGGAAGATGCCAGGAGATATAGGAAGATATCAAATAGATTACATTCTTGTTAGACAACGGTTTAGGAATCAAGTAAAAGACTGTAGAAGCTACCCAGAAGCAGATATAGATAGACACTGACCACAACATCGTAATTATGAAGGCCGCCCTTAAATTTAAAAATTTGAATAAAAGGAACAGAAAAGGGTACTTAGACTTTGAGAACCTTTATACAGATATCCAATCCACGAAAGATTTGAAAAAAAAAGTCAAATGAATTGCTGAAAGATATCGGGAAAATATCTGATACTAAGGAAGTAGAAACAGAATGGAATAATATTAAATCCAGCTTAGACATGGCGGCCAGAGATATTCTAGGATATACACAAAAAGAATATAAGAAACCATGAATAACAAAGGATATCCTAAATCTAATAGAAGAAAGACGAAAATGCAAAAACAGATCAGATGAAACAGGAAAATAAAGATACAAAGCCATAAAATGGGAAATTATTCACAAATGCAAGAAAGCTAAAGAGCAATGGATTGATGAAAAGTGCAAAGAAGCACAAATTAAGATGGAAATTCCAATCACCTTGTATAAAATCAGCAACCAGCCACAATCAATAAAAGGAAACTCATTCTGCAATAACTTAAAAACATTAATCAAAATTAATAATTTTGGAAGTTATTCAATACATTTAAAACATTCTCATGCACCAAAGCAAATACAAATCACATGTATAAACTAAAAGGAAGCTAATTCGGTAATAACTGAACCACATTTAGTAAAAAAAATTATTCTGGATGCAACCCAATTCATTTTAGAAACATTTAACACATTCATAAACTCCTACTAAAAACAAATTAGGCATGTTTAAACGTGAAACAAATCTCCTTAAAACTCAATGCATTGCGTAAGGAATAGAAGATAAAAAAACGCATAAAACAAACTTTAGAAAAACGCATTAAGATACAGATATTGGGGCAAAATGCGTACGTGACATTAGGAATGTAGAAATCGCCACATTTTTTGTAAAGCCCGGCATGGCTAAACAAAATATGGAAGCACAGTTCTGGTATACGTGCAGAATTAAATGGAAAATTTAATAAATTCCTGTACAAAATTATGTCTACGTGATGTTTCAAGCATAAATTACGATACTTGTTAGCAGATCCCAATACAAAATTATGTCTATGTGCAAAGTTAAATGCATAGAGTAAGCAATTTTGAATAAACCCAACAGGTTAAGCGATAGAAGGGCACGAACTTGTTCTATAAAGGAACATAAACTAATAAGATGCATTCATTCCATTAACAATGCACGGTTGTACCAGTCTAGACAAATTTATTACGTGAGTCTGAAATTAACTGAAGTCAAAAGTGACAAAATTAAATAACGTAAAGAATTCAAGTAAAAATTAGTAAAAGTTCGTGAAGTTCGTGTTAGTAAAAATCTGCCGTTAGTATTAAAAACATAAGTCTAAATTTAATTAATGTAAACATAATCTTTAACATTTATTAATTTGGGGCTCTAAGTAATCATCTAAGTAATGTTCTACGAAATGATCTAAGTAATTAAGAATATAAGTAAGGATCTAATTAATTATCTGAGTGATGATGTTAAACTAAATAAGCAACTAAAGAATTCACTAAAGAACGTCTACAAGTTATTGGAAAACTGTAAATTACTGGGTTAAAAGCCAAACTAAGGGTCAACGACTGGAACTAGCAATCGATCTCATTCAACAATCTTCCATAGGAGTCAACAGAAAGACACAAGGTCAGAATATAATTTTATAATTTCTTGAATGTTGCATGTCTTATATTTCATAAGCGTAAAACTCACATGTAATATAGGTAACTTTTGTGTAAAAGGTCAACAAAAAAACTTTAATTGGTACGTAAAAATTATGTTAAAAGGGGAATAGTTTTTTTGAGCGTTCGACGAATCTTTCAATATAAAGCAATTATTTTTGCTGGCTTTAATTGCTTAAAATTTGGTAGTGAACAAATTTAACAAGAATATTTATTTTCATTTGATTTAAAAGTTTTTTATAGCTAACGATACTACAAGGACATATAGTTATAAATTGTACATTTTCTTAACCTACTATACAAAATTTGGTGAATTTTGTTTGTCTTATTCAGGTATATGAAGTGTTAGAGGGGAGTGAATAAATATTCTCTGTTATCATATCGTCCTTCACTCTGTGCAGGGTATAACTGAGCTAATCAAGGCTTAAATTTGTGTTGATTTTAAAATTAATTTAGATAATTTAGAGGCACAGAGAGGTGGCAATCAGCAAAGCAACTGAGCATTTAAATACACCAGGACGTTCGGTGATATCGTAGCAATATATATCATCTGATTGATGACATTCCTATTTTACTTTTGCTATCTTATAGAAGTTCTTTCGTAGAAGAAATTTTAACAATTCGGTTATGTGAAGTAAAAGTATTTTTCACAGTTGTAGCAAACTTATAAGCAAAATCCAGTTCAGCAGTAAAAGTATGTTGGTCTTGGCTACGGGATACGAAATTATCGGCCAAAATCTTTTCCGGTTCAACTTCAAACATTCGTTCTTTAATTCTTGTAAGGAGCGAACGGTAGGCAAATGGGTTCTAAAAAAGGAGCAAGGTTACGAAGCAAAATAGACAATTAATCATCCTCATTTAAAGAACCATCCCAATGAAACAGGGCCATCATACACGTGGAATAGTTAGTATAATGCTTTCTTATGAACCCTGTCTATTACAGATATGTTAGACACTCTTATCTCACAATCAGTCATTTTGAATACGAATAACAAAAAATGGTAAAAAGTAAGTAAATGAATGCTAACCATAACTCGATAAAAGCTCAAAAAAATAATTGCGAATACAGTACAATTTAAAATATATCCAACAGAAGAAATTGAAATCCTAACACACCTAATCGGTATAGTGCATTCGTTTTAACTTCCGGAACACTAATGGGATAGGAGCAACCAAATAGAAACTAGCAATAGGAATAAGGTGCCAGAATTATTGACGAAAACACAAGTCCAATAATCGGAAAGAAACAAAAATTAAAGGAAACTGCCGTGTAATGCAAAAAAAACAAAATTTGAGAAAATTGAACCCACACAAGAAGTAAAGAAAATCGATCCCAAGTGAGGAACACCAAAACGCTGAAAGAGAGAAAAAAATAAATGCCAAAGGACTGAGAGAAAAAAAAATATACAGCAAGGCTAAGTCAACCCGTCTAAATATCGGTTCGAACGTAAAAAAAAAAGTAGCATCAGGCCGAAAAAAGCGGGTAATGTAGGAAATTAGGCGGTAACAAAAAATCGGGCCAAAAGTTAAACAAAACAAAATCGGAGCCCCATGTCAGGGCATCAAAATTTATGCTACATACATCAACGTAACCGGAAGGACAATGAAAGAATGACCGGCGAGTAGGCAGGGTTATACGGGACTACAGAGCATACCATAATAAAAAATATTTACAAAAAAAAAACTAATTAGAAAAACATGTTACAAAAGAAAAAGAAAACCAACCTGTGAGAAAATATTTTTCTTGTTACAAAATATCCTAAAGGATTTACAGTACAAAAATTTTCACAAAATCAATAAATACATTCCTGATATTGTTTTACAAATTATGAAGGATTTTCACAGTACAAAAAAAAGTGGAAGCAAAATGATTAATACGTTCCTAAATTCCCGATGACTAATTTAAATGGCAACGTCTCAGATGCACATTAAACCAGAAAAATTTAAACATAAACTAGAATGGACCGCCTTCAGTACTGCTATATTTACAATTATTAAATCATTATTACTTTTAATGGATAAAAAAAGGTTTACTTACATATATATGGTAATTACAGGTAACCTTCTGCTGTGTAATATGCCAAAAATTGGCATTGCACACTTTTTAATTTGTGAGTGAATTCGCGCCAATATTTTAAAAATAGACTTGTGCATTTCTGTAACTTCGAACAGTTGCGTCGGCACAAGAGAATGCGAAGATGTGGAGTGAGGAAGGAAGTGCGCGATTTCCGACACGACGGGGATTATTAGCGAACGAGACGTCGAACAGTGAGATTTAACTGTGTCTTTTTTGTCTTTTCTTTCAGAATGTAGGTTTCCATTTATCTCTTGCCCTATCGTATCTCTGACTTCACCTTATTCCTTCCGTCCTGCCTACAAACAAAGAAGAGGGAAGACAAAACAAATCTGGTTTCAACGACGGCGTAACCCTGAACCACACCCAACAACAACGAGATCAATGGAAATGTATATGGCTCCTGCCGCAAGAATAACCACAAAGTCGTGAAGAGCTCCACATTTTTTAGTGAGTACATTTTATCTTTTTCTTTACGGCGCCTCTTGTATCACTGTAAACAATTTGGTATGTGATACAATTTGATACGCAATTATGACGCTTTATTGTGCAATATTATGTACGTTTTAGTATGTGTTGCCAACTATCGTAGTGGCTCTGACATGCGCGCGCGGGACTATAACGGTTATACCCTAGACCAGTGTTTCTCAACCTTCTTGGACCAAACGCCCCTTTTGTAAGACCCGCTTTTTAATTCGCCCCCCTATAAATTTTAACAGATAAAAATTGTGCGATAATCCCTAATATAAGGTAGATTTGGCTTACATTAGGCGTTAGTAAGATATATCCAAAGAAATTTGAAAGGAACAATAGTAGAATAACATTTATTAGTTAGAAATTTAATTTAATTTACAAAAAAAGTAAGATACATAAAGTAATGTGTTTTAATTTTAACATAACAAAGAAATAATAAACTAAATGAAATTTTAATGAGGACCTTGAGGTTGGTGATCTTGACAAAGTTTAATAATATTGGGTTCTAATTTTGACAGATATAATCGTAAGTCACCTTGTTGGCAAATGTTGAGGCGATTTCTTTGCTTAGTCAGCATTTGAGAAACCTCACTAAAACCCTTTTCCACTAGGTATGACGTTGGAAATGCCATGATTAATAGTCTTATTTCTATTCATAGTCTCTGAAATGTGTTAGTACAGCTAATTTTTATCCAAAATTCTTCTAAAGTACTATGTTCAAATGAATCTTTCGCTACTACATTTGCCTGCAAATCTATTAATATTTCTTGAATGTGCGAAGGAGCATTAGTAGGATCAGCACTAAATGGATTAATAACCCAATCAGGAATATGAATATTTTCAACATCTTTAAACCGAAGTTTCATATCTACAATTAGGCTTTCCAAATGCTTATAATAAACTGTAATATTTTCGTCCTATACAATTATATTACTTAAACAGGGAAATAAAGAAAAATCTTTTCTACCCATGTTATTTTTATAGAGACTTAATTTATTTATAAAACCAATAATTAAACTTTTCACTTTAATTATGGTCACATTGTTTCCTTGCAGTTTCAAAAGTAATTCATTTATTTTTGCATATATATATATCTGCCAAATAAGCTATGTCACTCTTTAAAACAGATATCTCCATTGGAAAATTATAATTTGTTGATTCTAAATAACTAATGACTGTATCAAATAGGTTGAACATTCTTCTGAGGCAACTTCCTTTAGATAGCCACCTGACCTCCGTGTGCAATAATAGGCGCTCATTTTCTTCATCATTTTCATGGCAAAGTTGCCGAAACAATCTATCATAGAGTGGGTGTGCTTTTATTTTGTTAATTATTGATTTTACTAAATTCATTGTTTCATGTAATCTCCCGCCAATGGATTTGGCAACCAAGTGTTGCCTATGAATTATACAATGAATTGTAAAGATATTTGGATTTTCTTCCTTCAACATGGTTATAAAACCACAATGACATCCTACCATCAAAGAGGTACCATCCGTTGCACAGGCCAATATATTTTTCAAAGGAATTTGTTTTTCATCAAAATACGTTTTAAAACATTCATATATTGATGTGCCTTTCGTATCAGTGACTATTTCTGCAGAATAACATTTCTTCGACGATTTTTGAATCCTTTATGTATCTAACATAAGCCATTAATATTGCATCACTATCCTATACACTACTCTCATCCAACTGTATAGTGAACTCTCGTGTTTGGAGATCCGCAATTAGTTGATTTTCAACATCATTGGCCATTTCATTAATCCTTCTTGATATGGTATCATTACTTAATGGAATCATTGACAAAATATTGGCTGGATCTGTTGAAGTCATGGTAAGAACTTCCTTTATAACCGGTAATAATAATTTCTCTCCAATATTATGAGGTTTCGCATTTTGAACGATTATACGTGAAATCTTATATGACACCTCCAATCACTTATTTATGTTTGTGATTGCTGTTTTGAATACATCGATTATTTTATTTCTTTTGGTAAACATCGTTTTTAAATTTTCGAAATATTCAATGTCTTTGTCCTACTTGTCGGGATGTTTTCTTTTTAAATGTTTAATCATCCGGGATGGTTTCATTGCTTCATTAGAAAATACCTGATTGCACAGCAAACACATTGGAAGTTGGATATTTTGTGGCAAAGAAATAAAACCAAACTTTACATATTCAACAGAATATTGCCGGCATTTATTTTTCTGGGACATTTTTAGAGGTTGATCTGTAATTCAAATTTAAAAAAAAATCAGTTTTAAATATATAAAAAATAAGTAAAATTGAAAATATTTATTTACTCAATGGGTACAGGAGAACTGCCATATGGGTACCACTTAATTTCAAATGCGATTTATTAATTATTTAGTAATAATTTATAGGAATATTATAATTTGAAACCAATCTATAACTACCGAAGTTGCTAATTGACCACAATTTTTTAATTATTATTGATAAATATTTGTGATATAATCATTTTTCCAAGACAATGCATACAGTATGCTTTCGGACACCAGTATCCTAAAGCATATCTATATGAAAATAGTACTTCTCGAATAAGTTTATATGTAAGTAAACCATTTTATTTACAAAAATACATCTTATAAAGAAAGCTCAGAAAACTCACCTGATTTCTTCAATCTCTTATAATTCACAACAAAACAATTATTGTAACGGAATTTTTGTTCCTACTTTATCGATTTAATTAGAACTTACAATATAAAGTCTTTGTTTAGAAATAAATGACCTAATACGCATTAGGTGACCAGTATGCATATGGCAACTCTCTCCTATAAGTAATAATTAACTTACCTATGATATACGGAACAAAATGAAATACGTTTATTTTAAAAATAATGCAAATATCATATATGGCGAGAGCACAACAGATCACATAAAAATTCAAATTTAATAATACTCATTACTGACTGCTCGACTAAATGATTGAAATCGTTGCACACGCAAAGCGAATCTAAGACATGCGCACTAGGGATTGCAATACCGGACTGTACGATGCAACTTTGTATTCACAGTCCAATTAATTTTGACTGTTAGGGAGACATATAAAACATTGAATATACATTGTAGCAATTAAATACCAAAGGATAACAATATTGTTTTACAAAATGTTTTATTCGCTTCTTTCGCAACGCAATATAAAAATGCAGCGGCCCATCACTGAAAGCGGGTATTTAAAATGATTTCGCCCACGCAAAATGACTACCCCCCCCCCAAGCGTATAGTCAAATAATCGCCCACTGTAAGTTTTCGATCGCCCCCCCCCCCGGGGGCGATATCGCCCAGGTTGCGAATCACTACCATAGACTATAACAGTTACGGCACATGTACTATAACAGCTGTCAGAATGCATTCTCAAAGCAGGACTAGGTAACAATCTTTTACCTAAAAGGAAGTGGTGATGGTTGCTTGACCAACTTTAATATTTTTAATCTTTTTATATGTTTTTCTTACATAAGTCAGCCTTCAAAACAGGTTTGAATTTTTTTTATCTCGTTCCATTTTGGAGATACGGCCATTTTTGTTTGGCCATGCAGGCTAATTTTGACGGTTACAATCATTAGCGATAAATTAAATATCTCCAGACTGATGAATGCTACAGTAATGGGATTTGTGCTATTCTTTTTAGAAAAGTCCATTTTACAATTTAGGCCCTTACAGTTTAAAGTTTTAATCTAACATAAGCAGATCAAAAACAACCAAAGTTCATGATCAAATTTTAACAAATTCGACTTTTTAAGGCTGAAAATTTCAATGAAAGAATAAAATACCCAAGCTAATATCTGTATGACTATAAGATATAATAAGAAACTTACCAATTTTAGAGAAAGAAGGTTAAAATATGTCTCCCTCGATTTTATATAATTTTTCAAAAAACCTAATTTTGAAATTTAGAGACAATAACTCTGGTAGGGGAAAATATAAAAATCTGAATTTTTTACACACGATGCACCTTTATGATAGTAAACTACTGTAAAAGTTTCAATCTTGGTATTTGATCCTGAAACAAGTTATGAAGTTTTAAAGTTTAACAAAACTCTTATTTAAAAAAAGAACGTGTATTTATTATAAACAAGAATTGAATGACTGAAGTTCACATATATAATGTTCTTAATTATTCTCTTTACAATAAATGCCCATTTAGGAGCATACTTATTTCTTCTGAAAGATTTTGAAAGAGACTGTATGATCTTCCTGTCACTGTTGTTAGTTCTAGCACCGTCAATTTTCTTAAAATGTTTGAAATTGGTATCCAAACTCGATCACTTGCAGACTTTTTCAAAGATGTGCGTGGTCCTGCAGGGTGATAAAAGTGAACATAGACATCATTATGTTCTAGTCTGATTTGCTCGATCTGAGCTAACCATCACTGTCCATCATATATACAGGCAATAGTGTTATTAACTTCGAGACTTAAAGGTAGGATTTTAGCGATGCAGTGATCCTCGTATTTGGCAGTTTCTGAAGTTGTATATCACCTAATTGTGTTTTCTCCAACAGCATAGTATCTATGGAATTTTCTCGTTCCTCTGACCCGCAATGTATTTTCAAATATTGGTCTAAGTTTTTCCTTGGGTGTAATAATATCCTCCTCTTTAACAAGGAAATAAGTTATGCCTGTAATATGTTCTTTGCAAAAGCAAACACCTGGTCTACATTTAGGATTTGGTTTAAAGTTGTCCTTTGTAAACTAGCTTTCGTCACTGCACGTTTAGCCCCCCCCCCTCGTGACATGCATTTTTCCATGGCAAGAAGCAAAGAAATGCCACTCAGTTCCCAGACCAAAATCTTTCTTTTGATTGCAAATTATACCTATTTTTATACTGGCTTCCACTGCCATCTGAAAAGTAAAACTTTTCTACTTTAGGCAGTTTGCCCTTATATAGTGGATCACTTTCGTTTGAAAGGCATGTACAACAGTCTATTGTGCTCCAAATAATTACTTAAAACACAAATCAAATGACTTTTCACCTTACCATCTTCGTTCTTAAAATATATAACAAATGGATGCACTGTTGCTTGCTCATTTACCCAATGGTAACCTTGTATTTCATCCTGGATAACGTAGGTGAAATTATCTGCAAAGTTTTCTGTCTTATTCTTCAAAAACTGTCCTTGAATTTTAGAAATGTAATGGTGACTCTTCAGATTTTCTAACTTTTCAACTAGCGATTTAGAATATTCTTCTTGAGATTTAATAATAGTAACCATCTCTGATCTATCAGTTGTGACCCACTGCTTAAACTCAATATGATCTGTAAGATCCTCTTCCGAATCCCTAAATAGTTCTAGTACACATTCTTTTCCAGGGCAACTTTCACACAAACCCAACATACAATCATAATTGTTTACGTCACAAACTAATAAATCAATCAATTCATTATAGTCAACATTCAGCTTTGCACAATTGATCATTAATTTCACATTTTGATGGTATACACACATGCATACAGAGTGGCTACCTGAAGCTCCTGCCAAAATACACTACTTTGGACGCAGTTCACAAAACTTGGATCTGCCTATTTGACATTCTGGATGTGATTTTTTAAACGCCACATATAATTCATTGAGATTGCAAAGAACTAAACGTATTTGTTGAACTAATTTTTTTCCATTAACTATCATTTTGGTACACTCTTTTTTACCGGAACACATTCTACTATTCTCGTCATTTTCAAAAAACTTATACTTTCTCCAGTTTCTTCATCAATGGAGGCTCCTTTCTATTTCCATAATAAAGGCAAAATGCCTTGTTCTTTTATCAGATTTCGTGTAAGTCTAATCAAATGCTCTGACACTTGGAATTCTCGAGCAATCTTTTCTTTTGACCATGAACTAGGAAGCAAGCTAATGAATTTCACTTTTTCCTCCTTAGAAGCTATTAAACACTTTTCCTTTAAATTTTCAATCAAATCAGAATATTCTGGGCCTAACATCTTTTTGTACAGGAACAGTGTTATTTTCAGTATAATCAAAACACAATTCCAAATTCTTTGTAGTTTTTCACTAGCTTTATGAACTTTATTCTCAATGGCTGATTGCCTCTTCTCGAAAGTTAGCTTTCTTAATTTGCACGCTGCAGATAGTCCTAACAAAGAACAAACTGAATCTACTTTCTCCTGGATTTTCTCAAGAGGAACATAATTATCTGAATGATCAGTATCACTGGAAACTTTAGATTGTGTCTAAAACAAATAGTTTTTCATAACAGTTTCGACAAAGGGACTGTCCCGGGACTAATTTATCAATATATTCATGAGCTTTCAATAACAACAACTGGTATAATTTAATCTCTCTCAAATCAGAAGTAATTCGTTTCTTGTGAACTTTTAAAGGATCCAAACAGGATTTCTCAAAAAGGTGATTATATTTTAGAAGATATTTTTTCGTGGTACTCACAAATTAAAATAATATCGTTACTCGCTCTTAATTTTAAAAGTTTTTGTTGAACATCATCAAACTCATTAATATGTTTTAATTTTTTATACGCTAAACCATAACTTGTTTTATGGCAATGTTCATTAATTAATTGTCCAACAGAACACAGATCGTCCATTTTAAGGTAGGTAATAATAACAAATACTCAGAGTAAAAGTAAAATGAAGAAATAATTAATAAACACGGGTAATTAATAAAATAAACTTGAATTAACAAAAGACACAACACATTAGAAAACAATCTGCACTCTAACAGACTGTGGCACTTGCTGAACTTCAATGAGCAGATAAGTTTCACTATCAGATAATGGTTTTTTTCATAACCGAGTGATAGGTTATTTTACACTTGAGTTATATCAACATTACAGAAAAGTATTGTATCTAATTTGAATATTAAGACAAATGCATGAACCAGGTTCATTAAAATATCTTAATTATTAATCGTTTGTTAAACCACTACTAATACTCCACTAAATAATGTTTAGCTATATACTACTTAAAATCAAACAAAAGAATTTTATAGTTATTGATAATGTGACCAGGCGTACTGCTTTGAGCAGTACAGTACTGCTTTGAAATAATCTGTACTTCCTGTTTTTCACGTTTTCTGTGTGTTGTACTTTATTGTACTGCTTTGAGCAAATGACCGGGTATCATTATACTAATAATTAAAAATTGATAGCTTGATTTTCTCTACCTATAATACTATTTATAAAATGCATTGTCCACGTTTGCATACATCTTATTTTTATTTCACGCAACACAGTGACGGTAGAGAGAGCTTTGCACTGTATCAAATCCAAATCCGATTTTCTGTCTGGTTTGTCTTTGGTCGGCTACAAAGCATAGCAAGCAACGCTAGAAATTGTGGCGTGCATTCGTATCATTGAGTTTAAATGATACAATAGTTTTACGTATTTATTTAGTAATCCGTTGGTTCACGTATTAGCTGTATTAAAACTGCTGCTGCACATAAAAATTGCAATAAATTATAAAATTTGTGTTTTTATTTCTGTGCCTTAATTTGGAGGTATGAATAGCATTATATTGCTCCTTGTTTGCATAATTATTATTATTTAGTTTTTACTCACAGGCGTTGCTTGTAGTGATGTTTAAAAGACGAAAAAACCACTTGAATAACAATTTAAAAATGGATTTCCCATTCCTTATTCAAGCAACGAAAAATAACGACACCCTTGTAAAATGTACAATTTGCCGGACTGAGTTTAGTATCGCTAACGGTGGTAGGGCATCTATAACAAAACACAGCAATTCCGATAAGCATAAATCTTGCCTTGATGCAGCTGCTTCATCGTCCAAAGTCACAGATTACATGCGAAATGTCACTTTTGGGTTGAATTATAAGAAACTGGCAGTGTCACAAGGTACTTTTGCCAATCATACAATTTGTCACAATACTACCATAGTATGGACTGCACCTCAAAAATATTGCGTAAACTTTTTGATAGTAATTTTTATTGTGCACGAACAAAGTGTGAAGCTATAGTGGTCAATATTTTTCAACCTTACACATTTGAATTGTAACAACGAGATTTAAATAACGCGAACTTTGTTGTAATTCTGTGTGATACTTCAAATCATAATGAAATAAAAATGTATCCCATTTTGGTCCAATATTTTAGCTTCGAAACTGGGATACATACGAAACTTTTGAGTTTGGGGTGTATAGCCGGAGAAGCATCGGAACTTTTATCTGTTTACATTCAAGAGAAAATCAATCCCTATAATTTAAGTTCCAAGGTACTTGTATTATCTGCGGACAACATCAACACAAATTTTGGCGGGCTCAGTAGGAAAAGTCAAAATAACACACATAAACGATTAATGCAGCTTCTGAATAAAAATATAATTGGATTTGGCTGTAACGCTCACATATTATCAAGCACAATAAATACAGCATCGAGTTTGATAGTTATTGATGTAGAAATAATAATCTTCCAAATTTATCTATATTTCCATCGATTTACAGTCAGAGTTGCTACTTTCAAAAAATTTTGCGAAGAGGCAGAGACAGACTATAGGAAAATTTTGGGATATTCTAAAGCAGGGGTCGGCAACCTGTTTGTCCTTAAGGGCGCAATACTAAATTTGAAAATCACCGAGGGCGCATATTTTACAGATAATCAACAGGTATAAATAGGCATTAAAAAAACAGATTTTTATAACTTTATTTTGTTGGTGTCACACATAATGATACATATAATTCAGTGTGAAACTTGGGTGTCCATATTTTCAGCTAATTTCTTATAATTGAGGATATATTTAGAGTTCCCGGTCCTTAAACAATTATCTAAATGTGAGTCATTAAGCTTTGTTCGGTATTTTGATTTCAAATATTTCATATTTGAGAACAAAGACTCGCAATTGTATGTTGTTGCACAATATGAATAAATTTTTAGCACACATTTCCTTAAAATAGGATCCTTATTTTCATCGACTAAGTTCCAAAACATTTTATCATTACTATGCGCTTTTAAAATAATATCACTTTGCAAGTTTGTTATTTCTAATTCTAGGTCTTTGATATTATGAAGCTCGAAATACACTGAAACTATTTCAAGGACATCATCTTCAGTAACATTCAATGGATTTATGAAAAATCTTAGAACGGGTTCTAATGCTGCAAAATCTTCAAATCTAGAAGAAAACTCTTCTATTAGCTTAGCTATAATTTCTAAATATGATGTAGCAGTAAAATTTTCATTATTCAAATTTAAACTCTCAACAGTATATTTTATATTTGGGAAATGTGATAATAATTTTTTCAATAGATGGGATTTCAACAACACTAACTTGCATTTGAATGCATTTACTGCACTAATCATGTCAGCGATATGCTGATTTTTCCCTTGTATTTTTAAATTTAATTCATTCAACTTTACTGTTATATCTGTCAGAAATTCGATTAGCCAATCCTTATTTTCTAATTGCTCGTAAAATTTGCCTCTTGACGCAATAAATGCCTTTATTTGTGGCAAAAGCATGATAAACCGCTCAAGTATTTTACCTCTGCTCAGCCACCTCACTTCAGTATGTAAAAGAAGATCTGTGAACTGAACGTCCTCATCTTCTAAAAGTAATTTAAACAATCTGTGTTGCATAGCTCCCGATCTTATGGAATTAATAATTTTTGTTACTATCGTAAATACGTGTTGAAAACCGATTGTTTTTGCGCATAACATTTCCTGATGTATGAGGCAATGATAAGAAATAAATTACGAGAATAAGGAATCCTGTCTACATAAGGCAATAAATCCTTTTTTCTTATCAGTCATCGCTGGTGCCCCATCTGTTGTAATTGACGATAACATTTGTACAGGTAATTTTACATGTTATATACTTTTTAAAAGTAGAAAAGATATCTTCACCTCTGGTGCTTCCCTTTAATGGCAGAACTTTAAGGAATTCTTTTTTTGTTGTAAGATCAGAAAATACCATCTTCACGCAAATTGCTAATTGTGATATATTTGTCACGTCTGTCGATTCATGCATCTGTAGCGAAAAGAAAATACAATTTTCCATATCATTTGCTAATTCTGCCTCCAAATTCTCCGCAATTACTTCAATTCTTCTAGTAACAGTTCGTGCTGATAATTGCAACGTGTTTATAGCTGAAACTATTTCCTTTTTATTTTTAAACTCTTCAAAAAGTGAATCAGCAGCTTCTAACATGGCTTCTTTCACTAATTCTCCATCTGTCAATGGTTTTTTATTCTTAGCTAGCAAATGCGATATTTTATATGACGCAATCGTTGCTGCTTTATGTTGTTGCAGTGGTTTAGTAAAAAAACTTTGCTGGTTAGTTATTGAAGATTTTAAAGAAATAATTTTTTTTCTTCTAATTTCAGAGTTCATTGGACAGTCACTATCAAAATTGGTATGAACGGTCTTAAAATGTCGTTCAATATTACTTTTCTTGGGAATCGCAACACTATTATTACACAACAAACAAATACACTTCCCTTTGTAATCAACGAAACAATATAGATGTTCCCATTCATAGTTAAAATAATATGTTCTTTTTCTTTTACATTTATCCATAAAGGGTTTTGAAAGAAAAGAATTATTTCGGATTACGTGGTAGTTTTAAATGCACTGTCTACGCGTGGTCTATTCGAAATACGATCACTCACTAACAAAAAATACGTGCGTGTTATTAGATATGCTCAAAGGTTGGCAAACTGCTAATCTATGCACAATCCTAAACTCAACTGACTACTTGCTGTATATCGCCGTTTGACAAGAGTAAGTAAATCGCTCTGGCTATCATACATTTACATTAGTCCAGCGAGGGCGCATTAAAAATCGATCGGGGGCGCCATGGCGCCCACGTGCGCCGCGTTGCCTACTCCAGTTCTAAAGTAAGGTGGTTGGCACTTACACCAGCAACTGAACGCATTCTTCAATTATTCAACCTTTACTGTCTTATTTTTTAAGCATCGATAAATGTCCTAAAATGTTAAAAGATTTCTTTCTAAACGATTTGTCAGAAATTACGTTATATTTTATACGTAGTCGAGCAGCTATACTTCATAAAACTATTGAAAAAATAGAACAATCTAATGTGTCTGCTATAAAGGTAAAAATTGTTCTAGATGATTTAATAGATTAAATACAAGCAAGATATAACGATGATTTTATTCCAATAATTTTGACTCAAAAACTCAACCAGATTGAAGAAGAAAATCCAGGAATTAAGGTCACATTTATTAAGGAAATTAGAAATTTTTATAAAAACTGTCTTGAATATCTTATAAAATGGACGGAAAATTTTAACGAATTAAATATGTTTAAATGGGTACTATATTAAAAAATCATATTGAATGGGAAGAGGTTACAAGAACAGTTCTATACATGGTACAAAAGCATAACGTAATCATAAACTGTGATGTATTAGAGACACTTCCACATACATGTATACATATATATAGATATACGAGCCAGGGTAGAAAAATGACGTAAAATAAATGCTCCTAGATTCTCGTGTTGTAATCTTAATTTATATTAACCATTGGAAATCATCGTTCGTATTAATCTCAAGTAACGGTTTACTTGAGGTTGTTCCAGTATTTTATGATAGTCCTACGACTATATTGCAGTGGCGACGAGGTAGAAAAAGTAAAATTTCGAAAGTAAGGTTAATGACAAGAAAAAGCACATTTTTTATAAATTATGGAATCAACGTTGAGGGCAGCTACAGTAACAGCACAGCCAATATTATGTGCAAGTATTGGTACCTTACTCAGTTTTCACAGAGAAGACTGGAGTACCTATGAAGAAATATTGGAACAATATTTTACTGCTAATTTGATTCCCACAGAAAGGAAGGTAGCCGTATTAATCACAGCGATAGGCAGCGAGACCTATAAAACGCTTAAGGATCTTTGCGATCCACGATTACCTAAGAATTTAACGTATATGGAATTATGTAGTATATTAAGAAAACAATTTGCTCCCCCTATTTCTGTTTTTAGGGAACGTATAGAATTCTACGAGCTCAGACAAGGTGCAGGAGAGAGCGTCCGACAGTTCTATGCAAGATTAAAAAGCAAGGCATCTAACTGCAATTTTGGTACGCAGCTAGAAGACTATATCAAGGACAAATTTGTGTGTGGTTTGTTAAAGGGGTCAGTTAAGGATAGAATATTGGACGAAGAGCACACAGTTTCGTTAACAGTTATTGTAGAAATTGCATTAAAGAAGGAAGCAGCATTGCAAACAGCGTTGCCGCAGAAGGTAATACATGAAGTACATAATGTAGATAATAAAAATAAATCACCGAAGGACAAAGGCAGTCATAGTCATCAAGGTAAAAGTGCAGCCTTAAAATGTAATGCTTGTGGTGAACTAAATCACAATTTTGCAAGGTGTAAATACAAACAATATAAATGTAAAATTTGTAAAAAGCAGGGTCATTTAGTTAAAGTTTGTAGAATGGCAGTGGTTAAGCCTAGTCATTTATTAGACAAAGAAGAAATTAATTTTAAAGAAATGTTGTATGTTCAAAGTAATTCTGATATACCGCCTTTAGTGGTAACCATGCTGATTGAAAATAAGCAGGTGCAAATGTAAGTGGATACAGGTGCGTCTATATCTGTTATACCTGAAGCTACTTATATTAAATTATTTAAAAAAGATCACAAATTAAGTAAATGTAATATTCGTTTAAAAACGTATGATGGGTCTTTAATTTATCCAATAGGAGAAATTGTAGTAGAGATGACATGGAATGATATTAAGGCACGTGGAAGATTAGTGGTTGTTAAGGAAGGTTGCAGGCGATTATTAGGGCGTGATTTAATTTCTGTTTTTAATATGGAACCATGTTCATTAAATTTGATAAGTAAGAAGGATTGTCAGGATTTGCAAGTTAATCTATTACTTCAAAAGTATGCTAAATTATTTGAACCGGGATTAGGGGAATATAAGTATGAAAAGATAGATTTAAAATGTTTACCAGATGTTAAACCAGTTTTTATAAAACCCCGAACTATCCCTTTTGCCTTCAAAGAGTTAATAAACAAGGAGCTGGATAGATTAGAAAGGGAGGGCATTATAGAATTGACTAATAACAATTTTTGGGGTACACCATTAGTACCAGTTTTAAAAGGGATAAGTCAGATAAGGTTTGTGCTGATTATAAGATTACGATAAATCAATTTTTAAAAGATGTTAAGCATCCCTTGCTGAGAATCGAATTGTTTAATGCATTACAAGGTGATAAATGTTTTAGTAAGCTCGATTTCTCTAATGCTTATAATCAGTTGGTATTAACCGAGGAGAGTAAAAGGTTGGTTGCATGGAGTATCCACCGAGGTATATATCTTTTAAATTGTTTACCAGTTGGAACGAAACCAACATGTGCAATTTTCCAAAAAATAGTAGAAAAGACATTGCAAGATGTCGGTGGATGATAAATTTTTTAGATGATATTGTTATAACGGGTAAGACTAGAGACGAACATTTCAAGAATTTGGAGTGTGTTTTTCAAAGGTTGGAAAAAGCTGTTTTTAAATTGAACATTGAAAAATATGAGTTTTTGGTTCCTGAGATAAGGTATCTTGGCCATATTATAAATAAACGAGGACTATTTAAAGATCCTGAGAAGGTTAGGGCTATTCGAGAAGTACGTAGACCAAGCAATAGTTCAGAACTGAAAGCATTCTTAGGAATAATAAATTATTACGGGAAGTTTGTTGATAGATTGTCTGAGATTTTGGCTCCATTATATCAATTATTAAAAAAGAATGTACAATTTAAATGGAATAAAAATTGTGAAAACTCTTTTAATCAGGCGAAAAATATAATAAGTAGTGATCAAAATTTAATTCATTTTAATCCTGAATTAACTATTAGATTAGATTGTCATGCTTCAAGTACAGGAATTGGAGCAGCATTGTTACATGTATATCCTGATGGTTCCGAAAAACCTATTTGTTTTGCTTCTCGCTTATTAAACGCCGCTGAAAAGAATTATTCAGTAATTCATAAAGAGGCATTGACAATTTATTGGTCTGTTAAGAAGTTTCATTAGTATTTGATGGAAAAAAATTTTTTTGTTGTATTCAGATCATAAACCGCTTTTGGCTCTGTTTGGGGAACATAAGGGAATTCCTCAGATGTCAGCTGGTCGTCTACAGCGTTGGGCCTTATTCTTGAGAGAATTTGACTATACACTTAAATATATACTAGGTAAATCTAATGAGGGTGCAGACGGACTGTCCAGATTGCCTATAAATGTTAACTATATATCCATTGAGGAAGATAACTGTCATTTTTTGATAGAGGGGAACATACCCATCGATAGCTTCAGTATTAAAAAAGAAATTAGTAAGGATGTTGTCTTAAGAAGGGTTATTCAATACGTTAGGGATGGTTGGCCTGAGGAGGGCGATAGCAAATTAAAACCATATTTTAATAAGAGAAATGAAATTTATATTGACAATAACTTATTGATGTGGGGATATCGTGTAATTTTGCCAGCTAAATTAAAGGAAAAATTTTGAGAGAATTGTATGCGACCCATATGGGTGTTGTAAGAATGAAAGCACTGGCCAGACAATATGTATGGTGGCCTAAACTAAACAGTGATATTGAGGCATTAAGTAAAACTTGTACAGTATGTTTATCTAATTCTAGAAATCCTCCTAAATCTAGTTTAGTTAAATTTGAAGAGTCTAAAAACGTTTTTGATAGGATTCATATTGATTTCTTGGGGCCATTTCATGGTAAAGTGTTTCTATTAATTGTCGATTCATTTTCAAAATGGCCCGAAGTGTATCGAGTGAACAAACTTACGAGCACGGAACTATTAGAAAAGTTAAGAGATTGTTTTTCTCGTTATGGATTACCAAATAAAATTGTATCTGATAATGGTACGCAGTTAGTTTCAGAGGAGTTTAAAACATTTTGTAAAGATAATGGTATTGTTCATGTTACATCACCACCATACCATGCTTCCACAAATGGAGCGACTGAAAATCAAGTTCGTACTTTAAAGGATAATTTAACAAGGTCTTGTATGATGCTTGTAATAGGGGAGTTTCTTTAAGTACGCTAATCAATAGGTATCTGTTTTCTGACCGAAACACACCCCATTGTACCACCAAGGAGTGTCCATCTCAAATAATGTTTAAAAGAAAGGTTAAAACTAGATTGGACTTCATGTGATGTTGCTCGAGATAATCAAATAAGATTCCATCATGGCAAAAGAGACGTTCAGTTTGTGAAAGGAGATGTATGCTATGTTAGGGATTATAGAATAGGAAAAGAAAATGTGTGGAAAAAGGCCGTAGTGTTAGAAGTTTTAGGAGTAAGAAATTATTTATGTAAGTTACTTGAAAAAGAAAATATTATTTGGAAAAGGCATTCAGAGTAAATAGTGAAGTGCGGTTTAGTTGAAGAATCTAAATTGGATATTGAAGTTAGTGCGATGAGCATACACTATACCAAACGTTAGTGTAAGTCTCTGTGAAGGGGTAAATGGAAATAATGAGCCTTTAGTTAAGTCTGAAATGCTTCAGGGAAACAGTGTAGATCTTAATGTTAGTGATAAGGAAAATGATGTAGCCTTAGTAGTAGAGAGTAAAGTAGAGGAAGTAGGAAACAAAATTAGTTGTAATGTTCCTGATAGACCTAGACGCAATATAAAGCCTCCTGATCGCTTGAATTTGTAATTAGTTATATTGTTTGAAAATTTTCTGCAATCTTATGAGGGAGGTCTGTGATGTATTAGAGACACTTCCACATGCATATGTACATATATATATATATATATATATATATATATATATATATATATATATATATATATATACGGACCCGGGTAGAAAAATGTCAGAAAATAAATGCTCCTAGATTCTCGTGTTGTAATCTTAATTTATATTAACCATTGGAAGCCATCGTTCGTGTTAATCTCAAGTAACGGTTTACTTGAGGTTGTTCCAGTATTTTATGATAGTTCTACCACTATATTGCATAAACGATAATGAACTGTTTGACGAATCAACATACATTATATCAAAGAAAAATTAAAGGAATGGTAAGAATGCAATGTGGAAATACATATACGGTGGGTGGAAATAAGTAAACACATGCAAAATGAACACATTTCTATTACAAACTTTAAATTACAAATTGAAGCAACAATGTGTTTACCAGGCATGAATGCAACTATTGAACACGCATTGTCGATGATTAATGATTTTTGGAGCAGCGAAAAATCAAGAATAAACATTGAAACCTTGACGGCAGTAATAGCTGTCAAAATAAAATTAAATTACACGTGCGAGGAGTTTTCAAATATAGTGTGTGATAATGATATATTAACAAAAAATTCATTCAAATGAAAAATATATGTATGTAAAATAATTTATTGTTATTAAATTTAAATACTAATAAATGTTTGTTTATATTGTCCATAGAGTTGTTCAATCGTTACTAGTAAGTTTGTTATTTTTACATTCACATTTACCAGTATAATCGTACTGCTTTGGCATTTGAAAAATCTAGTCACCTTAGTTATTGGTCAATTAATTATATTAACAAAAACAGCAACAAAAACCATGGAAATCATCATATCACTCACTCAAACAACTGAAATCAGCTAAAAGTAAACCCTGGTCCATTAGTATGTGAGGATATTGTCTATTATTATTTTTAATAGACTTAACGCAAACTTATTAATCGGCTTCTAAAAAGATCAGACGATACAAACTAATGTGACTAAATAATAGTAGTGATTATTTTGCATTTCTTATATATACAACAATACTAAATTAAAAATACCTCCAGAATTATGTAAGTTACAAACTTTCTATTTGTTTTAGGTACAAGAACTGACACAAGTACAGCTAATATTTTGCTAGAAAAACTGTATTCCCAATCAAAGCCACAGTTGCATCGAAATATAAAAATAACCTTACCTTCAACAGTAAGGGCCACTTTGAAGTATCAAGAACAGGCAGTTTCGCAGATGATTCCAACTGAAAATCATTTGTTTTTTGAATTTCGCCAATGGATTTGGACTTTTTCTTTTTCTTCTCTTTTACCGTTTCCGCTGCAAACATTTATAGTAAAAATGAATACCAAACGGTTATACAGTAAATTAAAGTATGTTGGCATACGATTTATAACACAGACTATCTTTTATTATAATTTAATATATTAATTTACACGTATTTAATATTAAACATACTTACCGGGATCACCCATTATAATATAAGTTTTTGCACGTGTACTAAAGATAGGTTATATTATTTAAACACAAACTGGAAGTGACTACACGATTGCCGCAAGGACAGATTACAGGCAAACTAATAAAACAGAACAGTGTAGGTAACCAGAAACTGCAAAAGTAAAAATCTGATTTTATTATACTCTGAAAGAATGACATAAAAATAATAGAACAATGGAATCTAAAATTAAAACAAATAATATTTGCGATTGCCATAATATTTAATTTTAAAAGGTGTCTTTAAAGTAAATTGAAGACATATTTTGAACCTTGAACCTTGAACATAAGCTCTGTAATACAGTTGATGAAAAATTTTGTAGTAAGTAGAATTTAGAAAGTGAAACAAATTTCATTTATGAAATAGTTGGCAACAACATAAATTATAAACTAATAAAAATTTAAAACCTATTATGTCACGGGTTTTTGTACTTGGAGCACAAATCTACAGTGCTTCCAATTACGGAATATGAGAATTATTGTAATTATAAAAGTTTCATTTTTCTCTTATTTTGGAGTGCTATATGTACACGGTATGATACTCAATGACGCACGCGTTTCGGGACACAATTATTTTTGGTCAAGGTCAACTTTGACGTTTCAGTTTAAACTCATCTTTAAATTATCCGTTAAATTTGAAATATTTCTAATAGTATCTTTTAATTTGAACGGTTACGGAATCTAACTGCTAAAACGCCTCTTCCATATATATTTTATAGATCTGTAGATAAAATAAAACATATTTTTTTCGCATAAATATTATAATTATAAAACATCAGCGCCCCGCGTCAAATAGGTTTTGAATTTCATTTTTATTTGTTTTAACTTTGCATAGAATTATTAGAACTAAGACTAGATAATAAATTTTGTTAATAAGTATTATGGAAGAGGAAATTATTTGTGAAGAGTGCAGAGGTTAACATTTATACGTCAAACATGACCTTGAAACAGCCAAAAATAATTGTGTCGCGAGTCGCGTGTCTCAATGACCTTTACATAAAAGGTCAATGAGCACAATATTCTGTAAATAAAACTACCCTAAACTGAAAAGCTTCCAATACTTAATTATCTGTAAAGAAACGCCCAGTATAATATTTTTATAATACGATAGGCTTAGTATAATTATTTTTAGAACATAAGTAACGAATAGAAATCATTCGTTAATACTAAATTTTTGTATTTTTCCTATGAGTTCTAAAAGGTAAATATTCATTCTTTACTGAAAACATTGTTAAAAATACTTCTCATTTATCAACTTCAGCTATAACACGATTGCAGGCATGTAACAGGAAGCATGTATTTTTGCTTGAATACGGTATTATTATTTCCGAAGTTTCGAAATCCGACTAGATATATCTAGATTAATTCGGTAGCGAAAATGAACTTATATCCAAATGACAAGTAATTATTTTTTACTGTAACAGCCCGATTAGTGAATTTAAAAGATTTAACGATCATAATTTAGATAACATAAGACGTGAAAGGCCATAAATCAAATAACAAAAATTACCGCTAACCATTTTTTATTCATTCTTCCAATTATGAAACTATTTTAACTATAAGATAACACGTTCAATGCCCTATTAAATGATAACAAACGCAATAACAAATGAATATTTTACTTTCATTCCTGTAAGCCACGGCAATTAAAGAAGATAGTAAAATTTTTACGATCTCATAAATTATAATAACGACTATAAAATGAACGGTATTTTAAAGAAGTTATATTATGCGTTGAGTCAGACCCTTTAGAATATGGTAGAAGCCTTCTAGAATCTGTGACGTATCAAAGATTTTATTATATAAAGTCGTGAAAGAATGCAAACGAGGATGTTAAGATCGGTCGTTTATAATAGTCGATCTATTTATAAAGTGCTTTTTATTGGTAACCACGAATTGTAAGAGTTGGAATTTAAATCGCATGAGAGGTCATGCTCGACGTTTAAATATTGGTTGAAACAATTTTTTTAAACGTATGAAGTAAAATTCAATGTATACAAGTAAATTCTATTGAAATATGAATGATTTAAATAGCAAGAAAAATTACTGAGTTAATTAACGTATTAATGCAAACATAAACGGAGGAATTAAAAACTAATTTTTCGATGCAATTATTATGGTACAAAATGGAGAGGAAAATTTGATCAACGATTTAGTTTGAAGAATTAGGAAACCTTTATAATTTAATGACCTTAAAAGTTAACCAAGAGCGGGTCGAGCTATTAGGGTTCCGTACCAATACTACAGTAAACAATCAGTAAACCAAATTAAGCTGTTTTTATTTTTTATGTATATTTAAATCTTATTCAAATTTGATTGTGATAACTGAAAAATAAATATATTGTCCCACATTGTACTGGTACATTAGTAAATACGTTGTCTATTACTGAATTTAAAATTTTTTTCCCAGCAACTATTAGACTGTCAAAAAAACCTGCAGTTTTCCGATAATTTATGACTCAATAGCTACTATCCCTGTTAAAATCAACATTTTAGCTTTGGAAATGTAGGAGATAGGGGGGAGACATTTTTGATACATTTTGAGCTGTCATGAAGACTACTGGATCGAAAATTATATAAAAAATTTTTTTTAGAAACCTTTTAGAATCCTCTTTCAAATGATACTTTACACGATTTATTTATTAAAACTTTTTTTACCGAATTAACCTCCACCATTTTAACCTAAACATATTTTTTCTATTTTCTGACTGTCGATATATGTGCGCGCCATAAAGACCTAACATTGTGTTAAATTTCAAATTCCTACGTTACATAATTTTCGAGAAAGACCTCTGTGACAGACGGACGGACGGACACGAGAGTGATTTTATAAAGGCTCCATTTTACATTATAAGGTACAGAACCCTAAAAAGAGCTAAACCAGTTCTTCTAAAAGAAATCAAATCGTAGACAAGCCATATAAATGTAATAAACGATTATACATCAAGAAACTACTTTGATCTACACAATAATATTATTATTATTATAAGATACGGGACCCTAAAAATGCAAGTATATCTTTATTTAAATCTTTTGAAGGGAATTTGTGTACAATGATTAATTTAAGTAGGTTAAACTTTTACATGATTTTTAGTGTGTGGATGTTATATGTGTAAATGGATATTGTAATATTATTTTGAGGTCAAATTCCGATAAAGTCAGACCATTATAAGAGTTTCCTAAAGCAATGTCTGATCAGTTAACGCTTTTCTTTGAAGATAAAAAGTTTTTTTTACAATTATTCATAACTAATTTTAATAATCTTTAAATAGTGTGACATACATAAAAAAGTTTGAGAGAAATAATATGCTCTCTATAGTAATCACTAGTAGTTGTGAAATGTTATTGTTTTTCAGACTTAAGTTGTAAGACCGCATTGGTAGGTTTTAAGGTTGATATGTAAGTAATCTTTTTGGTTAATCTGTGCTTAGGAAAGACGTTTGTAAATGTAGTGAGTGGTATAATTTGAAAGATTGTTTATAAATATTTTGTCATTGGAATTTTGTGTTGAAGTTTCATTATATCTGAGCAGGCATAATAATATGGGCACCTTTATATAAGAATCCACGTCAATTCATTTTCGTATTAACTCCATAGCATCTTTATTGACACCCAACATCTGAGTAGTATAATGAAATAAGAGTCGCTACACTTACGGCAATGTCCCCAATGCTCCACTCGAAGGTGCTACATTAGGTTTAAACGCAAAAACTTTACGTGCTTTAAATAAATTTGACTAAAATTAATTAACCATAAATAAAGTGTATAAACTAAAACTAAAGTTGGGGTTTAAATAATAGTATCCCTAGCGTTGACTTTGGAATGTGTCTGATCAGCAAGACACTAGGAAAAACTAAAAGTCGAGGGTTCCATAATACCGAATAGCAACCGCCAGCTTTGCTTACCGGTGCGACCTGAAGGGTCAACTTAAAACTATTCAAATCTAGCTAACTAATAATTGCCAATGATTAAAATTTTTAAGCATACTGTAACCTTCCCTAAGCTCTATAGCGAAAGGGTACCAAATATATAACACGCCGTTCAAAAGCACAACACGGAACAACTACTAAAACATACACTATTCGACCGGACTGTGGAAACTGCAAGGCATGTACCCAAGACTAGGTCAACGGTGAGTGGGGCGGGTTCCCAAAGAATTCGCACAACTAGCACCTAAGCTGGAATAAACCAATAAGCGCAATCCAATTAAATGTACCTGAATCTCCGCTAATAAATTGGAATATTATCTTCCTGGAAAATCGGCATCCAACCTAATATACATACAATACAGTACAAACAGGCACAAACTAAATACTATAAATCAGCAATATCAATAATCATAACTATATTTAAAACCATAAATAGCAATTCACATCACTGTTAGTATCGCATAATTTCAATAAACTAATTTTATATATCTGTAAATATTCGAATTAATTATTGCATTCAAAATTGATTTTATTATATTTTAAATAATCATTCAAAACTACGTCATAAATTAGTAAATGCGCAGTCGTTGACAGGAAGTGCACTGAAAATTTACCGAAAACTGTCAACGTCAATGTACACGTGATAAATAGTTCACTACTCTTATTAATCAAATTACTTTCTTTTTTCAAATATTAGATAAAGAAAAATAGCATGCGTTTACGAACCACATCAGCTACAATTAATCCTTGACCAGACGACTTCTGGTAAGTCCATCAATTGAGACATGGATGAATCCAACACCATCAGTCTTGAAACTATCTGATGATTTGCTCCTGTAACACACCAAAATTGCGATATTCTGCACAAGTCTTATTGCTGTGGACACAACAACCAGGAACCAGTAACCACAAATACAACGGTAGCCGTATAGTATTACCAAAGTAATATACTACCATACTACTACAAGCGCGATACTACCACAAGCCCTATAAGAAAACAAATAATAATTGTGCGAATACACAATTCTTAACACAAATAAAAATATAAACACTAAATTACCTGCCGAGCAACGACTTCAATAACAGCTGTAGATAACACGAACGTAACTGATAACCAACTCAAAAATCCTACAAAATTTACGAATTCGTCTATCCTAGTCTAAGTATTTTATTCTAACCCCAGCCTAAATTCGTCCCTAACGATCCCTAACCGACATATTCTAATTTCAATCTTTTTTCCCATACATACTACGACCAATAATAGGCGGCAAAATGCCAAACAAAACAAATCAAGCCACAAAACTATAAAATATTGTAGCGGGCTACTACTACCGCGTTTCACTAATTTAAAACAAGTAATAACAAGAGTCTTTATTACTTACTGTTCACAAGTCTAATTAACAGTATATGCCTTATTTATAGATGTTTTCAGTCCAATTAACACTGAAGCACTATCACACTAATGAATTTACAAGCACTAATATCTTCTTAAACTAGTTATTTAACTATAAGTTTTCTTAGCAATACTAAACACTACTATAATTTATTTATTACACTTTTGTCTATTTATGTATTCTACAAGCTGTATGTACATTAGACACTTTCACATCATATAACATTTAACGAGCGTCTCGCGGCAGTAATGACAGCTGTAATGATAGGTTAGGTTACTGTTAGAAATCTGTGTGCAATAGTCTAACCTAGGTCCGCCTCTTCTTCTCTTTTTTACTATCTCTGCTTCTAATATATCTCGCACTATTCCCTCATGCCGTAGTATGTGGCCTATCATTCTATCTCTCCTATTTTTTACTGTTTTCTACATATTTCTTTCTTCCCCTACCATTTTTAGTTCCTTTTCGTTCTTAACTTTGTCTGTCCATGATATCTTTAACATACATCTGTAGCACCACATTTCAAAGGCTTCTATCTTTTTCTTGTCCGCTTCTCCTACTGTCCAGGCTTCACAGCCGTACAGTGCTGTGCTCCACACATATGTTCTAAGCAATCTTTTCCTTGTTTCTATGTTTGTGGTCTTTGAGCACAGTAGTTGCTTTTTCTTGTTAAATGTAGTACGACCTTGTGCTAATCTTTGTTTTACATCTTTTGTGCTTTTCCCATTTTGCGTTATTTGGTTTCCTAGGTAGCAGAAATCCTTAACCTCTTGTAAGTTCGTGTTACATACTTGTATTCTTGGTTTTGATTTGTTTTCTCCACCTTTGCATACTAGAACTTTAGTTTTGGTTTTGTTAATTTTTATACCGTATCTCTCTGTTAGAACCGTTTCCATTTCATTAAGAGCAGCTTCTAACTCTTTCTTGCTAGACGCTAATACCGCTATATCATCTGCAAATCTAAGCATATCAATTTTTTGTCCCTGTATAGTAATTCCAAATGTCTTCCTGCATTTGATAGTATTCATTATCGTTTCCATGTACAACTTAAAAATCAATGGGGATAGGCACATCCCTGTCTCACCCCTTTCCTAATATTTACTTCTCTACGTTCCTGCTCTAATTCTATTACTGCTGTTTGCTCTTTGTATAAGCTATGTACTATTCGTCTATCCCTAGAACTCATTCCAATCTTTTTGAGTATTTCGAACATTTTTTTCCATTTTACATTGTCGAATGCTTTTTCCAGATTTACAAACCCTATATACACACTTTCCCCTTTCCATATTGTTTTTTCCATTATCACTCTCAGAACTAAAATAGCCTCCCGTGTTCCCCTGTTTCGCCTAAACCCAAATTAGTCTTCTCCTAGTATTTCTTCCGCCCGTTTTTCCATTCGTCTTTGCACAATTCTAGTGAATATTTTTGACACGTGTGCTGTCAAACTTATTGTTCGAAAATTTTCACATCTATCCGCGCCTTTCTTTTTTGGTACAGTTGCAATAGATATATTTCCTCGTGAATATCAGATAGCAAATTGGACCACCATATATCATAAACCCTTACCTGATATCACAAGGTCGAAAATTTCGTATTAATAATGGAAGCCCAAGGTAAAGTTGGATGGAAAACGGCTTGAGGAAAAGAAAAACTCTTTAGAGATAAACGGCTAGTAGAGTGTTAGCTCTGGGTAGATCATGAGCTTGGGTCATGGGTTGTCTGTTGACCAAAAATATAGATAAAGAGCGCCACCGTATTTTTCAATGCAACAACATACAAAAAATACCTGTACTTGTATTAGAGGAATGCCGAAACCTTAAATCTAAACCGCTTATATAGCCACAAAACCTGTATATCACCCTTACAAAGCACTTACCAAAATCTCAATTACCAGATGTCTTACAGATGTCTCGGCTTAACCTGTGAACAAATAAATGCACAACATGGACACCGTTTATTATGTCCTTAAAAAATTCACCAAAAATAAAATAACTTATTTTGAGTTCCAGGAATATATTCACCCAGTGTGTTTGTTATCATTAGACACAATGTTTGCTCATGAATGACCTATAAAATTTACTTGAATTTTTAATAATAAAAGAGTTATGCAAAAATGGATTCTATTCAATTAAATTCACTTGGTTTGTTTCAACATAATCTTTTTCAACTAAAATGTTTATAGAACAGAAAATTAGTATGGTTCTGTCTTCAAAAAAACATAAAGATCTCTAAATTGAATATTTCTAAATAATTTTACTATAAAGTTTGAGCTCTCTTAATTATTCATATTGCATATTTTAATTTTTAGCCATCTGTAGTACTATGTCGACTTCACAATTAAATTTAATTATTTAACGTCTTATAAAATTGCATCTTTTAACATAGAGTTAGTTTTACTTAATATCTATAAAAAATTCATCGCGTTGTTTAAGAATCAAATTTCATGAACTCAAAATTACTAAAAATATTTTTAAAAAAATCTATGCCGCATGTACGCCATACAACCAAACTTAAAGCCATTATGTAATAGAAATTCACACAAGTTTATTTTTTATATGAAAATTTTATTATTAGTACTGTAAATCATTGAAAGAAACAGAAATTAGCATTTATTTTGTTTGAGTCGGACTGCTTAACCTAAAAATAATATTTATATTTTGTTATATTGAAGTTTTATATAACCAAAATTTCGACTTTAAAATCGAATTACTCGAATACTAAATGAGATATCGAAAATTGGCTAGCATATTCTTAATCATCGTAAAAAACTGAACAAGATCCATATATCAAATGTTTGTAAAACGAAAAAAACGTGCAACGGACGACGGCGGCGACGACGGCGACGTAGCGATCTTATTAACCAAACTTACTTTGTAAGTTTGGTTGATAACGTAAAATAACATGTGATATTTAAATTGGATAGCTAGATATTTTGACATCATATGTCAATAACAACTTTTTCAGTGTAGTTAACGCTATCTGCTTGTGAAATAATTACGATAAGCAGACTGCATAGCCATCTTTAAAATTTTGCATGGTTACAAGTTTATTACGGAATCTTTCTTTTTCTAAATAATTTTTAAGTTAACTAAATCAAGGTAAAGCTTCAACCTTCTATCTTTCGTAAAACATTACAATAATTATAACTGGGATTAAAGATTAAATATCACTCACGTGTCGAAGTACAGTGCGACCAAAAGAAATTGAACTTATGACATCAGATGTGGAATATTCCATAAACATCTGAGATGCACAAATAGGAAACATCATTACGAATGAATTTAACGCTGGAATTATAAACGATCTTCTGAACAAAACATTATTTAACCAAACCAATTCTTCATTAAGTACATCCTATAACTTTCTTGTATTTTAAATCTCAAACTAATTTTTCATTTCGGCAGTATTTATGGAATGGTTGATATTCACGATATTGACGATATATACGACATTTACGATATTGCATGTTTTAATGATGGGGGACCTCTATTTCTTCGGCCAGCAGGAATCTACCGAGCTGCTAAAGGTGGAACACAAAATAAAATCTTCACACTACAGCTGCTAGGAACCATATTCTGACACGAAGATTAAATCAATTATAACTTCTTGCAGACCGTATTACAGGCCATGTGCCTGGATACCATCTTTGACCTTTTTACGCCGCTGATAGCAGCTTACCTGTTCAGACGCTAATAGAAAAGTGACACGAAATGACAATTTGACGATTTTTATTATAGAAACTTAGACCTCTAAAGCGAATGAGCGCATATGCTACTATATATTTTATGAATTATTTTTAGTGATCAGAAATTTATAAATTATATTTTTATTTTATTGAGATATTGTAATATAATAAGCAAAGTGTAACTGAATAAAGAAAATACGTTACATAGTTACTATGATGCTACGTTTGAAATCTTTGGGTATCTCGCCTGTCTCATACATATAGCTTACAAGTCGGAATAGAAGTTCTGCTACTGCTTGTCCAGCGGCTTTTAGAATTTCTGTTTGCACCTTAACTATACTCGGTGCCTTACCATTTTTCAGACCCTTTAATACTAATTCAAACTCATCTCTAAGTATAGGATATCCCAAGTTATCATTTTCAATGTCTAATTCTTGTTCTAATGCAGTTAGTTCCTCTCCTGCATATAAGTTCCCTATATATTCTTGCTATCTACCCACTTTCTCTACGTTTTCTATTATGACGTTTCCTTGGGCGTCCCTTATATTTTTGCTATACGGTTTTATATCCCTAAAATTCATTCTAATTAATTTGTATGCTTCGTCTGTCTTTTCTATTTCCATCTTCGTTTGTACCTTTTTGCACTTTTCATCAATCCATTGTTATGTAGCTTCCCTGCATTTTCGAATAATTTCCGATTTTATGACTTTGTATCTCTGTTTTCCTGTTTCGTCTGATTTATTTTTGTATTTTCGTTTTTCTTCCATTAAATTCAGGATATCCTTTGTTATCCATGGTTTCTTATTTTCTTTTTGTGTATACCCCAAAATATCTCTGGCCGCCATGTCTAGGCTGGATTTAATGTTATTCCATTCTGTGTCTACTTCCTTAGTATAAGATATTTTCCCGATATCTTTGAGCAATTCATTTGACTTTTTTTCCAATCTTTCTTGAATATCTTTATCTTTTAGTTTCTCTAAGTCTGAGTGTCTTTTTCCGTTTCTTTTTTTCACATTCTTAAATTTAAGTGCGGCCTTCATAATTACGATGTTGTGGTCAGTGTCTATATCTGCTTCTGGGTAGCTTCTACAGTCTTTTACTTGATTCCTAAACCGTTGTCTAACAAGAATGTAATCTATTTGATATCTTCCTATATCTCCTGGCATCTTCCACGTATATCGTCTTCTAGCATGATGTTGAAGTAATGTGTTTGTGATGATTAAATTGTTCTTGTCGCAAAATTCTACCAGCCTATTTCCCCTGTCGTTTCTCGTGCCTAAACCAAATAAACCTACTACTGCTCCTTCCCTACCATCACCTATCAAGGCATTAAAATCCCCCGTAATTATTAAATTTTCATGTCCTTTTACGTATCTTAATATGTCTTCGATATCTTTGTAGATAGCTTCTACCTCTTCGTCACTGTAGCTAGAGGTGGACATGTATACTTGTATTATTACTGTGTTTACCGGTTTAGATTCTAATCCAACCATGAGTACTCTTCCGTTCTTTTGTAAGTAGTTTTCTACACAGTACACTATCTTTTTCCGCATAACTATCCCCACACCCAAATTTCCTTCCTCTTTTCCCGTATGAATTACCCTGAAGTCTCCACTGCAAAAATCCTCCGCCTCTGGCCATCGAACTTCGCTGATCCCTACTATGTCTAGTGATAACCTATTCATTTCGATTTTTAGGTTCTCTAGCTTACCTACTTGCCTCATACTTCTAACATTCCACGCTCCGACTCGCAGAATGTTCCCGACTCTTATTTTTAACTTTCCGATCGCATTCTCCGAAGTAGTCCCCTCCCGGAGATCCAAATGGGGGTCTATTTTAACTCCGGAATCTTTTACCCCAGAGAATGACATAATTTTATTATAATTTAGGTACGCTGTGTACTTGGGAGGTAATGTGGTGGTTTCCCGTTGCCTTCCACATCGCGGTAGTGTGTCTTAGACTGCCATACCGACCCCTATGGTTTCTGCCAATCTAAGTACCGAAACAGCAGCTGCCCTCTTTCGGAGACATGTTTTAGTCTGGTTCCTTACTAACGACCCTACTACTTTGGTTGGACCTGTAGTTTGGCTCTTTAGCTCATTAGAACACGCAAGCCATTTCGGCAAGGTGCAGGTCCATTCGAAATGGATCTAAACCACCAATTAATTTTAATTGCGTTTTATACCTAAAACAGACTAACAATTAACATTAAAAATTTAAAATAATTGTATGTTTATGAACTACAACTTTCACCCACATCAAGATTTTCCTGTAACAATCTTCGAAGGTATTCACTCTCCATTGTGTCTTTAAATGATTTAAAATAATCAAAACTCGAAAATTTTAATAAAAAACTGTAAAAACATATTCAAACAAGATTTTAAAATCAGAAAAATTTTCAAACAAGCAAAGCAACTATCTATTTGTTGTTTGTGTGTGCTAACAACCGCCATTTTGGATCAGGTGGTTGGATTGCCTAATTCTAAATTGTATCACCATGTCGCTGCAATCTTAAAATGCATGCCCTATAGAAATTTAATACTAATTGCAAACATAAACAAATATACTAACATAAATTAATATCCAGATAATTACGGAAGACATGTGTTTAAAATTTAGATAGTTTAAATAATTGTGCAATTAACTATTGTATTTAGTGCGTTTAACAAATCTATGTATCTATACAACACGATCCATAGCTAATACTGGAGCGAAAAGTATCTTTGGTATCTGTTTTACTAACAGAGGTTGTGAGACTAAAATAAAAACAAACATTCAACCAATTCGATGTTAAAGTAAAAGTGACCGAAATATGCTTTTTTGATAGACATAATTTATGTAATTATTGTGCTTCACGAATGTGGTCTCATCCTCCAAGACTATCTAGTGTGTATTTTTTCACCAAAACGAAATTTACAATGACATTACGCGGCCACATTCTAATGAACGTATGTGACATATGTTTTTTCTAATTATTCTGCATCCTTTAAGAACGCATTATGTCCTCAAAAACTAACGAACGTTCATTTACATGCAATTTATGTAATTATATTGCATCTTGTAAAAGTAACTTGAAAATTCATATGCGGTCCCATACTAACGAACGTCCATTCACATGTAATTTATGTAATTATCACGTATCTAGTAAAAGTTATTTGAAAATTCATATGCGTTCCCATACGAAAGAACGTCCATTTGTATGTAATTCATGTAATTATTCTGCATCTTTTAAAAGTAGCTTGAAAATTCATATATGGTCTCATACTAAGGAATATCCATTCGCATGCAATTTGTGTAATTATTTTGCATCGTGTAAAAACCGCTTAAAAATTCATATGGGGTCTCATACTAACGAACGTTCATTTGCATGCAATTTATGTAAGTATTCAGCATTTAGTAAAAGTAACTTGAAAATTCATTTGAGAAATCATACTAAAGAACGTCCGTTTGTGTGCAATTTGTGTAATTATAGTGTATCAGAAAAGTGCACTTTACAAAGACATATTCGTTCACATACTAATGAACGTCCATTCGTATGCAATTTATGTAATCTTTCTGTATCTCGCAAAAGTAACTTGCCAATGCATATGCTGTCTCATACTAAGGAACGTCCATTTGCATGCAATTTATGTAATTATTCTGCATCTTATAAAAGTAGCCTGAAAATTCATATCCTATGTCATACAAACCAACGTCCATTCGAGTGCAATTTATGTAATTATTCTGGATCTTGTAAAACTAACTTGAAAATTCATATGCAGTCCCACACAAACGAACGTCCATTCGAGTGCAATTTATGTAATTATTCTGCATCTTATAAAAGTGCACTGCAAATTCATAAGCGATCCCATACTAACGAACGCCCGTTCGCATGCGATTTATGTAATTATGCTGCATATCGTAAAGGAAGCTTGAGAATTCATATGCGATCCCATACTAAGGAACGTCCATTTTCATGCCCATTGTGTGATTATTCTGCATCTTTTAAAGGTCACTTAAAGATTCATATGCTTTATCATACAAACGAACATCCATTCTCATGCAATTTATGTAATTATTCTGGATATTGTAGGAGTAGCTTGAAAATTCATATGCGGTGCCATACTAATGAACGTCCCTATGCATGCAATTTATGTAATTATTCTGCATCTTGTAAAAGTAGCTTGAAAATTCATATGCGGTCCCATACGAACGAACGTCCATTTCCATGTAATTTATGTAATTATTCCGCTTCTTGTAAAAGTTATTTGAACGTACATATGCGATCCCATACTAATGAACGTCCATTTGCATGTAATTTATGTAATTATACCGCATCTCGTAAAAGTTATTTGAACGTTCATATGTTCTCACATACTAACGAACGTCCGTTTACTTGCAACTTATGCAATTACTCTGCATCCTTTAAAAATAACTTAAAAAATCATATGCGGTCCCATACTAATGAACGTCCCTTCGCATGCAATTTGTGTAATTACTCTGCATCACGTAAAAGTCACCTGATTATCCATATACGGTCCCACACAAACGAACGTCCATTTCCATGTAATTTATGTAATTATTCTGGTTCTTGTAAATGTCACTTAAAAATTCATATGCGGTCCCATACTTAACAACGTCTTTGTATGCAATTTGTATAATTATACTACATCAGGAAAGTGTACTCTACAAAGACATTTGCGTTCGCATAGTAACGAGTGTCCATTCGTATACAGTTTATGTAATTATTCTGCATTTCGTAAAAGTAGCTTGGAAACTCATACGAGGTCCCATACTCTGGCCGTCAAGAGGAGTTGCGGGCCCCGTTGCTGATCATTCTTAGGCCCACCACCGCTTCCTTGTTTTAGACGAGCGTCTCGCGGTAGAAATAATGCGGCTGTAATGACAGTTGTAAATAGATTGAGGTTACGTAATCTTTTGTTTACGTATAGTGAATGAGATCCATGGAAATTACCTATTAAGTTTGTTTATCGTGTTATTTGTAAACGAGGAGTAAAAATGAATACTTGCGAAGATTGTGGTTTTGAGTTTACACAAAAGAAGAATTTGTATGCCCATTTAAGAAAGATTCATAATTTTGAATATAGGAAACCAGTTACTTTAACTAGTAAATTTTTGTGTGATACATGTGGCAAATCTTTGACCAGTAAAGCAACTTTACGTCGTCATTGCAGAACTGTTCATAAAAGTATTCCAATAATTCTCAACTCGTCAAGAATCTAGTGCTTTTATGAAAATTGTACAACACATCTAAAGGGATATAAAAAACTTCGACAACATTTGGCAAATGAACATCAAATTGAAACTAAACTTGATCAACTACATTTTAATTTACAATTAGGTTTGAAGATTATTATGCAAAGTGTTAATTATATACTAATTTTATTCTGTTCAACAGAGTTCAAAAACTGAAAAAAAACAAGAACAGGAACAATCTTTGGCAATGTATATACTTCACACTTCAGTTAAATTATTGTCTGATGGCACCAAAAAGGAGTACTATAATTGCCATCGATCGTACAACTACATTCCAAAAGGCAAGGGTTATAGAAGCTTAAAAAGCACAGGCACTAATAAAATTGGAAGTGTTTGTCCCTCAAGAATGGAAGCGACGATAAAGAACGATGGGTCCGTTGCAGTAGACTTCTGGACAACTCATGTTGGACATACCAACGATATTGGTCGAGTTTTTTTAAGTAAAGAGAGTAAAGCAGAAATTGCAGGTATTTTCGAACATAAAGTTCTAGTTTGAAATTTTACAATTGATGTGTTTCAGGAAAATTAAAGGAAGGTATTACATTTCAACATATATTGGATGATATTCGTGATTCTGCTTTAAAACAAGAAAATTCACAGAGAATTTTGTTGTTACAAACAAAAGATATGCACAATATTGTTAGGGACTTCAATATTGAGTATGGTGTGAAACATCACCTAAATAATGCAATTAGCGTACGGCTCTGGGTAGAGGAGATGATAAACTTAGGAAGTGACTGCCCAGTGTTATATTATAAAAGCCAAGGTGTAGAAGGAAACCCAAATGACTCAAAAATAATTTTAGATGTTCAAGATTTTGCATTAGTCATAATCACTTCTTTTCAACGTGAACAGTTGCTTAAATTTGGGAACGACAAGGTGTGCGTTGATGGTACACACGGTACAAATAGTTACGATTTTCAGCTCTACACACTAATGACAGTGGATGAATTTGGTTCAGGGTGCCCAGTGGCATTTTGTTTTTCAAATAATGCTGACGAAATGATTTTCAAGTTGTGTTTTGAAAAAATTAAATCAAGAGTGGGTATTATATCAACTACTGTTTTTATGTCTGATGATGCTCCAGCATTTTATAATGCATGGTCTTATGTTATGGCCAAGGTACCTCACCAGTTGCTATGTACCTGGCATGTGGATCGTAATTGGCGCAAGAATTTGTCAAAAATCAATGGAGGGATTGAAAAGAAAGTAGTAGTATATAAATCCCTTCGTGTTTTATTACAGTGTGTATCTATTGATGAATTTAATGACATTTTAAATCAGGTATTAGAAGATCTTTATGACGATGTTGATACACAATCATTTGCTGAATATTTTCATAATAATTATGCAAATCGTCCAACATCTTGGGCATATTGCTATCGATTGGGTTTAGGAATAAACACTAACATGTATCTGTAATCGATGCACAAAGTTTTGAAGTATGTGTATTTGGAAGGTCGGAAAGTAAAACGTTTGGAGAAAAGCATTAATGCAGTAATGAAAATTGCTCGAGATAGCTTGTTTAAACGTATAATTAAACTTGCAAAGAATACTTCCAATGACAAAATTAATAGAATTAAACAAAGTCATAAAGCAAGTCTAACAATTACATCAGATTTTATTAGACGTTTTGAAAATGATAAGGAATTTTTAGTTACGTCGTCCACTTGTGCTTTTCAACAGTATCAAATTACTAGAGTAGATGAGGCCTGTGAAGGTTCATGCCTAAGTTGAACAAAGTTCAGCATATGTGTTCATACATTTCAATGCACTTGTATTGACAACACGATAAAGCTTAACATTTGCAAACACGTACATGCTTGTGCGATACAGTTTTACAAATTGAATCTTGACACCTTTGCATATTAGTAACGTTAATGAACTTTTCAGCAGTAATATTTTACATGAAGCAAAATCTTCAAAAAATGATATTATTAAAAAAAGAGCCGAGCTAATGATAGGCCTATGTGAGAATGCTTCGTTAACTGACGACGTACATCTGGCTATAATGAGGCAATTTCATAAAATCATTGACACATTAAATAAAGAAAAACCTATTTATCTAAAAACTACAGAGGAGATTAATATTAATAAAAAAGTTGAACAGGTGCAGCTTTTTTCAACAAAGAAGAAATCAACAAGGAATAATGATCTTAAAAAGCCTACCCTAACAGAAGAAATTTTTATTAGGGATGGTTTGGTTAATAACTCAAACCTTAATGTTAATGTTCATACAAGATCTGATCATACATCACCTGATTTTATGTTAAGATAAGACAGTGTATTATCTCAGTAGAAAGTAGTTTTAATTAACACTAAAGCTTATAAGGTTAGATTTTGTTCTGCTTTCTCTTGTTTGGGAATAAAATCCGATGGGGAAACCACTCGCAGAAATACATGTACAAATTACTGGAAATTATTACAATCCCAGCGATTTTGATGGGAAACTTACAAGTACGCGACTAATCTAATTTAATCCTCAGTTTTCACTTTGTTTTATCAGTGTTACAAGCGCTGGTAAGTTATTGTAGTTTCGTCAAATCTGTCGGATTGAGTGTTCTTATATTAACAGTGCAGTATTTTAGTTTTACTTTTAGTCGAAGTACCAAAATAATCTTAATTTTCTACCTTGTTTTTTTACATATTTTAGTCGACTGACAGTGCAAACAAAATTCTCGACAAAATAAAATTAGTTTCTTTCTTAATTAATTAGGTATTTATTAAGAATGTATATGGGTACATAACGTGTTTACTTTTTAAAAAATAAAAATACAATTATTGAAACCTCAAGCCTCTATTATTATTATTAAACACATTTCACGCAAGTAATTAATAATTTACAAATCAAATTAAAGAAATCCCAGCAAAGTACCTTTAAACTGCATATTGACACAAGTACGAAAGATACCTAGAATAGCAACAAGTTAGTACAAAATACCAAGTTGATTACATACAAGAGCTAACATATATCGATAACATTCGTGTAAAGTTAGTATCCTTCATTGCACTAAATTTAACTTCCTTTTTATCCAAAGTTGGTTGCTTATAGAAACTGGTCTCATATTCAAATCATGAAATTTTCTTAAGTGGCCATACAAAGTTTTATTTTACGTAAATTCAGAACCACAATCTAGGCAAATATTCATTTTTTACATCTCCTATATAAATAAGGAGATAAACAATCAATTTAACATTAACACAGACCTCATCCAATTTATGTAAACAAAAAAAATTACGTAACCTCAATCTGTTTACAACTGTCATTACAGCCGCGTTATTTCTACCGCGAGACGCTCGTGTTTTAGTACGATAATAAATATGGCATTGTTAATTATTATAGGTAACGTTGGGTGGTAATTGGTGGTAAAATGAATATAAATATTAAGGTGTAGTTCGAATAGATACTTTATTAGCTAGCACATTAATGCATTGTTGTACATTTATCCATAGCTATAAATAAGTCAATTTTTATAAACTGTCTCAAATTAGTCTATGTTTATAGAAAAGAAATTTTAACTAAAAAAAATTCGTAGGGTAATTACGGGAGTAATGGACATATTTAAGGAATTTTTAGTTTAAAATTACTCAAGTATAATCTATAGCATTTTATTCCAAAAATTTTAAATAAAAAATATACAATTTTTAACGATTAACAAAGTGTGTTCCTGCAAATATGAAAAAAGTTAAGAATTGAAAAATATTTTTAATTCCTAAAAACAACGACACATACGTCTAATTGCAGCACGATTCTGAATCCAACGCGACCTTGAATGTGTATAAGGATTGTTACACTATTTTTTCTTGTATAGATTTATATAGTGTATTTACTCTACCTTATAGGCGGTAGAGCCTCAATAAATTATGAGGGGTTTCTGTCTAAGGTTTAAGCCCAGGGTAAAGAGGATGGAAAATGGCTTTGAGTAAAAAAAGGACCCTGTAAAGAGATCTTCCAGTCAGCTAAGCTTCTTCAACTTAGGGCACAGCTATGAGCTAGGGTCGTAGGATGGTATACTATAATAAAAGAATTTTTAATGGACGCCACCGCATCTTAATAATAGCTATAAAGAGAAACAATCCGAACATAAGATACGAAAATCTTCGAAAAGAAAAAATATCCTTAACGAGCAAAACGTAGAAATATAATACTTACTTATGATTCTGCAAACTGGAATTGGAACGACGACCTCGTACTATCTGAAAATTTAATCACTTCATAGTATTTTAGAGCTAAAGCTACATTAGAGCCTAGTCACTTTATCACAAAAAAATAAATTCCAAAAAGATTAACTAGTCAAGATTATACCTCAAAAACTTTTTAAACACAATACCAATAATCTATCCTTCTTCACTACAAAAATTTTATAAATATGGTTGCTTGCTTTTATAGAAAAATTATTGTTGAGTTCAATGAAAGAAAGCTTTAAAACAACTTATTGCACTTTCTATTGATTTACAAAAAAATTATATACATCATTTGTACAATTTTATACGTACTGAAACTCTTTAGATATCTACTTTTAATAAAGTCTAGTAGTCTCTGATTATTTGTATGAATTTTGTAAGTGTAAATTTATTATAGTTCTCTAGAAGAATTAAAGTGTTTTCGTTATTATTCTACACTTGTATTTGATACCTAAATAGGATCCTGTTTGGGTTTGTAATGTAAAATTTCTAATCAACCTTCGATCACGCCCCAGACCATGGGCGGTAAAGTAAGTTATCAAAGAAATCGTGGTTGATTTTCTATACCTTTCGAGAATTCTTGTAAATTGTAATAAGCCCAGGGTAAGGTTGGATGACAAACGGCTTTTAGAAAAAGAAAACTCTTATGACTTGTAGCTAGCTGAGCTTTTAACCCACGGTCGCATGAGATTGGGTCAGTGGGTTTAATTAAAGTTAAAAAAAAGGATAATGGACGCTACCTAAATTTTTTATAAAGCAATTGAATAAATGACTTTACTTAAAGGAGAAATTTGGAAACCTATTTTATCACAAACCACTTCAAATACAAGATTGATTGTCACAAATATGTTACTTACTTTTCTTTCTGCTCTAGCGAAACTCTAGGATGACTCTGAAACATAATTACTACTAGCAAGCATATAATTTATTTAATAATTCTGTGACTATACGAAGTCTTTAATTTTGTTTCAAATACTTATCACTGAATCGTTAAATTAATTCCTTTAGCAGTCATAAAATCTTTGGGGAAATTAAATATTCATAAAATAATGAACTGAAGAAAAAAAGGTTTCTATATTCTCATTTTAAACAATTATGTACATGATAATGAAACTCAACAAAGATAAATTCTTATGAATATAATTATTACGTTACTCAGGAGATGTAAAATTAAATTTTTATGTCTACTGAATTTTAATTGAAGTCTGTATTTTATTTAACACTATTCATTTATACTTAGTAGTTCGGAGTAGCGCTACTAGAACTTTACAAGAGGTTCAAATTTTTATACATGCAGTAATGTATTTGTTAATTAATCTCAAATTCGGACGCCCTAACGTGGGACTGCGAGTTTGTTTTAGTTAATTTGTTTGTGCTCCCATTTTGTTTCGTGTAACTTTGGCTCCGATTTGTTTTTAACTTTTGCTCCAAGTTTGTTTTGCTTCTGGCCTGATTTTTTGTACTGCCTGATTTCCGGTGCGGTTGATTGCGAGCCAGAATCCCCGTTTCGGCGATTTGAAGCTAGAAGACCACCTGAGAGAGAAGTTCAGGTTTGGCGGAAAGGGCCCTAAAGATCCCTTCGCCAACGTAGTCTTCGAAGTGACCCCCACACTTCGAAGACGTATATTAGCTGATGCTATTAACCTCAGGTGGCGAAGAGTATGGGCCCGGGACCACTTCTCGATGACCCAGTGTTACCGGTGCTACGAGTACGGCCATCGATCGATGGAGTGCAGGGAGAAGGTACAGTGGTGCGGTAACTGTGCCGAGGTCGGGCATGAATTCAAGAATTGCCGGAAGGCAGTCCCCTGCTGTGTGGTTTGCGCTAGGGCAAACGACAGAACTGGCGGTGGCGCCACGACGCCAAGTCGAGTAGATGCCCCACGATGCAACGTCTGAAGCACGCAATCACACGAAACATCGATTATGGACTGTGAAGATAAAACAAAGTCCATAAGAAGCAAGAAGATTAAATTCGCGCAACTAAATCTCGGGAAAGGTAGAGGGGCAACAAATAACTTCGTAAAGTTATTCATCGAAAATAATATCGACATCGGGTTTATACAGGAACCGCACCTGTATGGCCACAAAATAACAGGTTTTGGGAGGGGGGTTACCGTCTTAAACGCGAATAGTGAACGACCGCGTAGCGGGATAATAATAAATAATGGAACGTGCGCCGGAATTATATTAAATAATTTATCGAACGAATTTGTAACGACGGCCGAAATCAAATCAGGGAAAATGCGTTCTATGTAATAAGCGTGTACCTCCCGCCGGTCGATTCCCGGCGGAAAATCCAAACCGAAGACTTGATAAATGAAGTAGATAATATTATTCGTAAAATCGGCAGAAATAAAAATCTAGTCATTGGGGAGATTTTAATGCCAAGTCGCCACTATGGGGCAGCCCTATCGAAGACGATAGAGGCTCGCAGGTTGCTGATCTTTTACGGAATGGGATCTTAGTGTGATAAACACTAATGATTTACCTACGTTTGAGACGCATAGAGGCAGCAGTTTTATAGATATTACTGCAGTCTCGCACGAAATGTTAGAAACGATTTGTAATTGGAAATTAAGGTCGGACGAGGAAACGCTCTCTGATCATAAATTAATAACATGGGACGTTGAAACCAAAACAAGTGCAAACGAGCAGTTAACTGTATTTCCGCGGTTCTGTAATAAAAAGCAAATTGGGAGCGATTTAAACAAAAATTTGGCGAAAGTATCCCTGTGCTCGAAAATGAGCTATTTAACTGCCGAGAGGCAGACGAAGTAGAAACACTCGCGAAAAATTAAACGACGCGGTGGTAGACGCGTCGTCGTATTCCATGCCGAAAAGAAAACATTTAAAGACAGCGTACCCTGGTGGACCCGGGAACTAACCACCAAGCGGGCAGAAACGCGTAACCTAAGGCGCCGCTATCAACGCGGCTCGGGAGATATGAGAGAACAACGGAGAATAGAATATAATCAAAGTTACCGCGAATATAAAATATTAATAGAAGAAACGCGAACGAATAAATTTAAAGAATTCTGCACGCAAAACTCAGAGAAAGAACCCTGGGGAACCGCATACCGCGTAATTAGAGGAAAACAACAAAAATCGCGCTCAGTAATATAAAGAAAACAAATGGCGAATACACGGAAGGTTTTAAAACCACAGCGGAATATTTACTAGAGAAATTTTTCCCATCGGATAATCCCGAGGGGGATGAAGGGTCGCACGATTTAATACGTCGGGAAGCTGCAAAGGCGCAAGGAACAGGTGCCGATAAGGCAATCCTAGTTCACGAGGTCGTCAGGGCTCTTAGGAGGATGAACCCTAAGAAGGCACCGGGACATGATGGAATCACTTCAGACGCAGCTCTGCAGGCGTGCCTGTTAGCCCCGTGTGTCTTTGTTGGGTTGTTTAATCTTTGTTTAGAAAGGGCGTTTTTCCGCGTTGCTGGAAAATCCAGAATGTGAAATTTATACCCAAACCTAAAAAGGCGGATGCGTCAGATCCGGGCAGCTATCGTCCAATTAGCTTGCTACCGGTGATGGGGAAAGTTTTAGATCGCGTTATGACTACGCGTGTTGAACACCTAGTGCGAGACAGCGGCGGTTTTAATAACCGACAGTTTGGTTTCGTGGAGGGCAAGTCGACTATCGACGCGTTAGAGTTCGTTGTCGGGGAAATTAAGCAGGCAAGAGATGCCAAAGAGTACTGTGTCGTTGTTGCTTTGGACATTTCAGGAGCATTTGATGCTGCCTGGTGGCCATTAATCGTTTGCGAGTTAGATCGTAGGAGTTGTCCGCGAAACTTGATGTCTTTGGTCAAGAGTTATTTCTCGGGGCGATTAGCACAGGTTGAAATTCCGGGTGAAGTTCTGTCGCGTGAGGTGGAAAGGGGATGCCCGCAAGGGTCATGTTCTGGTCCCACATTTTGGAAGTTGTTGTATGAGAGCATCTTTAGGGTCAAGTTGCCCGCAGGATGCTCAATCGTTGGGTTTGCAGATGACACACTTTTAATTGTAAGATCGAGATTGTTAATGGATATGCGCACAAAACCGAACGAGGCGCTTAATAAATTACACGAATGGTCTCAGGCGGTAAAATTAAAATTTAACACGGCGAAGTCAGAGGCGCTTTATTTCGGCACGAAACCAGGACAGAGACCTCCTAGGTTAGAGCTAGGAGGGGAGAAAATCCCGTTTAAAGATTGTATTACCTACCTCGGCGTCAAGATCGACAATAAATTAAATTGGAAAGCGCACGTACAATACGTAAAAAGTAAGGGCGGCGAAATATCAAATAAAATGATGGCGGCGGCTAAAATAAAGTGGGGTTTCAGGGCGAATCGCTGAGGACGGTTTATGCCGGAGCAATTGAGCCGGCAATACTGTACGCAGCTTCTGTATGGGCAGAAGGTTGTAAAGTCCGGGAGATGCGTCAATTGACGAGCGTACAACGCATAACCGCGGTAAAAGCGGCGAGGGCGTACAGGACCACCTCCACGGAGGCTGTCCTGGTGATCAGTAGGTCTCTCCTATCGAATATGTCGTTAGGGAGATTAGAGATAGACGATTAATAAATATAGGAAAAGGGCGCGAAATTATCGAAGATCTTAATCTTGGTAATAGGGAAATTGCAAGAAAGATTGTTGTATCTGAGTTAGGGCACCCGGCTGATATTAGAGGATCGAGTTTGTCGAAGGTGATGAGGACGCGATGGGTATCAGAATTTATACGGACGGTTCACGTATGGACGATGGGCAAGCAGGCGCGGCGTTTGTCGTGTATAAGCAGGAAAGGGAGGTGTTTCGGTTTCAAACCAAACTCGCGAACTGGTGCACTATCTTCCAGTGCGAATTGGTAGCCATACGAGAGGCTATCGATTACGTAATAAACCATACGGGCAGAGACGAGTATTATATAATCAGTGATAGTAAATCGGCGCTAACGGCTTTAACAAACATGAACACCTCGACAGATCTCCAAGCGGACGTCTGGAGGATAGCGCGTACGGCGCTAGAGTTTCGACGTTTAAAGTTCTGTTGGGTCAGGTCGCACAATGGTAACGTAGGAAACGATAGGGCTGACGAATTAGCTAAAGAGGCCGCGACGGGCGACTTTCGAATATCACATTCGTCGATACCGAGGTCTTTAATCAAAAGAAAGCTGCGCGAAAAATCAATTCGACAATGGGAAGAGAGGTGGAACAACGCTGCCACGGGCAGGTTGACCCACAAATTCATACCGAGCATAGAAGCCAGAGGTAAGATCGAGGTTAAGCTCGATCACAAAATGGTGCAGTTGATAACAGGGCACGGCGCCCTGAAGGCGTATTTACAAAGGTTCGGTCTAACCAATAGCGACCGCTGCGAATGCGGTGAGGGCGCGGAAAGCGCAGAGCACGTGCTCTTCGACTGCCCGCTTGAGGCGGGAAATCGAGGGTTGGCTGATAGCAAACTAGCTATCCTAGGTCTGGCATGGCCAAAGAGCCTAGAGGAAGTCGGGGAAGTGGTTAACCAGAAGGCGTTCTGGACAGCCTTAAAAGAATTCGCGGGAAGGGTCGCGAGATTAGACAATCAATGACGACCGCGTGTAAAAATTCGGTGGGGTTGGTGGGAGGATTGAAAATTTTAGATTAACTTGGCGTGAGTAAGGATACGAGCATAACCAAAACCTAATATTAAAAAAAAAAAAAAAAAGATAATTATACCAAAATGTCCAATATGCACGAGAAACCCCACTCCATTAATACAATCACTGCCTATCTTCATAATTATGTGCGGAAAATCGGGAATAAATAATACCAAATAAACAATAACAAATAAATCATAAACCCTCATTAAATTAAATCAATAAAGTAAACAAGGATAATAAAACAGAGTGCAACCGCGCATCCCCCCAGGACTTGAAAGTGAAGTGATAGTGATAGTGATTGTGATCCCCCCAAAAACATTTAGTGCATACCCACCAGGACTTTAGCAGTGCACCCCGTCCCACCTTTAGAAGTAAGTTACAGACGACCAGATCTTCGGATGCTGGAGAATTTTATTATCGAGGTAAGACTTAAATTGTGGCGGCTGTACTCGCACAAGCATTGATTTACATTAATTAGTAGTTTTGAAATAATTTAAGAAGCACGTTTGGTGTGTAAAGCGCTAGCCGACATAATGTGTATAAGGATTGTTACACTATTTTTTCTTGTATAGATTTATATAGTGTATTTACTCTACCTTATAGGCGGTAGAGCCTCAATAAATTATGAGGGGTTTCTGTCTAAGGTTTAAGCCCAGGGTAAAGAGGATGGAAAATGGCTTTGAGTAAAAGGACCCTGTAAAGAGATCTTCCAGCCAGCTAAGCTTCTTCAACTTAGGGCACAGCTATGAGCTAGGGTCGTAGGATGGTATACTATAATAAAAGAATTTTTAATGGACGCCACCGCATCTTAATAATAGCTATAAAGAGAAACAATCCGAACATAAGATACGAAAATCTTCGAAAAGAAAAAATATCCTTAACGAGCAAAACGTAGAAATATAATACTTACTTATGATTCTGCAAACTGGAATTGGAACGACGACCTCGTACTATCTGAAAATTTAATCACTTCATAGTATTTTAGAGCTAAAGCTACATTAGAGCCTAGTCACTTTATCACAAAAAAATAAATTCCAAAAAGATTAACTAGTCAAGATTATACCTCAAAAACTTTTTAAACACAATACCAATAATCTATCCTTCTTCACTACAAAAATTTTATAAATATGGTTGCTTGCTTTTATAGAAAAATTATTGTTGAGTTCAATGAAAGAAAGCTTTAAAACAACTTATTGCACTTTCTATTGATTTACAAAAAAATTATATACATCATTTGTACAATTTTATACGTACTGAAACTCTTTAGATATCTACTTTTAATAAAGTCTAGTAGTCTCTGATTATTTGTATGAATTTTGTAAGTGTAAATTTATTATAGTTCTCTAGAAGAATTAAAGTGTTTTCGTTATTATTCTACACTTGTATTTGATACCTAAATAGGATCCTGTTTGGGTTTGTAATGTAAAATTTCTAATCAACCTTCGATCACGCCCCAGACCATGGGCGGTAAAGTAAGTTATCAAAGAAATCGTGGTTGATTTTCTATACCTTTCGAGAATTCTTGTAAATTGTAATAAGCCCAGGGTAAGGTTGGATGACAAACGGCTTTTAGAAAAAGAAAACTCTTATGACTTGTAGCTAGCTGAGCTTTTAACCCACGGTCGCATGAGATTGGGTCAGTGGGTTTAATTAAAGTTAAAAAAAAGGATAATGGACGCTACCTAAATTTTTTATAAAGCAATTGAATAAATGACTTTACTTAAAGGAGAAATTTGGAAACCTATTTTATCACAAACCACTTCAAATACAAGATTGATTGTCACAAATATGTTACTTACTTTTCTTTCTGCTCTAGCGAAACTCTAGGATGACTCTGAAACATAATTACTACTAGCAAGCATATAATTTATTTAATAATTCTGTGACTATACGAAGTCTTTAATTTTGTTTCAAATACTTATCACTGAATCGTTAAATTAATTCCTTTAGCAGTCATAAAATCTTTGGGGAAATTAAATATTCATAAAATAATGAACTGAAGAAAAAAAGGTTTCTATATTCTCATTTTAAACAATTATGTACATGATAATGAAACTCAACAAAGATAAATTCTTATGAATATAATTATTACGTTACTCAGGAGATGTAAAATTAAATTTTTATGTCTACTGAATTTTAATTGAAGTCTGTATTTTATTTAACACTATTCATTTATACTTAGTAGTTCGGAGTAGCGCTACTAGAACTTTACAAGAGGTTCAAATTTTTATACATGCAGTAATGTATTTGTTAATTAATCTCAAATTCGGACGCCCTAACGTGGGACTGCGAGTTTGTTTTAGTTAATTTGTTTGTGCTCCCATTTTGTTTCGTGTAACTTTGGCTCCGATTTGTTTTTAACTTTTGCTCCAAGTTTGTTTTGCTTCTGGCCTGATTTTTTGTACTGCCTGATTTCCGGTGCGGTTGATTGCGAGCCAGAATCCCCGTTTCGGCGATTTGAAGCTAGAAGACCACCTGAGAGAGAAGTTCAGGTTTGGCGGAAAGGGCCCTAAAGATCCCTTCGCCAACGTAGTCTTCGAAGTGACCCCCACACTTCGAAGACGTATATTAGCTGATGCTATTAACCTCAGGTGGCGAAGAGTATGGGCCCGGGACCACTTCTCGATGACCCAGTGTTACCGGTGCTACGAGTACGGCCATCGATCGATGGAGTGCAGGGAGAAGGTACAGTGGTGCGGTAACTGTGCCGAGGTCGGGCATGAATTCAAGAATTGCCGGAAGGCAGTCCCCTGCTGTGTGGTTTGCGCTAGGGCAAACGACAGAACTGGCGCCACGACGCCAAGTCGAGTAGATGCCCCACGATGCAACGTCTGAAGCACGCAATCACACGAAACATCGATTATGGACTGTGAAGATAAAACAAAGTCCATAAGAAGCAAGAAGATTAAATTCGCGCAACTAAATCTCGGGAAAGGTAGAGGGGCAACAAATAACTTCGTAAAGTTATTCATCGAAAATAATATCGACATCGGGTTTATACAGGAACCGCACCTGTATGGCCACAAAATAACAGGTTTTGGGAGGGGTGTTACCGTCTTAAACGCGAATAGCGAACGACCGCGTAGCGGGATAATAATAAATAATGGAACGTGCGCCGGAATTATATTAAATAATTTATCGAACGAATTTGTAACGACGGCCGAAATCAAATCAGGGAAAATGCGTTCTATGTAATAAGCGTACCTCCCGCCGGTCGATTCCCGGCGGGAAAATCCCAAACCGAAGACTTGATAAATGAAGTAGATAATATTATTCGTAAAATCGGCAGAAATAAAAATCTAGTCATTGGGGAGATTTTAATGCCAAGTCGCCACTATGGGGCAGCCCTATCGAAGACGATAGAGGCTCGCAGGTTGCTGATCTTTTTACGGAATGGGATCTTAGTGTGATAAACACTAATGATTTACCTACGTTTGAGACGCATAGAGGCAGCAGTTTTATAGATATTACTGCAGTCTCGCACGAAATGTTAGAAACGATTTGTAATTGGAAATTAAGGTCGGACGAGGAAACGCTCTCTGATCATAAATTAATAACATGGGACGTTGAAACCAAAACAAGTGCAAACGAGCAGTTAACTGTATTTCCGCGGTTCTGTAATAAAAAAGCAAATTGGGAGCGATTTAAACAAAAATTTGGCGAAAGTATCCCTGTGCTCGAAAATGAGCTATTTAACTGCCGAGAGGCAGACGAAGTAGAAACACTCGCGAAAAAATTAAACGACGCGGTGGTAGACGCGTCGTCGTATTCCATGCCGAAAAGAAAACATTTAAAGACAGCGTACCCTGGTGGACCCGGGAACTAACCACCAAGCGGGCAGAAACGCGTAACCTAAGGCGCCGCTATCAACGCGGCTCGGGAGATATGAGAGAACAACGGAGAATAGAATATAATCAAAGTTACCGCGAATATAAAATATTAATAGAAGAAACGCGAACGAATAAATTTAAAGAATTCTGCACGCAAAACTCAGAGAAAGAACCCTGGGGAACCGCATACCGCGTAATTAGAGGAAAACAACAAAAAATCGCGCTCAGTAATATAAAGAAAACAAATGGCGAATACACGGAAGGTTTTAAAACCACAGCGGAATATTTACTAGAGAAATTTTTCCCATCGGATAATCCCGAGGGGGATGAAGGGTCGCACGATTTAATACGTCGGGAAGCTGCAAAGGCGCAAGGAACAGGTGCCGATAAGGCAATCCTAGTTCACGAGGTCGTCAGGGCTCTTAGGAGGATGAACCTAAGAAGGCACCGGGACATGATGGAATCACTTCAGACGCAGCTCTGCAGGCGTGCCTGTTAGCCCCGTGTGTCTTTGTTGGGTTGTTTAATCTTTGTTTAGAAAGGGCGTTTTTCCGCGTTGCTGGAAAATCCAGAATGTGAAATTTATACCCAAACCTAAAAAGGCGGATGCGTCAGATCCGGGCAGCTATCGTCCAATTAGCTTGCTACCGGTGTTGGGGAAAGTTTTAGATCGTGTTATGACTACGCGTGTTGAACACCTAGTGCGAGACAGCGGCGGTTTTAATAACCGACAGTTTGGTTTCGTGGAGGGCAAGTCGACTATCGACGCGTTAGAGTTCGTTGTCGGGGAAATTAAGCAGGCAAGAGATGCCAAAGAGTACTGTGTCGTTGTTGCTTTGGACATTTCAGGAGCATTTGATGCTGCCTGGTGGCCATTAATCGTTTGCGAGTTAGATCGTAGGAGTTGTCCGCGAAACTTGATGTCTTTGGTCAAGAGTTATTTCTCGGGGCGATTAGCACAGGTTGAAATTCCGGGTGAAGTTCTGTCGCGTGAGGTGGAAAGGGGATGCCCGCAAGGGTCATGTTCTGGTCCCACATTTTGAAGTTGTTGTATGAGAGCATCTTTAGGGTCAAGTTGCCCGCAGGATGCTCAATCGTTGGGTTTGCAGATGACACACTTTTAATTGTAAGATCGAGATTGTTAATGGATATGCGCACAAAACCGAACGAGGCGCTTAATAAATTACACGAATGGTCTCAGGCGGTAAAATTAAAATTTAACACGGCGAAGTCAGAGGCGCTTTATTTCGGCACGAAACCAGGACAGAGACCTCCTAGGTTAGAGCTAGGAGGGGAGAAAATCCCGTTTAAAGATTGTATTACCTACCTCGGCGTCAAGATCGACAATAAATTAAATTGGAAAGCGCACGTACAATACGTAAAAAGTAAGGGCGGCGAAATATCAAATAAAATGATGGCGGCGGCTAAAATAAAGTGGGGTTTCAGGGCGAATCGCTGAGGACGGTTTATGCCGGAGCAATTGAGCCGGCAATACTGTACGCAGCTTCTGTATGGGCAGAAGGTTGTAAAGTCCGGGAGATGCGTCAATTGACGAGCGTACAACGCATAACCGCGGTAAAAGCGGCGAGGGCGTACAGGACCACCTCCACGGAGGCTGTCCTGGTGATCAGTAGGTCTCTCCTATCGAATATGTCGTTAGGGAGATTAGAGATAGACGATTAATAAATATAGGAAAAGGGCGCGAAATTATCGAAGATCTTAATCTTGGTAATAGGGAAATTGCAAGAAAGATTGTTGTATCTGAGTTAGGCACCCGGCTGATATTAGAGGGATCGAGTTTGTCGAAGGTGATGAGGACGCGATGGGTATCAGAATTTATACGGACGGTTCACGTATGGACGATGGGCAAGCAGGCGCGGCGTTTGTCGTGTATAAGCAGGAAAGGGAGGTGTTTCGGTTTCAAACCAAACTCGCGAACTGGTGCACTATCTTCCAGTGCGAATTGGTAGCCATACGAGAGGCTATCGATTACGTAATAAACCATACGGGCAGAGACGAGTATTATATAATCAGTGATAGTAAATCGGCGCTAACGGCTTTAACAAACATGAACACCTCGACAGATCTCCAAGCGGACGTCTGGAGGATAGCGCGTACGGCGCTAGAGTTTCGACGTTTAAAGTTCTGTTGGGTCAGGTCGCACAATGGTAACGTAGGAAACGATAGGGCTGACGAATTAGCTAAAGAGGCCGCGACGGGCGACTTTCGAATATCACATTCGTCGATACCGAGGTCTTTAATCAAAAGAAAGCTGCGCGAAAAATCAATTCGACAATGGGAAGAGAGGTGGAACAACGCTGCCACGGGCAGGTTGACCCACAAATTCATACCGAGCATAGAAGCCAGAGGTAAGATCGAGGTTAAGCTCGATCACAAAATGGTGCAGTTGATAACAGGGCACGGCGCCCTGAAGGCGTATTTACAAAGGTTCGGTCTAACCAATAGCGACCGCTGCGAATGCGGTGAGGGCGCGGAAAGCGCAGAGCACGTGCTCTTCGACTGCCCGCTTGAGGCGGGAAATCGAGGGTTGGCTGATAGCAAACTAGCTATCCTAGGTCTGGCATGGCCAAAGAGCCTAGAGGAAGTCGGGGAAGTGGTTAACCAGAAGGCGTTCTGGACAGCCTTAAAAGAATTCGCGGGAAGGGTCGCGAGATTAGACAATCAATGACGACCGCGTGTAAAAATTCGGTGGGGTTGGTGGGAGGATTGAAAAATTTTAGATTAACTTGGCGTGAGTAAGGATACGAGCATAACCAAAACCTAATATTAAAAAAAAAAAAAAAAGATAATTATACCAAAATGTCCAATATGCACGAGAAACCCCACTCCATTAATACAATCACTGCCTATCTTCATAATTATGTGCGGAAAATCGGGAATAAATAATACCAAATAAACAATAACAAATAAATCATAAACCCTCATTAAATTAAATCAATAAAGTAAACAAGGATAATAAAACAGAGTGCAACCGCGCATCCCCCCAGGACTTGAAAGTGAAGTGATAGTGATAGTGATTGTGATCCCCCCAAAAACATTTAGTGCATACCCACCAGGACTTTAGCAGTGCACCCCGTCCCACCTTTAGAAGTAAGTTACAGACGACCAGATCTTCGGATGCTGGAGAATTTTATTATCGAGGTAAGACTTAAATTGTGGCGGCTGTACTCGCACAAGCATTGATTTACATTAATTAGTAGTTTTGAAATAATTTAAGAAGCACGTTTGGTGTGTAAAGCGCTAGCCGACATAATGCTTGTGCGAGTGCACCTGATAAATAGGGTGATGCTTTCGCTATTTTGTGCACTGCTATATGCTTAACGCTTAACGCTTATTAAACATTTATTTATATATTTACATAATTATATTTATTTATATTTTATATTTACACTTTATATTTATTTATATATAGCATGTATTATGTGGCTTATTTGTTTTGTTTGACGTTCTGTCGCCATTTTGGTTGCAGTATATATTTGGGAAGGACGAGCAGAATTGCGAAGATTGTAATCATAATGTAAATCAGTTAGGGAACGATAGGAAAGCTAGGGATGGATTTAAATTAGTTAGCTAGATTTGGATAGTTTTAAGACGACCCTTCAGGTCGCACTGGTAAGCAGAACCGGCGTCTGCTATCCGGTATTACGGATCCCTCCCGCTCTCATTTTTGCTTGTTGATCGGGTACACTCGAAAGTCAGCGCTAGGGATACCATTATTTACAACCCTGTTTTTAGTTTTTGTTTTGTTTTTGTTCCAGTTTTGTCAGATTTTTAGGTTTGTTAGATTGTTAGAGTTTGTTAGGTTTGTTAGATTTTTAGGTTTGTTAGATTTTTATTTAGTTTTTATTTAGGGTGAATCAATTATGAAGTAAGAATAAATTAGGAGCACGACTATTTTTCGCGTTTAAACCCAATGTAGTACCTCCGGGTGGAGCATTGGGGACGTGGCCGCAAGTATAGCGGCCCTAATTCAAATTATAATGCCTGATTTCCGACATTACCCGCATTTATCGGTTTGTTGCTACTTATGTTTTCTTCCGTACGTTCAAACTCGTATTTATTTCTTTGCGTTATTTCTTGTGTAGGTTCGATCTTCTTAAATAGTAGTTTTGTTTTCTTTCCTAATCGCTCAATATTATCGGTTGGTTAATTTCAAATTATTGCACTTGTGTTTTAGGCTGTTAAAATCCGAACTCCAATATGAGTTATCTTCTCGAGGATTTGACCCTGACATTAAAGTCGAGGCGTTGCGTAAAGCCGTCCGCAACGCGATTCAAGTGGAAATGAATCAGTTTTCTACTCGTAGCTCTTATACAATTACGTGTACAGAGGATCATGAGGCGATTAAACGCGCGCTTACTGAACTTGGACCGTCTTCTTATAATAAAAAAGAATTTATGCTACGTACCTAGACGTAGCAGGAAGAAAAGTAAATACCAGGCAAACTACCAAACGCGGAGAGTGGGGGAATTCACCTACATACCAAGAAAACAAAAAAAAACACACGTCGCTTACGATTATCTATTAACAAATAAAAATAAATAAAGTATTCTGTACAAACAAGCAAAAACAATAAATTAAGCGTTACTATTTCACAGCAAACAATTATGTGATACGAACAATTTAGTACTTTAGATACGAAGTGCGCATCTCGTATTCTACACAAAATAACTCTAATCAGTAGAAAATAAACATGTGGGAGCTTTTGTCAAGCATTTTTAAAATTGCACCTAATACTTTTTGGAAAATAAACTAATCAGTAGGAAATAATAGACGTGTGTCAGTCAAACATTTTTTAACAATGGTACATCACACTGTAACAATTTTATTTTCGTTAATAATTCTTCGCATATAATTTCAAGAATAGTGTAATAATTTTATTAATAATAATAATTCTTTGCATATAATGTCAAGAATAATGTAACAATTTTATTAATAACAATAATAATTTGCATTCAACTTCAAAAGTAATACGCTAAGCCTGCATCGTCCTTTAATAATCTAGTTATATTCAGATATCTGTGTCGTATACAGCTATTTACAAGCACATCTCTGTTTGATTGTTCCCCTCCTGACGGCGCGACCGCCCGAGCTGGTTATAAGATAGTCGGCCACAAGTGATAGAGATATCCACATGTTCCCTTGGTTGGAGGCCGGCAATCTGCGAATCCATTTAAAATAGTTAGGATATCTTCGAATAACGGTCGGTAATGTATATATTTTGCGAACTTGTATAATTTGAGATAATTTATTTTGCGCGGCAAGTAGGATGCAACTTTTAAAGACACACAAGGACACAGTAAAACACATGTAAGATGCTACCTTTAGAAGGTGACGTAATTCAACTTTGAGAGTACGATTGCTGCTGAATGTAAGGCGACAGGATATGATTCGACACGTGGAACGCAGGAATTATAGAAGTTGGTTTGGATGAATTGGTTTCAAATTGCAAACGCTGTTATCGTTGCTTGAAGATTGGTGATCCCGTCTTCCTTTGTCGCAATGCGACAATTGCAGTTTTGGTTCGTAGATAGCTATAAGTTCTTTTTATGTGTTTCAAAATTTGGAACACGTTAACTTGCTTTGATGCGAAATACATATACACTGAAAAAGTTTCAACTAATTGTTGAGCTGGATTTACCAGTAGTATAACGAAAGTTTATTGATTTAACGTTCTAAAAACAACATGCTTTGTTCTATATGAATCGTCAGTAATGTCGACAGGTGTTACTGACGTCATATTTTTCTACTTTGTATAGCTGACAGATGTTATTTTAAAAGCAAATGCTTTGAACAGCTTTAATACAATATATGTAAACATGTATATTTTTGTGATCAGCTTTATCTACATTAAAATTAGTATACATAATTTTGAAAGCTCAAATGCTAATATTGTTAGGAGCTATTAATTTGTTATCTACCTGAAAAGATCTGCCCAGGTCAGAACCCTATTTGTACAACAAGTTCATGTTTTAAAGTAAAGTGTTTGATTGATAATGATAAAGACAAACATGAAAGTTAAAATTTTAAGATTGATGCAGTTAAAGATTAAATTTTTTGTTACAAGTTATATTATTTTAAAAGAGATCTTTTAGTAAACAATTGGTTCAAGATTAAAGGTTTTTTATTTTGATCAAGTGTGATCAAATCTTATTACATAAAGCTAAAACCCTTCTAAGTAATAAATTGATGCCAAAGTTATATTGAAAATACTTTTTTTTTATTTCTTTATGTATTTTTGCAGGACACAAATGGTGTTCCACTATTTTATTTATTTAACTATCACAATTTCTTACAGGAGCTGCGTCTTATTCTATTAAGACAGGCTTTTGTCAGCGAAGGCGATCTTTTTTTGTTTGGGTCTCCATGTCCGCCCTTAGAACTATGCTATGCAATTATTGTGATTACATCAGGACTTGGTGGCGCCTATTTGATTTAGCTTAAGTTTGATCTGCAAACAAAATTCGACTCCCCCCCCCACTTCTCATTGCTCTACCCACGAATAGACCCCTAGTTGTCGGAAGATTTTTGGAACAATAAATACGTTTCACTGATGCCCATGCGTGAGGCCAGCTATATATATAAAAAATTTGTTTCACTGTATAAAAAATATTCGTTTCAACACCTGTAGAGCGATAATACCGATTCGCAGCAACGAACAATAGTTCTACAGTGTCACGTTTCTTATCACGTAACTACACCAAACGTTGATACGGAATATACCAGTGACACACACAAAAGAAAGGAGTTGTGTACTTGTAGGTGTACGGATACTTAGCTTGTAAGCCGTCGGGCGTGAGTCAACACAGGAACGCCATGGTCGTCAGCATACATTTACTTTGCTACCATAATTGCAGCAGTGGTCTACGGACAAAAGTAGTTGGTCTACAAACAAAAGCAGTTGTTATACATTAAGAAAGAACTCATGTGTTTTCATTATTTTATTATATTTTAAGTTTTGCTTTTTATTGTATTTTATTTTTCTTATTGTGCGGCATTAATTTTTAAACACAGGGCAGTGAAATAAAATTAAAAATAATAATTTAATACGTTAAATAATAAATAAATCGTGTTTTTCTTTGAATTTAAACTAAAATCTGCGTTTAAAAAATAAACTAAATTGAATCTCGGACTAATAAAGTAAAAAACTAATAAACAAATACCCCAAAATAATTTCAAAATAATTTAAAAGGCGTTTTTAATAAATTTAAAACAAAAACCGCGTAAATCGTGTAAAAGACCGCCTAAAACCATCAAAAACATGTGTAAAAATTTTATAGTGCGCGTATAATAAAATAACAACCTAAAAACCAAAATCTAGGCCTTTTTAAATTAAATAAATAGCTCAAAACCGTAAATATCAAAATAAATTAAATATAAAGCTTCCATATTTTAAGTACCTGCGTACTTAAACGTTCTTAAAGGCGAGTTTTCAGTATAATTAGTGGTGTAACACTTGAGGCTCGAGTAAACACGGGGTAAGTGCGTTTCTAGTACTGCATTCCAATAACGCGTGTTTTTATTTGTTTATTTCCACAGTTAAATTTAAGGTACAATATTTTATAAATAATATTTTGAAGTAATTAGCTTATTTAAATTTGATTTGAGGGTTTAAAATTTTAAAATAAATAAATAGTGTTGTTATTTGGTTCTAGTTGTTATTTTGGCGTTAAGCTTTTATTTTATCTTTGATAATTTTGAAATTTCATTTGGCCTTGAAATTTAAATAAATAAATAAATTTAAATAAATAAATACCAGGAAGTTTACCCTTCATTCTAATCTAGGTATTTTATCCGAGTAGCGTTTTTCTTTTTACTCGCTGCTGTTTATGCCGTTTAGAGGTTTATATTATCTTTGAGTTTATTTAGCGTCGAAACGGTTAGGTCGTTTTTGATCTGGGTTTTTGTTTGTTCCTTTTGTTTGGTCGTTTTGATTTGTTAGCATGGTTGTCCATCGAGATGAGGAGCCGTTGCCGAAGAAGAAGAGGAGTGGTCGGTCGGAGTCGGTCAGGAGTGAGTAGTCGAAGGGTGGGTCGGTCGAGAAGGTCGGAGAGAAGGAGCTCCTGGTTGCGGTAGAGAAGCTGGTGTCGCAGCCCGACGGGGAGGTAGTTGCGTCGCAGAGGGAGCTTGGCTCTGCGGTGGTGGATTTAGAGGGGCCGGCGCCTCTAGTGTGTGAAGGGGAGCCTGAGTCGCCCGCAGCGTCGAGAGGCCAGCGCCAGGTGTCAAAGAAGACGTCATAGTGGCGTTAAAGAAGAAGGTTGATCCGGCCAAAAATGGGTTTGTTGTTGTCGGAGTACGTCGGACGCGTAGGGGTGGCGTTGTTGTCGAGTGTGCTGGTCGGGAGGACATCAATCGGTTGCAGTCGACGGTAGGCGGGGTTTGTCAGGGTCTGACGTCGAGGACTATTGAGAAGAGGAGGCCGTGCACCGTGCTCTCTGGGGTAGAGAGGGTGATGAAACAAGAAGAGCTCGTGAATAGGATGGTTGTTCAGAACCCCCGCTTCAAGGGGCTTACGTTCGAGGAGGAGGTCAAGGAGAAGTTTCGGTTCGGCGACAGGGGACCTAGAGATCCGTTGGCCAGCGTTGTCTTCGAGGTGTCGTCGGAGGCTAGGAGGTGTTTTTTGGCGAATTTGGTCGTCTGGGTTGGCGTAGTGTTATCGCTGTTACGAGTTCGGTCATAACTCAGCGGATTGTAAGGAGCGGGTTTCAGTTTTGCGGCAACTGCGCCGAAGTGGGGGATGAGTTCAAGAACTGTAGGCAGGCAGTTTCTTGTTGTGTTGTCTGTGCGAGGTCGAACGATAGAGTTGGTACTGTCAGGGTCGACACTCGTCACGACGCCAAATCCAGCCAGTACCCAACGATGCAGCGTTTGAAGGCAGTCATCATTAGGAACATCGATTATGGATTCTAGGGCATTGGACGATGTTCCGAAAAGCTCGAAAATTAAATATGCGCAAAATAATTCAGGCAAGGGCAAATGGGCCACAAATAACTTCGTTAAATTAATGTAACGTAAACAAAATTGACATTGGGCTCATTCAGGAACCGCACTTGTATAGTCACAAAACAACAGGTTTTGGGAGGGGGTTTACCGTCTTAAACGCGAAGAGCGAACGACCGCGCAGCGGTATAATAATAAATAATGGCGCGTATGCCGGAATTATATTAAATAATTTATCCAACGAGTTTCTAACGATGGCCGAAATTAAAACCTGATTAAATACGTTTTACGTGATTAGCTTGTATCTTCCGCCGGCCAACTGCCGGTGGGAAAATTCTCAAACAGAAGACTTAATAAATGAATTTGAAGGAATTCTTCTTAAGATTGGCAGGAATAAAAATCTAATTATAGGGGAAGATTTTAATGCCAAGTCGCGACTATGGGGTAGCCTTATAGAAGACGATAGGGATTCGTAGGTTGCTGATCTTTTAACGGAATGGGATCTTAGTGTGATAAACACTAATGATTCACCTACGTTTGAGGGGCATAGAAGCAACAGCTTTATTGATATTACTGTAGCCTCGCACGAGATGTTAGAAATCATTTCTGATTGGAAATTAAGGTGGGACGAGGAAACGCTCTCTGACCATAAGTTAATAACATGGGACGTTGAAATTAAAACAAGCGCAAACGAGTAGCTAACTATATTTCCGCGGTTCTGTAATAAAAAAGCAAATTGGGAGCGATTTAAACAAAAATTTGCCAAGAAAACGAGCTATTTAACTGCCGAGAGCCAAACGAAATAAAAACACTCGCGGAAAATTTAAACGACGTGGTGGTAGACGCGTCGTCGTACTCCATTCCGCGAAAGAAAACATTTAAAGACAGCGTACCCTGGTGGACCCGGGAACTAACCACCAAGCGGGTAGAAACGCGAAACCTAAGGCCGCGCTATCAACGCGCTTTGGGAGATATAAGAGAACAACGGAGAATAGAATACAATCAAAGTTACCGTGAATATAAAATATTAATAGAAGAAACGCGAACAAATGAATTCAAAGAATTCTGCACGCGAAACTCAGAGAAAGAACCCTGGGGAACCGCGTAATAAGGAGTAATCGACAGAAAATCGCGCTCGGTAACATAAGAAAGACAAATGACGAATATACGGAAGGTTTTAAAACCACGGCGGAATATTTATTAGAGAAATTCTTCCCTTCGGATAATTCTGAGGAGGATGAGCGGTTGCACGATTTAGTACGTTGGGAAGCTACAGAGGCGCAAGGAACAGGTGCCGATAAGACAATTCTAGTTCACGAGGTCGTGAAATGGAGACCCTAAGAAGGCATCAGGGCATGACGGAATCACTTCAGACGCAGCTCTGGAGGCGTGCCTGTTAGCCCCTTGTGTCTTTGCCGAGCTGTTTAATCTTTGTCTAGAAAGGGTCGTCCTTCCGCGTTGCTGGAAAGTCCAGAACGTTAAATTCATACCTAAACCTAAAAAATCGAATGCGTCAGACCCGGACAACTATTGTCCAATTAGCTTGCTACCGGTGCCGGGGAAAGGCTTTGGATCTCATTATGACTACCAGAGTTGAGCACTTAGTGCGTGACAGCGGCGGTTTTCATAACCGACAATTCGGGTTTATGAAGGGAAAATCAACTATCAACGCATTAGAGTTTGGGGAAATTAAGCAGGCGAGAGATGCAAAGGAGTATTGTGTCGTTGTCGCTTTGGACATTTCAGGAGCATTCGATGCTGCCTGGTGGCCATTGATTGTTTGCGAGTTGAAAATAGGGATATTCCGCGAAACTTGATGTTTTTGGTCAAGAGTTATTTCTCGGGGCGATTGGCACAGGTTGAAATTCCAGGTGAAGTTTTGTCGCGCGAGGTGGAAAGGGGATGCCCGCAGGGGTCATGCTCTGGTTCACATTTTGGAAGTTGTTGTATAAGAGCATCTTTAGGGTCAAGTTGTCCACAGGATGCTCGATCGTTGGGTGTGCGGATGATACGCTTTTAATTGTCAGATCGTGATTGTTAATAGTTATGCGAGTTATGTAATCCCCCAATTGTTATATATATATATATATATATATATATATATATTCTTCTGGCCACCCACCCCTTTTTTATTTATATTTATTTATTATTTAATATACTCTTTTTCCGTCGCCCCTGTTTTTATTAAATGAATGACTTTTATATAATGTGCTTTAACAACGTTTGGTTGGTTATCTAATCAAAATGTTTATTACTATGCCTCGACTATATGAACTCTTTTCTCAGGGTGTCCACCTACTTACCGTGGGTTCGGTGGTAAGTAGATGTGCAATGCCCAACCAAACTGCACTATCTTTTGTTTTACTACTTTTATATGAATTTACCACTGTATATGCCAAAATTTAATGATCAACGTAGCCTTGTGCCAAATTAATTAATAATACACAATTTCTGACTTTGACGTTTTAAGATATTTCACAGCAATCACCTGGATTATACTTCGTTGCTGGCCTTTTTTACTGCTGGCTCAAGATCTTTGTCGCCGTATGCGTCTTTACATGGATTCACTATTGTTGGAAACTTTCGTATCGCCTCCAGGTATCTTAGTATAATTTTGTTGATCCCCAATCTGAAATAAATAACCCGAAGTTTAGAATTTAGAATAACCGTTTTGTTTACTTCCCCTGCGCTAATTCTTCCGTATTACTTTCTTTGTAGCCTTTAACTCTTCCAATTGCTGCTCTCCAATCGCTCAATCCAAATCTATTCTCCGTTCAGCTCAATCCAAATCTATTCTCGTTCCTTGTCTTAAAAACCACTCAATGACCCCCTATACATAACTCTATATCCAAATCAATCCAATCAATGCCCCATTAACCATAAATTCGTAACCAAATCAATCCAAATCTTATTCACGCTTACAATTCCTCACCGATGCCTTCTGCCTTTATCAAATCCGTTCCTAAACAATCTTACTTTTCGCCGCTTCGCTATATATACCAATCTTCACTATAATTCGTCGTCGCTATTCATTAACTAACCACTGATGCTTCTTGTTATACCACTTTAATAAATTAAACTCTTCAAATTCAAACACATTTATTTCTTTTTCAAAATATTTAAACAATTTTAGCGCAGGTTTACAAAAATACGTCTTTACACAAAATTAAATCGAAAAAAATTTTCTTGTTTACTTTCCCAGGCGATTATTACAACAAATCCAGCTTACTTAATCACATTTTACATAAATAAAAACATCCAATAACATTTTATCCCTTATTTTGTGTCACAAATACCTTCACTGTTGTCCTTTTACACTTTCCTAGTTTGTACATAATTCTATCATTGGTCCTAAATAATTCACAATTCTCCAATCACATTTGACACTGCTATTACTTATAATTTTGAAATTACAAATTTGTCCAAAAGTTGATTCTATTTAAATAAAAAGCCAAAATAATTCACACATGACCTGGATGCGTGGTTGATAGTAGACATCCGTAGACGCATCCGGTTTTCGGATGGCAAATGTACTTTCAATGGCCTATTAAATTGTAACTCAGTATAAAACCTTGAGCATTGTGTATTTTATCAACGTCATTAAGTCATTATAATTTACCTTTTGGCACATACATTTCAAACTAACATTGTAAATACTTTAGCATATGTAAAGTACAGCAAAACATAGTTTTTGAATTACGGGATCTGATATATGGATCATTTTATTTGGCATACACCCCCTTTCTACTAAACAACCCTTAGAACCCTTGGTAGCTCCCACCTGACACTACATTATATATATATATATATATATATATATATTGCCGTGGAACTCGGGTAAGATCCTTACCAACCAAAAATATTTTCGAAAATTTTATAAAAGTTTCAAAATTCGAAAGTTCAAAAATTAAATAATACAAAAAAATATTTCTTATCCGTTTTCCTCTCTTCCTCGGTTGAACGGCCTTCTTCAACTGCTTCAGGCTAGCTCATTTGGACCTCCTTTTGGATATCTATATTCACTCTCAAATTCTATCATTCACGCACACTCCAAATAAAACCACAAAATACAACCAACATACAATCTTTTATTTATTCCTATTTACAAATGCAATTCAACACTCCATATTTTATTGTTCACGTTACACTTCAGTAACTCTTATTTTGTAATGTCCTGTATTTACCTTTTTAAATCATCAAACACATAAAATGTACTCGGAGTAAATGAACCTTGAATAATACCTTCTCTAAAATTCCTTCATTATAATTTATTTATTAATTTTAATAATCTAAGTAAACTGTGGGGTATGGTGAGCTCATAATAACCCAACTAATTCTGCATAATGTATCCCTTCTACTTTGCATACTCTTAAAATAAAAAAACAAAGCCATGTACTCTTCACAAAATTTCACGTTCTGATGGAACGTTTAAAAACTTTCTAGACACCTTCAATTTCTAGTTGAATACCGTAATAAAGTTATTTACACATATTCTGTTCAATACGTAAATAATTCACACTACCTTGAAAAACACTCTCATACGCCACCCCAATATTTACAGTTTATAGGAATCACACTTTTAAATCGTTACCTGGAATTTCCTACAAGATCTCCGCTCTGTAGATGATGCCATGTATTTTTCTCCCTGGTCTGCAGGTCGTTTCTCGCTATTACTAGACGAACTCCATTTAAGTTGATCCGCCAACGCCGCCTTCTCGGTGTAACCAAATTCCAAATTTCATTTCAATTATACTTCTTTCACAATAATCTACGTTACTTAATGTCCCGACACGAGTTGATTAAAATTATAGGTGATACCTCAAAAAATTTTAATCTCGGCACACTAACCGCGTTTTAATTTAAGAGGCTACCACGAAGCAATACAATTTAAATGATTTTATAATACTTACAACTTGTGTTAACCTTCATACGTGCTTTTGGGACAATCGAAATAATAAGGGCTATAATAATATTCTCCTAAACTATTTATATCTTTCCAATGTAACCTCTCCTGGCCACATTTATCCGAAATCCCCTGCTCACAACAACACATTCCCACAATTTTGCACTCAACCCCATTTTCAAATCCGCGAATTTCCGTCCTCGTTATAATATTTTAAGAAAATTATGCTACACTATCCTCGTGGTTATACCAAATCAAACTAACATATCGACCAATCGTAGACCCAATGACGTTTCCCAAATCCCTCCTATACTATTGTGGTCTCATGTTTATACGTTTTCTACGTCTCTTTCTAACCTTGCTTGAGTGGTAGGAAATCGATATCCTTGTTTGTGCGCTGTCTACCACACGTGGAGTTTCTACATTAGTTAAATAATCGCTCATTAGTATTTCATGCTAAAACATCCGACCGCCTGTACAATCCTCAGAATAATTTGTTTGTTATCTACAAATTAAACAGAACTTGACCTTTAGAAAATACGCAGGTGTTTAATTTTACACGCACGTTTTAAATACATTTCCACGATTTAGAGTTCGGCGTATTTCTACCCCACTGATATATTTGTCAGATAGCAACGCGTTTTATCTTGGTATCAGTGGGTTTTTACACGCTTTTATGCAAATTATACATCAATAATCGTTCAATTAAATTCAAATTAATTAATAAATTAATGGCATTGGCTTCTACCATTTAATTTCTTTGCAAACCTACTTAAGTTTCATTAATTATTTATAAAATTTCGTTAATACCTGATACTTAAAAATGAATTACTAATATAAATTTTGCACGTAATTTCTAGTTGTTTCTTTATACAGGGTGTTTTAAAATTGCTTCGTTTATATTTATTTTTGATCTTTTAAAACCACTATAATATATATATATATATATATATATATATATACATGTATATAAAAGAAACTAATAATTAAGAAGTTATTAGCAATATTAGAAAATGCGCTAAGTGATGTGCAACAATGTAATGAAGGACAATTTATTTCAGTTTATTAACGTTCATGGGAACGGAAACGCTACTTTGTAGCACAGAGATAAGTGACACTGCGGATGTCAGATCACAGGCGGTCACAGACAGTCACGTACCGAGATTACCTGGAAAGGAAGCTTGCAACAAAGTAATTATGAATAGATTTAAGATTGCAACATTGTATTATGAATAAGAGTCAAGTGTAAGCAGACATTAGGTCTGCAAGTTCCCACAGCCATGTGAGGGGGTAGGGATATTATAAAAGGCCCGGGAGCTCCACTCGAAGACAGTTAATCTATTGTTCAGCTTTAACATTGCAGTTCGTAGATAACTCACTTTGTACAATTAGTTAATTAATTTCGGACTTAGAATAATAATTCAAGATTGTCAAAATTCAACATTAATTTCTATAAAATAATAAATAAATGTGTTAAGAAGTTGGAGAAGTCTTTTTAAAAAAGACCGCTCGCAGCCACGAACCTTAACTTGCGCACAAAACCGAACGAGGTGCTTATTAAACTACACGAATGCTCGCAGGCGGTAAAATTAAAATTTAACACGACGAAGTCAGAGGCGCTCTATTTCGGAAAGAAAGCGGGACAGCGACCCTTAGGCTAGACCTAGGAGGAGAGAAAATACCGTTTAAGGAAGCAATTACATACTTTGGCGTAAAGATTGACGATAAGTTAAATTGGAAAACTCACGCGCAGTACGTTAAAAGCAAAGGCTGCTAAATATTATCCAAAATGATGGCGGCTGCGAAAATAAACTGGGATTTCAGGGGCGAATCGCTGAGGACGATTTATGCCGGAGCAATTAAGCCGGCAATGCTGTACTCAGCTTTTGTAAAGGCGGAAGGTTGTAAAATCCGGGATATGCGTCAATTGACGAGCGTACAACGCATAACCGCGGTGAAAGCGGCCAGAACGTACAGGACCACCTCCACGGAGGCGGTCCTGGTGATCAGTAGGACTCTCCCTAGCGAATATGTCGTTAGGGAGATTAGAGCTAGGAGATTGAGAAACATAGGGAAAGGGCGCGCAATTATTGAAGATATTCATCTTGGTAATAGTGAGATAGAGAGAAAGATCGTTGTATCGGAGTTGGGGCACCCGGCCGATATTAGAAGAATCGAATTTGTCGAAAGCGATGGGGACGCGACGGGTACAGAATTTACACGGATGGTTCACGCATGGATAACGGGCAAGCGGGCGCGGCGTTTGTCGTGTTTAAGCAGGAAAGGGAGGTGTTTCGGTTTTAAACCAAACTTGCAAACTGGAGCACTATCTTCCAGTGCGAATTGGTAGCCAACAATCAATCTCTAGAAACTCCACAACACCTGATATACTCCTGCTCCCTAATTTCTCTACTACAAATCAACCTCAAGCAATCTACAAACTTTGACCCGTTCTCCCCACTTCCTAACATAAACTTTCTAGTCATTAATTACCCTCAAGAATTCAACCATTTCCTAAACGAAATCCTTTTAACCTAACAAACCACCCATAACCAGCGGCACTAACACTCTTGCGATTCACTACCACATCACACTTACACTCGCACCATGCACACATTCAGCCCCACTCCACGTACACAGTCGACGACTAAGGTAAGGGCACAAATCCCCCTCACCAAAACTTCAAGAATCCCAGTTGTTTCTGAATTATTGATTCTAAGTTATTAAATATATGTAAATACCTATAAAGTACGGCTAGTCTGGGCTCTGGCCTAGGTATAGCGCAAAATAAATTAATTTTATCTATCTATCTATCTAGCCCTACGAGAGGCTATCGATTACGTAATAAACCACGCGGGCAGAGATGAATATTATATAATCAGTGATAGTAAATCAGCGCTGACAGCTTTAACAAACATGAACACCTCGACAGACCTCCAGGCGGATGTCTGGAGGATAGCGTATACGGCGCTCGAGTTTCGACGTTTAAAATTCTGTTGGCTTAGGTCGCACAATAGTAACGTGGGGAATGATAGGGTTGACGAATTAGCTAAAGGAGCCGCGACGGGCGAGTTTCGGATATCACATTCGTCGATACCTAGGTCTCTAATTAAAAGAAAGCTGCGCGAAAAGTCAATTTGACAATGGGAAGAGAGGTGGAACAACGCTGCCCCGGGCAGGTTGACCCACAAATTCATTCCGAGTATAGTAGCGAGAGATAGAATCGAGATTAAGCTTGACCTTAAAATGGTGCAGCTGGTAACAGGACACGGCGCCCTGAAAGCGTATTTACAAAGATTCGGTTTAACCGACAACGACCGCTGCAAATGCGGCGATGGCATGGAATGCGCAAAGCACATGCTCTTCGACTGCCTGCTGGAGGTGGCATAACAAGGGTTAGTTGATATGAAATTAGTAATCGCAGGGCTAGCATGGCCAAAGAGCCTAGGGGAAGTCGGGGAAGTGGCTAACAAGAAAGCGTTCTGGACAGCCTTTAAAGAATTCGCGGGAAGAGTTGCGAGATTAGACGTGATAACTCGCGTAAATCGGAGGGGGATGAGGGGAGGATTGGACATTTTAGAATTTTGACTTGGTGTGAGAAAGGATACGAGCATGAAATAACCAAATGCACGAGAAACCCCCACGCCACTAATACAATGACTATCTCACCTTATACGCGCGGAAGATCGGAAATCGGGAAAAAATAATAACAAATAAATCAGAAACCCTAATTAAATTAAATCAATAAAATAAACAAAGATGATAAAATAGAGTGAAACCGCGCATCCCCCCAAGGACTTAAAAGTGATACTGATTGTGATCCCCCAGGACGTTTAGTGCATGCCCTTCAAGGCTTTAGCAGTGCATATTCATCTCCTTTTAGAAGTAAGAAACAATAGATGTATGCAGACGACCAGATCCTCGGATACTGGAGAAATTTATATACGAGATAAGAATAAACTTGTGGTGACTGTATTCGCATGGGCATTGATTTGTATTAAATATGAAAATTTTGAAATAATTTAACGAGCACGTTTTTTGTGTCTAATGGCGCTAGCCAACATGTTGCTCATGCGAGTGCACCTGATAATTTATTTAGGTGATGCTTTTGCTAATACATGCACTGTCACATGCTTATGCTTTTAGATGTTATTTATTTATACGCATATTTATATTTCTTTATATTTAGTTCTAGTTATATTTAAATTTACATTTTATATTACATTTTATATTTATTTTGGATGTACTTTATTACTTTGAGGCTTGGTATGTATTGTCTGACGTTCTGCCGCCATTTTGGTTGCAGTATATTTTTAGAAAGGAGGATTATAATTGTGAAGATTGTAATTTTAATATAAATCAGTTAAGGAGTGATAGGGAAAGCTAGGGATGGATTTACGCTAAAGATAAAATAAATTACTTAGACCAAGGAGGACGAATTTGTAAATTTATAGAGTAGGTAAAATAACTGGATTTACTATTAAAATATTTGGCGAATGCTTAGAAATTTGAATACATTTTTAATTAGTTAGCTAGATTTGGATAATTTTAAGTCGACGCTTCAGGTTGCACCGGTAATCAGAGTTGGCGGCTGCTATCCGGTATTACGGATTCCTCTTCCTTTCGCTTTTGCTTGTGTTTTGTTAATCGGGCACGCTCCAAGATCAACGCTAAGGATACCAATATTTAAACCCTATTTCTATTTTTTGTTTCAGTTTGTTAGATGTTTATTTAGGATGAATTAATTTTGAAACTAGGTTTAATTTGAAGCACGTTTATATTTTTCGCATTTAAACCCAATGTAGTACCTTCGGGTGGAGCATTGGGGACGTGGCCGCAAGTATAGCGGCCCTTATTCACATTATAATGTTGAACAGAAACACTTGCATCGATTTTGAAATATGGTGACAAATACTGTATAAAATATTTCGACGTACTGAAACTATTTTTCTTGTTGTTTTAGGTTTGGACGCCAGTGATGCGAATTTTGTTGTTTTTTGATGGACGCCAGGGAAACTTAATTTTTATAAATGGGCGCCAGTGAACAAAAATCTTCCGACATAGCTAGGGGTCTATTCCTGGGTAGAGCAATACGAAGTGGGGGGGAAGTCGAGTATTGTTTGCAAACCAAAGCTAAACTAAGTTAAATAGGCGCCACCAAGTCCTGAGATAATCACGATAAGAGCAAAGCACAATTCTAAGGGCGGACGTGGAAACCCAAAGATAAAAAGATCGCCTTCGTTAACAAAAACCTGTCTTATAAAAATAAGACGCAACTCCTGTAAGAAATTACAAAGATTAAATAAATAAAATGTAGAACACCATTTGTGTCCTATAAAAGTATAAAAAAAATAAAAAAGTATGTATATCCAGTAAAATATTGGCACCAAATTATTACTCAAAAATTCTACCTTTATGTTATCAGATTTGATCGCATTTGACCAAAATAAAAGTCTCAAAGTTTAACTAATTGTTTACTGAAGTAAAAAACTTTCTTTTAAAATTTCAAAATTTTTTAACAGGTAAAAAATTCTCAATAATGTTTATAACAAAATCAAAATTTTGTCTTTCTAAAGCAAAAGACTGCTCACTAAACATAAGCTTGTTTTAAATATTTGATCAAAATAATTTGTAACCACAATGCATTGAATTATCATTTCTATCCTGGGCAGATCTTATCAGGTAGATTACAGTTTCATAATTAGTACGCAGCGTGTTTTTAAATTTTGATACTTAGTTTTTATAATTTATCTATGAATAAAAGCGAATTTCAAGATCGAAGAATGTTTAATTTGAATTTTAGGAAACCTTGCACGAAACATCTGCTTTCTCGGCAATTATCTACAAAATTTATCTGAAGTTCGAATGGAACAAAGCTTACAATTATATAAACCTAACCTGACAAAATTTCTTTCTACGGTTTGTAAAACCAGTTCAACAATAATCGAATATGAAACAGGTCATATGTTCATAAACATGATAGCAACTTTCGTGCTTTTTATATGACTGTCTGTTTGTCAAAGTCTAACGACATTCTAACCACATGCAAAAATTTCTTAAATGTAATAACGAACCAAAAGTGCATTTGATTCACCTAGACAAATCCAAACAGAAATTCCATTAGTTCCAAACAATACTATAAACCATTTCAAACTTAGGATAACAGCAATTACGACCACATGTCTGCAATTTCCAATACAACTTACAAAACCAAAATCTTCACTTGCCCTTCTCTATCGTTTTTCGTAGGAGCGCTAAATAAACGAAACAAAATTAAATTAAGTTCGTACAATGTATAAATTACAAACCGTTAGTAGAAGTTACTGAAATTGTTCCAAGTCTAGGATGACTTGAACCACTCACACAAATAATTCAACCGAAGGTCGCATGCCTCTAGCCTTAAAAACATCTTGATAAATTGGTTGCTAGGGAGCGACTAACCAACCAACTAGAAACGTAGCGACGATTCAAAGACTCGCGGTTCAAGGTGGGAAAATACGAAAGCGACAGGATTGCTAGAGATGCTCACCAAAATAACTTTATGTGACACAGATATTTTGCTACAAGAAGATTATTAAAACGAAGCGTTCCATTAGATACTATATGGAACATCAATAAAGAATAAGGCACGCTTAGCGCATTATCCTCGTAATTCAATGCGAATAAATATTGATCAAATTAAACATGTTACAGTACAAGCTGTAGAATCACATTCAACAGTGGTTCAAACAACACGAATTGCAAATCCTAGCTAATCGAAGCGCTGTAAAACTGGAAAACCCGGCTTATATCGGATAGTACGTGACCTTATTTCAATAAGTTCTTACCTTGGAACAATAGAGAAAACCATTATACGGCGGTCGTAAGGTATACCAAGATATCGGGTACCTAAAAACAGGATACACCTATTTAATTTATCGAATAAATTTTCGTTGTAAAAAAAGGGATTTGAGTTAAGAAATTTATTCGAGAGCGTGTTTATTATTAATTATGTTAAGCGGGCTTATATTGAACAGGTACACTAGATTAGGGGTTGTTGAAGAATTTAAGGATTGAAACGGAGTTTATTCGAACGAGTAATGAATGAACAAGGGAGAAAAAAAGGGTAATTAATTTATACGGAAAATAAACGTAACAAAGCATCTAATGTATGTCCTACAGTAGCCATTTTTTTAAAAGTGAGATTAGAGCATTTAACTGCCTAATACAGTCACTGTAGCACGGACTATAAGTACCGAAAGAGCTACTGCCTTTTTACGGATATCGATAGTTATGGGGCACAAATCGTCATGTAGAATCAATTGTTTTATTAACAGAAAATGTGTGGCGTTAAATGAAAATACGTTTATAAATATTCAACCAACCCTACGCAAAAGTAGAAGACTACTGAAATTTGTTATTAATATATATATATATATATATATATATATATATATATATTTTTTTTGCCGTGGATCTCAGGTAAAAGCCTCACCAATAAAATTATATTCGAAATTTTTATTAAATTTTCAAAACTTAAAAATTGCTCATAATAGAAAAATTTTCAAAAATTAAATTATTCAAAAAAATATATTTCTTACCCGTTTTCCTCTCTTCCTCGGTTGAATTGCTTCCTTCAACTACTTCCGGCTAGCTCAGTTGGACCTCCTCTTGGATATCAAATTCACTCTCATATTCTATCATTCACGCACACTCCCAATAAAACCACAAAATACAACAAACATACAATCTTTTATTTTTCACTATTTACAAATAAAATAAAATATTATCCACATTTCAGTAGTCACGCTACACCTCAATAAATCCTATTTTGTAATGTCCTGTATTTTTAATTTAAATTATCAAACACATAGAATGTACCCGGAGTAAATGGGCCCAGAATAATATTATGGTGAGCTCATGATAACCCAGTTAATTATGAATAATGTATGCCCTTATACTTTGCATACTCTTACAACAAACAAAAAAAAAACACCCATGTACTCTTCACAAAATTTACCTTCCTGATGGAACGTTAATAAGCTTTATATACACCTTCAGATTTCTATTTAAATACCATAATAAAGTTCGTTATATGTATTATGTTCAATACACAAAATAATGCACAATACCTTCAAAATCACTCTCATACGTCACTCAATATTCATAGTTTATAACAACACAATTTCAAAGCGTTACCTGGAATTTCTAGAAGATCTCCGCTCCGTGGTCGATTGTATTTGTTTTTTTTTCTCTGCTTTGCAGGCCGCTTCTGGCTCTTAGTAGAAGAACTCCATGTACGTTGCACTGCTAGCGCTGCCTTCACGTTGTTTCCAATTTCCAAATCCAAATTACTTATACGTCTTTCACAATTATTTACTTTAATCCACGTTACTTAATGTCTTGACACGAGCTTGTAGAAAAATTTATAGGTGATACCTCAATTAAAAAAATGTAATCTCGGCACAAAAACCGCGTACAAATTATGAGCAATTTACCATGTAATATAATTAAAAATAATTTTATTCTACTTACAACTCGTGATAACTTGCATACGTCGTCTTAAGCGATCGAAACATTAGGGGCCTTTACCATGTTTTTGAAAAGCATTTATACAACTTAGGCCGCCACCTCCTAGCCGCGTTTCGTCCGAAATCCCCATCTACAACAACACGTTCTTAAAATTTTGCTCAACCGATTTCTAAGTCCGCGAATTTCAGCGCGTCGTTACGATATTTTTCTGAAAATTAATATACACTATGCTCGTATTTGTGTCGCGTCCAACTAACAATATCACCCAATCGTATATTCACTGACGTCCTACAAGTCCCGCCTATCTCACGCTGTCCCTTGCTTATGCGTTTTCTACGTCTCTTTCTAACCTGGTGTGAGTGGTAGCAAATCGATATTCCTGACCATCTGCTATCTAACCCCACGTGGACTGTTACGTGCTTTAAATCATCCCTCGTTAGTATTTACTGCGAACACATGCGACGGTTTACCGATATTCTTTGAAACTTGTAGCTTTATCTACAAAAATAATTGGAAACTGACATTTACAAAACACGCAGGTGTTTAATTTTAAACAAACGTTTTAACACAATTCTAAGAGTTGGATTTCGGCGTATTTCAACCCCACCGATATATTTGTTTGTTAGCAACGCGTGTCACCTTGGTATTATTGATTTTTACCCGCTTTTATGCATATTATACGTAAATAACCGTTCAATTAAACTCAATTAAATTAATACATTAATGGCATTGGCTTCTACCATTTATTTTCTTTGCGAACCTAACTAAATTTCATTTATTATTTGTAAAATTTTGTTAATACCTGTTACTTAAAAATGAACTAACTGGAATAAATTTCGCCCGTAAATTCGGGTTGTTCCTTTATACAGGGTGTTTTGAAATTACTTTGTTTATAGTTACTTTTAACCCTTTAAAACCACTATAATATATATATATATATATATATATATATATATATATATATATATTGTAGCGGGCTACTGCTACCGCGTTCCTTTAATTCAAAACAAGTAATAATAAATGTCTTTATTACTCACTGTTTACAAGTCTAATTAACGGTATATGCCTTGTTTACAGATGTTTTCAGTCCACTTAACAATGAAGCACTATTACACTAATGAATTTACAAGCACTAATATCTTCTTAAACTAACTTCTTTACCATAGGTGCATTACCAACACTAACACAACTATTTATTTATACACTTCTATTTATTTATGTATACTACAAGCTGCATGTACATTAGACACAGCATATATCATTTATGTATAAATTCTTGAACTAAAAGCTCATCTACGTTTACTGTACACGATATAATTTATTTACGACATTCTAGTATAGACTGACTCTTGCATTCATTAGCGGTCTTATATATACTCTGGATTACAAGGATGACTCATGCTCCCGTAATTTCTAGAAGCATTCTGGAATCCTTGAGAATACGCTGTGCCTCGAGCGTTTGTATGTAATTGATTGCTGGAAGAATTCTCGTATCCTGAAAAGTATGCAGAGTCTACAGCGCTTGTGTGTTTGATGGGTTGCCTAGTAGTAGCTCGCAACACTGCCCCCTCTTTAAAACCGTTACGTCTCGTAACTGTAGATACATTTTTGGCGCCAATTCGATGACTGATGACGGTATCGGCAGCTATCTCCTCTGGTGCATCCACCACGTCGTTGGAAATAACAGTCAACACTCTTTTCTTGGTCTTGGTAGGCAACCGGTTGAAAACAACAAACAAGGACCTGGACGTTGGTTCCCTGGAAAACTACTTCTAGCATATTTCGGACTATCCTCCAATCTAAGTGATCCAGTCCACAGCCCAACTTGGGCACCGCTAGTCTTGTTACTCCATTTTCCATCATCTGCGCCTTAAGATTTAGCAAAGCCTCCCATAGATGTCCATAACTAGGTCTTTGCCATGAAGAATTTTTGGTGACCAGATAGTAAACATAACGATTTTTATCTTGAAGAACCAAAGCTTTTCCTACAGTTGGCTGCTGTTGTACTAATTTATCCACACATCCAAACTTTTTCTTAAAACAACAGCTATTCCCTTGACATTGCCAAATCTTGAGCTACGCAATGTGCAAGGAATACTCTTCTGGTGCTCTAAATAGATCTTGCTGTTTTTCAACAACAACGCCAAATCTCGCTTTAGCGGAACCACCATACGCCGCCATAAAACTCTCAAAATCTACATTTGGCTCATGATTAATAACTTGCCGAACACCATTATCATTATTCGAGTCTTCCTGGTTGTTGCCAGCGTAGGATGTTAAACGGTCAAAGTGTACCACTTTCGGTTTACCACGGGGGGATCTTCTGATCCGGTACACTACATCATTAATCCTTTTTAACACTTCGTACGGCCCTTCCCATTGTCTTTGTAGTTTTGGCGACAATCCACGTTTTCTTTGTGGATTGTACAGCCACACTAAATCTTCAGATTGATAACCACCTTCTTGTGCTCTCGTGTCATATTGTGATTTCATTCGATCGCTTGCTGCCTGTATATTCTTTCGGACGTTTTCGTGAATACTATTTGATCTTTCACGAAGCTTACTAACGTAATCTTCACCTGCGATCTCTTCTCCAGGTTTAAATTCAAACCGAAGATCACATGGTAGCCGCAATTCACGTCCTAGCATTACGCAAGCGGGCGAGTACCCTGTGCTGTCATGTACCGAAGATCGGTACGCCAGTAGGAACAAATGTACATATTGGTCCCAGTCTCGTTGATGTTTAGAGACAACTTTGGCCAGGTACTTCCCTAACGTCCTGTTCATTCTTTCAACCATTCCATCCGATTGGGGATGAAGTGGAGTGGTTCTAGTCTTCCTGATTCCAAGATGCTTGCAGACATTTTGAAACAATGCTGATTCGAAGTTCTGACCTTGATCGGAGTGTAATTCCAACGGAACTCCAAAGCGACAAAACAACTCCTTCACTAGTACATCTGCAACCGTCTCGGCTTCTTGGTTAGGTATAGCATATGCCTCCGGCCATTTGGTAAAATAATCCATTGCAACCAAGATGTATTTATTTCCCTTCTCTGATTCAGGAAACGGACCAGCTATATCAATGGCTACCCTCTCAAAAGGATTCCCCACGTTATACTGTCTCATTGGGGCTTTCCGTTTTGAGACCGGGCCATTTGCAGAGGCACACAATTCACATTTCCGGCACCACTCCTTCACATCTTCTTTGCAGTTCACCCAATAGAACCTTTCTCTCACTCTTTCGAGAGTTCTTTTCACGCCAAAGTGCCCTCCGGAAATACCGTCGTGCAAGTGCTGCAACACTTCCGGCACTCTGCTTCTCGGCACTATCACTTGAAGTCTCTCAGTGCCATCTTCAAATTCCAGGCGTCGTTTCAATATTCTATTTTGCATCATCAAGGAGTCCCACTGTGCCCAGTATGCCTTCAGGCTCCTACTTAAAATACTAATTTCTTCCCAAGCTGGTCGTTGTCCTCTATTTTTCCACTCAATAATACGTCCCAATTCGGCGTCATTCTCCTGGTCTTCTCGCATTCTTTCGGGTTGCCAAGTATCATCGGTTACCGTCATTCTATGGATGACACTTATTTTCTCTTCCATCTTGGAGCAATGATTGCAGTCCACCGGACAAGGTCTCCTTGATAGAGCGTCTGCATTCCGATGGCTAGTTCCTACACGATGTTCTGTATCAAAGTCATATTCCTGCAGCCGCTCTATCCACCGTGCCACTTGCCCATCAGGATTTCGAAACTGCAATAACCATTTTAGTGCAGCATGGTCTGTTCTCAACAGGAATTTACGGCCGTATAAGTACTTATAAAAGTGCTCTACGGATTTGACGACGGCCAACAGCTCCCTTCTTGTCACACAATAGTTTCTTTCCGGCCGCGACAAGACTTTGCTAAAATACCCAATAACTTTTTCTTGTCCGTCCTGCACTTGAGAAAGAACGCCTCCTATAGCTGTGTTACTGGCATCGGTATCCAACACAAACTTCCCCTCCATCCGTGGATAACTCAAAATTGGTGCTGTAACTAGCAGCCGTTTCAGCTGTTCAAATGCACTGTGGCAGTCGTCATTCCAATTATATTCTTGTCCATCTTCGGTTAATTTCGTTAACGGTTTGGCAATGTTCGCAAACCCAAGTATAAAACGTCGGTAATATGTGCACAATCCTAGAAAACTGCGTAGTTGGTGTATATCTGCTGGTGTAGGCCATTCTTGTACCGTTTTTATTTTGTCAGGGTCAGCTCTTATTCCGGTCTCCGAAACGACATGTCCTAGGTATTTCACCTCTTTTCCAAACAGGTGACACTTCTTGGGGCTCAATGTAAGGTTTGCCCCCCGTAATCTTTGGAATATCTCCTCTAGGTTCTTAAGGTGTTCTTCAAAAGACCGGCCTAACACTAACACGTCGTCTAGGTACACCAGACAAGTCTTCCAAGACAGTCCACGCAGTATCGACTCCATCAATCGTTCAAAAGTAGCAGGGCATTGCATAATCCAAATGGCATGACCTTGAACTGCCATAATCCAGTTCCAATTGTAAACGCAGTCTTCTCTTTGTCGTTTGGCTCCAAGCCTACCTGCCAGTATCCGCTTTTCAAGTCCAAGGTCGAAAACCATTTGGATCCGGATAGAGTATCCAAGGTGTCATCAATTCTGGGCAAAGGATAGCTGTCTTTCTTTGTCACATTGTTAAGCCGCCGGTAGTCTACACAAAACCTTGTCGACCCGTCCTTTTTCTTGACAAGCACTACCGGGGATGCCCATGGACTATTCGAGGGTTCAATCACTCCCTGTTCTTCCAGATCGGTGATAATTTGCTCAGCTTCCTTACGTTTAGCCAAAGGAAGCCGCCTGGGGTGTTGTCTTATCGGTTGCGCATCTCCAGTGTTGATCTTATGTTGCACAACATTCGTCCTTCCTTTCTCACTATCATCCAGTGCAAACACATTTTGATATCGTCCGACCAGCTCTTTTACCTTGCCCAGTTGGTCGCCGTTTAATCCTTGACACGAAGGGATTAACATATCCAGCAATTTCTGTGAACAGCCGTTGGCTGGTTTATCTTTCATGTCGTCCACACAACGTTTAATATGGCATACTGGAATGCAACTTCCTACAATCGTGTCTTTCTTCAGGGTCACCGTATGCGGATTAATGTTCAGCACCCTTACTGGTACCATATTTCGAAACTTTACCAGCGTTCTTCCAAACAGTAATCCCTCCTGACCCATTCCCGATTTAGTTGCTTCCATCATGCATACTTGTCCTTCCCGAAGCGTACCATCCGGGCGTCCCATTTATATCATTTCCGCTTTCTCGGGTATTTTCATATCGCAAATCATTCGAACATGCATCGTCTGGTTACTCGTACCTTGAAATGGAATCTCATCATCATCTATCCGAAGCACATTTTCTTTCATGTTTACATGAAACCCATATTCTCTCATGAGATCCATTCCCAAGATCACTCCCTCTGTAATATCAGCTACCAACACTCGATGATTAATTAATTTGTCCCCAATTGTCAACATAACGGCAGTCTCTCCGTGAGTACCAATCTTCTCACCACTTGCCGTTCGGAGACACACCGATACAGGTAGCACTTTTCCACGACCAACCAAATCTGGTCTCACAATAGTTCTTGTTGCTCCTGTATCCACAAGTAATCGGACAATCCTACCATTAATTCTACCATCGATATAAATGCTGTCCAGACTTCCCATTGACGATGCAGCACGGATGATAATCTCCGGGGCACTACGCTGTGCTGTCGACGTTTGCTCCCTTACATTGACCTGCTTTAACTCAACCGGTTGTTTCTTTGGTTGAGTACAGCGTCTCTGCATATGACCAACTTCACCGCAGCTCCAGCATCGCATACGCCATCTCCGCGGTCGTAATCTTTCCAGCCTTTCTGCCACATGGTTGACTATTTCGTCTATGCTGTTCTGAGCTTGACCAGGTTCCCCTAAGACAGACCGAACTTTGTGACTTACCCTATGTGATGTCTGCTTAGCTGCTTCAAATTCAAGCGCATGTGCCAGTGCATCATCTAACATTTTTGGCCGTGCTAATCTTAGCGCTTGCTGTATTTCGCCATCTTTAACGCCATCCACAAATGTTTGGACAGCAAGTTGTTCGAGGAAGCTATCTGGTGCCGTTGGGTATGCCAATCTAACTAACCTGGCAATGTCAGCTTCGAATTCTTGCAGGCTTTCACTTGTCTTTTGCGAGCGGTTCTTAACTTGTGCGTGGTAAACTTGCTGAAGGTGAGCATCTCCATATCTCATCTCAAGCTTTGATGTTAAGAGGCCGTAATCATTCTGCTGGTGATCGGGAATCGTTTGTAAGATGTTAAGAGCCTCCCCCCGTAGGGCCACTATTAAGGAGATAGCCTTCTCTGTGTTGCACCAACCGTTGGCTATTGCAGCAGCTTCAAATTGTTTCAAATATGTGGGCCAGGGTGTTTTGCCATCGAATGTGGGTGGTTTCACTTTAAATTTACACCGTATGGACTCGCTTCTTTCCATGGTTCTTATTTCTGGAATGTTCTGATTAACAACTTGGCTTGGTAATTCAAGTGGTCGCGTTGTTAGTGAAATCATTTGTTCTTGAAGTCTCATCACATCTTCTTCCATTTTTACCAATTTATTATCCAACTTTTGCTCAACTGTTTTTACCTGTTCAGTTAAATCTTCTTTCAAGACAATGGAACTTTCCTTTAATCTTTGTTCTAACGTGGCTGTACTTTCATTCAACTTTCCTTCCACTTTGGCAGCATTTTCACTTAACCTTTCCATTTTCTCAGCGTTTTCAGTAAACCTTTCATCTATTTTTATAGCATTTTCAGTAAGTGTCACTTGCATTTCGGATTTAAAATCCTTAAGGAAGTTCATTAAAGTTTCTGCCTCCATTTTACTTCGATTTCTTGTAACTGGCATATACAAACTACTTAAATGTCTTTAGACTTGTGTTTTAAGTTAATCACTATATACCCCACAAATGCCTGACACCAGTGTAGCGGGCTACTGCTACCGCGTTCCTTTAATTCAAAACAAGTAATAATAAACGTCTTTATTACTCACTGTTTACAAGTCTAATTAACTGTATATGCCTTGTTTATAGATGTTTTCAGTCCACTTAACAATGAAGCACTATTACACTAATGAATTTACAAGCACTAATATCTTCTTAAACTAACTTCTTTACCATAGGTCCATTACCAACACTAACACAACTATTTATTTATACACTTCTATTTATTTATGTATACTACAAGCTGCATGTACATTAGACACAGCATATATCATTTATGTATAAATTCTTGAACTAAAAGCTCATCTACGTTTACTGTACACGATATAATTTATTTACGACATTCTAGTATAGACTGACTCTTGCATTCATTAGCGGTCTTATATATACTCTGGATTACAAGGATGACTCATGCTCCCGTAATTTCTAGAAGAATTCTGGAATCCTTGAGAATACGCTGTGCCTCGAGCGTTTGTATGTAATTGATTGCTGGAAGAATTCTCGTATCCTGAAAAGTATGCAGAGTCTACAGCGCTTGTGTGTTTGATGGGTTGCCTAGTAGTAGCTCGCAACAATATATATATATATATATATATATATATATATGCAATTTATGTGATCATTATGTATCTGACCTAATAAGATGTGTATGGTCTCGTACCAAAAACTGTTGATTTGTGTCCTTTTGCGTTACAAAAAGTAATTTACAAACACCTAACATAGGCACAGTCCAACAAATGTTAATTGGCAAGCAATTTATGTAATTAAAAGTGTCTCAAACGTCCAGATGTCTTCACATTCAAACGTACGTCCTTTCGCTTGCAGTTTGTGTAATCATTCCTCATTACGAAGACGTAATTTACAAATACATATGCAGTCGCATACCAACGACCGTCCATTTACATGTAATGTATGTAATTATTCTGCATTGCAGAAAATTAATTTACAAATACATATGCGATCGCATACTAACGAACGTCCATACGCATGCAACTGTTGTAATTATTCTGCATCGTCTAAAAGTGTCTTGAAAGCTCATATTTTCACACATACTAACCAACGACCATTTGTATGCAATTTGTGTGATTATGCCACATCACAAAGAAGTCATCTCAAGAGACATTTACACTCACATTCTAACGAACGTCCATTCGCATGCAATTTGTGTGATTATTCTGCATTACGAAAATATAACTTAAAAACACATTTACAGTCGCATACTAACGAACGTCCATTCGCGTGTAGTTTCTGTAATTATTCCACATTACGGAGGAGTGATTTAAAAATACATATGCGGTCGCATAGTAACAAACATCCATTTTCGTGCATTTTGTGTGGTTATTTCACATCACAAAAGAGTAATCTAAACAAACATATGCTGTTTCATACCAACGACCGCCAATTCGCATGCAATTTATGTAATTACTCTACAATACAAAAATGTAGTTTACAAACGCATATGCTGTCACATACTAAAGAACGTCCATTCGCATGCAATTTGTGCGATTATGCCGCATCACAAAAAAGTCATCTAAACAGACATTTATACTCACATTCTAAGAAACGTCCATTCGCGTGCAGTTTGTGTGATTATTCCGCATTTCGAAAAGATAATTTACAAAAACATATGCGGTTGCATACTAACGAACGTCCATTCACATGCAATTTGTGTGGTTATTCGGCATTTCGAAAAGATAATTTACAAAAACATATGTGGTTGCATACTAACGAACGTCCATTCTCGTGTAATTTGTGTAATTATTCCACATCTCGAAGATATAATTTAAAAACACATATGAGTTTGCATACTAACGAACGTCCATTCACTTGCAATTTGTGTGATTATTCCGCATTTCGAAAAGGTAATTTACAAACGCATATGCGATTGCATACTAACGAACGTCCATTCGCATGTAATTTGTGTGATTATATTACATCACAAAATAGTAATCTAAAAAAACATTTGCTATCGCATACTAACGATCGCCCATTTGCATGCAGTTTATGCAATTACTCCGCAAAACAAAAAGGTCATTTACAAATACATATACAGGCACATTCTAATGAACGTCCGTTCGCATGCAATTTATGTAATTATACTACATCAAAGAAAACAACTATAAAAAAACATTTGCTGTCCCATAGTTAAGGTTCATTTACATTCACTTCCAAGTCGAATTTGAAATGTAATTGACGTGCTTGTTAAATTGTAATGCACAGTATCAATTACATTGAATAAGTTCGAAGTTGACTCGGAAGTGCACTTCAGATGTGGTCAAGCTGCTTGTCGAAGGCAAGCACGTATTAAATTTTTAGGTTAAGAATATAAATTTTAAGGTTATGCCTGTTAGTTTATTCAATTGAAGTAGAATCAGTTGTTTATAAAAGTATTTATTGAAGAACAATACAATCAACTTTGAGGCTGATTTTATACATTAACTGTTCCCGAGATTATTTAAAAGCACAACTAAATTTCAACTTTTACAACCATCTTCCTCTTTTATCTAATCTAATTCTATTATATTAAAAAAGGCATATTCTAAGAAAACTAAAATAGGGATAATGTGCCAGTGAGCCAACTCTCACTAGTAGTCGGCCATTTAGTTTTGTTTTAACTATAACTTGTGGTGTAAAGCGAGTTAAGGTTCGGGCCTTTGGAGCGGTGTTTTTTAAAAACAATTCCAAACACTTAACAATTTTTTATTGATTCTTAAACAGAAATTAACATGGAATTTTGAATAACTGTAAAATATAATAACTTTAATCAAAATAATATTAATTGTACTAAAGCGAGTAGTCTAGGTAGACAACAATGCAAAAGCTGTAATACTCAGACTGACTGCCGGGTATTGAGCTCCCGGGCTTTTTATAATAACCTGCCCCTCACACGGCTTGTGGGAACTTGCAGATCTCATGTCTGCGTTTCTCTTAATTGTACACTTTATTACAATGTAACAATCTTAATTCTAATTGTGGTATGTTAACCGCCTGTGACCTGCTACCTGCAGTATCACTGCCCTCTCGGATGCAAAGTTGCATGTCCGTTCTCATGAACTGTCGATAACCTCTCTGGGTTATCCTTGTATTACAATGTTGCAATGAACTTATACTTTATTTAACAATTTTTAATAATTCCTATTAGATTCAATATATTCAATACATATAGATAATTGGGGGATACATTACTAGCGTTGCAACGAAATCATTTTTAAACGTAAGTGGGGTTAGATTATTGTTTTGAATATACAACAACTTCTTCCCTCTAGCGGTATTACCAGAGTTACATACGAGGGTAAGGTGGAAAGTTCTTGGCCTACAATGAAAAACTACAATTTTCAGTAAAAAAAAAGGATTTTATTTTTCGACATAATTCCCCTTAACTTCAACACACTTAGTCCAGCGTTTCTCCAACATCAGTATTCCTCTCCGGGAATGAGAGTCTGGAAGACTGTGAAAATATTCGTCTACGGCCCTCTCAACTTCTTCATTGGACATGAAGCGCTTCCCAGAAACAAATTTCTCAAGTTTGGGAACAGATAGAAGTCTGAGGGCGCCAAATTTGGGGAATAGGGCGATGGTCGAGCAAGTCGTACCCTAAATCCGTCAATTTTTCCATCGCCAACGCATCCTTGTGTGCAGGTGCGTTGTCTTGGTGAAAGATGATTTTTTCTTCTTCAAGTCAGGCCTCTTCTCGCGAATTTTGGCATTCAACTGATCAAGAAGGGTGGAGTAATATTGGTCTGTAATTGTTCTGCCTTTTTCAAGGTAATCTATTAACAGGATCCCTTTCGCATCACAATACATGCTGGCCATCACCTTTCCAGCAGATGCGATCGACTTTGCGTTCTTTGGCGCTGAACAATCGGCTTCCACCCACTGCTTCAACTGCTGTTTCGTTTCTGGCGTGTAATGGTGTACGCATGGCTCACCCATAGTGACAAATCAACGCACAAAATCGTTCGGATCTTTATTGGACCGGGCCAAACATTGCGGCGAAACTCGTTTTCGCATTTGCTTTTGATCGGCATTCAGCAAATGCGGCACCCATCTTGCGCAGAGCTTTCGCATCTCTAACTCTTTGTGAAAGATGTTTCGCACCTTTTGGTCCGATATTCCTACAACCTCAGCTATCTCTTTCACTTTCACTCGCCTATCGTCCAACACAATATCATGCACTTTTTCGATCGTTTCCGATGTGGTTGCGGTTTTTGGTCGTCCTTCACGTGGGTCATGTTTAAGAGACGCGCGACTACGTTTAAATTCAGCTATCCACTTTTTAACGGTTGGCAGGGAAGAGGCAGAGTCTCCGTAAACTTTTGTCAATTTCGGATGAATTTCCTGAGGGGTTAATCCGTCCAAAACGAAGAATTTTATGACCACACGATAATCATGTTTATCCATCTTAAGGAAACACGTAAAAGACGTCTGCTTGAAAAAATTCGTGCAAACAAACTATTTGAGATAGCAAGTTGAAACTTGTCATACGAACTAATGACATGTGCACTCAGGCGGGAAGCACAAAGTTTTGATGATTGGAACGCCATCTCTGTGTCAGGCGGAGAACTATTTACTTTACCCTCGTACGTTGCTCCAAATGTAGGACGTATGTGTATTGCTATGCAAGTAGGTAAATACTTTTTTTTCAAGATCTAAGCGGCAAAGTCTTCCAGGTAAGTCAAACTCATATATCCTTTGTTTCTGTTCTCATTGTTGCCCTTATAGCAGCGAAAATACTTCAAATTTCACATTATTAACTTAAAATGAATTAAGATTTTAGGTTGAGAGTTATAAATTGACGACCGGTCACTGGACCAAGACAAATTGCATGTTGCTAGTGGTCGTCCAAGTAGGTATGCTATGTTCGTACGAGATCAAAAAACCGGTTTCCTTATGGGATTTAACATGGGAAATTCTAAGGTCCAAAAAGACTATTTTTGTGAGTTCCAATAGTCATTCAACCCGAGGTTGTCGCAAATATTCCTACATTTAGTAACAAAATCTGTACAATAGTTTTCTTCAACTAAGCATTTCTTAGGACCCATTGGTCTAATCCGGGTGGGTCATACTCCCAAATTTTGTTGGGGTCCTAGTATTTTTTGGGGGCTGGGGTGGGCCATCCTTCCAAATTTTGAGGGTATGGTATACTCCAAATTTTTTTGGAGGCGGACCATACACGAAATTTTTTTTGGGGTCCTAGTAATTTTTGGGGTTAAGGTGGGCCATTTCCCAAACTTTTTGAGTGGGGTATACCCCAAATTCTTTTTGGAGGCGGGTCATACAACAATTTTTTTGGGGGTCCTAGTAATTTTTGGGGGTTAGGGTGGGCCATACTCCCAAATTTTAGGGGTGAGGTATACCCCAAATTTTTTTTTGAAGCGGGCGATACACGAAATTGCGGGGGGGGTCTTACTAATTTTTGGGGTTAAGGTGGGCTATTTCCCAAACTTTTTGAGTGGGGTATACCCCAAATTTTTTTGGAAGCGAGTCATTCACCAAATTTTTTGGAAAATTTTGGGGTGGGATAGCCGACTCCCGTGTGGAACATACTTGTGAAAATTTTGGGGTACCGTGTAAAAATTCTTGAGTGGGGCGTGAATATATATATATATATATATATATATATATTGTAGTGGATTTAAAGGGTTAAATTTGGGGTAAGCAGTGCAATTTTAAACACCCTGTGTAGAGTAAGGAACATAATATTTACGCACAAAATTTATTTCATTTATTTAATTTAAATTAACAAGTATTGACGTATTGTTGTAATTAGGGATTAAAAAGTAATAAGTTCATAAAGAAAATCAGTTTTATAAGCCAAAGAAACGCATAATTAGTTTAATTTATTTTAATTCAACGGGTAATAACGTCAGAAAACGCATCAGAGCATGTAAAATCAATAATCCCAAGGCGAAAAGCTTTCTTAACTAACAAACAGTCGTCGGTTGAATAGCATACCGTGAAATGTAAACTCCGAGAAGTGTTATTTTAAACGATCAATAATTAGGCACACCTGCATGTTGGAAAGGTCATCTTCTGCTTATTTGTGAGCATAATAAGGCGAACTTCAAGGAAAATATGGTTCAACCGTCGGTGGCTTTGCATAAACGCTTACAAGAGTTTCTTAAAAAGCAGAAGGGATGCACAATCAATAATATGGTACAGAATGAGACGGGTATAATAGCATTCGATTTAGTACGCACGTATTCGATGCACGTGGAGTCCATAAGACGCGGTCAGCAATATCGATTTTCTACAACTCAAGTAAGGTTAGAACGCGACTTCAAATATGCATAAGACAGGAATAAAGATATTACAGTCGGAGTTTTATGACATCAATGAACTGTATCATTGGTCGAAATAGATAGTTTTACAACAGACGAACACGCGACAGGTGGGTTCGGTGGTTTGTATGGTATAGCGCATTGACGAGGAAATATTTCTGGAAGTTTTAAGACGGTTATACAAATTTTGCGGAAATATTATTTTCAATTAAGTATTTCACGTGAAGAGTGACCAAAGGGGGACTGTTTTTATTGTATAAATACGGGAAGCAAATTAATAGGGCTCTCTTTAATTTCGCATCGCTTAACGACGTATAATAATCAACCGACGAAGCTTGTAAGTATTAAAAATTTATAAAATTCAGTAAAATAGTATTAGGGTATTTGGGGCCTTATATTTAGTAACGCGAGTAGTGGCGAGTGTTTTAAATTAACTGAGGTCCAACGAATACCTTAACAAGCTCGTAAATTAATAATGCAATAATAAACAAGTCTAATGTACTTGGATTTGGATGTTGGAATTGATGTTAATTGGTAGCACGAAGCTCAGCTTAGACAGAGTTTTCATCTATAAATATCTGGTGGAGCAGCGCGCATAATCACGATGCCGAGGGGTTCAGGAAGCTAAAGCATCATCAACGCAGATGGACTTTTGACGCATTTTTCAGGTAACTTATTTGAATTTGCAGTTTTTTTTTTGATAAACTGTTGAAATTATTTGTGATGTGTGAGTGAACTTTGATGGTTATTTTTCGTTATTTAACGTATTGAAAAAGATACGTAGAACTGACTATTATTATGGTATTTTGAATATAACACAAAAGGTGTACGTAAAGCTTATTAAATTTCACGATGAATTTAAATTTAATTGTTAAGAGTATATGGGTTTATTAAGTTTGTAGTAATAGTATGCAAAGTGGAAAGCATACATTAATAAACTGGGTTATCATGAGCTCACCATACTCCAGTGTGCAGTAATAAATAAAGATAAGGTATTATTTGGGGCCCATATACTCCTGTTGTATTAAATGTGTTTGAAGACACAATTTTAAAAACAAGGACTTTACAAAGTTAGCATTTATTGAGGTGTAACTAAAGCACCGAACTGTAGATATCTAGGAATTATTATTTGTAAATAGCGGTAAATAAATATTGTATAATTGTTGTATTATTTTGTGATTTTATTGAATGGTGCGTGAATGGTGAAGAGAATGACAGTAAATTTAGGTATCCGAGAAGAGCCACAGCTGAGCTAGCCAGGAAGCTGCTAAAGAAGATTAATTTGATGAAGCAGAATCCGCATAAGAAAATTTTTGTGAAAATTTTATGTTTTTGAAAATTAATATTTTTTGGAAACTGGCGTGGTCCAGAGCAAAGTAACATTCCACGGCAAATTATGACAACCCGAACTTGAGGCAAAAGCTCCAAATAGAATTTAAGCAATTTTATTCCAGGAAACTGGCGATAATAATTAAAGATGTTATTAAATTTTATATAATTTCTTGACGTTTCGGCGACATTTTTGTGCCTTTGTCCAAAGATCTATAAATTAAAGTACATAAATAACAAATTGATAGTTTATATGAATACACTTACTTTAAATAATCCTAATGGTTTGTAAATAAATTGAATTTAGATGGAAACACAAATTTTTAAACTATTTTGGTAAAAGTCTGTCAGCGATATAGGTGGAGACAGTTATAATTGATATATACTGACAGAATACGTTTGTGGTTAAGTGAACATACTTTGATGCATAGAAAAGAGAGAAATTGCTTTTAAAGGTATGATGATGATTTAAATTGGTTTATGTTATATAAGGAAGCGTAGATGTTATGGAAATTTTCTACATCTTGTTCATTGCTCATGCAGTTAGCTTCTTTATTAATGTAGAAAGATTCGAGATATAATCTTGTTTTATATTCAGGTTCCTTATCTAATATTACGCATTCTTCAAAATTAGGATTATGTTTGGTGTTATATACATGCGTGGATAGAGTACATTTCTTAGAGTCAAAACGGCAATCGCTTTTGTGTAGCGTTAAACGATTTCCTAACCATTGTGAAGTTTGCCCAACATAGCATTTCTGGCAACTGCAGACTATCTTGTAAATTAAGTTGCTATCCAAAGATTTAGGTGTTGGATCTTTTAGTTTGGTAAACAGGTTTTTAATATAGTTTGTGTATTCAAAGGCAATTGAAATATTGACAAAGGCACAAAAATGTCGCCGAAACGTCAAGAAATTAAATAAACATCTTTAATTATTCATTGGACTTGATACCCACTACATACATCCATTCATCATTAAATATTTAATATTAATCAGTCCATTAATTATAATATTATTATATATATATATATATATATATATATATATATATATATATATTTGGCGACCCGAACGTGAGGGCTCGAATTTCAGATAGTGTGTAACTGTTTCAGGAAACTGACGACCCTGAAATTAAGAGCTGAGTGTGAATATTTTTGTAGGTGTGTGAAAGAAGTGTGTAGGCGTGTGTGGGGGTGAAAAGTGTGACGGATGCAGAGAAAAGAGTGGCTTCGAAGTCGTCAAGGAGTGGAAATAGGAAGCAGTGATAGTGCTTTATTTAAGACGACAGAAGCAGAAATGGAGGAAGAAGCAGGAGGTAGTAGGGATCAGTCTAAGACGGAGTCAGGAGAAACAGGAAATGAGTTAATGATGAGAATGTTAGAGGAAATGCGATTAGCTAGGGAGGAATCCAATAGAAAATTAAAACAGCTAAGCGATGAATCTAATAGAGCTAGGGAAGAATCGAATAGAGCGAGGGAGGAGTCTAACCGAAAATAAGAGCAGATAAGCGGGAAAATTGAGCAATCTACTAAAGAATTTACAGAGTTTAAAAATAGTCTTACCGTGAAAATGGGGGAAGTAGAAAGTAGGGTTGATAGAAATAAGAAAAACATTACAGGTCTTCGACAGGAAATGGAACATTTAAGGTCCGAAGTACGCATATTTTGTGAAGAAGAGATAAATATAAAAATGACTGAAATAACGGACTCATGTAGGGATCAGTTAGGTAGGGTAGATCGCGAAGTTGGTAGTATTAAATATAACATGTCAAGTTTAACGGGGCATGGTCCCAGATTTTATACAGGTGGCGTATCATTGGACCAACATATGAAATTTTATAGCGATAACAGGGTAAATCCACAAATTTTTATTAATAGCGTAAGAAATCTAGTGGGAAATTTATTCGACGAACCGACTAAACTAAATACGATAAAGGCTTTATTGAAAGACAATGCGGAAGCATGGTATAATTTAGTAGGACAGGACATAGACACGTATCAGGACTTTGAAAACAAATTTTTACAACATTACTGGAGTGATCACAAACAGGATCAGATTAGGGACGACTTGATTACAGGGAAATTTAAGGGAGAGTTTGCAGGTTCTAGGGAACAATATGCCATTTGCAAATACAGTGTGGCCAAACAACTTAATCCACCATTGACGGACAGACAAATAATCAAATACTTATCACGACATTTTGAACTTGAAATCAGACAACACGTGGCCTTACAAAACATTACAGAACGTGAGACATTTTTGGAATATTTACAGAGATATGACGATGTATGTGTAGGACGGACAACAGAGGTACGTGAACGAAACATTAACACGGTTAGGTTTGACAACAGGACCCAGAATTTTCCGAGACGGCCTGACTACAATAGAAATTTTCGACCGAATTGGGAACGACGAGGACAGGAATACAGAAGCAATAGTGCGACTAGGGGACCGACGCCAAGACCTAGTTACACGAGACAGAACAGTTTACCGGAAGTAAACAGGACAGTGACGAGCACGCCGAATAGAGACAGGGACACGGATATTAATACGAGGAGGACGTACGCACAGGTTGTAGAAGGACAACCAGGACCAAGCACGGAAAACAGGACGAGGCAAGATTTTTAGAACGCAACAGACCACTAGATTTCTGTGTAAATGTGTATGAACATCCACGTGAATTTTTCAAAATTGAGGAGGAATTAGAGCCAGAAACTGTAGAAAAATTATGTTTGCCAATTATTAATATAGGAATTTTTGAGAATAATGTAGAAGTATTACTTGATACAGGGGCAGGGCGAGTTTAATATCGGAGGAATTGGTCAGCAAAATTAGGGATAAGGTTTGTGATAGAATTATGCCTATAAAGCGTAGTCATTTAGTAGCTCCAAATAAAAAGAAGTTTGCTGTAGTAAATAGTGTTGTGGTGCTTAGGATAGATATAGGAGGTTTAAGCTGTGAACAGGAGTTTGTAATTGTACCTGGACTGAAGTTTCAGAGCATTTTAGGTGTTGACTGTATGATGCAGTTAAGAGTTTTGATAGATATGGAAAGAAGGTAGTAAGGATTAAGGATAGGGTAGTACCATGGAAGGGCAGTTATGAAGTCACAGAGGATGACACGGGGTTGAGTATTAATGTAGTAGAGGTAGAGGATGATGGAGTTAAACAGATCAACACAATAAGATGTCCAGAGGATAGGATAGTAGAAGTTCAAGCTTTATTACAAAAACATGCAGAATTAGTGGGGGTAGAAGCGAGCACAGCGTTAGGCCATGAGCAGGTGTTGGAAGTGGATAATTCAGAACCGTTCAACGCCAAGACTTATCCTATTCCAGCAGCATATCGGGAGCAGGTGAAGGCAGAATTAAATAAAATGTTGGAAGATGGCATAATAGAGGTCTCAAACACTCATTTCATAAATCCGTTGGTGGTAGTTAAGAAAAAGGATGATAGTATTCGTTTATGTTTAGATGCACGAAAAATTAATCAACGGACCAAATCGCAATTCCATTGTCCACCATCCATGGACACACTTTTGACGAGGTTAAGTGGCAAGTTTGTTTTTAGTAAATTAGATTTAAGGAATTCATTCTGGCTGATTCCATTACACAAGGATTCTAGAAGGTACACACAATTTTCCGTAGAGGGAAAAATCTATAATTTTAAGGTAGTATCGTTTGGTTTGTCCGCAGAAAAGGAAACAATAATAAATTAGGAACAGACAAGTGTAGGGACTGAAGAAGAAGCAATATTTAAGAGTCAGGATAATAGGGATGATAAGTTTATTGTATGTGAGATAATAGGGATGATAAGTATAGATATAGAAGGAGGAGAAATAGGGATGAAGAGTATTAGGATGGCGAGAAGAAAGACTTGGAGGATCAAGAAAAGAGTCAGATTTAAATAAGAAATAAAGATTAAATGAACAAAATATAGGGATAAAATAGGTATATATAGAAGAGTAGAAGTAAGTAGAAAATAAAGCTAGGTATAGGATAAATATGGGAGATAGTTAGAAATAGGTATATAGGATGTATATAGGATTAGGTAGGTGTAAGTAGGATGAAGTTGGGGATAATTTCAAGTTATAAAATTAGGTGAGAGTTAGGAATAGGATAGGGATATACTACATCACTCAATAAGTTCGTAGGATGATACATAGATGGCGTTGCTATGTAATAATCCATATGATTTGTAGGAAGTACTAACCTTAAAAAGATATTTGTCAAAATTTCATGACAATCCGACGATTAGTTTACAAGTTACAGAGGTTCAAGTGACGATACTTTTGAGTTTTTCAAAAAAATGAATTCCAAGCAATTTCGCGTGTTGATTTATCATTGCTTTTTGATGGGTAAAAATACCATCGCAGCCAAAGCATGGCTTGATAAGTGTTATCCGGGCTCTGCTCCATCGAGGCAAACGGTGGAGAAATGGTTTGCTGATTTTAAACGTGGCCGTACAGACACTGACGATGCTGAACGCTCTGGAAGGCCAATTGAGGTGGTTACACCGGAAAACATCGAAAAAGTCCACCGAATCGTTTTGGAAAACAGAAAAGTGAAATTGCGCGAGATAGCTGACACCTTGAAGATATCAGAAGGCAGTGTGCACACTATTTTGCATGAACATTTGTCCATGAGAAAGCTGTTCTCAAAGTGGGTGCCGCGTTTGCTCACAGTGGACCAAAAACAACAACGTGTCGATGTTTCTGAGAGCTGTTTGGAGCTGTTCAACCGGAATAAAAAGGACTTTTTGCGTCGGTATGTCACAATGGATGAAACATGGATCCACCACCACACTCCAGAGTCTAATCGGCAGTCAGCTGAGTGGACTGCAGCCGGTGAACCACGTCCAAAGCGACCAAAACCGCAAAAGTCGGCTGGTAAGGTTTTGGCGTCTGTATTTTGGGATGCGCACGGAATTTTGTACATCGACTATCTTGAGAAAGGAAGAACAATCAACAGCGAATACTACATGGCACTATTAGTGCGTTTGAAGGAAGAAATTGCCAAAAAACGGCCACACATAAAGAAGAAAAAAATTCTCTTTCACCAAGACAATGCACCGTGTCACAAGTCGATCGCAACGATGGCCAAATTGCACCAATTGGGCTTCGAATTGCTTCCGCACCCACCGTATTCTCCTGATTTGGCCCCCAGCGACTACTACCTGTTCGCAGACCTGAAAAAAATGCTCGCCGGAAAAAAATTTGGCTCGGATGAAGAGGTGATCGCTGAAACTGAAGCTTATTTTAAGGCCAAAGACGAATTGTTTTACAAAAAAGGTATCGAAATGCTAGAACGGCGTTGGACTGATTGTATCACTCTTGAAGGAATGTATGTTGATGAATAAAATCGAATTTCGCCAAAAAAATGTGTTTTTCTTAGTTATCCTACGGACTTATTGAGTGATGTGTTAGCATAGGTGTAAATATTTTTAAGATTGGATATAAGTTAGGTAAGTTAGAAAGATAAGTGTATAGTGAGATAGACAATTTTTTTTGTAATTTTTTTTTGCAGTCTAGATGTTTCATATTTGAATTCAAATAAGTGGGATTATTTGTATTCAAATAGGGGGAAAATACTCTAATTTAGACCAGGGTAGAAAATTAATAAGCGACATCAAATAATTTTAATCACCGTGTATAAGGACGCTTTGGGTAATAATACACTTCATTTAAAGGTATATTGGATAAATTCGTCATTTACTTCTAAACATACGGTGTATATTGTTTAGATAATGTTAAACACCGTGTATATTAAAGCAGTGGAAAATAGTACGCTTAATTAAAGGCCTACTGTGTAGATTTAAATCATTCAATTAGAATGTAGGTTTTGTATATAATCATAATCAACGTGTAGAAGGAAGTAATGTAAAATTTCATTAGATAATAAGCATTATTAAAACCATGCAGCATAAAAATTTATTCGTTTCGTTAAAAATAAGGGGTTTAGATTATTCACTGGACGCTTTCGATAAAAAGAAGCCGAGTTAAAATGTTCAACTTGTATTTAATTTAATCTTTCCAAGTACTAAAGCTATCGAGAAATTATAACGACGTGGGGAAGTCACGTAAAAGCCTTCAGCGTATTAAAACTCAGAACACCTGCAAAAATAACGATGTATACGATAGTCGATAAGCTTTAAGCTATATGAGTGCAAGTAAGAAAGCAAGTTTGTGGTATAAAGACAAGCGAGAGGGAATGCATTGGTAGTTAAATGAGGGGAAATATGTAAAACAAGAGCACAGGTTGTAGATAGAACGAACAGACTAGATTGGTGAGTAAGGTTAAAATAAGATGCAAATATGAGAGGTGGAAGCATAACAATTTCTATGTAAAATTAATTAGTTGTTCGCGGACGTGTTGCGAGGCGTGTGGAAATTTCTTAGATTTCAACTCGGACGAGTGCAAATTTCAGAAGAATAATTGTGCCGAGCCATCGGAAGGGAAAATAGAATGCGAATTTCTGAAAATCGTCCGTCGCGGGACAAATTCGACTTACAAGCGAGCCATTATATAAACCCGTGCTGATAGGAGTTTAGCTCTTTTTTATTTTTGATTTTGTTCGATACTTCAAGCAGAATACATGGTGATTACGTGCTACGATAAAAGTTATTATGCATTAGTGCACTTAGAAAAGAAGGTACAAGGTAATAAAGTCTAGTTATATTTGCGAGTATTACTGTACCAATTATCCAAATTAGTAACGATAAATAAATACATTTAAGTATGCAGCTTTGTATAGCGTGAAAGTATTATGAATTTCATTGCTATTTTTTGGGAGTGTTAGTAATCAAGTGTTATTCGTAAACGTGATTGGATCCACAAAACAAGATTTAGATATACATAGATGAGTTCCTGAGAAGTCCTGAAACCTTTTAGACGAATGGTGGTGTAGAAAAATTTTAAAGGCGGCCAGAAATCCGAGGACGTAAACATAACCAAGCTGGAATGGTGGGATTAGCAAGGACGATGTACATTGGAGCCATGAGTGCATTAACCTTTAGGTAACTTATGCATTGTTGTTCGATCTTAGATGTTTTGGTGTGTGTTGAATATCTTTATAATTTGTTTGATGAACAGTAGTAAATTTGTATAAACAACAAATTTTGAATTTTAAGGTAAAATTTTCTTGTATAAGTAGAAAGGAGTATTTATCAAGTTTATGTTTTTGATTATGATAAAAATTTGGGTCTGTCTTTGAGCTCAATTAGACTAACCTGTTAAATTAACGTAAAGGGGTGGGAGATGCTCCCTTTTATTCAGACTCAGGTCTGCAAATATTGTTTACTTAATTAGTATGCATCCTACAAAGACTCTAATTCTGGATGCAAATTAAAAGATGACAAATTTGAACTTGAAATTTTATGATGCTGAAATTTATGCTGAAATTTAATTTTGAAATTTTAATGTATTGTGAATATTGATGTAAATAGAGTTAACGTTGATGTTTGTGGTAGGAATGTGTTTGTTTTTTTTATGAATAAGGATGAAAGTTTTAACTAGGTGAGCAGCCGAGGTGGAAGGAAAGAGTTAAGAGGCGATTATCAGAAGAGATTCAACGGACAAGAGAATCACAGCAATTCTTGGCACAAAACGTGGGCAATTCAAAAAGATTTGAGAATCACAGCAATATATATATATATATATATATATATATATATATATTACTCATATTTAGACCAGGGTAGAAAATTAAATAATCACATCAAATAATTTTAATCACCGTGTATAAGGAATTTCATTAAATAATACGCGTTATTAAAACCATGAAGCATAAATAAACTCGGTTGTTTCAGTAAAAATAAGAAATTTAAATTATTTATAAGACGCTTTATATCAAAAGAAGCAGTACTGAAAAGCTCTGCGTGTAATGTAATTAGTCCTAAACAAAGAGAAATTACGTGCAAAATTTATCTTAATTAACTCTATTTCGAGTAACCGGTATTAAACAAAGTGTACACATAATAATTAATATTTAAGTTGTATTCGCTAAAAATGAAAAGGATAGAAATCAATTTTAATTGGAGTTAATTAAACCGTTAATAACATATAATACCTATAGAAACTTGTAAAAACCCAAGATTAAAATACCACGGAATAAGGCTCTGAGAATTAATATTATATGTGAACACCTGCGTAGTTTAAATGTCACATTCGGCGTAAAGTTTGCAGATAATTAATGTTTCAAAGAATCTTGGGGAAAACGTCGCATAATAGTTACGAGAATTGCTAAAGCTGGGTTATTTCACACTCCATGTGGACTAAAATAATCGATAATAAAGAATATCAATTTGCACCAATACGAACAGGTTAGAGAAGGAAAGAGAAAATGCGTCAAGCAAAGACACATATTGTAAAAGGCGGGATTTAAACAACGTCACGAGGGTCACGATTGGTTAAAAATAGGATGCAAATATCAGAGGTAGAACAACAATTTCTGTACAAAATTAATTAGTTTTTCTCGGACATGCTTGCGTGCCGTGTGGAAATTTTCTGAGATTTAAATGGGGCGAGTGAAAATTCGTAAAAATCGACGTGCGAGCGACAGACTGGGAACATGGCATGAGAAATTCTTTAGAATTACCCGTTTTGGGGAACAGACCGACAGACAGGCTTTTTGCTATATATACCGAGTGGAAGATAAACAAGCTCTCTTAGACTTTTGACGATTCGATGCGTTAAAAGCTCGTACATACGCGACTTGATTGAAGATGTTAAACCGTGCATTTTAGTTTGATTAAATAATTTAAAGTTTGCTAGTATATTTTAGTGATTCAAAATAGCTTGTTATTTACGTGCTAACATGAATGTACTTCAGTGCACTTAGATACAAGGTAATAAAATTTAGTTTCACTGTACCAATTAGCAAAATTTACGACGAAGGTATACACAAAAGTAGGCAGTTTTGGCGTATATTGGTGACAGAAGCATGAATTTCTTTGCTATTTTTCGGGGTGTTAATAATTAAATGGTTCAAATACGTGTCTGGATCCATGAAACAAGGGTCAGATAAACACAGATGAGTTCCGGAAAGGCCCAGAAACGACTTTGAATGGATGGTGATGGAGAAAATTTTAAAAGCGTAGAGAATCAGAAGCCGTAAATATAATCCTGTTGAATGGTGTGATTAACTAAAGAAACGATACTTCAAAGCTACGAGGACAGTAACCTTCAGGTAAATTATACTATTTTGTTTGACATTTTGTGTGTATTGAATGACTTTATAATTGATTTACTTTAAATGGACATTAGTGAAATTGTTCTAACCATAAAAGTTTAATTTTAAGATGAAATTTGCTTGTTTAAGTTAAAAGGGTATTTTGTTTTGATGTTCGGGAATATGATGAAAATTTGGGTATGTCTTTGAGCTCAATTAGACGAACCTGGTTAATTAACGTAAAGGGGTGGTAGATGCTCCCTTTATACTCAGACTCCGGTCTGCTTATATTGTTATATTAATTAGTAGGCATCCAACAAGGACTTTAATTTTGGATGCACAGTAAAATGATAATAAAATTAATCTTGAAATTCTTTTAAAACTGAAATTTATGCTGAGTTTTAATTTTGAAATTTTAATGTATTCTGAATATTGATGTAAATAGAGTTAACGTTGATGTTTTTGGTAGGAATGTGTTGTTTTTTATGAATGAGGAGGTTTATAACATTAGGTGAGCAGCCGAGGCGAAAAGCGTAGTTCACGGATTTTAAAGGTATCACAGCATTCTTGACGCCCAAACTGTGGGGCTCGAATGTTTTTTTTGAAAGGGCCAGTACCTGCAGATATGAGAAGATTCACAGCATTATATATATATATATATATATATATATATATATATATATATATTTTTTAAGCTACTTGCGTGTATCCTATGTATTTAACACGTTATTTAACAATGCTATAAAATAGTTACTACATACAAAGGCATTGCTATGTCATCAACGACCTTGTGTACAAATATTTTTTCAAAAATCTATTTCTTGTAACAATTATTATTGTACTATAGAATTTCAAACCTATACAATAATGTGAATCATCACCCGTGTGTCTGTTGTAATTGCACCAACGTCCTGCTTTTTCATAAGAGGCCAGATGTAAATTGCTGCTCACTACTCTTTTCGAAGCTCCGGAATTCATGTCTGATTGAAGCAACCTTGCGTATAAATATTTTCCCAATTTTAATAAAATGATGGCATTAAATTATTCTAAAACACTTCTTGTTCGATTTGCTATACGCGATTAAATTCTAAATCAGTTATTTTATTAATATCTTATAAAGATGCGTTAGTCATCGCAAATATATATGGCATTATTTGTTACGAACTGACCTAGTTCAATTCTTGGAAACGCATACACTTTACTTTCATATGAAACCCAATAAGAAGTTTCGCTAATATACGGATCGAGAAGCCAAATTTGATAAATTACAAATGAATATGAAATATTTAAAGCATGACGTAATATTTTAATTTGTTAGTTCTAACAAACAAGTTTCGTCAGATATAATCCTGTGTACCATTCCAATCGTACGTTGGAGCTAAATTTGTTCAGTATCTGTTTATCTTTCGGAGGTGTAGGACTGTTAATTTATTCCTCAAAAATAATTTTGGTACGAAACAGCTTTGTTGTACAATGTAAATATTTACTCCGAGTGTAATTAAAAATGCAAAAGTATATTATAACCAAAGATGTTGTAAAAAAAGTACGTCGCTTCAATCTGGTAGGACGTACTCTTGAATTCGAAATTAAATCAATACCCGATGGCGAAGAACCCGTAGGATGGATAAAAGAAGCTATTAATCAGGTAATACGAAAAGCTACTGAAGACCTCGCAACAGGTGATCAAGTGGGATTTAGTTTTTGCTCTAAAGATCTAAAGAGGGGTGAAGGTTGGATTTGTTTCTGTCCTGTTGAGGAAATAACATACGCCAGCGTATGAGATGTTATTTCCAGTGTCTATCAATCCAACAGCATGGGACCTAACACATCTACTTTCTGTCTGACTGTAACGTCTGTGAGAATGCCGCCAGGAAAATGAAATTGTAAAAATTATAACAGCCTTGCTCAAGAGTGCAGTATGAAACAGGGCATTATCACTATCAATAATAAAGACAATATGTAGGGTGGGCCATTTCCCAAACTTTTTGAGTGGGGTATACCCTCAAATTCTTTTTGGAGGCGGGCCATACATCAAATTTTTTGAAGCTCGTAGTAATTTTTGGGGCTAGGGTGGGCCATTTCTCAAACTTTTTGAGTGGAGTATACCCCAAATTTTTGTTTGAAAGGCGGCCTCAAAAAGTTTGGGAAATGGCCCACCCTAATCCCAAAAATTACTAGAACCTCCAAAAAATTTGGTGTATGACCCGCCTCCAAAAAAAAATTTGAGGGTATATCCCACTCAAAAAGTTTGGGAAATGGCCCACCCTACATATTGTCTTTATTATTGATAGTGATAATGCTCTGTTTCATACTGCATTCTTGAGCAAAGCTGTTATAATTTTTCCTGGCGGCATTCTCACAGACGTTACACTCAGACAGAAAGTAGATGTGTTAGGTCCCATGCTGTTGGATTGATAGACGCTGGAAATAACATCCCATACGCTGGCGTATGTTATTTCCTCAACAGGACAGAAACGAATCCAACCTTCACCCCTCTTTAGATCTTTAGAGCAAAAACTAAATCCCACTTAATCATCTGTTACGAGGTCTTCAGTAACTTTTCGTATTTCCTGATTAATAGCTTCTTTTATCCATCCTACGGGTTCTTCGCCATCGGGTATTGGTTTAATTTCGAATTCAAAAGTACGCCCTACCAGATTGAAGCGATGTACGTTTTTTACAAAATCTTTAGTTATAATATACTTTTGCATTTTTAATTACGCTCGAAGTAAATATTTACAATGTACAACAAAGCTGTTTCGTACCAAAATTATTTTTGAGGAATAAATTAACAGTCGTACACCTTCGAAAGACAAACAGATACTGAACAAATTTAGCTCCAACGTACAATTGGAATGGTACACCAAATTATACCTGACGAAACTTGTTTGTTAGAACTAACAAATTAAAATATTACGTCATGCTTTAAATATTTCACATTCATTTATAATTTATCAAATTTCGCTGCTCGATCCGTATATTAGTGAAACTTCTTATTGGGTTTTACATATGAAAGTAAAGTGTATGCGTTTCCAAGAATTGAACTAGGTCAGTTCGTAACAAATAATGCCATATACATTTATCACCAATGTGATGACTAACGCATCTTTATAAGATATTAATAAAATAACTGATTTAGAATTTAATCGCGTATAGCAAATCGAACAAGAAGTGTTTTAGAATAATTTAATGCCATCATTTTATTAAAATTGGAAAAATATTTACACGTAAGGTCGCTTCAATTAGACATGAATTCCGGAGCCTCAAAAAGAGTGGTGAGCAGCAATTTATATCTGGCCTACTATAAAAGCAGGGCAATGGTGCAATTACAACAGACACGCGGGTGATGATTCACATTATTGTATAGGTTTGAAATCCTATAGTACAATAATAATTGTTACAAGAAATAGATTTTTGAAAAAATATTGGTACGCAAGGTCGTTGATCGCATAGCAATGCATTTGTATGTAGTAACTATTTTTATAGCATTGTTAAATAACGTGTTAAATACATAGTATACACGCGAGCTTAAGAAATATATTCACGTCATTTATGCTGATAAGTTTGATGGCCGAGTTGATACCGTTTTAGGGTACGGATCGGACGGTCCCGGTGCGGGCTCAGACTACCTCCCCCCCCAGATTTCTGTGACGTTAATAATAAAATCCATTGTATAACAATCAGTTATTGATTAATATTGATACTTATCCCAAAATATTTTCGGCAGGGGGTGGGTCCGCGTGGACCACGCCCCTTTCAGAAATTTTCACACGGTACCCCAAAATTTTCACAAGTATGTCCCACACGAAGTCGGCTATCCCACCCCAAAATTCTCCAAAAAATTTGGTGAATGACACGCCTCCAAAACAATTTGGGGTATACCCCACTCAAAAAGTTTGGGAAATGGCCCACCTTAACCCCAAAAATTACTAGGCCCCAAAAAATTTAGTGTATCACCAACCTCTAAAAAAAATTTGGGGTATACACCACCCCCAAAATTTGGGAGTATGACTTACCCTAATCCCCAAAAATTACTAGGAACTACAAAAAAGTTGGTGTATGACCGGTCTCCAAAAAAAAATTGGGGTATACACCACCCAAAAAGTTTGAAAAATGGCCCATCCTAACCCCCAACAATTACTAGGACTCCCAAAAAAAATTGGAGTATGGCCCCCGCCTCCAAAAAAAAATTTGGGGTATACCCTACCCTTAAAATTTGGAAGAATGACCCACCCTAGCCCCCAAAAAATACTACGACCCCAATTGTGAGTATGACCCACCTGGACCAATGGGTCCTAAAAATGCTTAGTTGAAGAAAACTATTGTACAGATTTTTGTTACTATATGTAGGAATATTTGCAACGACCTCAGGGTGAATGACCACTGAAACTCGCAAAAATGGTTTTTTGGACCTTAGAATTTCCCATGTTAAATTCCATAGGAACCGGTTTTTTGATTTCGTACGAACATAGCATACCTAGTGATAGCTGTTTGGTTATGAAGTTACCTTTTGTTTTGAATTTGTTTAATTTTCGTTATCACCTTGTTTCGTGTATCGTTGGCTCCTTTTGGCATTATAGCGTTATGCATCGAAGTCCAACAGTGCAGAAGATAAGAAGAGATTTGGCGTATGGTTGTTGAAGTGATCACATGCATAATGTTAGGGTAAGTGATTTTTAAGTTATTTACCTGATATTTTGTTAATTATTATGTATTCGGATATACAGTGTGTACAGTATAAAATGCAGTACATGGGGATCTTGGAAACTGTAGGAGATACGATCTTGGTTAAATAGGACAAAAGTTGCATAATCATGAGGTATCTCAGATCGGTTTCAAATTTCAAACATTTTTCATCGGTTACAAGATAGAGGCAAAACACAAATTGACGATTTCTTTATTTGCTCGTAGTTAGTCTACTAATTGAAATAGAATGTTCAAATTTGGTACATCATGGTAATTCCCCATTGCGCTTTACATTTTCAACATAGATTTTGTCTAGGGCATCTAGATTTTGCGTGACGATGTTCAACTTTTTATTTTTAAATAGCCGCCATATTGGATTTTTACATTTTTGAAATGAAATGAAATGAAATTTCTAATAATCAGAGCATTGTGGGGTGGAGCGCCATCATTTTAAAAAATCATATTTTGCAAAGTAGCGAGTGGAAGCTCCATTAGTCTATCTGCCACATTTCCCTGCAATAAATCTAAGTATCTCGCAGAGTTTAAATTTGCATAATAAAAAAACGGACCTATAATGTACCTTCCAATAATACCATTCCAGACGTTGAATCCCCATTTAACTTGATGTCTAACTTGGCGGTTCAAATTGTTTCTCTTTGTCATAATGGAAATTAAAGCCTACTACGACCAAAACATAATTATGTGATTTTTAGTGTTTTGATTCAATCTAACATAGCCATGTTATACGTCTTTGGAAAGGGTTTTTTGTCAGCATTTCAAAAATGTAAAAATCCAATATGGCGGCTATTTAAAAATAAAAAGTTGAACATCGTCACGCAAAATCTAGATGCCCTAGACAAAATCTATGTTGAAAATGTAAAGCGCAATGGGGAATTACCATGATGTACCAAATTTGAACATTCTATTTCAATTAGTAGACTAACTACGAGCAAATAAAGAAAACGTCAATTTTGTGTTTTTTTGCCTCTATCTAGTAACCTATGAAAAATGTTTGAAATTTGAAAACCGATCTGAGATACCCTCATAATTATGCCACTTTTGTCCCATTTAACCAAGATCGTATCTCCTACAGTTTCCAAGATCCCCATGTACTGCATTTTATACTGTACACACTGTATAATTCAACTTCTTCGTGACTATCATTAGTCGATTACGCAACACATGTTGGCCCTTCGAGCCGGATGTTGTTGTTACCGGCATATTTTGTAAACCTGGCTTGTAACAGCAAGGGTTCGACAAAATTCCAATTTTTTCAGCTAAAAAAAATCGCTTCCTGGTCAATGTAGTACCTTTGGGTAGAGTATTGGAAAATCACATGTAGGGAATATTAATATAATCATTTATTATTATTTTATTATTGTTTAAATAAATTAGATTAGCGCATTTTCTATGTGTTATGCATCCTTTGTTAATCCTCCCATTTATTCGTGGTTTTCTGAGTATGTGTGAGAAAAAGAATCGCCTTGATAAGCCCTTTGGTGTATTGTATCCCTGTGTTATCCTGAGATATATGGATACTAATAACAATAGTTAACTATATGTTAGAATTGTATATCTGTATTATTAATTGTACACGGTTTTTATTGTGAACCTACTGGTAAAATGTCCAACGGATGTACCAATTAAAGTTTATGTTAAAAAAAAACATGTCGATTTTAACTACATGATAATCAAACAAAGATGTTAACTGCACCAAAGATTTTCATAAACGTATTTAAACCTCTTTTAAAGTCCCATAGTTTATGGAGTATCTAAGACTTTAAAACTGATATGAGTTGTCATGTGCCGGTGTAGGTCATATTTTCGCAGTGTTTTATAAGCACAAGCAGTACACGAAAGTCGCGTATCTTGACTGTGTTCGTTTCTATGTGCTTTTAAAAACTCCAGGTCAAACGTTTTGAAGTCGCACATATTACATCGCAACGGTTTTCTTGAGCCATGTCGATTCATGTGTTGAATAAGGGAGCTTTTATCATACGTTTGGTATTCACAAGTGCCGCATGAAAATCGTATCTCGCCATTGTGTTTGCTCGAATGTCTTTCTAAATGATATTTTCTAGATGCTTTGTAATCACACATGCTACATAGAAAGGGTTTGTCATCGGTGTGAATACTTAAATGCTGGTTGAATTTGCTCTTATCGCACGTTTTGTACTTACAAAGACTACACGAAAACCGTGTTTCAACGTTGTGCCGACTCATATGGACTTCCAAATTATCTTTCCTGGATGTTCTGTAATCACATATTTTGCATGAAAAATGTTTATTACCGGTATGTGTTTTTAAATGTCGATTTAACGAGCTTTTCCGAAATGTTTTATAATTACAAGCACTACATGAATATCGTTTTTCACCAGTATGTGTACTGAAATGTTTTATCAGATTAATCTTCTGGAATGCTCTATAATTGCAGATGTTACATAAAAACGCTTTGTCACGAGTATGTATTTTCAAATGACGTACAAGGTACTGTTTCTGAAATGTTTTATATTCACAACCGCTACATAAAAACGGACTCTCGACGGCGTCTTCACTAAGTTGTATTTGTAAATTATTATCCTGAAGTTCTTTGTAATCACACATATTGCCACAAAATGCTTTGTCATCTGCCAGTTTCTTTAAGTGTCAATTGTTAGATGCTTTATAGTTGCTTGTGCGAAAAATGACCTAACACGCAAAAAACGTTTTAATTATTTAATTATTTTTTAAGTTTCTAATGATATGATAGTAAATTAAACCACCAATGTACTTCACTGGAAAATGGAGCGCGATATCTATCGATTAATTGCTGACATAGCTATCGCAAAGGCGGATATGACCTGCGCAGAAATACATCTTCGTACATAGAATGCAATGGAATTACTGGCACCGGGTTATTAATTCTCAGGGGGTGCCTAAGCAGACGAGCACGAGATATGCGCCCTTAAGCTAGAAATAAAAATTAAAACCTTAGTTTAAACTTCAATGACTACGATTTATTTCGATAAAATATTTTAACGGAAAAAAACACTTGGAAGTAATTATACGAAAACCAAAATACAATCAAACAAATAAGGGTCGTTCTATAAAAATGTGACAATTTGTGTCCAGTTTCAATTCTTAAGTGAAACCTTTACATTTCATTGATTTTATTCTACTATATAGGAGAACAATTGACTTATTACAATAAAACGTATATATGTATAATTTTATGCTGAAACTAATATTTAGTCAATATTTTTTATACTTTGTTATTGAAACATCGACACCAGTCTGTCCAATACCACGTTTTTAGCAAAAACTATATATAGCTAGTAGTACAAAACTGGGGCGGCTGGCACCACATTTCCCCCAGCATCCACATTTCCCCACAAATCTGAACCAAATTTACATGTAAATTTCCATAAGGAGGAAATGAGGGAGATGAATCTCCTTCTGCTCTCTCCTTGTGGAATATTTTACCCCAACCATTTTGATTACATCACGCCCGCATTCTTTCCACCCGCAAGATAAATCTTTCTCCACATTTCCACCCACGAGATAAAACTATATTGTTTGGTATCAATTAATATTAGATTTTTCTCAGCTACGCGAACTTCTAGGATTTTTTTTAGATAGCATCACACTCCAGGGAGATACCCTCATTTTAAGATTTTTTACCGCTAACATTCTGAACCAAATAGTTTTTTTCGTCTAACCAATGCATCTTTCGAGATAAACCTATCTTGTTTGGTATCAATTATTATTAGAATTTTCTCAGCTACCCGAATCTTTAGGAATTCTTTAGATAGCGCCATCCCCAAGGGAGTTGCCCTGATTTTAAGATTTTTTACCGGCAGCGATTTTTGACCGTCCTTAAACATTTTTTTAGTCATGCAATACATCAAATTAGTCTAGAATTTTATGTAGAATCCGAATCTGTAAACAAACTTAAAATAGGACCACCCCATACCATTTTACACACACCCTCTGAATTATAAATTTCCGGCAGCTCATACCTAAAAGAAAATCTAAAAACCATTCTTAAAACTTTTTATTAAAGACAATTTTTACTAATACAGTTTAAATTTTGTAAACCACATTTCTAAATACATATTCACAATTTTTATTCTTAACCTAGAACTTCTCAAATCGGCTTATACTTATTAATATTTATTTCTAAATAGAGCACTTTTTCCAAAGACCAACCGGACCCACATGTTTCAAATTCCTCTGATTTTGTTCGCATGGTTTCGCTTAAGACCTCGTACATATTTTCCAGATTACTAGAAGACGTTATAACCATATTTTTTGTGTTAAAGGATTTCACATCGGTAGTCTCTTCCTCCATTTTGGTGTAAACGCCGTAGAGTTCGCAAGAGACTTTTATTGCTGTATGTTGTATTCTTTTTTCATTAATTAATCGAATAAATCGCTCTTTCTGCTTCCAACGAAACTCGGACACTCCATCGTCGACACTGGCGTTCTTTATGCGATAGCTAGCCATACGGTTGTTAAACACTGTGCTAACCATTTCTACACCATCGTCGCTAGTAGCGGTAACTGATGCATTTTTATGTCTGTTGCTTCTTAAGTGTGCGGCATACGTAGTCTTTTCCATTTCGAAATAACATACTTTACACATTATTCGTGGTTGTTTCGTACAAGACCCTTTAACAGCTGGCGGAGCTGAACGTTTACGGCTTAATGACATACCGTGCTGTTTTTCCTTGTGTCGCTGTAAGTTGTCCATTCTCGTAAAAGCGATACCGCAAGACATACAGTTTAAGTACTTTGCTGCCGACGGATGTATAAGCTTAACCCTGGACTATGTTACACCACGACATTTGTTCTGGTGCCGTTTGAGAGCATCCCTCCTGGTAAAGTAGACGTGACAAGCCTCGCATTTAAAAACGTTTGCAGGTACCATTTTAGTACAAAACAAAATCCGCACTATAAGACTTTGGTTAAACTTGTAAGCGAACTAACTTATAACTAAAGAGTTTACTCTTGCGTACCTGCTTTATGTACACTATGGAATGCAAACCGAAGGTTTCCGAAGATGGCCGAACGATGTTGAGGATTCAGCGGGGAACTAAATGACGTCATAATCCTTGCTGCTCGTCCAGTACATTTAGCGCCAATGCATGCACCTAGTTCGCATCGTCGATGGTGCGAATGCAGTTAGTAGAAACACCGAAAAACATCTTCCTTGTTATACAGATCAATAATCGCATCGCGTGCATATTAAAAATCCAAAAGGGTGGTAGCACACGCACACAAATTGTGTGCAAGTCGTGCTGTAGAGGATGCAGTGCTACTATAAACAAAAACTTAATAAAAACACTTTAAACTTTTACTAAGGGAATACCAAACTTGTTGTCTAGAGAATACTTACTAATAAAGCAATTTAATTTTAAATAACTTCTACGTAATATTTTAGGAAATGGTAGGCTTGAATATTTTCCAAATGAATCACCAAGCGAAAGTATATGCTTAGCGGTAATAAAATTAACCATTAATTTCCCATTTTTACGACCGTGGTTAATTATAGATTAAAATTTAATTTGTTCACGTTCGAACTTCCCGTAAACTAACATATTTTATAGCAACAGTGCGCTGTATAATACATGCATACCCCTTCGCCGCGCTATTGCTATTCTTGTAATTGCTAGAAAAAGTCACTCTCCTTTTTTACTGTTAGGACCGATGCAAAGTACCATTTTATACTTTATTTATAAGTATAGCACATCGCGCACTTTTTTTCGTCTGATAATTAAATTTTGCTTCTGTATAGCGCTCGGCCGCACGTAATGATTTCTAGAACCGGTAAGTACTCGATATCGCCCAAATAGAGAATTAGATGCTCGATGTCTGTCAACTTCCGATTCTCTCGTAAAAAGTAGAAAAAACTCGGTCAATAATCCATCTAACTTAAACTTCGACCCGCTCCCGTTCTGATAATTTCCAGAATGCTTACATAAATTCTGACATTGATGCCAACTTAAAACAAATCAATGATAAACTGGACAAAATCTATACTTGCACTAACCTCATACAGGACAATATCAATGCAAAAACATATTCGGAAGCAGTTACTCAAGAACGCATTAAAATCCCTTCCAAGCCAATAATCAATGCTCCGGGTATTATAATTTAACCAAAAGTATTATAGCAGTCAGAAGTTACAAAAAAAGATGTGCAAGATAAAGTCAACCCTTGCAAAGCACAAGCAGGAATTTTAGGAATTAAAACAATAAACAAAGGTGGGATATTAATAAAATGCAGTGATGTAAATGCTACAATGAGACTGCAAGAAATAATAGAACATAATTTGGAAAATCATTATAATATAACTCTAACTAAAATGAAAAACCCTAGACTAGTTATAAAAGGATTAGACAAGAACTATAATACAGAAGAGCTAATGGAAGACCTAATTGCACTCAATTATTACATAAAGAAAGAAGATGAAATAAAGGTAGTACACAGTCGACAACTATAAAATAATAAGTGGATAATTTATTTTGAAGCTACAGGTTCGACATATCAAAAAATTGTAAATCAAGAAGTTAACATTGGGTGGTCATCAAGAAAAATAATGAAAGATCTAAACATTATGAAATGTTTCAATTGTAAGCAATATAACCACAAAACAAGAGACTGCAAAAACCATGTTGTGTGTTCAGATTGTGCAGGAAATCACAGAACCGATTGCTGTAAAAATTCAAAAGATGCAAAAAAATGTACAAACTGCTTACACATTACAACAAAATTTAACATTGTGGATAGAGACATACATCATTTAACAGATAGTGAACAATGCCCTACTTATTTAAGAAGAGTACAAACCACTCGTGAACAAATAAACTATAGAATAGAAAGTTTATGAATCAATTTATAAGAGACTATGATAGTGTTAGAATTAAAACAAAAATCATAAACAATATTGAAAACTATCAACGCAATTTAGATTATAAAGGTAAGAATAGATTCTTAAGTATACTACACCAAAATATTCGTAACATAACAAAAAATTTTGATGAGTTTCTGGTATTTTTAAGTCAGTTCAAAAGCAATTTTGATATTATAGTGTTAACAGAAACATGGAATATAATAGATATCAACCTCTTTCAAATACACGGATATGAATTAATTTATAACCAGAGCTATTTTAACCAAAATGACGGTGTGGTAGTATACATCAAAAGTAAATTCAATCAAAAACTAATAGTTCAAAAAACAATACCAACATTATTGACATCAATATTAGGCATCAAAATAAAACTATTAACATTGGAGCAATATATAGACCACCTTTAACTTGCATCACTCAATTCATAGATGATGTATATCAGTATTTAATAGCATCCAAAAATGTAGATTATAAGTTTATAGTAGGAGATATTAATATAGATATTTTAGCTGACAATGATTCGAGTAATGAATATCTTAATGTTCTTAGTGAACAAGGATTTGAATCATTAATAAATAACTATACAAGAATCGACAAGCAATCCACGACTTGTATTGACCACATCTTTGTGAAAAGCAACTATGGATTAGAAAACTTCGACCCAGCAATACTACAAACAAATTTAACTGACCACTTCACCACAGTAAACATTCTTTACAGTACTGAAGAAAATGGGAGATGTAAACCTTGCCCTAAATTCATAAGCAGACTTAACAAAGCAAAGTGTGAAACCAAGCTAAAGAAATACATATCACTAGAAAAAATTATGAGTATGAACGTGGACGATGCGACAAATCATTTCATTGAGCAAATACAACACACCATCACTGAATCAACAACACAGGTAAAGATAAAAAAAGTGAAATAAAACGAAAAGAATGGATCACAGAAGGACTAGTCAACGCAACCATTACTAAACAAGCACTATATAATGTATGGATGCAGAATATCAACGATGAAATAAAAAAAGTAATTATATAAAGTACCGCAATATGCTCAATACACTTATAAAAAATGCAAAGTACAGTTACTACAGAGAAAAAAATAGATAAATACTCAGACTGCAAAAATTTATGAAACACTGTTAACAGAATAGTACAAAAAAGAAAAACAACAAGGATATCAAAGAAATTACAACCGCAACTGGACAAAAACTAACTTCAGAAGCCCAAATTGCATGCGAACTAAATATGCACTTTACCAAAACAGGACAAAAGTTGCCAAACAAGATCAACAAAGTTTCAGATAAAATCAAATTTGAAACAGAAAAAAACCCTAATACAATATTCCTACATCCAACCAACGAAAACGAAGTCATAAAGTATATAACGGAGCTAAAGGAAAATAAAGCACCAGGGATCGACGGCATCACACCAAAAATAATCAAAAACATTAAACATATAATAAAACCGGCATTAACAACAATAATCAACAAAATACTGGAATCCGGAAAATGCCCAGACGCATTCAAAAAGGCAGTAATTATTCCCCTACATAAAGATGGCGACAAAAATAATCCAGAAAATTATAGACCAATTTCACTAATATCAAGTATAAGTAAAATATTCGAAAAAGACAGACTAACAAATTTTCTAAATAAGTACAATTTAATATTCTTAAATCAATATGGTTTCCGTGAGAACAAATCAACACAAGATGCACTAATTGAATTAGTAAGCAGAATACAAAATTCCTTGGACACAAAAGCGTTTGACACAGTCAACCACGAGCAAGTATTGAAATGCCTAGAATGCCTGGGAGTAAGGGGAATTGCACATAAATTAATAAAAAACTATCTCCATAATAGAAAACAATGTGTCAAAATAGGCGACAAAATTAGTGATATGACGACAGTCGAATGTGGAGTACCACAAGGAACTGTACTTGGCCCCCAATTCTTTTCACAGTATATGTAAATGATATCTTTAAATTACAATCGACTGGAGAAATTATTGCCTTTGCAGACGACACAGCCATTTTCTATGCAGACGCAACATGGGAAGAATTAAAAAGAAAAACAGAAAAGATCTAAAAATGATCAAAAACTGGTTTGACAAAAAGCTACTAACAGTTAATTACAACAAAACTAAGTACATTGCCTTTACTTGCCGTAACTACAACTTACCAACATTAAACAAGCTATGCATAGATGATTACAATGGATCCAGTATAACAGTAGAACAAGCAGACCACACAAAGTACCTAGGAATATATATCGACAAACATCTAAAATGGGACGTCCACACCAACAAATTAATAAGTAAATTAAGAGGGATCTTATACAAATTCCGAATTATTAAAAAAATATTGCACTTGAACAACTTAAAAATAATATACCATGCTCTTGTACAGTCTATTATTCAGTATGGAATTATTGCTTGGGGCTCAGTAGCATATAAATACCTAAAGAATGTAGAGATAGTACAAAAAAGATTCATTAGAATACTATACAACAAACACTGGAGACACCCAACGGAATTGTTATTTAATGATACCGATATATTTAGTATTAAAAAATTGTATTTCTACAACCTGGCCACTTATCAGTACAACAATAAACACCTACTGCGTACAACAGAACATAAGTATAACACAAAAAGCAGGGAAAATGAGGAAAACATTATAACCAGAACAAGTAAACAAATAGGCCTAAGATCACCTTCTGTTTTAGGTCCAAGAATATTTAATGTATTGATGATAGAAATCAGGAATAGTAGTAATGTAGTAAATTTTAAAAATAAATGTAAAAAGTGGATAAATCAAAGCAGTAACTACATAAATGATATACTTGAAAAGTACTAGTGTAATGAGAAACAAAATAAATAAATAAGAATTTAATAATAAATTACTAAAGTATAGAAAATGATGATACTAGGTAAATATTAATTAAGGTAAGTTCAATAAGTATTAATATTAAAAAAATCCGTGCACAAGCATTGCTTTAGCGGATAAATTCTGTTTATTTGAGGCTTGAACTATGTAAAATATTATTATATTCCTAGATAAAAATGTGTAGATTTAGATAAGTATAGTAAGATAGGTAGGAAATTGTACCTACTTACGCAAATGTACGTTTAAGTAACTCAATAAACCAATTATTATTATTATTATTATTATTATTATTATAAGGCATGTGAAGATATCTTTCAGTATCCACTTCATATACTTTTTAATTTAAGCTTAAAGAATGCAATATTTCCCAGTGAGTGGAAAAAGGCTCGAATTTGCCCCATATACAAGAAGGGGAACAAAAATGAAATTTTGAATTATAGACCTGTAGCAATACTATCAGTATTTGCAAGAATATTTGAAAGTATTTTATATAAATTAATGTACGCAAAGGTCAACAGTAAAATAACTATTTATCAGCATGGATTTATGAGACACAGGTCAACAGTGTCTAACTTAATTAATGTTACCCAAGATATATCAGATGCCTTAAATAACAAAACTCAGTTGGATATTATATACACCGACTTTGCCAAAGCATATGATAAAGTGTCTCACAAGTTACTCATTGCAAAACTTGGAATGGAATTTGGATTTCACCCTCACCTGTTAGCCTATATGTCATCTTACCTAAAGGATAGAGTGCAAACAGTAGTAGTAAAAGGTTTTTCCTCGGTACCATTCACTCCAATATCTGAGGTACCGCAGGGTTCTAATCTTGGACCCTTATTCTTTTTAATGTTCATAAATAGCATCACACAAGTTACAGAATATACATCATGCCTATTGTTTGCCGATGACTTAAAAATATATAAACAAATTGATGACATTACACATTGTATTGAAGTACAAAAAGATATTGACAATATAGTGAGATGGTCCAATGATAATAGTCTGCAGTTTAATATAAATAAATGTGCGGTAATGTCATATACACGGAAAAAGGAAACTATTATCTATGACTACTATATGAAAGGATTGATTTTGAAGCGAGTTAAGGAAGTGCAAGACTTGGGAGTCACATTTGATACTAAACTGACATTTAACAACCATATTACTAATATCACAAACAGAGGTATGAAAACATGGTTTTATTGTAAGAAACACAAAAGAATTTAGTAATATAAATTGTATAAAGTGCTTGTTCATAGCGTTAGTTAGAAGTCTGTTAGAATATGCATCAGTAATATGGTGTCCCTATCATCATTGCCACATGCAATCAATTGAAAAAGTACAGAATAAATTAGTTCGATACTTATACTATAAAGAACAAGGCTTCTATCATAGACAATTATCAAAAACCTGGTTATGTAGTAAGTATAATCTAATTAGCCTGGAGAAACTGTTGAAACTGCAGTATGATCAGTCATATGCTTCTTAGATTTGTACTATAGTTGAAGTTCCAGTTTCCTTGGTTTTTTTATTAGTCAATAAACATAGATATGTCAAAGTATTAAGAAGTTATATAGTTTGTAATATTCTATTAAATGTTCTAATAGCATAATCTATTTCTTACAAGTGTTGTATTATAATAAAAGGTCTAGACAAGCGTGTTCTTATTGTTGGCTTAATATCCACTTTTAATCTCATCAGGTTATGGGCCCAGATATGCCAAACAATAAGTACTAGAAGCTGAAATTCTTATACATGTGCGTAAGTTTTATGTTAGTACTCCAAAATGTCTAATCAAGAAGGAAGTACAATAGAGAAGCTCAAAGGAAGCGAAAACTACCACACGTGGAAATTTGCCATGGAGAATATGTTGGAATTTCATGGACTTGAAAAATGCATAACAAATCCTTGTACAGAAACTGATGAGTCTAAAATCAAAAAGGCAAAAGCTCGAATAGTGTTATCAGTTAGTGAACCGCTTTATGTGCATATTCAAACGTTAAATACGGCATTGGAAATATGGCAGGCATTAAAAAATCTGTTTGATAATCATGGATTAACTCGTCAGATAAGTTTGTTACGTAAATTAATCACAGTACGGTTAAAAAGTTGTGAATTAATGTCAGACTACGTAAATGAAATAATTGGAACAGCGAACAAGTTAAAAGGTGTCGGTTTCAATATAACTGAAGAATGGATTGGTGCTATTTTATTAGTAGGTCTTACGGACGAATTTAAACCTTTAATAATGGGAATCGAAAGCAGTGATATCAAAATTACTGGCGATTCAGTTAAAGCAAAATTATTAGAAGGTGATTATTCTGGATCTGAACAAAAGGCTTTTTTTAGTTATAAAAAGTTTGCTAAAAACGCATCAAAGAAAACGGCTATAATATGCTATAATTGTGGCAAGAAAAACCATAAAGCTTCTGAATGTTTTGCTAAGCAAAAGAATGACAACAGCTTTAATAAAGGTGAGAAACCCCAAGCAAAAGCAGCATTTAGAGCAACATGTCTATCACGAGATGATAAGCCTAAAATATCTGAGTGGTATATAGATAGTGGTGCAACACATCATATGACACCCTTATCAGAAGTTTTATGCAATATGGGTGGTTCAGGTATTGAAGAAATAACAGCTGCAAATAACGGTAAAATGAAGGTCACTAGTGTGGGTGATACAACATTGTTGTTGGATAATCATGAAATTGCAGTACAAGATGTCTTATTAGTTCCCGATCTTACTGCAAATTTATTATCTGTTACTCAAATAGTAAAGCATAATAATACAGTTACGTTTAGTAAAGATGGTTGCAGTATCTACAATAAAAACAATGAACTTGTAGTAAAAGCCGAACTCTGTTCAGGTGTATATAAGTTGCAAAGTTTTAAAGCTAGTAGTTTGGTCGCCAGCTCATCGGAGAATGAGATGATTACTTGGCATAGACGTTTAGGCCATCTAAATTTTAAAGATTTGCAAAGACTCAAAAATGTTTGCGATGGTATTAAGTTTACTAATAAATCAGTTGATCCTAAAATGTGTGAAGTTTGTATAGAAGGCAAACATGCACGTGCACCATTCAAAAATTCGGTATCACGTTCAAAAGTTTTGCTTGAATTGATCCATACCGATTTATGTGGTCCCATGGGAAATCTATCAATCGGCGGTGCAAAATATTTTTTAAAGTTCATAGACGATTACTCAAAGAAGATATTTGTTTATTTTTTAAAATCAAAATTTGAAGGGTTGGATTATTTTAAGAACTTCAAACATATGGCAGAGCTACAAACAGGGTTAAAAATCAAAACAGTTCGTTCTGATAATAGTTCAGAATATTGTTGTCATGCATTGAAGAATTACTGCAAACAGAAAGGCTTAATTCATCAAACTACAAATATCTATACTCCTCAACAAAATGGAATTGCAGAATGGGCAAACCGTACAATTGTAGAAAAGGCCAGATGCATGTTACTTGATGCAAAACTGGAAAAGCTGTATTGGACAGAAGCTGTAAATACAGCTGTTTACATAATTAATCGATCAATAAACTCAACCTTGGTGGAAAACACTCCAGAAGGAATATGGAAAGGGTCTAAGGTTGATTTAAGTCATTTAAAAATATTTGGATCTCCTGTAATGATGCATGTCCCAAAGCAAAAGCGAAAGAAATGGGACCCAAAATCACAAAAACTCATTTTCGTTGGTTACAGTGAAACAACAAAAGGTTATCGCTGTATAAACCCTATTACAAAAGGGATAGAAATAAGTAAGGACGTAATTTTTTTGGAACCACAATTGAAAATGAACCAAAATCCTATAATTTCTGACATACAGGATAACGTTTCAGTGGGAGATTATAAAGACGACTTAACGCAAGTAATAGCAAGTGACGAAAATTCTATGGATGAATCAGTTGAAGAAGATCAGAATGATATTTCCGATGAAAATATTGTAATACCTATTGAAGCTACTAGAAGAACAGAACGTACTCATAAACCTCTTAGGCTAAAGGATTACGTGTATACTTCCACAGCAGAAGCAGAGGGTAGCGATCCAAATTCGTTAAATAAAGCTCTTTCTAGAATCGACGCTAAGAAATGGGATTTGGCTATAAAGGCAGAACTGAAGTCATTGGATGAAAATAATACCTGGAATTTGGTCGAATTACCGCCTAATCGCAAAGCAATAAAATGTAGATGGGTATTTAAAACTAAAAACAATGGCAACGACTTATACTACAAAGCACGCCTAGTGGCAAAAGGATGTTCACAGAAATATGGAATTGACTACACAGAAACGTACTCACCGGTGGTTCGATACACGTCTATTCGATACTTAATTGCTTTAGCTGCAAAATATGAGTTAAGCATTGACCAAATGGATGCAGTTACAGCATTTTTACAAGGTGATCTCATTGAGGAAATTTATATGGAACAACCGGAGGGATATGGCGATGGTAGCCGCAAAGTGTGTAAATTGAATAAAGCAATATACGGATTAAAGCAAAGCGGTCGACAATGGAATCTCAAATTAGAAAAAATGTTAAAGTTATTTGGCCTCCAAAAATCATCTGTTAATCCATGCGTCTTCTACAAGCAAGATCGCCATCTGATCGTTGCAATGTATGTCGACGATATCTTGATTTTTTGGAAAAATACAAAGGAGTGCGACGAACGAAAAAGTAAGCTCAACAAACATTTTCATATGAAAGACTTAGGTAAAGCCAAAAGTTGCATTGGCCTGAATATTACTTATGATGGTCATAATGGAATTCAACTGGATCAAACAAGATATATAAATGAGATCCTGGAAAAATTTGGAATGTCAAATTGTAAGCCAGTGACTACACCATGTGATCCTAATCAAAAATTGTCAATTGAAATGTGCAAAAGCCGTGACTTGGTAGGGCAAGTTCCGTACCAGGAAGCTGTTGGTAGTTTATTATTTTTGGTGCAAGGAACGAGACCTGACATTGCATTTGCCGTTAGTGATGTTAGTCGTTTCAATAGTAAACATGGTGAAGCACATTGGAAGGCTGTTAAAAGAATTTTTAGGTACTTAAAAGGTACTGCAGACTTAAAACTTTGCTATTCAGCATCTGAAAATTTAACTGGTTACTCAGACGCAGACTGGGCATCAGACGTGGACAAACGTAGATCATGCTCAGGATATATTTTCAAATTGGCTGGTGGTGCTATATCTTGGTGTTCTAAAAGGCAACCTACTGTAGCACTCTCAACTACAGAGTCAGAATATATGTCTTTGGCTTCCGCTACTCAGGAAGCTATTTGGCTGAAACATTTTGGAGAAGACTTAGACTCTAGCATTAAAGGAAGATCTATTGCAATTCATTGTGATAACCAAAGCGCAATCAAATTAGCTGAATCAGACGGATATCGAGCCAGATCCAAACACATCGATATACAATACCACTTCATTCGTGATCGAGTTGAGGATGGAACGATTACTGTACCGTATGTAATGACTGAAAGCATGGTTGCAGATAGCTTAACGAAAGCTGTTACAGTCAAGAAACAAGAATTTTGTGTGCAAGGAATGGGACTTTCGCGTGTTAATAAAAATTAAATCTTCGACAAGTGCATGTTTTAATATTTTATTACGTGGAGTGTTGAAACTGCAGTATGATCAGTCATATGCTTCTTAGATCTGTACTATAGTTGAAGTTCCGGTTTCCTTGGTTTTTTTAATAGTCAATAAACATAGATATGTCAAAGTATTAAGAAGTTATATAGCTTGTAATATTCTATTAAATGTTCTAATAGCATAATCTATTTCTTACAAGTGTTGTATTATAATAAAAGGTCTAGACAAGCGTGTTCTTATTGTTGGCTTAATATCCACTTTTAATCTCATCAGAAACGAAGAACAATGTGTCACATATTATATCTGTACACAATTATTCATAGTATTATTGAGGATTCTAGTTTCCTGGTTAGAATTAACTTTAATATACCATCCCATTATATTAGAAATGTAAATACGTTCTACATTAGCAATACTGCTAATAGTAATTATTATCAGAATTCTCCTTTGTATAGAATATGTGCAGCATATAATGCGTGTGAAGACAAGTGTGATATCTATAACGTTACATTTAAGAACTTAAAGTTGCAATTAATGGAAATATGAGTTTTGTTTCAATAATATGTTATTGTAATAGAATGTACTTTATAATAAGGTGTAAACCTGTTAAGTACTTAAACAAAATAAATATCATTATCATACATCTGAAGCATAACATTGTTACGTGCCAAATTGGCACTAAACATTTTTTAGTTTAGTCTTGCTGTGCGTGAGTTCGCGCCATAAATTCAAAAGACTTGGCGCGTATTTCCGTCACGTCAGAAGTGGGTTGGACGAATTTCGCGCCGACGCGGGTGGCGGAAGAAAAAGTGAGGAAGTTTTTCTGGTAGACGTTGTAACGTGGCCTTTTGCCTTTGAACTTCGAGTGCAGTGGACGTGCTTGGTAACGTATCGTATCGTGTCTTTATCTTATTATGTAGATTCCCTTGCCTCTGATTATTTGTCCCTATAACCTAATCCTGCCGTTCTCTACATATAGGAATTTGGATACGACCTGGGAGTAGTCCACGACCCTAGATGAACGAGTCCTGGGAGCAACTGCGACCGCCGTAGCTAGTCGGAGCCATTTGGAAGGACGCTAGGCGTACCCTCCGTTAATTGTCTTGAAGGGGGCCATCAGCAGCCCTGATGGACGTCAGCAGACGCCAACTTTAACTTAACCCCCCAGGAAACCGTACCTCTTTATGTAAGTACCTTATTTGTTTATACTGCATTTCGAACATTTATATATTCCGTAATTGCGCGTTTAATTTTGCATGTTGGGTGATGTCATTGACACATATGCGCGTTACATAATCTCGCGCTTGCGGGATTGTATTTGTGAACTTTTAAAATGTAAGAACATTCCAAAAGGTTTCTTCGTTTTCCTGTGTGCTTCTCCTACTGTCCCTATTTCATAGACGTACAGTGCGGTGCTCCACACATATGTTTCCAACACTTTTGTCTTTATTTCTGTTTGTTGTCTTCGAAAATAGCCTTTGCTTTTTCTTGTTAAATTCAGTTCGGTTCCCTTTTTATTGTCTTGTAAATTTATACCATATCTTACTGATATTCAGTAGTATGTAAAGGGGAATAAGTAGCCTGTGGATACCAAGATCTTCAGAGTCTTGAACATTTGCCGAATTAATAGTTTTCCAATAAATCCTTTCTCACAATTAGGATTAGTTGAAAATATTGTAAAACGAACACTTGTATTTGTTTCTAGTACTCATCAAGTGTTAGTGCAATTAGTTTTTCGTCATTAGGTTTCCGCCTTGGAACAGGTTAGATGCATACCTCTACCGATTTTTATTCTGAGCTCGCCTTTGTAGTTCCTTGACTTTCCTACATCCTAGATACAGCTCGGTTCCCTTTCTATTGTTTCCTAAATATATGCCCTATTTCACCAACATTCATTGGTATGTGAAGGGGGGGGGGGCTCCATGGCATAGTTGGTATGTGTATGACTATTACGCCCAAGGTCCCGAGTTCGAATTCCAACACGATCCGCTTGAAAAATGTTACACAAGCATTTTTCACAAAAATACACCTTTGTTTGGATGAGCGGTTTAATGGAGGTTCCGTGTGTGAGTGTTGTCACACACGTTAAAGATGCAACGATTGGAACAGCAAGGGTTCGGCAAAATTTCAAATTTTCCAGGTAAAAAAAACTCGCTGGCCAATGTAGTACCTTTGGGTGGAGCATTGGAAAATCACATGTAGAGTATGTGAAAGGGGTTAAGCAACCTGCGGCAACCAAGCTCCCCCAACACAGACATTTGCCGAATTAATAATTCTTCAGTAAATTCTTTCACACAATTAACATTAGTTGAGAATATTGCAAAACTAGCACTTGTAGTAAGTTGCTTATAATAATCATCATTTTGTTTTTTCCTCATAAGGTTTTCCATCTTGACTAGACAATGTATTATTAATCATCGTACTAAAGATCACTTCTATCGTAATGTTCGTTTCTCTGTTCTTCTATTGCTCAGATATAAAAATTAGTCACGATCTTATGAAACAACACTCTAAAGTGAAAGTTAAATTTGGTGGCTTAAAAAGGACACTAAAAATTTGTGCTTTAGTTACCTGTAACTCTTTTTGTTAACACCTAAATATAGACCAATTTTACAGACGAACTGAAACTAATTTGAAATTCGTAGAAGCTGCAATTAAATATCTACTCTCTAGAGATACAATTGAAGAAAGTAAAACAGTGGCGAGCCCAAGTGTTAGTTACATCTTCAGAAATTCATCGAACGCATGTGGTCATTGATTATTCCAAGATAATCAATAAATTTACTGGGATAGATGCACGTCCTCTGCCAAATAATGTAGCTAAATATCAAGTCTTCAGTAAAATCGACACAAAAAGTGCATTTCACTAATTTTTATCAAAGAGGAAGATCGACAACACCATATTTGACGCTTCTGGAATGCTTTTCCAGTTTAAGCAAATTCCTTTTGGAGTGATAACTGGAGTAGCTGTATTTAAAAAAGGTATTGACTATATTATTCGCATTGAAAAATTATCACATATACATATGTGGATGACGTTTGTGTTCGGGACCAGAAAGAAATGATGAGTCTCCGATGTTTTATAAAAGTTATTCAGAAATTCTCACTAACCATAAAAAATAAAAACAAGTTCTCTCTTCATTCAATAAACTTCCTAGGATGCTTGATTTCCTATCATTTTATTAGGTCTGATTATGATAGGTTCAAAGCTTTACATAAAATTTGACCTCCAAATAACACAGCTTCACTAGAAAGAATTTCAGGCATGTTCGTACATTTTTCAAGTTATATTCTTCGTTTCTCACACAAAATAGATATTCCTTATCATACTAAGTTTTCATTATCTCTTGAAGCTGTAAGTCTTCTATGTTATGAAGAAAGAGATATAGAGAATGCTTCGTTCTCACCTATTAATAGTGGAGATTGTTTATGGTAGAAACTGAAGCTTCAAATGAAACGATAAAAGCAACACTTTCTCAATTTGGGCGACTGATTACCTCCTTTTGCAGGACTTTTTCTCAATCAGAATGTAGACACTCAGTATTAGAAAAAGAATCATATGCGATCGTTGAAGCAATTTGGAAGTGGTGACACTGTCTAATAAGAAGACCTTTTAAGTTAATCACTGGCCAATGCTCCGTAACATTTATGTTCAATCTAAAATCCAAAAGTAAAATCATCATCCCCATCAAGTCTTCAGTCCTGAAACTGGTTAAACGCGTACCTCCGTTGTTGCCTAATCTAAGCTTCCCTGAAATTCCCACTGCCTACATCTTTCATTATCTGTGTGCAATAGTCCGATCCAGGTCTCCTATTATCTCTCTTTCTTCCCTATCTCTGCTTGTAATATAGTCTGTACTATTCCCCAATTGCCTTAGAACTTGTCCTGTCCTTCTATTTCATCTATTTTATGTTTACTGATATATACGGGTCGCCTGGAAAATGACAGATGTCAATTGAGATATAATTATTGTGATTGATAGGAATAATACAGAATGTAATTATTTAAAACGTGTTTATATATTTAGTGTATAATATTCTGGCGACGATGGCTAGCAATTTATCTAAATTAATAAAGAACTGCGCCGTGCTATGCTGATTAGTCATGCATATCCAAACATTCCTGGCGTCAAGAACAGAAATGACTGACGATGAAATAACAACGAGAATACACCTTTTTTCGAACAGTTTAACACAGTTTGAACAGGTACAAAAAGATATAAAATTAGAAATAGAAGAGTCTGAACTGGACGCAGAAATACAATATCATTTCGAATTTCAAGAAATGTTCACGAATGTCCAGACGAAACTTATGGGTTTTAGGAAGACCAACACTTTTACGCCACTGGTTACAGTTAGCACCATGCTTAGTAATCTTAGCTCTACCTTATCTAAAATACCCTTACAACCGTTACAAGAAAAAGAAACGTTAAAAATTTTATTAGCAGAATACAGCTGTTTTTCACACTGAACTGTATCCATGAACCTTGTATGAAGGTTTACGTCTTCTTATCGACGCTCTCACCTGAATTACACGAGAGAATATTGTTACATTCCAAATTTTGAAATGTACACTTTTAAATTTGTGAGTGAATTCCTGCCATTATTTTTAAAATAGACTTGTTCATTTCCGTCATTTCAAAGAGTTTCGTTTGCACAAAAAAAATGCGTAGATGCGGAGTGATGGTGCAAGTGCGCGGTGTGTGACACGATATTATTAGCCACCAAGACGTCGAATGGTAACATTTGCCTGTGTCGTTCTTTTGTCTTTTCTCTTTCAGAATGTAGGTTTCCTCTTTATCTTGCTTTATCGTTCCTTCGTCCTACCTATGAACAAAGAAGAGGGAAGACGTTAAATCTGGTTTCAACGATGACATGACGTAACCCACACCAAACAACTCCCACAGACGAGATACCCTGAGATTAGCATGCCCCCTGCGCAAGGATGACCCGCAAAATCGTGAATAGTTCCACATTTTTAAGTGAGTACTTTTTATCTTTTTTATAGTGCAACTTGTATCATTGTAAACGTATTTGGCACGTGATACAATTTGACACGCAATTATGTAATAATATCTTTGTTGTGCAATAATGTGAAAGTGGATAGAATCAGTGTTACCAACTGTGGTCGTGGCTCTGAACACGTGACGCGGGGTTGTAACAATATATCACCTCTTGTCCCCGGAGGATCCGCTTAGCATGAGTTTCGAACAGCTTAATAAAAATTTAGAAGAATATATAGATCCACGTCCGAGTCAATGGACACTTCATAAATTTATCTCACAATTACAAAATGAAAACGAAACAGTTACTTCATATGCCTCAGAACTAAAAAAAGTCCACTACAGACTGTGACTTCAATTACTCAAATTGCAAAAAAATCTATCGATGAAAACTTTTAACCTTACAATTTATAAAAGGTTTACGTGATAAAGAAATTCAAACGAGAATTCTACAAGACATTCACATTTCAAGAATTAATTCAATCGGCAACAGCAATCGAGATGAGTAAAACATAAAATAATATTATGTCGCTTCACAAAGCAGAACCAAAATCCTTAATTACCTTTCGTGACCTAAAAGGGAAATGTTTCAGATGTGGCAAGGACGAGCATAGTACTAGAGACTGCGAGGCCATCAACGACACTTGCTGCAAATGTAACCGTAGAGGTCATTTAGGTAGAGTATGTCTACAAAAGAAAAGAGAAGTTCACCAATGCGAAAAACCATGCACTAGTAGTGACAGCGCCTGTAACATAAATATGATACACAGATATGACGGACAAATACATGATTACTGTAACAGTTGAAAATAAAAAAATGCGAATGGAGTTTGACACTGGCGCTACCCAATCGTCGATATAGCCGTTTAAAGAACTAAAACCCACCAGCAAGCTACACGATACCGACGTACAGATGAAAACTTACACTGGTGAGATCATCAAGCCAGTTGGAGTCACATATGTCAACAGGACTTATAAACATAAATCATTTCATGGAAAACTATTTATAATCGACAAACCTGTAGATCCGATATTAGGAAGGAACTGGACGAAACTCCTTAAAGTAAATCTAGCGGATATCAGAACCTTACAAGCAGAACAATATCCTAAACTAGACGACCTATTAAAACATACTCCACGACCGTATTCAAAAACGATCTTGGTGAAATACCAGCATATCGCGGACATCTTAGCTTATTAGAAAACGTGCAACAAAGAAATCGATAGACTTTGTGCAGTAGGTGTAATTACGAAAATCGACCAATCAGATTGGGGTACACCGGCTATACCAGTCGTAAAACCTAACAGCAGTATTCACCTATGTGCAGATTATAAAGTAACACTGAAGAAAGTTATAAAAGATGAACAATATCCTCCGATAATCAAGAATATCCTCTCAGAAATGAATGGAGGTAAGTTATTCTGTATACTTGATATCTGTCAGGCATATCTAAATATGGTTATGGATGATGGATGTGGGCTACTCCAGACACGAAGCACACACACGGGAACTTTTAAAGTAAATAGATTAATGTTTGGAGTGAAAGTAGCCGCAAATCTGTGGCAAAAATTTATGGATAGACTGTGACAAGGAATTGACGGAGTTAAATGTTTCATTGATGACATAATCGTACAGGGATCAAACGAAGAACAACTACTCTTACACCTGGAACAAGTACTTGAAAAACTTAAAAAAAAATAATTTACATCTGAATAAAGATAAATGTCATTTCTTTCAGAAAAATATTAATTATCTGGGATACACCATCGATAAAGACGGATTACATAAGAATGAAAACAAGATCAAAGTAATTATGAAAACAGGATGCCCCACTAACACTAGCGAACTCAAGACTTTTTTGGGTATAGCAAATTATTATAATAAATTTATTCCAAATCTTACATCAATAACTGGACCTTTAAATGAACGATTAAAGAAAAATAAAGATGTTGTATGGACAAAGGAATGCGAAAACGCGTTCATTAAGATAAAGAAAGAAATCGCTAGTAAAAATGTCCTTATGCATTTCGATTCAAAGAATCCAATGGTCTTAACCACAGATGCTTCTCCAATGGTTTTGTCTCACAGGCTACCAGATGGTAATGATAAACCAATTGCATTCGCATCAAGAATACTGACAAGTAGCGAAAGAAAATATAGTCAGATTGATAAGGAAGCCACGGCTATATATTGGGGCTTAAGAAAATTTTCAACTACTGCTACGGACGAAAGTTTACTCTGATTACAGACAATAAACCACTTATATCAATTTTCCATCCACACAAAACCCTACCAGCTCTTAGTGTGATGAGGCTATTCCACTACGCCCATTTCCTGTCTGGGTTTGACTACAATATAGAATATCGCCAATCAGCTAAAAATTCAAATGCATATTACTTCTCAAGATTTCCTGTAGAAGTCACGCCAGATAACTACGCAGACCAACATAGCAATTTCCAAACAAATCACATATAAATAAACTGCAACCCAAGATAAATTGGAACAAGAAACTGAAAAAGATCCCGAACTTAAGAAATTTTTACATCTATTGCATAGTGGTGTGAATCTAACGCAATACGGATACATGAACAACGAACTAACGTTACACAACAATTGCGTCCTTAAAGGCATACGAGTGATGATCCCTAAAAGTTTGCGTCATCTAACATTAACCGAATTGTACACTGAACATATCGGCATAGTGAAAATGAAAGAACTAGCTCGAAGTTAAGTAAATTGGAAAGGTATAGACAAGGACATCGAAAACGAAGTGAACTTATGTAGAGAATATAGACTCAATCAAAATAACCCAAAGAAGAAACTGCCTGCTACTGGGAAGATCCCGGTGGGCCCTGGGAACACATCAACATTGATTTTGCAGGAGCTTGCGCCGGTCACCAGCTTTTCATAATCGTGGATGCATTCACCAAATGGTTGGAGATAATAGCTGCAAAAACCACCACTAGTACTTGGTGTGTTAACAAACTAAAAGAACCATTCTGCATGTTTGGTCTTCCGCTCACCGTAGTCTCCAATAACGGAAGGCAATTTGTATCTACAGAGTTTGAGCATTTCCTGAGAGAACACGGTATTATTCACAGAACTTGCGCACCATATCATCTTGCTACTAATGGCCTTGCTGAACGCACTGTTCAGACAGTTAAAGAGTCTCTACGTTCCATGAATAATCAAGGAGGAAGTCTACAAGATAAAATTGTCACTATTAAAAATATTCTGCGTTGCACTGCAAACGCAATGGATTTAACTCTTTATCAACTAATGTTTAGGAGAGACTCACGCACAATCTTGCATGTGATATGTGGCAGACCACACCGTATGATTTAGGTTAATCAAAGGAACAGTCCACGACGGGTCACAAAAGAATTCAAACCAGGAGACAGAGTACAAGTCCGTGTCTACGCTAACCCTGATGAGAGGTGGCGTTTCGCCACTGTTGCCCGACGTTTCTGCAAACTACATTACGAGGTGACGACAGACAGACACGATGTGTGGCACCGTCACATCGACCAAATCCTCCCTGCCTCCAGGATTGCGGTGGAGGACTGATATATATGGGTTGCCTGGAGAATGACAGATGCCAATCGAGAAATAATTATTGCAATTGATAGGAATAATACAGAAGGTAATTATTTAAAACATGTTTAAATATTTAGTATATAATATTTTCCATAGATATCTTTCTTCCGCTATTATTTCAAAAACCTCTTTGTTATTAACTTTGTCTGCCCATGCTATCATCATCATACATCTGAAGCACAACATTCGAAAAGGCTTCTACCTTTTATCTGTCTGCTTTTACTACAGTCCATCCCTATTTCATAGCCACATAGTAGTGCTCCACGCATATGCTTTCAACAATTCTTTCCTTGTTTCTATGTTTGTTGTAGTCGATCATAGCTGCTCTTTCTTGTGAGATACAGCTCGGTTCCTTTCTTTGTTTTCTAAATATATACCCTATTTCACCGATATTCGGTGGTTCATGAAGAGGCGGGCGGCTCCGTGGTATGTGTGTGACTACTACGCCCAAGGTCCCGGGTTCGAATTCCGACACGGTCCGCCTGAAAAATGTTAGGCGAGCATTTTTCACAAAAATACACCCTCGTTCGGATGAGAGGTAAAATGGAGGTCCCATGTGTGAGTGTTGTAATGCACGTTAAAGATCCCTACCTTGCTTGGAAGAGCCAGGGTTCAGCAAAATTCCAAATTTTCCAGGTAAAAATAAAACTCGCTTCCTGGCCAATGTAGTACCTTCGGGTGGAGCATTGGATAATCACATGTAAGGTATATGAAGGGGCGGCGGCTTCGTGGCATAGTGATATGTGTCTGACTACTACGCCCAAGGTCCTGGGTTCGAATCCCAACACGGTCCCCTTGAAAAATGTTAGGCGAGCATTTTTTCACGTTGCTTCCCTTCTAAGGAGGAAAATACTTTTCTCCCCACGAAGGAAAATGCTTTTGTCTACAACTAATATATAACATACGTATTATACCTGTGTTTTTTGCAGTATAATGCTATATATTAGTCACGCTAGGGAATAATGAAGAGCAGAGGGATCAATGGCTCTTTATTCCCTCTTATAGACCAACTGGAAAATAATATTATTAAATCCCAATTCCTTTGAAATTTAAAACAAACATCAAATGCCAAATATCAAATACAATGTCTCAATACAATAACACAAACAACTAGCGGTGTTGGTTTTCGCTAATTTATTGTAGAATTTCGATAATTTGGAAAGTCAAGTTATATAAATTATGCTGTCTTACACTGATACTTAGTTGTAGATATAGTATACAACTCGCTGTAATGAAGGCTACTATTCGCTCGGATGATTACTACACTCGCACACTTTGCTCGCTCGTGTAGCAACTTTCATCCTCGGAAATAATAGCCTACATTATACTATTCTTCCCCTCAAATATTTAATGATCAGTGCACATTGTTTACTGTGAAACTAAATAGGTTTAAAATAAAATAAGGTAATGTGTTGTCTCGCTAACAGTATTGTAATTTCAAACGTCAAACAATTAAGACACTTTAATATTTTTGTGTTAAAACTTTGCATTTGAATAATCATACATAACATCAGTACACTTACTACCACAAAAGTAAAAAATGTAGCAGGTCATGATCACAGACAGTTATGCGAAAACAATTTATCAAAGTATAGTTTTGTTTCTTTCGTGCTAAACTTTTTAAAATTTATTCTACATTGTATACTATGGAAAACGATTCAAAGGTGTATGAATTTCAAAATAATCCTCCTGGCATTCTGAAAGAAGCTAATTTAACCAGTAATAATTTACTGCCTCAAAAATCGAAAGAGCGATATAAGGAATATGAACAGTTTAAAAGTTGGTCCAAAAGTAAGAAAGTAAAGCATCCATCCGAAAATTATCTTTCAATAAAAAATAAGATCTTAAAATCATCTTTATTTTGGTCCAAATATTCCATGTGGCGTACAATGATGAAATAAATGACAAAATATTAACATTAAATAGCATTTATAAAACGGCAGAATGTTGGATATAAAGCCAAGAAAGCTAAGACTTATACGAGAGAGAAATTAATTAAGTCTCTGACGATAAATATTTATTAACAAAGGTAAAATAAAAATTTATTCTAAAAATATATTTTTGATTTTTTATGATGGTTCTTATTGTGAGCGTATCAGGAGCATGGAGATTTGACAAACTAATAAAATTAACTGTAGGACATATTGAAGACCAACAATCATTTATCATAATAAATATTTCTGATACTGAAACTAATAAATTAAAGTTTTACCTTCACTGCTTCAAGGAGTGGTCCAAATTTCGTAAAAATGGACTAGTTAAATAATTCATTAATTGTTGCACAAGGAGCTTCAATCGTCCTGAAGCACAATAATGCAACGTTTCCAATTAGTTTCAAATATCAGAGAACATTTGTTCTAAGTAGTTGCAGATGATAGATGCAGACAGTGCAAATTTCAGGGAAATGTGTAGGTTAGTTCAGAAAACGAAACAATGAGGGTACACGTCTAACTAGTTCCAGGACTGCAGACCTAATGATGATGACAGCACTTAAGCATGTGCTAAATTTGTAAGAATACAAGTGGCTTAATATACTTTCAAAAATGGACAATTTTAATACTTTATAAAAATCCAATGTACTTCACAACCGTTATAATATACAATTTTAAAGTGTTTGAAAACATTCAAGAAAATAATTATTTGAGAACAAGCTACATTATTTAAAAAAAAAAACATAAATAAACAATTTTACAGGTTCAGTTGCATAGTCACATCTTCTTGACTGTTAGAAACCAAAATCATCCATCTCGTATTATTTTTCTTTTTATTCAGGATCTTTATAGCATTTTTCTGTCATGTATGATAATTGATCAGAGAAGATTCGGAACTGCATCATTGGTTAATTTTAAAATTTTTCTGGATACTACAAACAGTATGCTCCGATTTTTTCATTTTGTCTTCCAAAATAATTTCATAAATATCCAAATTAATACAAAAAGTAGAAGTCTCAGTAACCTTAAACATTTTAATTCTGCCAATTGTTATGATCGTTTTTGTTGTTTGATCAGAAGTGGAAGTCAAGTGTTGGTATATCTGAATTGTACTGATTATTTTTGAGTCTGGGATACCGCAAGAAGACAGTATAAGCTTTTTGTACACAAAAATAATAACACTAGCGTAGGTTAGGTTACGATTCTATATATGTTTAAAATGCCAACTGTAAATTTATGTGCCCATGCTTGCGACATCAAATAACACCATCGTCAATACCTTCAGACCTTTTTTTACAATTGCCACATTGCACCTACCTGCATTTTCTGTTGTCATGTTTTACTGTACCATATAGTTTCTGTTTTTTGTATTCCATACTTCATTGAAACAAGCAGGATTTAAAACTAACTGTTAGGTACATTAATTATCGACACTTGACACAAAAATGTAATTAATAATAAGATTGTAGACGAACTTAATATGCTGTTGATACTAGCAGCCGTATCTACTGCAACGCCAGTATCATACTGCACTACATGGATGTACAAGATAGGCAGCACAAACGCTTGAAGAACAAACAACTCTTACACCGTACTTAAATATTTAACATATGTAACAGGGATTACAATTATTAATATTTAATTAGGAAAAACGGTTAGAGTAGGTACATTTTTATCTACATTTTTAAATAAAAATATTTCCCACAAATCGTTTCTGATGAAATGGTCTATATTTCCGATGTATAGTCGTTGTCAAGCAACGAAAAATAACTGTAAAAAATGTTCGTTTCTGTAATGTAAGGAATTTATTTGCGCATTACAATTGAAAAATGACAGCGTCAAGTTTGACAATTAAATAGCAGGATACATTTCCATAGTTACCCAACAAATTTTGCATAGAATTTCAAGACACCATTTATTTAGAAAAAATAAAATTATTAATTCTTTTTAAAATTAAATGTTTTAATTTTTGGCGTTCTTTAACAATTTGAGGAAGAATAGTATGTATACCACGTAGGAAAAGCAGCATTCCCAGACTGTGTTGTTTGTTGAGGCACAAGCCAAAACAAGCAATACAGTCCAGGAATGTTGCTTTTCCTTCATGTCGTGCGGGAATATTAAGCTTTTCCTACTATGTATACAATATACTATTGTTTGTATAAACAAGTTATTCGTCTAGCAGAGCAGAAGTGCATATTAAACCAAAATGCCATAAGTGCATTTTAAAGTGTGAAATAAATGTTAAAATCTGCAAATGATAAAGTGAAATATTATAATATATTGATGATTTAGTATACAGAAATGTGAAAACAATTAATCTGAAAAGTGAATGAATATGTAACGCCATGTATGCTTATTTAAAAAGGTATCCACAAACAAAAAAAAATTGAAAATGTTATAACGCCTTAGTTTAGCCGAAATTAACAATTCCTTTGTAGCAGCAAAAATGTCTGTAAAGAATTTATAGATATTTAGGGACTTTTTATTATATTAACAATTATTATTGATATATACACAATTTATTCGGCAACTTTAATTCCTAACAATAATAATAATTTATAAAACAAAAGTTGCAGATGTTGAAGTAATAGCATCATAGATGAATGTATTATTAATAGGTTTATACTGATGTGTAACTAGCTTAATAACCTCATGTGCTGCACAACCGCCTATCATTGCAGATACTGAATGCAATTCAGCACCACCATAACGACAAACTTCATGCACACGTTCATCGCTTATAGCAGGTACAGGACAACACCATTCAGTTAGCAATTTAGCAATTAATGTCTTTAATTTTAGCACATCGGGCTCAACCTGATCATCAAATTGACCTGGATAAGTGTTATATTCGCTGTTAAATCTTTCTAAACCCCTTAAAATAATATAATATGACATTAAACTATCTAAATCCTCTAAGTAAGGCACAATATTGCACGAATTATTTTGGTATTCATCAGCAATACAAGTGCCTCTTAATATGTACAATTCTGACGCATGTTTGCATAATAACTTAACTTCTTGTTCACTGATTGCATCTAAATTTTGACCTAAGCTGCGTGAAATTTGCACTGCACGACGATATATGGATTCTGTTTGTTGTTGTGCTTGTTTTTGATATAATTGTTGTAATGCTATGTAACTAGCAGTATCAGCAGCCATATCGGGTAAAACGCCACGTACTGGAAGTGAATTTTCTGTTTGTACAAATTCACGTAAAGCAGAACACATCACCCAAAAAGGAGAGCTTTCTAACGTTAAATTAACACAGGAATCATCATCAAGAATTTCATGTACATGAGCCGGAACTTTACATACATTTAATCCAACATTAACAAACTTAACGGCTTGTTCAAAATTTTCCTCTAAGAGACCTGTCGTGGGATCGGCAAATTGTGATATCATATTTTTTAATTCATTCTTGTCCGAACGACTTGTAGGTATAGCACCGCCATGCATTTTCTTAAACTTTTCTAGAAAATAATATAAAATACTTAAAGCAGGAACATGACTCTTCTCTTTAGTGTCTAAATCTTCAATGTTAATTGTATCCAAATGACACTTAAGTGCATCCCACGGATGTTCCAAATGTAAATCGGGCACTTCATTATCTGGATGAGCTTCAACTACAGTATGTTCTTTTACTTGTAAGCGAATGTAACCAAGAAACCCTATACTTCGGCATACAAACAGTGGCACGTTGGCTGACCATAATTGTCTTGAAAGGGGCAACAAAACCCTACAACAATAAAAAGAATTAAAATACCCTCCTTTAAATTATATACTTTTCTGGCATTGCAGTTGCTATTACAACACTAAAATTGTTAAAAAAATCTTGGGTGTGCGCCATAACGTGTTCAGGTGATTCATCAATATAATCGCCACATACATCAAGATTCAATTCTAATAATCCTTGTGTCGCTGCATGAGCTCTAGATAACCCTATACTACTATCATCTAAAAAAAAACTACACCACAGGTATATGTAAAATTTTCAGTGCTTAAATATACTTTGAACCAATATCTTCTTCAGTAACTTTTTCACCATCAACTATTGTAAAGCCGCCAATTCCAGGCAATACCAGACTTTTTAATATTTCTGTTCCTAAGGCTGTAGCATTTACCAGACAAATTTTAGAATTTTCTAGTAGCTTTTGACCATGGTCTCCCCATAACCTGTAAAAACTTCAATTTGTATTAAAAATTATAATGTATATTAAGCTAACCTTAATTGCCTATCATATTTCTTGGTTTTATCTGTCTGTTCGGGTGATTTTGGTGCCGGTGAGGACATTTTCTATTACAAAATATAAAAAAGGCACTGTTTACAAGCCAATTCCTAAAGCAAACCTAACCTCACTTTTCTTGACAATTTAAAAGTTTGTTGTGCCTGTGCCTAATATGCCTACTACTAGATTAAGAATCCACTAAGTAAACAGATAATTAAGGTTTAGATTGCGCTGTTTAAACTAGCATTAAAATTTTAAAGATTATAATTTTTAATCGCTGTAAAGATATTATACGGTAACATAAGACATTTGTTTTTGATTGGTCACTTATTGAAACGGAACCGATTATAAATATAATATGCTAGGTGATAGTTTAGAATTTAACTTGAAAATAAGCTCTATTAACTAAGCATCATGAAAAACATTTAGTTTTAAATATCATAATTATCTATTGAAATGCTAAGCTAGAAAGTAAAATATTACGGAAATTCAAAATGATTACAACGTCACGATCTATCAGCAAATGAACGCCTGTCTGATTATTTACATTTACACTGTTTATGTGATTTACAATTACATGTAATAAATACAACTAGGTATTAGCACCCCATATCTTTCATTATCAGTTGGTGCCACCTTTGTCACAGGGATAGAAGTTCAGGAATGCAAACTTTAGACCCGGACTTCCGACGAATGTAATTCTTTCTAAGCGTGTAAATATTTGAGCTAAGTAAGTTCTGTTTATATTAACATGTTTTAACTTTCTCCCAAATTAAAGACATAATGATAAACATTTCAATTATTTTATTTTACAATGACAATGGCAATGACAAAAGGAGAAACAGTTTGTAGGAGTATGCAACAAACCATGTTCTTAACTAACGAAGCAATAAGCACCCGACATGCAAACAAATAGCATGCTTACATAAAACATCAATCAATCAATAACAGATTCGTCCGACATTCCCTCGAAATACGAATAGAACCTCGCAAACGTACAATACATGCAAAACCTCAGTATAAAAGGAGCTTCTAACGCTGGAGCAAATTAAGTCTCAGTCCAATCTCGATCGAGTACACATCAGAGAGTCTACAACGAGACAGCGTACGGTAATTCTGCTCATTTGAGAGCAATTGGCAAAAAGAGAATTAAATTAGTTTAAATAGAAATTAAGTCGACTTTTTTCAGAACAGAATGTTGAGGGATTCGGATTTCAAGAAGCAGCCAAGAGCCATAATCAGCCTCGCGGACGACTTGGACATGGAGACCGCCCCCACAAAGATTCGTCGTTTCCGAGTGCTACATTCATTCACTTCGGAAACAGAAAAGAAGCGCAAGAAGATGAAACACCCCGACAAGAAAATCACAGATAGCGCAAGCAACCTCGAAACCGTCAAGACAGCCAAGACCGTAGACGCAAATGACGGACGATCTCCAACCGACACTAACATGAACACTTCGGACAACAGACCACCTAGCCCTTACGCTAGCGTAACAACTTACATCGCCACCACTACAGGACAGCCGAAAACAGCTTCACCAACAGCCGGGAGCACAAGAATTTTTCCCATTTTCGTGGATAAATTCCCCAACTTACTGCAACACGCGAAGAAAATCAAATCCTGGGCAAAAAAGAACGTAGACATCCGAGCTTCTGGACAAGAGGCAAGGATACATGCTACCGACCCAAGCGAGTTCAGATTCATCCATGACTATCTGAAAAAACAGAAGATTGAGTTCCACACCTATACCATCCGAGCTGAAAGGGAACTAAAGATAGTTGTGAAAGCACTAGCAACCAACCGAGACACCGAAGGCGTTAAGCAAGAGCTGATCGACTTAGGTTTCAAAATTAACAACGTAACGTAACATTCTTTATAACTATGGAAAACCATCCAACCTCCAAGAAAATATACAACATTACGACATTCCTCTATTGCAACAAAGAAAAGGTAGTACCATTCGAGTCAAGGGCAAAGCTTCCATAGTACTACTCGTGCCAAAAGTTCGGCCACTCAGGCCTAAACTGCTGCTTCGACGCGAGGTGCGTGAAGTGCAGGAAACAGCACTACGCAGCAGATTGCGAAAAGCGGAAGGAAACCACACCGAGATGCGCCAACTGCAATGGCTTGTACCCCGTCAACTACCGGCAGTGCCCAGTATATCAGGAGGAACTGCTGGGACAGAAGAAAAAAACCTGCCCAAGAACATCACAACAAAGATGAAACCGCTCACCACACAGACAAAGACGGCTACACATTATCCAGGGGAGGCCGCCACAACACAGCAGCTTCAAACTGCCTCCAACTGTTCCTTCCGCACCATCCACCTCGATTGATACCACCGACGAAACAAGGTCCGCGGAAGACAAGGCCCTATACCAGACCAGGGTCTAGAGAAGCAGATGAACCAGTAAAAAGAAACCCAAGACGCGGGTTCAACCAACAACGAGGACTCCGCTACCACCAACGACCACACCTCCAACAAATCCCAACATAAGAGTCGTCAAGAAAATAACTGCCGCAAAAACCCGAGACCAACTATCACCAGCAACCGGAGAATCCAGAACGATGAAACAAGCAAGGAAAAAGCAGGTCAGAAATAAGAATGTATTTTATTAGCATAAGACCTTATTTCAATTTTTAACATTTACATTTTTCATATATTGAAGTATTTAATTTGTGAAGCGTCATCAAAAATCTTTTAAACATTTACGTAGAGAGAAAGAAGGTCGTTTGAACGTTCAAAGGCGCTTCTAGTAGTATACAGTGTTATTTTTGCTGGCTTTAAGGGAGTTATAATTTGGGAATGATCAGATTGATATTATTATTTTGATTCTAGGGTTAATTTATGAATAGCAAATCAAATTATCAAAGTTATTAAACTATAAAGTGTATATATTTTTGGTCATTATACAAAGTTTGGTTTGTTTCGTTTATATCATTCAAATAGAACGGAGCTAGAGTAAAAGGGCGGTTAAACTTTCTTTGTTATCCTATCATCGTGCACTCTGTGTGAATTAAACTGAGCTAGTCGAGGCATATAAAAAGAAGTATACTTAAAAATTACATTCTGAACGGACCTACACCTTGACGAAGTTCTAAAATACTAGAACAGGTAGAATGGCTTGCCCGTTTCAATGAGCTAAAAAGCCGAACTATAGGTTTAACCAAATTAGAGGGGTCTTTAGTGAGGAACCAGACTAAAACAGGTCCCCGAAAGAGGGCAGCAGCTTTTTCGGTACTTAGAGTGGCATAGACCATAGGGGTCGGTATGACATTCTAAGACACACTACTGCGATGTGAAAGGCAACGGAAAACCACCACATAATCTCTCAAGTACACAGCGTACTCAAATTGTTATTAATGATGATGGCATCCTCTGGGGTAAAGAATTCCTGAGGTAAAATAGTCCTCCATTCGGACCTTCGGGAGGGGACTTCTACGAGAATGTTATTCGAAAGTATAGAAAAAGATCCGTGAACATTCTGCGAGTCGGAGCGTGAAATGTCAAAAGTATGAAACAAGTAGGTAAGCTAGAGAACCTGAAACTCGAAATGGATAGGTTAGCACTAGACATAATAGGAATCGGCGAAGTCTGCTCTCCAGAGGAGGGGAATTTTTGGAGCGGAGACTTCAGGGTAATTCATACAGGATTCGGGTGTGGCGATAGTTATGTGAAAAAAGATAGGACAATGTGTAGAAAACTACTTACAAAAGAACGAAAGAGTATTTATGGTTAGATTAGAATCTAAACCGGTAAGTACAGTAATAATACAAGTATACATGCCCACCTCTAGCTACAGTGAGGAAGAGGTAGATGCGATTTACAAAGATATCGAAAACATACTAAGATACGTAAATGGACATGAAAATTTAATAATTACGGGGGATTTTAATGCAGTGGTAAGTGAAGGCAAGGAAGAAGCGATTGTAGATTTATTTGGTTTAGGCACGAGAAATGACAGGGGAAATAGGCTGGTAGAATTTTGCTACAAGAACAACTTAACCATCACAAATACGTGGAAGATCTCAGGAGATATAGGAAGATATCAAATAGATTACATTCTTGTTAGATAACGGTTTAGGAATCAAGCAAAAGACTGTAGAAGCTACCCAGAAGCAGATATAGACACTGACCACAACATCGTAATTATGAAGGCCGCATTTAAATTTAAAAATCTGAAAAAAAGGAACGGAAAAAGGCACTTTGACTTTGAAAAGCTAAAAGATAAAGATATCCACGAAAGATTTGAAAAAAAGTCAAATGAATTGCTGAAAGGTATCAGGAAATCTCTGATACTAAGGAAGTAGAAACAGAATGGAATAACATTAAATCCAGCTTAGACATGGCAGCCAGAGATATTCTGAGGTATACACAAAAAGAAAATAAGAAACCATGGATAACACGACCCTCCCACGCCAGTATTGCCGTGGCTGCAATGATAGGTTAGGTTACTGTTTGAAACAGATATTATTATTAAAAAATACATGTCACTTAACACGCATATCAGAATAGTTGTTCTAAAACTATTGCATACTGTTCTGATATGCGTGTTAAGTGATTTGTGTTTTGTGTTTTTTAATAATTATATCTATTTCTAACAGTAACTGTTCAAAATTGGGTTAGAACGCCACTCTTAATTTCAATGTTATTTATTTAAAACAGTCAAGGTTTTGTTTTGCGATAAACCAGGCGGTACTATCTAGCACTGGTTTTGTACACTCGTTTCGAAGCACTTGGCCCGTGCGGTCATGTATTAAAACAATATACATTTTTTGGTGTGTGTGTGTCACTGTGCTTTTACATAATCCGTCGGCGGAGATTTGTTTTGGTTTGGATGCTGCCAACCACTTCCGTAGAAGCCAACAGTATGAACATTAAGGTAAGTGCATGATCATTGTTTAATTTACCGCTAAGAATATTTTATCGCAACACTACCCCCAAGTCACAGTCCACTTGCTCTAAGGAAATAATCTGGGGTTTCACGCTTAGTGTAAATGTTCCCATTGTTTCTCCAACATAAACATTTGTGGTCACTTCTGAGAACGGATCCATATGTAAATTTTGTGTAGAGATAAAATACTATTATATTCAATTTCACTAATTGCATTGATACATGTGCTTAACTCTAATCAAAGCTCAAAGTTTGTTCTTGAACTTGAAAAATAATATAGTTCACCTTATCGCCAATTGTGATTGTTGACAGGTTCATTGTTCGAAATTATAAATTACGGCTCGCGTTATTGTTATTGTAAATAATAAATAATTTAGCGATAATTTCATTCAACTCTGGTTATCAGCTTTAAAATGGAACCCGATCAGCAAAGTATTGCTGAATTTAAGAGATTACACAATCGTAAAGAAAGGTTATTTAGGCGATTACAGGACTGTTTTGATTTGATCAAAGATTTACCTGCTAAATTAGATCATTTTAAAAGTCGTGTTGGCTATTTAAGGCCAGTTAGAGATGAATTTCTACAAACTTTAGATGCATTGTCGGATTTATCGAATGTACATGCAAACTTTACAACAGATACAGTATCATTAGAATCTAGTTTTGACGGGTTATACTTCGAGATTTTAAGCGTTGCTGGTCGATACACCACAATCACGAACGTTAGTTCTAACGGTAATACAACATCGAACAGCGATTCGAATGTTCGCCTACCTGAATTAAAATTGTATAAGTTCGAAGGTAATCCTGAAAAATTTGACGCATTTAGATCTTTGTACGACACCTTGATTCACACAAACAATACGTTGAGTGGCATCGAAAAGTTTTCATACTTGCTTTCCTACCTAGAAAATTCCGCTTTAAAGTTAGCACAAAGCGTGCGGTTTTCACCAGAAAATTATTCGGTAGTGTACGACCTGCTGGTCCAACGCTACACAAATAAACGCTTAATTGCTCATCATTATCTATCTAAAATCTTTACACTGTCTCAACTAAAGACATATTCTTTTCAAGCTCTTAATGATTTGTGCGAAACACTGCAAGCTAATGTTACAGCATTAACCGATGTGAAACTTCCCGATTTAGCCGATTATATATTTTTACATTTTTCTCTTGGATTGTTAGATTCCAAAACAAAACAAGAATTTGAAAAGGAGCATTACCTAGAACACGAATATCCTACGTTTAAAAATTTTATAAAGTTTTTACGTAATAAATGCTCCATTTCAGCGTTAGTTGGAAGTACCTCTGCTTCAAAGAGCATACCAACGTCATGTGCCGCAAAATCTGGAGATCGCTACAATAATGCTAGTAACAAACGCATTTCTATGACTTCGCAAGAAGTCGCGTCTAAAGGTCCTACTGTACACACAGTGGCTTCCGTTTCTTGTCCGGCATGCAATCAAGCGCATAAATTTAATAGATGCCCGAAACTATTAGCATTGTCGCCAAAAGATAGACATGAATTAGTCAAGAATAACCGTAGATGTTTTGCTTGTTTAAATCCGCTTCCACTTTCTTCTTATCAATCCAAATTTCGATGTCTACATTGCGGTAGTAAAAAGCACAATTCTTTACTACATTTCGATAATCCTAGCCCTGTACAGAGCCCCTCTAATACTACGCCTTTATGTACAGACGCCGATGTACAGATTGTTGCTAATACCAATGTAATAGGAAAAGTTTCTATGCCAGTGAATTTTGTACATTCTTGCGCTGTCGAAAACGGACCAGTTGCGCTCTTAGCAACAGCACAAGTACAAGTCCTCTCGACTGATGGTAGTTGGCAGCGCTGTCGCCTAATCTTAGATACAGGATCTCAGTCGAATTTTATCACTATCGATTTAGCTGATAGGTTAGGCCTCAAACGAAGAAAGTGCCCATTTGAAATACGTGGTGTAGGACAGTCGCATTTAACAAAAGTTCAGGGTCTAGTCGACTGTAAAATTGGCTCCTTATACGACAGCAATTTTTATTTAAATTGTGAAGCTGTAGTTGTACCAAAGATTACCACGAATCTCCCTACAGTTACGTTACCCATACAGTTAAAACAACAATTTTCCTCTCTTAAGTTAGCTGATCCCGATTTCCACGTATCCGCACCAGTTGATATTTTATTAGGGGTGTCGGCTGTTTTAGATATCACGCCAAGTGAGCCTTCATACTTGAAAAGCAAACCCGCGGCATTTCTTACTTCTTTTGGATGGGTAATCATGGGTGAAGTACCTAAAATGATACATTCACCTACGAACGTCGCTTTATTGACTAATATGGTAGAAACGCAATTTCTAAATGAAACTTTACGTTTATTTTGGGAATCCGAAGAAATATTTTCTCCACTTTTGCCCTCCCCGGAGGAGAATGCTTGTGAAGAGCATTTCAAATCTAGTACTACGCGTACGGCCTCAGGTCAATATATGGTCAGATTACCGTTTAAAGACAATGTTTCCCAAGCTCTAGGTTCGACTAGAGAACATGCAATCAATAGGTTCTTAAAGCTTGAAGCGCGTTTCAAACGCGATGCAAATTTTCATAAATTGTATGCGGAAAACATTAGTGATTATTTATCACAGAAGCACCTTAAACCTGTGGTTAACGTATCCCCGTATGTGATGACTCATCACGGGGTCCTAAAGAATCTCGCATCACATACCCAGATTCGTGTAGTTTTCAACCCGACTGATAAAGACTGTAATAATAAATGCCTTAATGATATTCTAATGCCGGGTCCGAAACTACAAACGGATATAAGTCTTGTTATCACAAGATTCAGAATTCCACAAGTGGCCCTTACGTGTGACATTCGTCAAATGTTCAGATCAATTTTAGTACACCCTGATGATCGGAAATTCTTGCACATATTTTGGAGGTTTAATCCAAATGAACCTTTAACAGAGCTAGAACACACACGCGTTATTTTCGGTGCATGTTGCAGTCCTTACCTTGGTCTTCGTGTTCTAAAACAATTATTGGTTGACGAAGGTTCTAAATTTCCACGAGCTTTGTGCGCTCTCAGTTCTTCTACATATGTAGACGACATTTTGACAGGAGCAGATTCCATCGAAGATGCTCTACTTCTTAAAGTTGAACTCATTGATTTGTTACAACTGGGCGGGTTTGAACTGGGCAAATGGGCCAGTTCACATGCCAATGTAATTGGTAATTCTTCAGATACGATACAATTACCTAATTCCAGTCCTGATTCTATTAATAAAATTTTAGGGCTTTGTTGGGATCTAAGATTAGATGTACTTAAATGCAAAGTTCGAAATGCCTCTGATACACCATCGAAAAGAGGCATTCTTTCCCGTATTGCGCGAACCTTTGACATTAATGGATACATCAGTCCATTTACTTTTATACTTAAAGCTGTTATTCAACAATTGTGGTTACTAAAAGTAGGATGGGATGACGAACTCCCTGCCGTAGTGTTACAGAAGTGGAATCAAATTCAAGCCGAATTACCACTTCTCGAAAACGTGTCTATTCCGCGCAGTGTATGGAAAGTTGGTGAAGTAAAAGGTTTCATGGTAGGTTTTGCTTATGCTAGCGAGCTTGGCATGGCTGCAGTTGTTTATTTACGATTAGAGGTTGATGGCCAAATTTTCATAAATTTAATAATTTCAAAAACTCGCGTGGCTCCACTAAAAACGTGGACGATACCACGTCTCGAATTAGGGGCGGCATGTCTTCTATCAAAACTTATGAAGTCTACTTCCCCAGCATTTAATTCGTTACACCTTCAGGAACCTATTTGTTTTAGTGATTCAGTAAACACCCTATCGTGGATTCGCACCCCTCCGCATCGATTAAAAATATTCTTTGCCAACAGGGTTGTTCAAATCCACAAAAATCAACCCACAGCTCGTTGGAGGCATGTACCTAGTGCAGATAATCCCGCTGACCCGGCAAGTCGCGGGTTAATGCCATCGGAACTGCTTTGTTGTGATTTGTGGTGGAAAGGGCCCCACTTCATATATCGGAACATTTCTAAATGGCCAGGTAGTACATTTGAATACTCGCCTGCACAAGGGTTAGACGTTTCTACCCCTATGACATCTCAAGCCTTGTTGTCCGCAATTGATGTTCAACCATTTACGGACATTTTGCTACGACATTCAAGTTTTGTTAAAGTACAAAGAATTTTTGCCTATATACTTAGATTCAAATTCAATTGCCTTATAAGAATTTCTCAGTACGAGCACAATCGAAACGAAATTTTGTTATTAGAAAAGGGTCAACCTTGCACAAAAAATTTTCGTCATTTGTCCCCTTTTCTCTCCCCTGTAGGTTTAATCATGGTGGGGGGACGTTTGCGCCAGTCGAAGCTCCCAATTGCTACTAAATATCCCTACCTAATTCCGCGGGACAGCAGATTAGCTATCTTGATATGCGCTCATTATCACATATACTCGGGCCATGGTGGAAATCGCCTGGTACATTCTCTTGTAAATAGGAAATTTTGGATTCCTTCAATTCGACACTTAATTCGACATCGTATATTTCGTTGTCTTACATGTTACCGATATAAGGCAGAACCTATCCAACCACCTATGGCGGATCTTCCAGCTTACCGACTCGAACCGGGAAAATGTTTCACACACACGGGGATTGACTTTGGCGGACCCTTTATGGTAAAAGTACCTAATCTGCGCACAGCTAGGTATGAGAAGGCATATTGGATGTATGGGATGAATGAGGTGATATAGATATGTTAATTATAGGGAAGGACCAATTGCTTTTTGTAGCAATACCGATGGCAGTGGAGCGGTTATGTAATAACTAAAACAACTACAACAAACTACTTAAGGAAGGGTATAAATACCTTAAAGCCTGTGCCGCTGTGGGCAATAAAAGTCACACACAAAAGGGTTAACGAACAACCAAGAACACGCACATTCGGGTGATGGTGTCGCTTCCAAAAGCTCTCATACCACTGTCTTCTGCAACGGTTCGAGTACGACTGTCTTCACGCACTTCCACTGCCGGTATAAATGTTTCACTAAAACTGTGGGATACCCGCACTAATAGTATTTATTGTCATCAATACCAATAAATGTTCGATGATGACGTAACATACCGCCCACCAAATTCATAGAATTTTGAAAAGGAGGGAAGTAGGTTGGGTGAAGGAAATCACATGGGATTTGACCTTGCTAGGAAAACAGGTAACGAAAGATAGGGTGGTACACTACAGCGAGCGATATTACCAACTATGCAAAAATAAAAATATATATGTAAATAAGCAAATATTTAAAAATAATATACTACTATACATGTAAGAAATGTGTATATACATCTAAACATAAAATAAAATTAAAACACCGGTAGCGGCGCTAGTTTGACCAAAGGTCGTTTTAATGTGCCATGTGCAGTTTTGACTTCAGCGACACGTATAATACCGTCCGCACCGGGAAAAGTATTAATAATACGACCAACCTTCCATTGAAGTGGAGAAAGCTGGTCGTCCTTGATGAGGACAATAGTGTCCTTTTCAACTTGTCGGACCCCTACCTTAGAGTGCCATTTAACCTTTTGATTCAGAGTATGTAAGTACTCATGGCTCCAGCGAGCCCAAAAATCTTGATGGAGTTTTTGCAGGAGTTTCCACCTGCTCTTTAATGGTAAAACGTTGGTTGAATGGTCCTCATCTGGTGGTGCAGATAGAGGCTCCATAGTTAGGAAATGACCTGGTGTTAGGCGACGCAAGTAATTTGGATCCGAACTCAAAGAGCAGAGTGGCCTTGAATTTAGAACAGATTCAATTTGAGTAAGAACTGTGTAAAGTTCCTCAAAGGTAAGTTTTTGTTTGCCGATTACGCCAGCTAGGTGTGTCTTTACCGACTTAACACCGCTTTCCCACAAGCCACCGAAGTGAGGGGCGCTAGGTGGATTAAACGACCACTTTATTTTTTTTGAGGTTACTGCACTATGCAGATAACTCATAAGCTGACGATAGGCACCTACAAAATTAGTACCGCAATCACTAAATATTTGAGAACAGCGTCCTTGACGTGCTATAAATCGTCGCAAAGCGGCAAGAAACGCGTCTGCCGACAAATCCGAAACAAGTTCAATATGTGCGACCTTAGTGGCAAAATAAACAAAAATACAAATATAGGCCTTAAGAGATTTAGAGCCTCGTAGGCGGTTAGCCTATATTAAAAGAGGGCCAGCAAAATCAACACCAACAATACTGAACGGTTTGATTTGGGTAATACGTGCTGCCGGCAGGTCTCCCATAGGAGGAATTACCAGGACCGGTTTGGTACGAAAACATCTATGACATGATGATAAATAATTTCGGATTGAATTTTTAATAGAAAGGATCCAGAAATTCTGTTGGATAAGATACGCTGTGGTATTAACACCGGGATGGTAATACCTTTCATGAGTTGACCGAATGATAAGTTCGGTTAATCGGTGCCGCTGAGGCAATAACGCAGGAAACTTTTCGAAATAGGAAAGCGAAGAATGTGTCAAGCGCCCACCTACTCTTAAGATGTTTTGTGGATCAACAAATGGAGAAAGTTTTCGCAAGCTTTTAGATAATTTACGGTTTGCCTTGATCGAAGCTATTTCCTTTGAAAATGTAACATTTTGTACATGCCGGACGATAATCATGAGAGCATTGTGTAATTCAATGTCTGTTAAGGGACCCGTATGACGTTGAGCCATGGGTTTAGAAAATCTATAAATGTAAGCCACGATGCCTTGGATTTTATATAACGATGAAAAGCGACTTAGTAAAATGTCAATGACGTTTGGATCTGTTTGAGCGATAAATGTTAGGATCTTTTTTTCCGTAGTTACTTCAGCAATTGAGGTTGACAATGTTGGTTGAGGCGGCCACGAGTCACTAGGGTAGTAAAGCCATTCAGGCCCCGCCCACCATAGCAAACATGAAATAACCGCGCTTGGCATTAATCCCCGAGATGCAGGATCAGCCGGATTATGCGAAGATTTAATATAAAACCATCGGCTAGGTGCAATGATTTCTTGAATGTGGCTAACACGGTTTGCCACAAAAGTTTTCCAACGAAAGGTGGAGAACGTATCCAAGTGAGAGCGACCGTAGAATCACTCCACGCTGAAACATCGGAGATTTCAATCAAGCCTTGATAAGACCGAATGGTAAAAGAAAGTAAATCGGTTAATAAAACGGCGGCACATAATTCCAAACGTGGAATTGAAATGCGCTTAATTGGAGCTACTTTTGTTTTAGCGGTTACAAATTGTACAGTTATTTCTCCAGTAGTTTGATTTATGAACTGGAAATATACTACCGCTGCATACCCTACCTCGCTAACATCGCAAAACCCATGCAAATGACAAGTAAAAGGATCCGAAGGGGGTAAACAACGTGGTAACTTTAATGACGATAATAACGGCAACTCTTCTTGATACTGCTGCCATTGAGACGAAATGTCTGCTGGTGGGATGTCATCCCAATTTAAACCACAGATGCTGGATTAGGCGTTTTGCAAAAAGTGTTAGTGGGGCTAAAAACCCTAATGGATCATATATTCTAGCAACTTGCGAAAGTATGTTGCGCTTTGTACGTATTGGGTTTAATGGTTTAACCCGAAATGAGAAAATATCTTCTGTAGGTGACCATTGAAGACCTAATATTTTTATTGATTCGTCAGAATCGAAATCGAGAGAAGTATATTGGCAAAAATCTGACGGAATGCCTTCCATAATAGAAGCTGAATTAGAACTCCATTTTCGAAGTTCAAACCCAGCCGAATGTAAAAGACGGAAACCTTTTGCCTTCGTCAATGGCTAATTGCTGAAGAGTTTTTAATGCTAGAAAAGGCGATGATTTAATACCATAGGTCACTGTATTAAGCTGATAAGTCTGAATGGGTTCTTCTGCGGAGAACCGCCACACAATTAATTGAAACCTTCGATGTTCTTCGGTAACCAAAATTTGTCGATACATTTGGCGAACATCACAAGTAAAAACGAAACGATGAGAGCGAAATTTAAGTAAGATTGACGAAATGTCATTTTGGAGACTAGGTCCAGCCAATTGAGTGTCATTAAGTGACACGTTGTTTTTAACCTTGCAGAGGCGTCAAAAACCACACGAATTTTAGAAGTATGACCTTCCTCTTTAAACACAGGGTGATGAGGTAAAAAATAATTATCGTTCCCAACGGGCGGAGAATCGAGTAATGCCATATGACCCGCATCAAGATAGTCCTGCATGAAATTGTTGTATTGGGCGCATAACTCCGGTTGAGCATGCAATTTGCGCTCCAACAAAAATAGTCTTTTTTTTAGCCATCTCAAAGCAATTATCAAAAACGGGCAAAGTATCGTTGAACGGTAACGCAACAATAAAACGACCGCTAGGGTCACGAGAAAACGTGTTTTCAAAAATCAAATCTGCCTTTTCTTCTTCTGGAGAAGTATAAGGCTTGGATAGCAACTCTTCTATCTCCCAAAACCGCCTTAGGGTCTGGTCGATAGGATCTTCTACAGAAGTGAATAATGCTTGGACAGTATCAGACTGCAAGCTTTTTGTGGGACCAATAATAGTCCAACCAAAAATTGTATTTATGGCGGCAGGCTGAAGAAATTTGCCATGTATAACACCGCCATTGATGATGAACGGATAAACATCTGCTCCAAGGAGCATGTCAATAGTTCCTGGAGAGTTCCAGGTCGGGTCTGCAAAGTGCAGGCCGCATAAGTGTTCCCAAATATTAGGAACTTCAACGCTGGGTAATTTACCAGATATTGACGAAAGCACAAAAGTTGTGACTTCTAGAGATTTTTCAGAGTCTAACATAGAGCGAATGGTGCAGCTGACGGCACCCCTATTGACTGCTGAAGTTGTCTGCCCAAGTCCATAAATCGGAACTTGAGAACGTATGCGTGGAAGCCAAAGTTTGCTTACGCAATCGTCTCGAATAAAGCTAGCTTGAGAGCCAGGGTCTAAGAGCACCCTGATAGGTTTGTATCTACCAGAACGATCTTGAACTTCCACAACAGCAGTGGAGAGTAAGACAGTAACCCCAAGATTTAAATTCGTCTGTGAAGACAAAACATTTGCCGGAATAGGAGAGGCTGACTGCGTCCTATTGGCATTTTTATGCATGTGTGTAGCGGTCGGTTCAGCTGAACGGCTAGAAGCAGGTTGCGCTTCAAAATGTAGGAAGGTATGATGCGGCTTGGCGCAAGTTCGACAGGAATTATAATATTTGCATTGCATGGACGCATGGTCTGTTCGTAAGCAATTTAAACAAAGGCGTAAGCGTTTGACAATGTCGAAGCGTTCCGTCGGAGTTTTCTTTAGAAACGATTGACATCTGTAAATTAAGTGATTGCCTTTGCAAGAAGGGCAATGGTGCAAAAATGAATTCTTTGAGTCACTGGAGCTACTTGGTGTGTCCAGTGAAACTACGTTAGAAGAAACCTTTGGTTTAAATTGAAACGCTGAGGATTTCTTAGGCACTGATGTGTGAGATGTATGGACAGTCGTCGAATAAGAAACAGGTGCGGTTGAAGAAAAGGTTTCCAACGCTGCACATTGTTGAGTTAAAAAATATCTCAAATCATCGAAATTGGGTATTTGCTTCGGATCCGATTGGAGTTCGAAGCGTTTTCTAGTGAACGGATCGAGTTTTCTAAAAGAAAATCGACTAGAATAAAGTTCCAAAGTTCAGTGGGAAACTTTAAGTTAGTTAGAACAGCAAGGTTCTCTGAAAAACAATCAATAAGTGCCCTAAGTTTCTTAGGGTCTTCTGATTTTAAAGGTGGAAAGTCTTTCATAGCCTTCCAATGCAAAGTTGCTAATAAACGCGGATTGCTAAATCGCTCACGCAAGGCGTTATAGGAAATAATAAAATTATCTCCCGAAATGGGTACCGATTTAATAATTTTCAAAGACTCCCCGCTACAGCAATTGATAAGGTAATTTAGCTTTTCGATATTGGACAGTGACGCGTTATTATAAACCAGACTGTCAAATAAATCGATAAAGGATGCGAATTCCGTTACCTCATTATTAAAATGTGGGAGCTTTAACGGTAACAATTTTGATCCCGTGCTGCTTGGAGCATTTTCCGTAATTTGTGCCCGCATTTCTTGCATCGTTTCAAGATGCAGCAGTATGGCAATAATAAGCGGAATCCACTTCCTTCCGTAAAGCGTTGTAATTCAATAATTCTACCTCGTCACAGGACCTAAGACATCAACTAAAACCCTGTTAAAATTGGAGTAAATGTCATTGACTCCCCTTGTTTGAATATGGAACAACGTTTTTAAACTTGAATTACTTTGTATAGCGTTGCCAAGTTCCAACATTTTCATAATGCGTGTTTTCAGTAATTCGAGCTCTACTACATGTGTTTTCTTCGGAGCCATAGTGACTGTTATTCTGAAAGACCTACAATAAATGCTGTAAAACGGTAACCGCTCAGATGTGCACTGAGAAATATTAAAATATTATGTTGTTGTTCAAGGCACGAAAAATGTAAAATAACCTATAAATCGATAAATCACGTTTATGACTATTGGCCTGCAATGGGGACTTAAGCAACACGTCGAAAAGCTAACGGTTTGTCAAACAAAGTGTAAAGATAAGATTTACAGTTTAAACCCGGGCGGCTTTTACCATCAAAAGATCACAGGAACGTTTAAACATGTGGCTTAACATATTGCAAGAAAAATGCAGCTTTTACATTCTATTACTCCTGCAAATGTGTTCAATATTTTACCGCAAACCGACTGAAAGGTTGTATGTGATACAAAACGTGCAATGGCATTTACACAAAGCAAATCCCTTTACCTTGCTGTGTGTTTTATATGCCGCTAAAATAAATTTAAAACTGAAAACTAACAAATTTGATGCAAAGTATTTGTTTGTAACTAAACGCTTGTTGGTTTAATTACGGCGAAATCGCTTAATTTAATTTAACGAAAGTATGTAGCTAATATTGTACATATTTTAACCCGCTAAATATGGGGTTTGAACACAAGTTTAAAGCAAAATCATTAATTAAAAACGCTCGCTGAAATGCAAAATAATATTTAATTTAGGACATGCGTATAAAACCATAGAACTAGTGAAATTTGGATCGTTTGGACCAATGGATGTATGGAATGAATGAGGTGATATAGATATGTTAATTATAGGAAGGACCAATTGCTTTTTGTAGCAATGCCGATGGCAGTGGAGCGGTTATGTAATAACTAAAACAACTACAACAAACTACTTAAAGAAGGGTATAAATACCTTAAAGCCTGTGCCGCTGTGGGCAATAAAAGTCACACACAAAAGGGTTAACGAACAACCAAGAACACGCACGTTCGGGTGATGGTGTCGCTTCCAAAAGCTCTCATACCACTGTCTTCTGCAACGGTTCGAGTACGACTGTCTTCACGCACTTCCACTGCCGGGATAAATGTTTCACTAAAACTGTAGGATACCCGCACTAATAGTATTTATTGTCACCAATACCAATAAATGTTCGATGATGATGTAACACATATATTGCTTTGTTTATATGCATGGTCTCGCGTGCCATTCATATCGAACTCGTCACTTCGTTAACTTCCCAAGCATATCTGGCCGCACTAGACAGATTTATTTCTAGACGCGGACTTCCGGCGAAATTTTATTCCGATCAAGGACGGAACTTCCGCGGAGCTGCTAGAGAAATTTCTGAAATTTCAAAATTTTTTGACTCGTCTAAGCCCGAGATTGCACATTATTTAGCTATTCGGGGCATTGAATGGTTCTTTAATCCACCCTACGCACCCCATTTCGGTGGATTGTGGGAGGCAAGAATCAAAAGTGTTAAATTCCATTTAAAAAGAATAATTGGTAACAACCAATTTACTGCAGAAGAATTTAACACAATCGTTATTAGAATTGAGGGCATTTTAAACTCTCGCCCGTTTTTCTCCTTACCAGCTTCACCCGATGATGGAATTAATGCATTGACGCCGGCACATTTCCTGACAGGCGGTCCTATTCTGGCACGACCCGAAGTAGATTTGACAAACATTCCTACTAACAGACTCACTCGTTGGCGGGTTTGTTAACAGTTAAACCAGGGATTCTGGAAGCGTTGGTCAAATGAATACCTCCACACCCTTCAGCATAGGCTCAAATGGACTACCCCGGCTAAACAGTTGGAGGAAGGCGATCTGGTGTTTTACTTGACCCCAGGTACACTCCCTGCGTGTTGGCCTTTAGCAAGGGTAACAAAACTGATACCTGGAAGTGACGGCATAGTACGTGTTGTTCGGTTGAAGACACCCTCAGGTGAAACGGTACGACCAATAAATAAGGTGGTACCGCTTCCACCTCCTTAAAATTAATATGACGTGATCAACAATCACATTAATTGATCATTCTTTAGAGTTTCTTCTATTTTCTCGTTTTATCTCTACACAACTACACCAATAGAGCTTATTTGCATTTTTTTTAATTTCTCCCTTTTTTTTTCGTTTCTTTTCTTTTCTTCACCCCTTTTAGCTATCAAAATTTAATTATTTTAGGTGGGGGGTTAGTTCAAAATTGGGTTAGAACGCCACTCTTAATTTCAATGTTATTTATTTTAAACAGTCAAGGTTTTGTTTTGCGATAAACCAGGCGGTCTTATCTAGCACTGGTTTTGTACACTCGTTTCGAAGCATTCGGCCCGTGCGGTCATGTATTAAAACAATATACATTTTTTGGTGAATGTGTGTGTTACTGCGCTTCTACATAATTCCGGAGATTTGTTTGGATGCTGTCAACCACTTCCGTAGAAGCCAACAGTATGAACATTAAGGTAAGTGCATGATCATTGTTTAATTTACCGCTAAGAATATTTTATCGCAACACTACCCCCAAGTCACAGTCCACTTGCTCTAAGGAAATAATCTGGGGTTTCACGCTTAGTGTAAATGTTCCCATTGTTTCTCCGACATAAACCTAACATGTCATTGCAGCCACGGCATTACTGGCGTGAGACGGTCGTTAGATAACAAAGGATATACTGAATTTAACAGAAGAAAGACGAAAATACAAAAATAGATCAGACGAAACAGGAAAACAGAGATACAAAACCATAGAATGGGAAAATATTCGCAAATGCTGGAAAGCTAAAGAACAATGGATTGATTAAAAGTGCAAAGAGGTACAAACTAAGATGCAAATAGGAAAGACAGACGAAGAATACAAATTAATTAGAATGAATTATAGCATAAATATCAGCAATATAGCAATATAGCAAAAATATAAGAAACACGGGAGGAAACGTCATTATAGAAAACGTAAAGCAAGTAGCTAGATGGCAGGAATATATAAGGAATTAATATTCAGGAGAGGAACTAACAGCATTAGAACAAGAATCAGACATTGAAGATGATGACCTGGGATATCCTATACTTAGAGATGAGTTTGAATTAGCATTAAAGGGCCTAAAAAATGGTAAGGCGCCGGGTACTGATAAGGTGCAAGCAGAAACTCTAAAAGCCGCTAGACAAGCAGTAACAGAACGTCTCTTCCGACTTGTAAGCTATATGTATGAGACATGCGAGATACCCAACGGTTTCAAACGTAACATCGTAGTAACTATACCAAAAAAAAAAAGAGCGCGGATAGATGCGAAAACTTTCGAACAATAAGTTTGACAGTACTTTTTAAAAATAGTAACTAGAATTGTACAAAAACAAAACGAGCTGAAGAAATACTGGGAGAAGATCAACTTGGGTTTAGGCGAAACAGGGGAATACAGGAGGCTATTTTATTTTTGAGGGTGATAATGAAGAAAACAATAGAAAAGGGGAAAAGCGTGTATCTAGAGTTTGTAGATCTGGAAAAAGCATTCAACCATGTAAAATGGAAAGAAATGAATTTTAGGAATAGACGGATAGTACATTGCTTATACAAAGATCAAACAGCGGTTATAGAATTAGAACAAGAAAGTAGAGAAATAAATATTAGGAAAGGGGTGAGACAGGGATGTGCCTTATCCCCATTAATTTTTATCTTGTACATAGAAGAGGCAATGAATACTGTCAAATGTAGGAAGACATTTAGAATTCATTTGCAAAGACAAAAGATTGATATGCTTAGATTGGCAGATGATATAGCGGTATTATCATCTAGCAAAGAAGAGTTTTAGAAGCTGCTCTTAATGAAATGGAAACAGTTCTAACGGAGAGATATGGTATGAAAATTAACAAAGATAAAAAATGTTCTAGTATGCAAAAAGGGTAAAATAAATTAAAAACAAGAATACAAAAGGTAAAGAATTTTTGCTACCTACTGTGTTCAAAGACAACAAACATAGAAACAAGGAAAAGATTGCTTAAAACATATGTGTGGAGCACAGCACTGTACTGCTGTGAAGCCTGGACAGTAGGAGAAGCAGACAAGAAAAAGGTAGAAGCCTTTGAAATGTGGTGCTACAGACGTATAATGAAGATATCATGGACAGGCAAAGTTAAGAACGAAGAGGTACTAAAAACGGTAAGGGAAGAAAGAAATATGTGGAAAACCGTAAAAAATAGGAGAGATAGGATGATAGGCCACATACTACGGCATGAGTGAGTAGTGCGGAATATATTAGAAGCAGAGATAGGAAAAAAGAGAAGAAGATGTAGACCTAGGTTAGACTACTGCACACAGATAGTAAAAGATGTAGGCATTACGAGTTTCAGGGAGATGTGTAGGCTAGCCCAGAATAGAAATCAATGGAGGTACGTATCCAACCAGTTTCAAGAGGGATAAACTAATGACGAAAAAGTAACTGTACTTAAACATGATGGTTATTATAAGCAACTACAAGAATTAAATAAAATTAAATAAAAACCCTTAACCACAAAAAATATTTAAATTACTAGATACGTATTTCGACCACTATGTGGTCATCATCAGTAGAAGAAAAGAAAAGAAAAAAAAAACCAGCTGTTGTTCTGGAACACTTCAGAGGATATTCTCCTCACCACTTAGGCTGAAGTGAACCTTTCCAACCTATAATTTACTATATTGTTGCTTTAAACACTATCGAGGATATTCTCCTCACCCGCAGGCTAGTGTTCTCAACAACAAACAAGTGAATTGTGACATTATAACTTAAACCTACTTAATTTATACTAATTCTAAATCTACTGAAGCGGAACCAACTAATCTTGCTTTCTCATTGGTTGTTGACCAATAGGGAAAGCAAAGCAGATGACTCTATTGGCCCTTTATCGGTGTTTAAGAGGGGTCCTTTATGTTTAACAATTTTAATTGATTCATAGGCATTTAAGGAGGAAAACGTTGGTACCGCTTTTAACAATTTAACATTTTCTAGTTTAACGGGGTGGCTGGTTTGAAATATATGTTTGGCGACCTGAGACCTTTCATATTTACCATATTTGAAGTGAGCAATGTGTTCTTTAAATCTTGTTGTTATATTCCTCTTGGTCTGACCAATATATTTTGAAAACACCCTGGCCCTGCACAACTAATTTCATAAATCCCCGACTTTTGCAATTTTCCACCTTGTCTTTTGGATTACCTAGCAAATCTTTAATTTTATTAGTATTAGTGAAAGCAATTTTGAAATTATACTGTTTGAATATTTTATCAAGACCTTTTGTGGTTTTGTGAAACGGAAGTTTAACATATTTAACATAATCGTTAGAGGTGGTTGATTGCAAAGTCGTTGATTTACGGATGTTGATCCTATTTTACACTTTCTAAGAATATTATCTATAATATCAGAAGAGAAACCATTGTAATTCGCTATTTGTTTAATAAGAGCAAATTCCTTATTAAATCTGTTTTATTTAAAGGAAATTCAATAATCTATTAATTAAAAGTTAAATGAAGCCAACTTATGTTGTATGCTATGATTAGAGGAAGACAAAATAAAGCGATTTACATTGGTTTCTTTTCTATAAATGTCAAATTCTAATTTATTACCATTTCTAATTACTAATGTATCTAAAAAGGGTAATTGTCCATTATTCTCTAGTTCATACGTAAATTTTATGCTTTGAAATTTTGAATTCATTTCTTTAAGAAAATCATCAACATTTGATTTAGAAGTGTCAAAAACTGCAAAAATATCATTCACGTACCTTAACCATATTCTTGGGAAGTATTTGGAGTTTTCTTTTAACTCGGTTTCAAAACGAGACATAAATAAATTTGCTATGAAAGGTGATAAGCTATTTCCCATTGCTGTGCCTTCATGTTGTTCGTACAACTTGTTGTTGAATTGAAAACAGTTCTGGGACATGCATGCAGTTTTTGACACTTCTAAATCAAATGTTGATGATTTTCTTAAAGAAATGAATTCAAAATTTCAAAGCATAAAATTTACGTATGAACTAGAGAATAATGGACAATTACCCTTTTTAGATACATTAGTAATTAGAAATGGTAATAAATTAGAATTTGACATTTATAGAAAAGAAACCAATGTAAATCGCTTTATTTTGTCTTCCTCTAATCATAGCATACAACATAAGTTGGCTTCATTTAACTTTTTAATTAATAGATTATTGAATTTCCTTTAAATAAAACAGATTTAATAAGGAATTTGCTCTTATTAAACAAATAGCGAATTACAATGGTTTCTCTTCTGATATTATAGATAATATTCTTAGAAAGTGTAAAAATAGGATCAACATCCGTAAATCAACGACTTTGCAATCAACCACCTCTAACGATTATGTTAAATATGTTAAACTTCCGTTTCACAAAACCACAAAAGGTCTTGATAAAATATTCAAACAGTATAATTTCAAAATTGCTTTCACTAATACTAATAAAATTAAAGATTTGCTAGGTAATCCAAAAGACAAGGTGGAAAAATTGCAAAAGTCGGGGATTTATGAAATTAGTTGTGCAGGGCCAGGGTGTTTTCAAAAATATATTGGTCAGACCAAGAGGAATATAACAACAAGATTTAAAGAACACATTGCTCACTTCAAATATGGTAAATATGAAAGGTCTCAGGTCGCCAAACATATATTTCAAACCAGCCACCCGTTAAACTAGAAAATGTTAAATTGTTAAAAGCGGTACCAACGTTTTCCTCCTTAAATGCCTATGAATCAATTAAAATTGTTAAACATAAAGGACCCTCTTAAACACCGATAAAGGGCCAATAGAGTCATCTGCTTTGCTTTCCCTATTGGTCAACAACCAATGAGAAAGCAAGATTAGTTGGTTCCGCTTCAGTAGATTTAGAATTAGTATAAATTAAGTAGATTTAAGTTATAATGTCACAATTCACTTGTTTGTTGTTGAGAACACCAGCCTGCGGGTGAGGAGAATATCCTCGATAGTGTTTAAAGCAACAATATAGTAAATTATAGGTTGGGAAGGTTCACTTCAGCCTAAGTGGTGAGGAGAATATCCTCTGAAGTGTTCCAGAACAAAAGCTGTTTTTTTTTTCTTTTCTTCTACTGATGATGACCACATAGTGGTCGAAATACGTATCTAGTACTTTAAATATTTTTTGTGGTTAAGGGTTTTTATTTAATTTTATTTAAATCGTGCCACAGTGTTCCTATAGATTATTAACTACAAGAATTGGTTGGGCAATATTCTCGAATAATGTTAATTGTAGGAAGGATTTACTGGAAAACCTTTATTTCGGCAAATGTGTACGTGTTGGGGGATCTTGGTAGGCACAGGCTGCTTTACCCTCCTCACTGAATCTCGGTGAAATAGGGCATAATATAAGAAAACAATAGAAGGGAAACGAGCTGTATACATGCTGTGTGAGAATTTCAGGGAACTATGTAAGCTAGCTCAGAATATAAATAAGTGCAGGTACATGTCCAACCAGTTTTGAGACGGAAACCTAATGATGAAAAAATAAGCGCAGATAAATCTGATGATTAGTATAAACAACTACAGGTGTTGGTTGTGAAATATCTGCAACTAATGTTGACTGTGCGAAAAGATTATTGGAAAAAATATTAAATTGGTAAACGTGTAAGTGTTGGGGGAACTTGGCAGCCACAGGCTGCTTATTTCTCTTCACAATCACTGAATGTCTGAGAAATAGGATATATAATTGTAAAACAATAGGTGACCGAACTGTATCTAACAAGAAAAAATAGCGCTTATGATGAAAGACAACAAACATAGAACAAGAAGAAAATTGTTGAAAGCATATGTGTGGAGCACAGCACAGTATGCCTATGAAATACGAGCAGCCTGAAAAGCAGACAGAAAAATGGTAGCAGCCTTTTGAAATGTTGTGCTTCAGATGTATGAGGACGATATCATGGATAGACAAAGATAATAACAAATAGGTTATAGAAATACTACGGGAACAAGGATATCTGGGGAAAAAGATAAGAGAAATAGAAGGGCAGAATACGTTCTAAGGCATTTTTGGGGAATAGTATGGGATATATTACAAGCAGAGAGAGGGAAAAAGAGGTAGATGTAGATCTAGATCAGATAGTGATAGATGAAGACTGTGCAAATTTCAGGGAAATCTGTAGGTTAGTTCAGAATAGGAAACAATGATGGTACGCGTCTAACCAGTTCCAGGACTGAAGACCTAATGATGCTGAATATATTCAAACTCAAACATTCAGCATAGGAATTTAGGCGCTACCCTCAACCATCGGTACCGATCCGTAACAGCGTCTAACCAGTTTTAGGACTGAAGACGTAATGATGATGGCGAAGTCGACTTTTACAGCTAGTATATTATATTCTAATAAAGTTCACTAAAACTTTTTATTATGGTGACAATATAAAATATACAGTGTGTTTGTTTTTTTGTGTCACAGCGAGTATCTCGGCTATTGTAAGAATTTCAGAGAAATGTTATATACAAAAGTTGTGTAACTTTTTATTTGCAATAATATGTCAAAATAAAAAAAAACCATGGAGCATCAAATTTTTGAGATACAGCAAATGGATTCAAAATTTTAAATGGAACATACGCATTATTATTGCATATTTTGAAAGTGTTTAAAATTTTCTTTCCAACGATATATCACTCAATAATAATTATCCAATCAATTAAACGTAGAAATCCATTATTAAATCGCGCTTAACATCAGGCGTCTATTTGAAATAATCATTCAAAACAGTGGACGGTGAAACAATTGATAGCGCTTCTTGACAATTGTTCCTTAGTAATTTAATTCCACATTGTTGATCTTCATGTTTGATGCAAAATAGATCGGATATTGAGGTCCCATAAACTGGCCAGCAAGATCATCAGATCTTTTTGTTTTAGATTTTTTCGTTTGAGGATATCTCAAACAACATGTTTATGTAACGCGCCCACAGAGTCTTGGTATCCTTAAAGATCACATTCGAAGAGCGTGTGGTCAAATAACACCATGTATGTTGCAAAATCACGAAGAAATTTAATAATTAGATCTCAACGATGTCTTGCAAATAATGGAGGCCATGTGGAACATAGCCTTTAACATTTTAAATTAATTTTGTAATTTAGTATTTTTTTGTTGTTGTTGTAATTATCAATTTCTTCGTTTAGGTGAGCGCTAGCAATTGTTTTGCCACCCACTGTTTTGAATGCCTATTTCAATTAGGTACGTGTTAAGCACTATTTAATTATCGATTTTTGTGTTTAATTATTATTGAGTGATATTGTAACGTGTCATTTATGCCTCGTAACAATTTGCTTTCAGAAACGTAATTTGTTCATGTTGCATAAGGTTAAATGTTATAATTTGGCGACGGGTTGCAAGATACTACCATGTCGTTATTTAGTTTAGTTGTTTTGTCGAATGTGAAATCGTTCTTAAAAAGCTTGGTTTAAATTAATTATTGCTTTATTTTATTTAAGTGGACTAAAACAATGTTATTAGATAACATTGATTCAGACAACGATAATCAAATACACCTTGACTGTATTGATTATCTGAATATTGAACTTTGTTAGTGCCGACCTTCAACGAGGAATTTATTTGTTAGGTTCAACCATATATTATAACCCGATACCAGTTGTTCTTATCAACAAGATATAAAATGTCTTATACACATTACATCGATCTTGTTTGGTGCAGCATATACTTTGTGCAAGTCTTAGAAGAGGCACGCCCTATTGTAATTTTCATGGAGTGGTCCTGAAAATAAAGTTAATTATACAAATTAGTTTGGGGCACCCTTTTCTCATCCAGGAGAATTTTATAACGAGTATTAGAGAAATTTCCTGGCTTAAGAAATTTATTTTGTGAAAGACATTTAGCACTTGGTGAGTACTTAGTTACCAGTAAGGATTGAAATCTAAAATATAAAACTTTTTAGCATTATCGATTATTGGTCGTGTGACTTTGAGTTAAAAATAATTGGGTTGATTATTATAAAGTGGAAGCACTTAGGAAAGTGTAAGTAATTGCAGCAATAACCTTCAAATTTTAATTTGTGTGTACAGGGTTCTTTGGTACGGAGCAGTCTTTGGTACGGAGCAGTCTTTGGTACGCAGTATTCTTTCGGTACGGAATATTCTTTATGCGTGGGAAATTCTTTATTTCTGTTGGGAATCATATGGAGCATCCTGTCCAACGTTGTATCTGGTGATACAAGATCAGACTCATCTTGCAGCTAACTGGTTTGGTCGTTGAGGACGCACTCCAGCAGACTTGGACATCTGGCACTTTTATCACAGGTTTTTATTGTTTGTCTATTTAAATGGTTTTTTTTGTGCATATTGTGCATGTTTAATTAATTTGTTTTTGGGGGAATGTACTATAGTACCAATATATATATACTTTAATGATTAATTGAGTAAAACAGGGTTTAGAGAATTTATATTTTATATGATAGTCACTCACAATATTAAATTACATATTTACTTGTATGCAGTAAGGTCTAGCTTTCAGCAGATGCTTGGACCACTCTCTTTTTTTGTATAACAATATTATAACCTGATACCGGGGTTGCAAATCGGATTGACAGATTGCCTAACATACAAGGGAAAGTGCACTACCCCTGAATAATAATAATAATATCTGCATTAATCTTGATTAATATATTCATAGTGTGGTACAAGTACTCCCTGAATAATTTCTCTGCTCTCTGTAAATATATTTTTAGTGTTAATTAAATGTGATTTTGGGCTCAAGCCAAGTTGATTGGGAGTGTAAATATTTTTTTTCTGAGCATATATATATATATATATATATATATATATATATTGATTCATGAATATAGGTATAATAATTTGGTATATAATTGTGTTTTGATTGAATCGGATCTACTTGAACATTTATAGTATCAGGGACAATTAAGTTTGATTGCAGAGACCAAGTTGTTCTCTCTTAAGGTATGGTGTTTAGTGGCCTTTTACTGCAATTGGCGCCCCTCTTATTTTCAGCGGTAACCATCAACTACCCACGGCCCACTACTGTTGTTAGTTCGGAAATTGCACCATATTCTACGCTAACCGTTCAGGGATGATATCCTTTGAGACTCCTAAATTGATCGGAGCGAACTAACGAATATACCAAACTTTAATTTTATTTCGTATACTTATTTGCGAGTGCCTGAAGTATACGTTACAATATATTGTTGAAAAGAAAATTTTAAGCATTTTAAGAATATGTATTAACAATTGGTATGTTGCATTTAAAATTTTGAATGTATTTGCTATATATCAAAAATTTGATGCTCCATTGTTTTTTTTATTTTGACATATTATTGCAAATAAAAAGTTATACAACTTTTGTATATAACATTTCTCTGAAATTCTTATAATAACCGAGATATATGCCGTGACACCTAAAAGCAGACAACTGTATACCTCTTTTAATATAATTATGGCGTACACTTTTAGCGAAACCCTTTCTATGGAATTCACATTATGGCTTTTAATAATTTAATTTTTATTATCGATAAAAAAAAGCCCCAATCAAAAATATTTTCCCAGAACCCCGTACAATCAACGCCAGCTCTGAGCTTGTATCCTCCAAACGGAAAATATTGTAAAAAAAATTGAGCTTTCGCATTCGTTGGTTTTTAATTAACTTCAAAGTTCAGGGTATTAAGAATTAAATTATAATAGAAAACTCTGTTGGTTTGAGTATATTTTAACAATTACGAAACTTTAAAAATTGTTTTTAATTACCATGAAGAGGGTGGTTAATAAAACTTTGTTTATTCCTTATTAAAATCACTAATATTTTCTTACAATGCGGTTTTACCCAACTAGTTCAAAGACAAGGTTAGATTATGAATTCTACACACTTTTTCCATGAATCAGTTAACATTATTAATTCTTCTATTTATAGCCCCGGTTGTACCTGCTTAAATTTATCTCTTCCGTCCCTCACACAATGACATATTACAAAGTCGAACAATAAAGACGAAGAACCATCACCAACCTATATAATAATACAATTCTTAAGGATACATCCGGGCACCTGTTATATTACTTTAGTGGCGCATGTACAAAACCGCCTCAAGTTCCGCAGATCGCAGGTGAATCCACGAATCGTCGCCGCTTCCAGTTCGTGTACGAAGCGGCTCTGTGCGTTTCGCGAAAACGCTGGCATCGACGACTACGCTACGACGAGTACGCTCGCAACGACGCTTTTATAAATAAACGAAATGCCGGCGACGTCTACTTGTTTGCAGCTTTAGAAAAATAAGCTAACAGTTTTTTCGCGTAATCAAATCGAGGTTAATTATAAACTTATATAATTATTATTGTGCGTGTTTGTACTAAAAAAATTCAATTTTAAAATACGTCTGACTTGTTCTTCAGATAATTTTAAAAAGTTGTAGGTGTTTGTAATTAGATTTAAGTGCGGAAAGAAAATGGGCGTGAAAAACTATCCTTACGTTTTTAATGCTGCTGCATGTATATTAATATGTCTGGCTGTTAAAACAGGTACGTTTGTATCGCTATATTAAAAATTATCTTGGTCAAAGAGCCGATGGATTACGTCACAACATTAAAAGTTTGAAACTAAAACATGCGTTTTCTATATCATGGCCATCTCTGACCAAGATAAGTATTATATCTTATATTTAAAAATTTTATTATATTTCTAAAACTTAATCGGCGTCTCCTTCATTTAGTTTTTGGATTACTTCCAGAAAAAAAAGCGAAGCCAATGAACTGATAAGTGCTAATTTTTCTAGAGCGGATTTTCCGAAAACTTCATTATACAAGGAAAACCTGCATATTGTACCACTGTACAAAAATTTAATTTATTTTATGAAGAGAAAGCACAGTATGTGATTTTCTTAAATTCGCGAAATATTAGAAACGTTCTAAATTTAAACTCTAAAAATATCCAGATGAGTGTTAGGTTTATAATATTTTAACTAATTGTTTGTTCTTGTTTAAAATAGAGAATCAGTTCCAATTCCAGGCGCAAAAATTACGAAATAGCTCAAATTTAATTTGATGCGATTTTATATGCTTTTACTTAAGAACTACGCACCTGCTCTCGGTGTGTATACTAAGTCGTTCTGCGAATATATTTTGTTATTTCACTGCTATTGCTAGAATAATTTTAGAGATGTTCTACCAGATTAAAAAATTTGGAGTTAGTACACAACGAAAAAGGATGCGAATTGGTGATACCTATATATTTTTAAATACGGCAAGATATTAAAACCGCAAAGTTATTATTCTCCCCTAAAATAACTTCTTCAAAATAATAGAAATACCTAGTAAATTAAACTGCGTTCCGAATTGTCAAAAGTTCATGCTATATTACATTATATGTAGGTACTATAAATTTAAGTATTTGAAATTTGAAGCATTTATTTAAAGTTGTTCAAAATTAACATAATCTGTCACAGTATAATAGATTTAAACTACTGCGATTGCTGTGTCCAGCTAGAAACCTTTGGCCTTTAAACAAAAATAATTTTGGGTTTTACATTAAAAGTATTTTATTTTTCTGGAGATTGTTTATAACCAAAGCCGGATATAGGTGTTTGGATGCTTAGCGCAAATGTTTCATTGAGGCCTTTGGAATAACGAATAATAATGAGAGACAAAATTAAGTAACGCTTCTTTAAAGTGGTAATGGTATTGAAGTTATGCAAAGCTTGTAGTAGCTTAAAATGTGTAATGACGCAATTAATTCTAGATAAATCACAAACTTGTTTTATAAGGTACAAGAACCTTAAAATTAAAAATATAATAAGCAACCAATATCAATATAATACCATATATAATGAACAAAATCTATCAATATTCGAGAAGCTCTTTTTCGATTTACTTGCAGCCAACCATTCAAAATTTATATCGCTTAACCAGTGGCGTTAATTCAATTTTTGCCCCTCCCCCTCACAAATTTTTTAACGTGAGTTTTCTGTAAGATTTACTCTTGAGCTATGTTTTACGTATTTTCTAATTATAATACTTGTAGAAAAGGAAATAGCATATAATTAAATACATTGTATATTAATCAAGTGCTTTATTTTACAACCAAATGACAAATTCAAAACTTATAAATTAATTGTCATCATCACCATTTTGTTTTCGACCTTACTTAAGGTCGGTTTGACGCAGCTCTAACTTCTTTTCTATTTTGTGCTAATCTAAAACGTTCTACATACCCTTCACAACCTCAATTTCTAATAATTTGACTAATATGGCTTGGTCTAGGTCTTCCTATACTCTTCCATCTTTTTCTTATCTACCTGGATCTACATAGATATTAGCAACCCGATGATTGTTAAAGAACTTCGACATGTTTACATGATTCCCATTTATAAGGAAATGAAATATTACCTGGTTATTCTCTCCAAAAAAGAAAAGTGTTAAATTATATGTTATGGTATCGCTTAAGCAGTGAATCGCTACCAACATGCCAGACCGCTAACTAATTGTGAGTTATGTACTGGTGACATTTAGTTAACTGATTTTTATTTATTTATTTTTTTGTTTTGTATTCGAACTTACTTAAGGTCGGTTTGACGCAGCTCTAAATTCATTTCTATTCTGAGCTAGTCTAAAAAGATCTACATACCCTTCACAACCTATATCTCTAATAATTTGACTAATATAGCTTTGTGTAGGTCTTCCTACTATATTTTTATTTGTTAGCCTATAATCTAAGACCTTACTAAATAGTCCCTCATGCCTTATCTGGTGCCTTATCATTCTATCTCTCCTGCCCTTTAATTGTTTCCACATACTGGGTTCCTCGCCTATCTTTCTATAAACTTCCTCATTTATTACTCTATCTGTCCAACTAATCTTTAACATTCTCCTGTAACACCAAGTTTCAAAAGCTTCTATCTTTTTCTTATCTACATTTTTAATTGTCCAAGTCTCGCTACCGTATAATAGAACGCTCTATACGTACCACTTTAAAATTTTTTTCTATTATCTAAACTAATACTATTAGCTATTAGTAAGTCTTTCTTCTTTAAAAACATTTTTCTAATAATCTAGCTACTATATCCCTTCTGCTAAGTCCGTCCTTTGTAATTATACTACCTAAATAGCAAAATTCATCTACCTCCTCTAACACGGTATTCCCTATTTTTAATTTTGGTTTACAACTAGGCTGTAACTTGCTACGTACCATGATGTAGCCGAAAGAAAACGTAAATATACCAGGCTAACTACCAATGCGGCGAGGGGAGGGGTTCCTAGCAACACAAAAATAATACATCGCCAACGATTTTGTATTTACAATAATAAAACACAAATATAGAAATTTTTATCGAAACAGCAAAACAAAATTAACTAAAGTTACTAGTTAATAAAACAGTTTTACTCTATGGACAAATTCACTAATTGTTCCACGACGTGCGAAATTCGTATTTACACAAAATAAAATTAATCAGTATCAAATAAAAATTGTGAGGGCTTTTGTCAAGTGTTTTTAAATTTTTACCTAATAATTTTTGTAAATTATCTAATTCATAAAGCGAATAAACATGTGCGTTCTTTTGTCACGTATCTTTAAAAATAGTACATCGCGCCTGTAGAGTGAAAATATCGGATCGCAGCAACAAATAATAGTTCTACAATGTGACGTTTCTTGTCACGTAACTACACCAACCGTTGATACGGAATATACCTTTGACGCACACAAAAGAAAACAAGTTGATACCTGTAGGTATCCTGATACTTAGCTCGCAAGCTGTCGGGGTTGAGTCATCATATAAACGCTAAGGTCGTCAGCATATATTTACTCTACTACCACAATTGTAGTAGCAGTCTACGGACAAAAGTAGTCGTCCTACGTAAAGAAAGAAACTGTTTTACATAACGAAAGAACTCATTTGACCTCCAGCTAAAAAAGCTAAAAAGAGTATCTGATTAGAATGGGTACGCGCGGGGAAAACTCACCGAATACAAGCAGGACACCTCCTAGTTGTTGAACAGAAAGACGTGCATGGCTTTTTGAAATACAGTGACGACTAAAATGTAGAAAACCCTTCGACGCACCAGCTGAAGAATCGAACTTAACAATGGTTCAAACAACACGAATTCGAACTGCCAATTCCTAGCTTAGTGAAGCACGTTAAAACTGGAAAACCCGGGTTTATATCGGATCGTATGCGGCCTTATTTCAACAAGTTGTTACCTTGGAACAACAGAGAAAACCATTATACGGCGATCGTAAGATATACCAAGATAACGGGTACCTAAAAACAGGATATAACTATTTACTTTATAGAATAAATTTTCGTTTTAAAAGCAAAAAGGAGTTTCAGTTGAGGAATTTATTCGGGAGCGTGTTTATTATGAATTATGTTGAAGGATTTAACAGATTTATGGTAAAACAAGCTTATGAAGTAACAAGTAAACTATATAGGGGGGTTGTTGAAGAATTTAAGAATTGAAACGGAATTTATTCAAACGAGTAATGAATTAACAAGGGAAAAATTTTAAAGACAAAATTGGAACGTAACCAACTCACTTGTCATTATCTTTGTCTTTCTTCAGTTAATTCTCATACTATAGTTAGTCTGTAGTATCTCATCTAAAATATTTAAAAACTCTCTTAACTTTTTTCTAGACTCTGCTATAATGGCTATACCATCTGCAAAACGTAACATGTCTATTTTCTGTCCCTGTACACTAATACCTATCTCTTTTCTCTCTCTAGCTAAGTTTAAAGCTTCCTCAATATAAACAATAAAAATCAAGGGAGATAGTACTCAGCCCTGTCTAACACCATTTCCAATCTTAACTTTATTTTCTATTTCATCAAATCTAATAACTACGCGTTGGTTTTTATATAGACTCTAAGTAATTTTTCTATCTCTCTGAGAGATTCCTATTTTTCGCAAAACCCCGAACATAACAATCCAATTAACCCTATCAAATTCTTTTTCTAAATCTACAAACGCGAAATGAGTTTTTATAATTTTTTTGTAATCTTTTTCGATAACTACCCTAATCATTAATATCGGTTCTCTAGTCCCTTTGTCTTTACGAAAGCCATATTGGTCTTCGCCTAAATAATTCTCAGTCAAAGCTGCCACTCTATTTTTAATTATTATTATTAGTATTTTGGAAGGGTGGCAGTTAAACTAACCGTTTTAAAATTCTCACACCTATCAGCTCCTGACTTTTTTGGGATTGGGATAATAATTTTTACGAAATCTATTGAGACCTCACCTGTGTCATATATTACTTTTATTAGTTTATATAATCTAACTAAAGTTTTCTGACTTGCATATTTTATTAATTCTGTGGATATATCGTCTTTCCCCGGCGCTTTATTTAGTTTAAGATCTCTAACAGCTCTATCAAATTCCTCTCTTAATATTGACAACCCTATTTCTACATCCTCTTCTTGGTCGTTTTCTAACTCATCCATATCTTCTAAATATCTTTTCCATCTATCTCCTACCTCAACTTTATTTATTAGAAGTTCATTATTCTCATCTTTAGTACCATTATATTTTTTCCTATCTTCCCCTAAAAACTTTTTAACTGCTTTGTAAGCCCTTTCTGTCTTACCTACACTCAGATCATTTTGTATTCACTGACAAATCTCCTCCATTCATTTATTTCTAGCTTTTCTACACTCGTGTACTATCTTATTTCTAACTTTATTATATTTTTGCTTACTTTCACTATCCAATTCTCTGAAAGGTTTAAGCTTTCTTCTATTTTCTAGTACATCCAATATCTCCTTTGTTGCCCAGGGTTTTCTCGGTTCTACTTTTTTTCCTATAGTCTGTGTTGCTGTATCATGTATAGCCCTTTTTATTTCTTCCCATCTATTTTCTATATTCCCGCCTATAGCTATTTCTTCGATCTTATGATCTAATGCTTGTTTATATTCCTATTTTACCTCACTATCAGCTTACCTAGATCTCATCCCTCTCTTTTAGCCTTTCTCAATTTTTTGAACTTTAGATTACACTTCATTTTAACTAAGTTATGATCGCTATCTATGTCAACCCCTGGATAACTACGACAGTTTTTAACTTGGTTTCTAAATCTTTGTTTAACTAAAATATAATCTATTTGGTATCTAGCTCTATCGCCTGGCGCTTTCCAGGTATATCTTCTTCTAACATGTTGTTCGAATTGTCATCAATACTACATATCGTCTGTGAAGTACTAATACCCGTGACCCACAAAAAATCGAAAATTGGGTTTTTGCATTAGCTGTAGGATAAGACCACAGCGCACCTTTAGTGAGCATCTTGTAAGCCACAAAAATTTATTTCAATAAAATTAATGGCTTTCCTAATATCTCGTAACCAAAAGTGCTTTAGATGCATACAGCAATATCTCGTAAACTAGCTTTGTTCCAATTTTTGGTATCCCACTGTTCTAATATATCGTACGCCACCATAATCCAGTTTGACCTGTTCGGGTAAACACTTTCTGCGCTGTTTTATTAGAAGAGCATTAATAATCTAGTTTTGTGTTAAATATAGTGCTGTTCGGTATTATTAACGTTCTGCCAAAAATCTTGTGAAATGCACGGTTTGTCAAGAGGGCAAAGGCTAGTGCAGTTATGTTTACAGAGAAAACCATTTTGTAAGTATCTATTAAGGGTTGAACAAAATACAACGCCGTTGTACGGCATTGGTCCACTTAATACGCTTTCGTGTGTCATAAATGCGTTGAAGTCATCACTTCACTTTAGGTACTTTGAATGTTGTACTAGCTTACGCTGTTAAGTTTAGTTATAAATATTTATTAACATGGAAACTTGGAGCAATTCATTGAATCTAAGAAATTAGTAATCAAAAATAATAACAAATAAGGATACATCAATTGTCAAAATGTAATTCGGCGGCGCTCATTTTGTGCATTATTTATTTTCTTGCGTTTAACGCTGCTAAGCGGCGTTCTATTCTGTTGATGTTTTTATTTATTCCTTGAATAAATATTAACTCTATAAAATTTTTGTAACTGTAATACAGATGAATGGTGAGACACTTCCAGTATTAAAGCCTATTGAAAATGAAACCGTTAAGTCAATATTGAAAATATTCGCATTATTTTTGATGATTTGGACCTTAATTTACCAACAACAACTGACTCATTTACGACTTCACTGATAAATAATAGGAATCCTATCCGATGCAGCTATCAACCAAAACGTCCTACAACTTGTTGAATTTACAACAGAGTAAGAACCGTGTTGTTCGGGTGTCCATAACAAAAAACTTAATGACTGTCCTTTGAATGCAAAAAGCGAAAACGTATTTCCCCTAAATGAACAAGAAGATGACTACATGCCAGAAAACAGTAATGTAAGGCAAGGAGACTCTGACACAAGCAGTGGAACCTCAGGTGATGAGCTAGAAAAACCTACAGAAAACAAACAAATTGAAGGAAATATATATGACAACCACGAGAATTTAACAGAGTGAGGGAACAGAAGTATAAAACCTAATGACGCACAGTGGGCAAAAAATAAAGCAAAACGTCTACGAATGGAAGGGAAGGCTTACACGGGTTGTAGCAGAACAAAAGAAGGAACAGTGCGTCATAGTGTGCCAAGAAACAACAGAACAATTGGATCAGCTTGCAGGTCTAAGGAATGTATTAGAACAAAGAAAGCTTGCGTGAACGGCACTGAAATAGAACGAGCCACAATATTTGAATCTTTTTAGAATAAATTGAATTGGGATCAGCGAAAAATTTACGTTGCTAACCATGTCGCACAACACGAAACTAACAGAACATACACGACCAACCCAGAAAAAGAAGAACGAATACTTTGAAGTACTTTCCCACTGTCGGTAATGCAAAATTATTGGTTTGTAAAACGACATTTTTGAGAACTCTTTGTCTGGGCGAATGTACTGTTTATGTGTGGCTTAAGAAGAGTAAATATGGTATGATAAATTCCACTGAACGTAATAAGTTATTGAAATGTCCCTCACAAAGAGAAGACAAGGACAAATCTAAAACTAACCTACGAGATTTTTAAAAAAGTTTACCTAAACTGCCATCTCACTATGGGCGTTCCAACTCGTCAAAACTTTATTTAGAAACTACTATTCAAAATATGAATCAACTTTAAAGTCTGTACCAGAATGGATGTGCAGAGGAAGGTAAATCTTTATTATCAAGAACAGTTTTAAATGAAATATTTCATTCCTTAAACTTGTCAATATGCCCAATCAAGAAAGATAAGTGCGATTTGTGTACACAGTATGAGGTTGGACAATTATCAGTTCAAAGATGGAATAAACATAGGCTTAACAAAGACAGAGCTCGTGACGAGAAACAAAGAGATAAGACAAACCAAAAGGGTCCTGTTTTGACTGTCGACTTACAAGCAGTCAAAGTTTGTCCGTATGTCCAGGCTAACGCAATTTACTTTAAACTCAAACGTTCATGTCATAACTTTACTGTCTACGATACTATAACACACCAAGCTACGTGTTTTTGGTTTACCGAAATAGAGGCCGATATGACTGCATCTACGTTTGCTTCTTGTCTAATACTTTATTTGGAGACTCACTATCAAAATGAAACTGGTCCAATTATTGTTTACAGTGACGGATGCACTTATCAAAATAGGAACTGTATTATAAGTAATGTACTACTTGATTATTCAATCAAACATAATGTAGAAATTATACAAAAGTACCTTGAGGTTGGACATACGCAAATGGAATGTGATTATGTATACAGCTGTATAGAGAGAAAAGCGAAAGGTAAAGATATACATTTGCCAAGTGATTATTTGCGGATTACAAGAGAAGCCAGAACAAAACCCCAACCCTATGAGGTTAAGAGCTTGCAGTACTCTGATGTCAAGGACTACACGGTCAAGAAATACCAAAGATATGGATCAATTAGACCTGGAAGGGTAAGTCATTGCAGTCATACTATAATATTTATATTAATAATGAATTATACTCACAGGCCACAAATGACCCTGTTGTGATAGACATCAGGGCGTTGAGGTATTTACAGGAAACAATTTACTATAAGCTCAATTTTGATGACGAGTGAAAAAGCTTCCACAGCGAAAGCAAAATGTTACAGAAGAAGTCATTTGGCCACAAATGTACAAGGAAAACAGAAAAATTAGAAAACAGAAGTGGCAACACTTGCAACTTTTAAAATCTGTATTGCTTAACGATTGTCACGCCTTTTACGACAGTCTTCAGTACATTGCATACTAATTTGCTGTTTTCTATAAATACTTGTTTGCAGCTTTAAAAAAATAAGCTAACAGTTTTTTTGCGTAATCAAATCGAGGTGAAGTATAAACTTATATAATTATTATTGTGCGTGTTTGTACTAAAAAGAATTCAATTTTAAAGTACGATTGACTTGTTTTCCAGATAATTTTAAAAAGTTGTAGGTGTTTGTAATTTGATTTAAGTGCGGAAAGAAAATGGGCGTGAAAAACTATCCTTACGTGTTTAATGCTGCTGCATGTATATTTATGTCTGGCTGTTAAAACAGGTACGTTTGTATCGCTATATTAAAAATTAGCTTGGTCAAAGAGCCCATGGATTACGTCACAACATTAAAAGTTTGAATCTAAAACATGCGTTTTCTATATCATGGCCATCTCTGACCAAGATAAGTATTAAATCTTATATTTAAAAATTTTCTTGTATTTCTAAAACTTAATCGGCGTCTCCTCCATTTAGTTTTTGGATTACTTCCAGAAAAAAAATCGAAGCCAATGAACTGATAAGTGCTAATTTTTCTAGAGCGGATTTTCCGAAAACTTCATTATACAAGGAAAACCTACATATTGTACCACTGCACAAAAATTTAATTTATTTTATGTAGAGAAAGCACAATATGTGATTTTCTTAAATTCGCGAAATATTGGAAACGTTCTAAATATAAACTCTAAAAATATCCAGATGAGTGTTGGGTTTGTAATATTTTAACTAATTGTTTGTTCTTGTTTAAAATAGATAATCGGTTCCAATTCCAGGCGCAAAAATTACGAAAGAGCTCAAATTTAATTTGATGCGATTTTATATGCTTCTACTTTAGAACTCGCACCTGCTCTCGGTGTGTATACTAAGTCCTTCTGCGAATATATTTTGTTATTTCATTGCTATTGCTAGAGCAATTTTAGAGATGTTGTACCAGATAAAAATTTGGGTTAGTACACAACAGTAAAGGATACCTAAATATATATTTAAAATACGGCAGATATTAAAACCGCAAAATTATTATTCTCCCCTAAAATAACTTCTTCAAAATAATAGAAATACTTGGTAAATTAAACTGCGTTCCGAATTGTCAAAAGTTCATGCTATATTACAACACTATGTGTAGGTACTATAAATTTAAGAATTTGAAATTTGAAGCAGTTATTTAAAGTTGTTCATAGCTAACATAACCTCACATACTATATTATATCTATAGTCACAGTACAAGAAACCTTTGGCTTTTTAACAGAAATAATTTTAGGTCTTACGTATAAAAGTATTTATTCACAATCTGTTAGTGATATGCGCATTTAAACCCTTCAATACAGTCTCGAAACGACTCATTACTTCACTTTCCCGGCTAGCAAGCGTCACTTTCTTGTTGCATTAAACCATGATTTTTAAAGTTAATTAATAACAAACAACTCTGTACTTATTTAATATAAAAGCAAAATCTATTTGGAATTGTATATATTAATTGTTACATTAGACTTCTGAGTATTGTTAGCTGTTAAAGTAAGACCATGCTATTGCTGAAAATTATATTGTTGAGTTTCAGAAGTCGATAAAGTAGCCGACGTTCCTGGATTTTCTGCATGCGACAACATAAGCAATTTTTACTTGTCCATGTAATGAGTTCTCTACAGTGCTAGATTTCCAACTCCCTAATTTTTTCAACTGTAGAATATCTCCACCTGTATTTGCTAGTAATGTCGCTGACGTACATCTAAAACAATGGCCTGTAAATCCTATAACATTTTTTAGTATAAAAAAGGTTGCTATTGTTTTGAGAAATTTCCAATAGCATTATGCCCAAAAGGTTGCCGTGTTACTTTGCCAACCCTTATTTGCAAAAAAACCTTTCAGATTCAATGTTATTACGAAGATCATAGTATTGCTTTATTATTTTTATCCATTCCGGTTTTGTAATTACGAATGAACGGGATGAGTAAGTTTTCGTTACAGGAATCACTATTATAATTAGATTTTCCAAAATATCTAGATCACTTATTTTCATTTTTAGAAGTTCTTCGCACCTGCAGGCTCCAAAAATGCAAATAATCAAAGCAACCTAAAAGAAATATGAATTAAACATATGATTAATATGCACTGAAGAAATTAAAATGTATTCCTTTTGCGGAAGATAGTCTATCGGAGCATCATCTAGAAATTTATAGATGTCTGCTTCTGATAATAAGTTTGACTTTTTACCTTTGTAACCCACATTCTGCCTTTTTAAGTATGCTCGAAACTTAACATAATTTACTGATATCAACATTACACCTAATATTTAATACTGCTCGCAACATCGAGTATCTTGACCATAACGTACGTGGAGACTTTATTTTGTTCAGCTAATTCAGAAAACTACGCAAGGAGTACCGTTTCAGAAGTATGCTGCACACCTTTAGTTACGCACCATTTACTATATATTTCGTAAATGCTTTCGTATCTCGTCCTGCCTTTTTCTGGAATCATGCATGCCTTCGGTAGCCTTTTCTGCTACTAAGTATATATTTTTCATTAAAATTATATAATGGGGGCGGCGTGTAAAACAAAAATTAAAGAGGTGTCACCGGCACTAGCTAGCGGAAGGTCGTGGATCATGTAGAGGGTTAAAATTTTGCAGAAAGGGCTAAATTAATATATATTATACCACAAAAAATTTTGGCACTTACCTTTCATAAGTGGCATTGTGGCTTAATGACAATTACCAAGGGCGCCAGACAAGTCGAGAATGTCCAAATGTTCGTGCAAAACCTTGAGAGACTTGTCATCCCAAGGAGGACAATTATTTCTTTTAATCAACTCTTACCTTTTTGACTACTTATGGTTCATGATCAAAAATAAAAAAAAAATTGACTTAATCAACGGTAAACAAAACCTGTTTAATTAACAGAGCAATAAACGTGAACCTCCTACATTCGGAAATTCATTGATTTTAATTTAGAAATTTAGGTTAAATGGTTGATATGGAATTATGATAATTTTACGTACATAAGTAATTCCCAAACATTTTATATGGAAGAAAACCTTCTTACGCTCCCTTCCTGTCAGCGTACTTAAATTGCATCGTTCTTTGGATCGCCGTTTGTATAAATTGACTACTTCAGAATAGTTTCAGATTTGTATGCAATTTAACTTGTGTGTATTAATTTAAAGGTAGATTAATTGAAGACCGATTTTCATTAATAAATAATTTGCAAGGAATGAATTTTAAATTGGATTATTCGTGAATTACTTTCCAACTTATTGAAAGTTATAAACAGCTTGTAATTAATTATTAGATATGATTGCTGCATTTACTTTTTGGATGTTCAAATAAATACTTAAATAAATTCGAATAAATACTTAAATTGCATCGTTCTTTGGCTCGCCGTTCGTATAAATTTTGTTCCTTATGTTATTATTCAAGTCTATATAATAGACGATCAGAGGTTATGGGTAACAACTATTTTATATAAACAGATTTGCAGTGAAGTGAAAGTCGGTACCTTATTGCAATAAACCGTCGAGTTATACATTATCACTAAGCATTAATTTGTATGAGTTTTGTCATTGCTGTTGTGCGGCTCTTCGAGATGTTGATCTGCGTTGGATGGATGGGCCACTTCGAGGATTCAAACACCTGGTTTGATAATCTTGGTATGAAGATTACGTGCTAATATAATAGCAAACGAGTACGACACTCTCTTTTCTGAATTTTTGTGGCGAACAACACTCTCTTTTCTGAATTTTTGTGGCGAACAACACTCGATGGTTCAATGTCTGGCTGCGTGTAATTCGCACTTGTCACCTCCTGTGATATACTTTCACTTTGGATCGTCCTGGCACACATTTTGTGTGCTTTTCTGCGGTGGGCATAAAGTCTACGATCATACATGGGATGGTACTACCACTGATAGCTCTCTGGCGTGCTTCCGTATCTGTCTAGGGACCGTTGCGGCTGGAAGCGGGTTGCTCCAGCACCGTTGGGTTCCGTTCTTCCTCTGGGAGCACTGAGTGAGTTCTGCTACTGAATCTGCGCTGCAGGTATGTGTTTTATTTTGGGCTTGACAAAACGATGATCCACCTAAGCGGAGACTGAACTGTACTGTGCTAGGTGTACGTGTGTCTATATGTATATAGGTATATAATTGTGACTAAAAAAAAAAAAGCAAAACAAATTAGTCTTGAGTAATTTTTAAATATTTGAACAGAAAAAAATCAATACTACTGGATTACTCATATCAATTGTGCTCTAATGCTGTTTGATTTATGGTTAATTAGGGTGTGAGGAAACGTTTCTGCTACTCCCCAATATTACTTTCCTTTATAATAAAAGTTTATGTAATGCCTTATCGTTATTATATTATATAGATTATACAAACAGTTATTTACTTTTTACAAAGTACAGAATAATTTATGCTTGGTCAGCATACAATCCTTATTGTTTTATTGCAGGTTTACCTGACTAATTTTATTACAGGAATGGTCACTAATTCCCTACGGCCGCGTACATGATATGTGCGTCTGCTTTCTACAACCCCCCCTAATCTCCGATTGAGCCCGGTCATTCCGTTGATTGTCTTTGTGTTACGCACGGCCTCGATTAACGTAACAACCTATGCTATAAATTTTATACCAAATTACTCCTACGGTTTATGGCCAAAACGTCCTAACAAATAAATTAACTAAAAATTGGTCATGCTAACTTACTATAAAAACTTACTTACTAAAAATCGTCAATTGTTTGATGGCTCGTCTTCCAACGCAGAACAGCTCTTAAATTGGGGAAGAGAATCTCGCTTGTTGCTCTAGATCTCCGCAACTATTAAATAATTCAATGTCACACGAACACGGCAAGATCTTGTTGAGCTTAACTTAACTTGTACATCACACGCATACAAGCTTTTTATTATAACTTTATATCACTGATAAATCCGCGAACACACGGGCATCAACCCTCGCGAACTGGAAGAGTTAATTACTCCTTTCCAATTTCATTATCGTGATACTAAGTGCAATATCATATCTATGATGCCGGAAAACGCTACCCGTGAACTTCTCTGACTACTTTTCTTTCTACCTTTTGACAGCGGACAACCCCATTGGAATCTTTCTCTTTTGACTAAAACCTTAAGTTATATATTAATTCCTACTCTAACCATTATTTACGTCATATTTCTGTTATCCAATGACTATTAACAGAACCTTCCAAAAACAAGATTTCAGAAACCAAATCCAACCCCTTTCAAGATGAGGGTCACGGAAGCAATTATTTTTCTAAGGGTTTAAATATGTTGTATCTTTTTAGAATTTTAATTACTGGATTGTGGACCATACCTATTGACGACAGTTGTCTACCATTAACAAAAGACCGGTTAACCCACTTGAGCCGAAATGTATTTTTAATACAATAGTCGTTTCCAGAATACTTAAAATTACTTGCAATCTTTGAACAAATCAAATTGGAAAATAGTTTGGGTATTTATAATGTTTCGTTTTCTATAACCCTTGTAAATCAACAAAATTATTAAGAAAATTAAGTTTTACAACTGAAAATTGCTTTTCTTTGTTTACGTTAAAAGGTACTATTCCATTTAAATTTATTAGATTTGTCAATCTATAACCGACCTAAGTTTTAAATGGGTTATTGTATTTGATTTGCAAGGTTGGAGCTTTAAATTATGATGACAGCCGCTGGCATTTATAATATTTAAGCCTAAAGCTATTTCTAAACCTGGCTAACTAAAATATAAAAGTAATTTATTATGGAATTCTTCTTATAAGTTATGCAAGTTATTGAAATTTAATTAATTAATTAATCTGTTTATTAGTTAACATTTTAAAATAATGTTACATTATGTCAAAATCAACAAACCTAATGTACCCTAGCAACGGTCTCACAGATGTCTTTGTTGAAATAATTTATCAAATTATATAAAAATTAAAATGATTTGACACATATTTATATTTACTGACCGTTTGTTTATAAAAGCCTTAGAACGTATCCTGTCCTCCTATCTCTCCTATTTTTTTTTGTTTTCCACAGATATCTTTATTCCTCTACTATTTCTATAGCCTATTTGTTATTAACTGTGTCTGTCCAAGATACCATCCTCATACATCTGATGCACAATGTTCCAGGAGGCTGCCTGCTACCGCTATTTCATAGACGTACTGTGTTGTGTTCCACACATATCTTTTGAACAATTTTCTTCTTATTACTACGTTCGTTGTCTTTGAATATAGCTACTATTCTTTCTTGTTTGATGCAGTTCAGTCACCTTCTATTGTTTTACAGTTATATACCCTATTTCCCCGATATCATGTGTATGTGAAGGAAGATAAGCAACCTTTGGCTACCAAGTTTACCCAGCACTTGAAACTTTATCGAATTAATAGTTTTTCCAATACATCTTTTCGCACAATCAACATCAGTTGAAAATATTTCACAACAACACCTGTAGTTGTCTATAATAATTATAAGATTTAAGTGCACTTATTTTTTCGTCATTAGGTTTTACGTCTTGAAATTGGTTGGACGTGTACCTCAACTTCTGAGCTAGCCTATACAGTTCCCTGAAATTTTCACAATAGCCTATATACATTTACATGTGATTTTCCAATGCTCCACCCGAAGGTACTACATTGGCCAGGAAGCGAGGTTTTTTTTACCTGGAAAATTTGGAATTTTGCCGAACCCTTGCTGTTACAAGCAAGGTGGGGATCTTTAACGTGCGTGACAACACTCACACACGGGACCTCCATTTTACCTCTCATCCGAACGAAGGTGTATTTTTGTGAAAAATGCTCGCCTAACATTTTTCAAGCGGACCGTGTCGGGATTTGAACCCGGAACCTTGGACGTAGTAGTCACACACATACCACTACGCCACGGAGCCGCATAAATAGCCTATATACAGCTCGATTCCCCTTCTATTGTTTTTTTAATTATATGCCCTATTTCACGGATATTCAGAGGTATGTGAAGAAGGTTAAGCAGCATGTGGCTGCCAAGGATTCCCCAACACTTAGACATTTGCCGTATTACTAGTTTTCCAGTAAATCCTTTCGCAGAATTAACATTAGTTGAGAATATTGCAAGACCAATGCCTGTAGTTGTTTACAATAATCATCATGTTTACGTACAGTTATTTTTTCGTCATTAATTTTTCCATCTTGGGACTGGTCGGATGCATACCTCCATTGATTTCTACACATTCTACATCTTTCACTAACTGTGTACAACAGTCTAACCTAGATCTACCTCTACTTCTCTTTTTTTCTATCTCTCCTAATATATTCCGCACTATTACTTCATGTTTTAGTATGTAGCCTATCATCCTATCTCTCCTATTTTTTATTGTTTTCCACATATTTCTTTCTTCCCCTACCATTTCTAGAACCTCTTTGTTCTTAACTTTGTGTGTCCATGATACCTTCATCATACGTCTGTTGCACCACATTTCAAAGGTTTCTACCTTTTTCTTGTCTGCTTCTCATACTGTCCAGGCCTCACAGTCATACAGTGCTGTGCTCCACACACATGTTTTAAGCAATCTTTTCCTTGTTTCTATGTTTGTTGTCTTTGAACACAGTAGTTGCTTTTTCTTGTTAAATGTAGCACGACCTTATTCTAATCTTCGTTTTATATCTTTTGTGCTTTTCCCATCTTGCGTTATTTGGCTTCCTAGATAGCAGAAATCCTTAATCTCTTGTAAATTCTTGTTACTATTTGTATTCTTGTTTTTGATTTATTTCCCCCTTTTTTGCATACTAGAACTTTAGTTTTATTTTTGTTAATTTTCATACCATATCTCTCCGTTAGAACTGTTTCCATTTCATTAAGAGCAGCTTCTAGCTCTTCTTTGCTAGATGCTAACACCGCTATATCATCTGCAAACCTAAGCATATCAATATTTGTCCCTGTATTCAATGAACAAGTTAAAAATTAACGGGGATAAGGCGCATCCCTGTCTCACCCCGTTCCTAATATTTAAATCTTTACTTTCCAGCTCTAATTATATTACTGCCGTTTGCTCTTTGTATAAGCTATGTAGTATCCGTCTATTCCTATAACTCATTCCAATCTTTTTGATTAATTCGAAGAATTTTGTCCATTTTACATTGTCGAATGCTTTTTTCAGATCTACAAACCCTATATACACGCTTTTCCCCTTTTCTATTGTTTTCCCCATTATCACCATCAGAGTTAAAATCCTTTTTTTTGCCTAAACCCAAATTGATCTTCTACTAGTATTTCTACAGCTCGTTTTTCTATTCGTCTTTGTACAATTCTAGTTGATATCTTTGAAACATGTGCTGTCAAACTTATTGTTAGAAAATTTTTACATTTATCCGCGCCTCTTTTTTTTCGTATAGTTACTATGATGTTACGTTTGAAATCTTTGGATATCTCGCCTGTTTCATACATATAGCTTACAAGCTAGAAGAGGCGTTCTGTTACTGCTTGTCCAGCGGCTTTTAGAGTTTTTGCTTACACCTTATCTGTACCAGGCGCCTCAGACTCTTTAATGCTAATTCAAACTCATCTCTAAGTATAGGATATTCCAAATCATCATTTTTAATGTCTGATTCCTGTTCTAATGCTGTTACTTTCTCTCCTGCATATAAATTACCTATATATTTTTGCCATCTAATCACTTTTTCTACATGTTGTATAATAACGTTTCCTCCCGCGTCCCTTATATTTTTGCTATATGGTTTTTTATCCCTAAAATTCATTCTAATTAATTTGTATGCTTCGCCTGTCTTTCCTATTTCCATCTTAGTTTGTAACTCTTTGCACTTTTCATCAATCCATTGTTCTTTAGCTTTCCAGCATTTGTAAATAATTTTCCATTTTATGACTTTGTATCTCTGTTTCCAATTTCGTTTGATCTATTTTTCTATTTTCGTCTTTCTTCTATTAAATTCAGGATATTCTTTGTTATTCATGGTTTCTTATTTTCTTTTTGTGTATACCCCAGAATATCTCTGGCCGCCATGTCTAAGCTGGATTTAATGTTATTCCATTCTGTTTCTACTTCTTTAGAAATCAGAAATTTTCCCGATATCTTTCAGCAATTTCTTTAACTTTTTTTCAAATCTTTCGTGGATATTTTTATCTTTTAGCTTCTCAAAATTAAAGTGCCTGTTTCCACTTCTTTTCTCAAATTTTTAAATTTAAGAAGGGCCTATATAATTACGATATTATGGTCAGTGTTTATATCTGCTTCTGAGTAGCTTCTACAGTTTTTTATTTGATTCCTAAACCGTTTTCTAACAATAATGTAATCTATTTGATATCTTCATATATCTCCTGGCATCTTTCACGTGTATCGTCTTCTGGTATGATGTTAAAATAATGTATTTGTGATGGTTAAATTGTTCTTGTCCCAAAATTCTACCAAACTATTTCCCCTGTCATTTCTCGTGCCTAAACCAAATAAACCTACTACCGCTCCTTTCCTACTCTCACTTACCACTGCATTGAAATTCCCCGTAATTATTAAATTTTCATGTCCTTTTACGTATCTTAGTATGTTTTCAATATCTTTGTATATCACCTCTACCTCTTCCTCACTGTAGTTAGAGGCGGGCATGTATACTTGTATTATTACTGTATTTGCCTGTTTAGATTCTAATCTAACCATAAGTACTCTATCAAGTAGTTTTCTACACATCTTTTTTCGCATAACTATTCCCACATACAAATTTTTTTCCTCTGATGCTGTATGAATTACTCTGAAGCTCCACTCCAAAATCCCCTGCCTCTGGCCAGCGGATTTTGCTAATCCATACTATGTCTAGTGCTTACCTATCCATTTTGATTTTCATGTTCTCTAGCTTACCTACTTGCTTCATACTTCTGACATTTTACGCTCCGACTCGCAGAATGTTCACGGATCTTTTTTATATTTTTGGAAGTCCCCTCCCTAAGATCCGAATGAGGGACTATTTTACCTCCGGAATTTTTTACCCTAGAGGATGCCATCATGTTTACTAACAGTTTCCGTACGCAGTGTACTTGTGAGGTAATGTGGTGGTTTCCCGTTGCTTTCCACATCGCAGTAGTGTGTCTTAGAATGTCATACCGACATCTATGGTCTCTACCACTCTAAGTGCCGAAAAAGCTGATGCCCTCTTTCGGGGACCTGTCTTAGTCTGGTTCCTCTCTAAAGACCCCACTAATTTGGTTAAACCTATAATTCGGTTCTTTAGCTCATTGAAACACGCAAGCCATCCTACTCGTTCTAGTATTTTAGAACTTCGTCGAGGTGCAGGTCCGTTCAGAATGGAAATAAGCAACCAATACTAATATAATACAACTAACTGATATCTAAATACAACATATTATGAACAAAATCTATCAATATTTGAAAAGCCTTTTCTCGATTTACCTGCAACGAACTTTTCAAAATTTATATCGCTTAACCAGAGACGTAAGTACGATTTTTGCCCCCCTCCCATAAATTTTTTAATGTGAACCTTCTCTAAGATTTACCATTGAACTATATTTTCACGCATTTTTTAATTATAATACCTGTAGAAAAGGAAACAGCATATAATTAAATACATTTAAAACTTATAAATTAATTGCCGCCAATTAGTACATATTTATACGCCTCAGAAAATTATTTACACATCAAAATTTGATACAGCAAAAAAACATGAAATAGCAGACACTCAATATCGAATTTAAAAATTCTCATTTTTTGCTTGTTTTGCTGCAAATTCATTTATTGTATCAACTATATTTATATTTTTGGCAGTGTCATGTTCTATTGTCCAGAGAGATAAATCTTCTAATCTGAATTGTGAAGTGCAAGATAATTTTTAATAATTTTTAACTTTGAAAAAGATCTCCCCGCACTAGCAGTGCTAACGAGTAAAGTTAGGTACAGCATTAAGACTGTGATTGCGTTTGGACGGGAAACTTGAAAACTATTTAATATTCTAGAAAGTGTAAATTACCCTTAACATTTTTTAAATCATCACAAATGAATTATTTCCGAGTGTAGCAAGCTCTAAACCTATAGCATCGTTTAAACTTTGCGGTAAAATTTTTGCAAATGTTTCGCCTTAACTAAAATATCGCCTGAAGTTAAATTGGGATTGCAGTAAATTAAATTTTTCGTTTACACGGAAAACGATTCAACAGCTGTGAAATTGTAATATCTATCACGTGAATTCTTCATCATTAACACTCTCAAAATTTTCCCTTTTTTTACAAAATATCCACATATACCAGATTTATGGTTTTCTGAAAGTCAGCAAAATTATCTTTTACTTATTCAGGGACCTTCGAACGTTCCAAGATACCTATTCCATGGTCACAAATTTTTAAGTGACCCTTTTGTTGACTCTTACAAATACACAATGTAACAAATATTAAATCAAAAACAGTTTTCAATAACAAAGTGTATTAAGATTGCTAACCTGGAATGGATTCTGTAGTTCCATCCTAGTCCATAATTTGCATCCCCTTTCTGTGTCCGCTTTCCTTATTAATGTGCCTGCCCCATAAATTGTTTCCAATTAAAATAATACCAAGTCAGAATATGTCCAAATTAGAATACTTTCATTTTTAAACTATCTCCAAAGTTTGAGAATGTTCAAAGTTTGGAGTCCCAAATTAAAGTCGTCTTAAATATCCCAATTTAGAGCCATCTCAATCAAAATATGTCACCAATTTAAAGTCGAAATTAAAGGTCGATGTTAAAAGCCAAAATTAAAGTCCAGATTGAAATTAAAAGTCAATATTAAAATCCAGATTAAAATTAAAAGCCCTGTTTCGTTAATATTAGAAAAGGATTTAATTAAGTCGTTGGTTTATTACGTCTATTTATAGATCGGCTTATTTTCGTTGCATAAATTCTCGCACTTTTTAATTCTTATTTACTTTGATTTTTAATTCACTGGTTACGTAAATTCTGAACACTTTTGAACATAGTCGTAGCTCAGTTTGAATATAGACTAACTTGTCGCTTCGTCATTATCGTATATATAAGCCCTACCTCCTATTGATTTCATTAGCGTGCTTACGTTCTGGGACAATACTTCTATCTTTATCTTGCATACTTCGGGATTTTTACCAATTATTTAGTTCACATCTTTCAATGCATGCCTTGACGGTCACGTACGCCTCCCGCATATCGTGGTATTATTTGAGAAATTTTAACTTTTGCCTTTTATTAACTCACGTATTCGAATGTTTGTTACATTTTATCATCTAAATTGAATCGCCTGGTGCTTGTTTATTTCTATAGAATATTGGATTTTTGAACAAATGTGATTTCTTCCAGTCACGTAACGATTTTCTAATAATGAATTATTTAGAATGCGTGTACGATGATATTTTTGACGCAATTGTTACATCTTTGCAATGCCAATTTATCTAGGTTTCCCGGTGATTTAATTTTGATCCAATTTGTTGCGTTTTAAAATCTTATCTTTACTTGTAAATTACTCTTAGACCTCTTTATGTTCTCATACACTTAATCCCATGTATTTTATATACAGTATGTTCTCAATTAACAATATATATATATATATATATATATATATATATATATATATCCATCCAAAACGTTAATCGATATAGCTGGACAGTTAAAAATTAGAATATTCCGCAAGCAATGTGAGCCAATTGAACTTGAATTTTTATTTTAATGCTTTTGTTCCCATGTATGTGGTTCGAAAAGTTTATAATAACCCCAAAACGATTTTTTTAATATGTCTTTTCTAAATTAATGATATTTTCTAAGTATTTAACGTAAAAAACAAAAAACGGTTTGAGGATTTAAACTATACATATAGTCGTCTATCGTATAGTGTATGGTATAAATAAAACGCATATTCTAGATATGTTTCCTCGTTTATTGAAAATTCTTATGCAACCTTAATCATACCTAACGAACACAAATGAGTCCAAAGAAATGACGCTCACTAACCTACTCTATAACCTCTCCAAATTAAACTCACAATCCCTACACAAGTAAAACCAACGAACCGTTGCTTTGGCATGTAGTATGTGAATGTCAGAAACAATTGCCGTTTGTATTATAAAAAGGATCCCCTTGTAAACATGGGTAATTACAGTCCCTCGCAATTTCACAAGTAATCAAAACGGAAACAAAACACTTATAATCATCGAGGCATACGGTGCAACTTTAATTTGAAATTTTCAATACGGATTTACGCATATAAACCTATTAGGGAAATAATAATTCAATTCTCTTTTATTTAGATGCGTATAGGGAGAGATTCTGAAGAGTTCATTAAATGCAAGAGGGAGTCTAGCGTAAAGAACGAAAAAGAGTGCTTGTTCATTCGAGAATTTGAAGGGTGCATAGTTTTATTTCAATTTATATTGAATTTTTATTTTCAAATGGGAATTTAATATGCGTTATAGCAAAGATTATTTCTATTATTTACGCAAGCTGTTTATTTTGTGAATATCATATTATACTTTGATACTGATTGAATTATTATTTGTAAAACGAAAATTTTGAGATTGAAATCGATGTCGAGATGAGCAATTAAAACAGTTAATCTGTCGCGACATACAAATTAAGATAAAGTGTTACGTTCAAAACCCTGCAAACAATTTTTCTTGCATTTATTTTTAAAATGCCCTAAAATTCTTCAACAAGATCAATTTCCCGCCATTTGCATTAGTATTATTTAATAAAATTTCTCAAGTAATAACGCCGTATTAAAGTTTGCTTTAAACAGCTGCTTAGGAAACATTACGATACAAAGTAGTTGTAATAAATTCTAGCACCTGCAGTGATTACATTTTAATTAAAAGCTGCAGCTTTCTTCTAAAAGATAAAACCACACACCACCTGCCTACATCTGCTTACAATGGACTTGTTATCTGGTATTCTGCAGCCGTTAAGATGTTACAAAGTAACAAAATTATTCTCCTTTGTTTAAAACCATTTGATAATTGCGTTATCTGCTTGTTGGCAAGCTGCTACAGTTTGTATTTCGGCAGCTGTTGTCTGGAAATTCTGCACACATAGTTCTTCGGCGATATCTTTGAAAATCAAATACCCTACCCCTATACATGATTCTGGCCTTATAAAATAGAGACCGTGTTTTGAAAGAGACCATTAATCATTAAAGATTAACGATAAAGAGATTAAAGATAAAGCATTACCAAAAAGATACATGATGTAAAGTCGCGCTATTAGAAATGCTTTCTGTGCTTGTATAAGTGAAGTTGGTGGTTCCAGCATGCAGTTAGCCAATAGAAAAATGCAGCCGCATTTTTCCAGTCTTAAGATGAAACCACCATGAAGCTGATTGTTCAAGATACAGTTTCTCTTTTCGTAATTCTTTTATGCTGCTGTGAAGAATAAACTTTTCATTTGCTGCTATTGCTTATATTATCCGATAAATTGGCACCACCCCGTTATAAAACTTACATGCACAATTCACGAACAACTAGGTTATTATTCTATAAATTAAAAATTAATTAATTAATGTTTATGTTGGAGTCCGTTTTACTGTTTCTTTTGTCTTTCGGAACTTATGCCTCAATTTAATAGTATTTAATATATGATTAATTTAAGTTAGGGTGTCTAATTTTAATATTATATTATTTCTGAGGAGGTGCACTTCACAACGCAGCATGTACATATAATTTAGGTATATTTCTTTCTCTAGATTTACTGTATAGTTTGTTTTATTTTCTTTTATATGTATTTAAGGTGAACCATTAAGTAGGTATTTAGATTATAAGATGTTATATTTGCTTACCAATTTTTATATGTTATGACGCTTTTACAATCACGATTATGCAACATTTATTTTATTGTTTTGTAAATAGTCTTTCAAGATTCGATGTTATCAATATAGTTTCATCGAGGTTCCCAATGTGTTTTTCTATTTCACCCACGCTTTTCTACCACGTTTTTGAGTTAGCCCAATTCTACCATTCTATCCCCCGTTCTGTTGCGGTATTCGGCGTAAACATTTCTTTACTTACTTTTACTGTTTTCTTTTGTGTTTGCGCGGAATACCGTAACAAAATAATATCATCCAATAAATAACGCAGTTTTGTCAACTTTTCTCACTCGAGGGTTATAAAATCTCATTGTGGCACGAGTGAACATTACGGGATACATAAATAATGTTTTTTCAAATATCAAACAGATAGATTCCGTAGAAGGAGACCGCATTAATTAACCTACTAAAACTCTATATTTATCATTCCTAGACTTTTTCTATGGGGGTCACGCTAAAAACACCACAAAAGACCAGTAATTTGAAAGATTTAGAGAAGCGAATAATTGTATAAATGCGTGTGGTATCTGCAAATGAGTGCAATACATTTTAAACACAGACTAGAATATTATTTTACAGCCAATGAGGTTTAACTCGAATTTTTTGTTAGAGATTATTTTTGAGTTTAGAGTTTTGTTTCAGTTCGATTTCTACTTTTTAAATTATATATTATCATCATCAGGTCTTCAGTTCTGGAACTGGTTAGTCGCGTAACCTCATTGTTTCCTATTCTGAGCTAACCTACACATTTCCCTGAAATTTCCACAGTCTGCATCTTTTATGCGTGCAATAGTCTGATCTAGGTCTACCTCTAACTTTTTTTTCCTATCTCTGCTTGTAATATATCCCGTACTATTCCCAACAAATGCCTTGGAATGTATCCTACCCTTCTGTTTCTTCTCTTTTTTTGTTTTCTATTTCTATAACCTATTTGTTATTGACTTTGTCTGTTCATACATCTGAAGCACAACATTCCAGAAAGTTTCTATCTCTTTCTGTCTGCTTTTCCTATACTGCTGTTATTTCATAGACATACTGTGCTGTGCTTCATACATATGCTTTCAACAATTTTTTTCTTGTTTCTATGTTTGTTGTCTTTAAACATAACCGCTGTTCTTTCTTGTTAGTTGCAGTTCGGTCCCATTCTATTGTTTTACAATTATATACCCTATTTCCCCGATACTATATTCAGTGGTATGTGAAGCAATTGCTTATAATAATCATCGTGTTTAAGTACAGTTTAATTTTTCGTCATAAGTTTTTCCATCTTGGGGCTGGTTGGACGCGCACCTTCATTGATTTCTATTCTGAGCTAGCCTACACAGTTTCCTGAAATTCCCAAAGCCTCTTTCGCTGGGTGCAATTGTCTATTCTATGACTACCTCTGCTTCTCTTTATTCCTATATATGCTTCTAATATATTCCGCACTATTTCCTCATGCCTCAGTATGTGGCCTATCATCCTATCTCTCCTATTTTTCCTGTTTTCCACATTTTTTCTTCTCCCCCTACCTTTTGTAGTATCTCTTTGTTCTTAACTTTGTCTGTTCATGATATCTTCTCCTACTGTTCATACTCGTTATATCATCTGGAAATCTAAGCATATCAATCTTTTGTTCCTGCATAATGATTCGAAATTCCTTCCTGCATATGACAGTATTAATTGCCTCTTGGATTTACAAGTTAAAAATTAATGGAAATAGGGCACATCTCTGTCTCACCTCTTTCCTAATATTTACTTCTCTACGTTCCAGCTCAAATTCGATTACCGCTGCTTGCTCTTTGTATAAGCTATGTAGTGTCAGTCTATCTGTAAAACTCATTTCAATCTTTTTGAGTATTTCGATCATTTTTTTCTATTTTACATTGTCGAATACTTTTTCCAGATCTGCAAACCCTATATACACGCTTTAACCTTTTTCTATTGTTTTCTCCATTATCACCCTCGAAGCTAAAATAGCCGCACGTATTCCCATGTTTTGCCTAAATCCAAATTGACCTTGTCCTAGTATTTCTTCAGATCGTTTTTCCATTCATCTTTGTACAATTCTAGTTAATATTTTTAACCCGTATGCTTTTAGAGTTTCTGCTTGCACCTTATCTGTACCCGGCGTCTTACCATCTTTCAAACCATTTAATACTAATTCAAACAGGTCGTGTATTACAAGAATACATATTCAATAGCGGATTCTAAGTATACTGTTCCTGAGTTATTATTTTATTAGTCCTAGAACATAAAATAGAGTGAATCTAATAATGAAACATAAAATTAAAACTTTCTACAGGTATTAACTGCAAGCGTCCGCAAGACGATTTTGTTTTATCATTGAAGAGGTCCATGTGAGCAACTCAAGCACTTTCGGTGGAATTACAGGTATTTGAAATTAATCCTTGTATAAGCACCATTTAAAGACATTTGTTAGTAATTTGAATCTCAAACGTTTATCTAAATTATACATTTGCGGTTATATTTATCAATCTTTGAAAATAATAACGCCACATCTGCACTACGAGAGGTTAAGTTATCTTAACTAGACAACGCTTTATGTGGAAGTGCTTAATGTACCTGTAAGACTACCTAAACCCACGTTTTCTTACAGAGTAGAAATATCTAGATATAATAATCCCTGACTAAGTTTCAAAAGCCGTGGTATATATAAACAAAATTTTTCCTTTATTTAATTTACAGAAATACAAAACGTTAGTAGAGTATTTTGCATCGTGGTTAAATATATGCATGTAAGTCAGGTTGCGGTACTATCGGAAAAATTTCCGCTATTTCTAAATATTTGAAAGGCCGACACAACCTTCATCTACACAATCATCTATTCTTTAACTCTTTGATTTTAATTATATTCTTCATTCACAATAATATATATATATATATATATATATATATATATATATTTATATATATATATATATATTGTTATGATATATTGTTTAATTTGGGCTTCACGTTGGGCGCCATTATTATTGCTGTGAAATGCCTTTTGATTGGTGTCATTAAAAATTTTAGTGAAAGTTCCTACGAATGTTTCTTCCTTAATTTTGCTGTGAACCCCTTTAAATTTTCTATAATTTGTTTTGTTTCGGCTAGCTTAAAAACAACATGCCTTACTTCACGACAAGAAAGATTGTTCAACCCCCCTTTTCTCTACTACCTAACTGTTAAACTAATTTAAATGAAGCAATCCAAAGATTACACAATATAATGATCGATAATATGTACAGTTTTATGTAAATTCAAAATTTAATTCTTGAATAGAACATTAACATTCACCAAATTTATAATTTCCTGAAAGCCAGCAAAAATATCTTTATAATTACTCTTAAGTACCTTTCGAACGTTCAAAGATGCTTTCCCTCTTTTTCAAATTCTCAAATGACTTTTTTGTTGACTCTTACAGATATTATAATATATAGCAAATATTAAAATTGAAACAGTCTTTAACACATGAAAAATTTAAGATCTCTAACCTGCGTTTTCTTTGCTTGTCACTGGAATTGCCTCAGAGCATCCTTTGATTGTTAAAGTTCGACTTGCTTCACTTGTTGGCCAGAATGATGGATTAATGGTTGCTTGTATTTTTCCTCTTCGATTTCTGGAGTAACTTTTAGATCTTTGAGTATCTTCACGTTTATTTTATATTTCCATGTAAGTATTTAAAATAATTTATTTAGACGTATTTTCAGACGTATTGTTTAAATATGCATTTAGAGTATTTATCTAGACTTACATTTAAATCTTTATTTGGATCCGTTTACTCGGATTTTTATTCGGACCTTTAATCGGAGCCCTAAACCGTTAAATATTAGAATATTATTTAACTAATAGTTTACCTTACGTCTAAGCGTAGACCGGCTATTTTTTGTCGCACAAATTTGGCACTTTTAATAAATTATTGACTTTTTACAAATTGTCACTGGTACGTAAATTTTTACTTTATATTGACGTAGTTCGTGCGTTGTTGAAGATGGACGGTCTATTTTCGAGTTTCCTATCGTATTTATAAGCTCCACATATACATGTTTCAATTGGTGCGCATTGCGTGTTTATTGATAAACGTTTGTAATTTCCGCCTATCTCTGTAGAACCTTGGTATTTCTCAAATTCTCTGGTTTTAATTGTTGTCCTTTCACTCAATCTTGCACGTAGACATTCAATATATCATAGTATCTTCTTTGAATTTATAAATGTTCTTTTCATTCCGTCACGTATTTTATATTTGTGTCGCTCATAGTCCAAAGTTTATCGTTTAACGAACCGTTTGTTAATTATTTGTTATTAAAAATATGTTGGATATATGCAAATGTACTATTCCTACTCACGTATTTATTTTCTAATAATGACGTATTAGAATGCGTTTACTTATTCATGCGTTGACATGTTCCACGAAATTATTAAATAGCTAGTATACCAGGTCATTTATCTTTCTCGATAATGTGTTTATATTGGTGCAATTTGTTGCGTTTAGCATCTTATCTTTACTCGTTTCTTGAACTTAAAGCGTATTATAAGACGTATACATTATTATTTTAGCTAAATAGTGTTTGATTATTGCAAAATGAGCTTCTATCTTATGCATTAAATTAAATATACTGTATATACAGTATGTTTGCTATTGACCTGTTGTAAAATATTCGATTTACTCCTATAATTGGTGAATTTTTTTTTAACGTTAAAATTATTTACATTTATTCTACAACCCCTATGACTTAATCTACCCTTAAACTACCCTCTTATTATGGCATATATATATATATATATATATATATATATATATATGTATTACTCTATGTAAGTTTTAGTATTGTAATTACTATGTTAGGTAAGCAAATTAATTAATTAATTAATTATTTATAAACTATTTAAAAATTTTGCTAGGATACTATTGAGAAAGGCAAAACATATGATTTATAGACCTTAATTTTGAGCCTCGTTTCCCGTGGATATCTGAAATAAGTCAAAACTTCACAGATTTGATTGACAAAAATCCCAAACGTAATTGAAGCTTAGGTTGATATATGGCTCTGTGCATGATTTTGATTTGTGTAATTTTTCAATTGTAGCCACCCGTCTCGGTGATGTAATTGGAAAACGCGTGAGCCGCGAAAGCCTAAGATACAGATTCGAAATCTGTCCGGAACCTAATATTTTTCATCTTTTAGTTACTAGCTCGATTTGAGATGATCATTTGGGCTTTGTATAAAAGTCTAAGTTGTTATATATAAATAATTTTAAAAAAAACTTGTTCGACTTTTTCAGTGAAAATAAACACTCACCTGCTTGAATAAATTAGTATATTAATCCTTACTAAAACTTGTACAGTACAAATTCATATATACATATATATATATATATATATATATATATATATATATATATATATAGCCGTGGAACCTTCTACTAAAATCTTAAGCCTCACGAATTTTCTCAATATAAAATTTTCTCAAAAAAAATTAAAAAAAATTCCTTACTTTTATTTTAAGGCCGCCTTCGAATCTCTTCTGCTTCCCTGGCTAGCTCAGCAATCGGTCTCTTCTTGAATATCTAATTTTATATTCATAGATCTTTCACCTTCACACACCATCAAATAAAATTACCAAAATAATACGACATTCATACAACCTGTTATTTACACCTATTAACAGATAAAATATATTTACACATGTTTCCAAACAGTTAAATACAATAATTATCAGCTCAAAATTGTATGTTTCAAAGTCCTTGATTTTTATAGTGATTTTTAAACAAATTCAATTAAATATGAGTAGATGGGCCCCACATATAACCCTAAATTGACTTCACACTGGAGTATTGTGAGCTCATTATGACCCAGTTTTGTTTGTATTTGCTTTTTAAAACCTTGCATTAATTAAAATAAATTTACAGACTCGTTTACCCTTTACAACTCAATTTATATCCTGAATAACATTTTGATATGTTCTAAATACACCCTTTTTCAATATTCAAAACCTGTAAATTGTCTAGTACATGTATCTTTTACAATAAATTTCTACAACCATACATATGCCACCAAAAGTCAACCACACAACACAAAATTCTAGAAATGTTTATAAAACAATAGAAATTTCAAAGTAATTACCTGGAGAATTCTTCAGTCTTCATTCCCATCGGAGATGATTACCAGAAAACCCCTCGGCGTTGTTTCCACTTACTGTGCTGCTCGGTGGATCCGCAGGCCTCTACCATCTGATATCTCTGTAAGCTATTCACCTTGTTTCACAGTACCATTCCATACCTATATATCATGCATACAAACTTGATTATTACTTCTGCTTACCCCTATATATCATGCATCCGTTTCATAAATTTTATTGTAGTAGCCGGACCTTTTTATTTAATACGCACTACTCGTACTTCACGTTAATAATTAGAAGTCCGCTACTACTGTTTTATACTTTCAACTACTATATTAACTGTAACATTACTACACATACACAAAATATTAACAAAGAGCTTTATTATTATCATGGTCTGAATCAGTATTCAGCACTTGATCAAAGTGAAAGAGAAGAGAGAGCTAATAACTCAGCTTGGGTATTTATATTTTTCCAAACCCCCTAGTGGAACCTGTTTCGCGTGAAAAGCTTATTTTCGAAACGATTTCTAAAAATTTTGAGCGCAACCGTCACTAAATTCGGAAAATTTCTCTCTTCCTACTGCTGCTTCTATCGAATTCATTTACTACCTTCGCGTGAGCGTTCGTTTCTAAAAACTGTTGACTTTCCACCAATGACAAAGTTTTCTGTTGTTACCAAACTCCTAAGCGCTATTAATCTTTATTTTATGCATGTTCGCTGTCTCCTTCAAAACCCCACTTGAGTTACAGAAAATCGATATTGTTGACGTCTTACATCCACTCCACCTGTATGTCTTACGTGACTTTCAATCCAAACGCTGCTCTATATTTATCTTTATCTGTTGTATATTACCGATTGTTCATTTCACTCGCTCCTTAAGATGTTTGTTATCCTAGCTGTTTGTACAACTTGACGGTTGAAAACAATTTCCATGCAATCTTATATTAACGTACGTTCCAATTCTGTGAACGTAACCTATAACAAGCAGGTGTTTCTGTTAATTATTGATCGTTTGAAAATAACAATTCCACGATTTTCTGCTTCTTCGTATCTGATAAAACTAAAGTTGGCTTTTAAAACGAATATATTTGCCTTGGAAATTATTGATTTTCTTACGCAAGCACGCTTTCTTTTGCTTATATGTGTTTGATTACAATAAATTATGGTTAATTATGCGTATCCTTGAACTTCTATTTGCTTTGAAGCTTTCTTCCTTCATGTGATCTTAACATTCCAATTATTAAATATAAAAATACCTTAATTCTATATATATATATATATATATATATATATATATATATATATACTGCTGTGGTCTGGGTCTTTGTGCTTTTAACATCGGTTCTTTACTTCTATTTGTTCGAGCCTTACGAATTGGGCGCCATAAGAATGCTGTGGATCTTGAATTAAAGTTTAAGAATCGAGAGTGAGTCATTAAATACTTTTCAAAATAAAAAGTTCACAACAAAAAAAAATTCTTACCCTGATTTCTGCTTCAAAATATTTTCAGCAGCTTTCCTGGCTAGCTCAGCTGCGCCTCTTCTCGGATACCTAAATTTACAATCATTCTTCTTTCCCACTCACACATCATTCAATAAAAGCACAAAATAATACAACAATCATACAGTCTTTATTTACCGCTATTTACAAACAATTATTCACAGATATGTACAGTTTGGTACTCTAGTTACAATTCAATAAGTGATATTTTTGTAAAGTCCTTGTTTTAAAATTTTAATTGCAAACACATTTAATACAATAGGAGTAAATGGGCCCCAAATAATACCCTATATTTATTGCACACTGGAGTATGGTGAGCTCAAAATAACCCAGTTTATTAATGTATGCCTTTTACCTTGCATAAAATTACTACAAAATTAATAATGTACCCTTAACAATCCAATTTAAATTCGTAATGAAATTTAGTAAGTTTTATATACACCTTTTTTCAATATTTAAAATACTCTAATAATTGTCAAGTACACGTATCTTTTCCAATACTTTAAATAACCATAAATAACCATCAAAGTTCACTCACACATCACAAATAATTCCAACAGTTTATCAAATAACAACAAATTCAAATGAGTTGCTTGGAAAATGCCTCAAGTCTCCATCTCTTTCGATGATGCCCTATCCTCCAGAACCTTGGCTTTGTGATTATGCGTTTTGATCCTCCAGATAGATGATAACCTCAGTATACTCCGAGCTCATTGCTACCAATTACCAATCCATCTCAGCGCATTCAAATTCACGTATATTATATTTTTGTGTATGGCTTTTTTAGCTTGTTATGGTATTAGTTGGACTTCGGTTAATTTAATTCACTCGACACTACACACGTTAATAACCACAAGGCCTCAACTTACCACGTTATAAATGCTAATACTATTTTTACTAAATTATATAATTTTTCAATACTTACAAGACTCTACGAGAATCAAAAGAGAACGAGCTCGATTCTCCCCGAGTATTTATACTGTAAAAATGCCACCACTCGGCCACTCTTCACGCGAAATACTTAATTTAAAATAATGCTTTTGCAAATTTTAATCTAACTGACTTAAAGCTCCCAGAAATTTACCTCGTGAACTCGCTATATTATCCGAAAAATCGCATTCACCTGTCGCGTGTTCGTCTGTTTATAAACTATTCGTTTCAACCAGTGATACAGTACTGTGTCGTCATAAAACTCCGCTTGTAATATTTTTATCTCCGTCTTATGCATATTTGATGTCGCGTTCCAACCCCACTTGAGTTGTAGAAAATCGATATTGCCGACCGCGTCACAGGACTCCACGTGGATTGAGTACGTGTGTTTTGAAATCGAATGCTTTTCTACCCGTCTTTATCTGTGGCATATTATTGATCGTGCATCTCTTCCGCTCTTTAAGACACTTTGTTAGCTTGTTTATTCGAAGCAACTGACGGTTGGAAATATCTTCATTGAAGCCCGCGTTATTATGTTGATAAATTCGAAGAAGGTAACCTTTCAAACATGCAGGTGTTCTTAATTATCGATCGTTTAAAATAACAATTTTCGGAGTCTAAATTTCACGGTATTCGATACAACTGACGTCCTTGTTTGTTACAACGAACCCTTTTGCCTTGGGATTATTGATTTTCTATACCATGGTGCGTTTTCTGATGTTATTACACGTTGAATTAAAATAAATTAAATTAATTATGCGTTTCTATTTGTTTTTAAAACTGGTTTTTCTTTATGAACCTATTACTTTTCAATCCTTAATTATAAAAATACGTCAATACTTGTTCGTTTAAATTAAATAAATGAAATAAATTTTGCGCGTAAATAATTAGTTTGTTTCTCTATACAGGGTGTTTGAAATTGCATTGCTTACCCCAAATTTATCCTTTTGAATCCATAACATATATATATATATATATATATATATATATATAAATAATATAAAGAAAAATAAAAATTAGTGCAGTGTAAATCACATAAAAATAAAAAATTAACTAAAGTTTTAACACTCAGAATAAGGTTACATGGACTTCCAGTAGCAGAGCACCCCTACTACTGAGCTCGTTTCAAATATATCTTTTATCAAAGATACGTGTAAATTGCTATTTATTATAAAGAATTTTCTAAATGAATATTTGAATTAACTATATTTTAAAGCTACAACTTCTCACAATAAAATTATTAAAAACATAATGCTCATTTACATCTTTTCATAGTCTTTTGCCGAAAAATACAAATCTTAAAAGCTTACCTGATCTTTGAATTCTGGAGCATTGAATTAATTCCCGACCCAACCAACGGTTTTTTAATACTTTAAACTCTGAACACACACTTCTGTCACAAGGATTGATTTTTGAATAAATTATACAAGATCTTCACCAGGTCTAAGTCGAAACTAATTTGCAACAAATTCAATAGCAGTAAAATTAAATCAAATAGATTTTAGCAGAATTTGTATGACTTTAACTTGATCGAGCACTAGAAGATGAATTAATATTTAAGTTAATATTTGCGTACGCATCCTGTAAGTGGTTTTACTGTTGGATATTTTTAGTATAAATAAATAAATAAAATTAATAAAAAAGAATAATTAAAAGCATCTTTAAGTTGCATTTTACTTTGTTAATGATTTATTAGTGCTAATAAATTAATTGGTACTTACATAAATTAAGATTAAAACCGATTTTAGCTTTCTGATTAGACCAAAAGTGTATGAGACTTAAACAATACCCTTATTACATTTTTAGTTTGTAGTAATTTAGTAAAATAGTGATTGATATATCAACTTGCAATTTATTTAAAGAAAACAAAGTGAGCGATGGCAAAGGTTAACATACAGTTTTTAGTCACCCCATGACCTTAACACAAATTCTTAAGATATCGAACTAACCTACTTTACTCTTTATATAAAAATCGCAAACTCAAATGTCCCACAAACAGATCTTCAATCTATTCACAAAGTAATTCATAATTCAGTGCTGAAGTCCTTCACGAAACAAACATCCCCTATACCCTTTCCAATAGGCATTACACAGAGAGAAGAAATAAAATAAGGTAGACTCGTACACCTTGTGATCACAATCTGCACGATAAGATATCTAACGAACATATTACTAATACCCTCTACGTTCTCCTTACACATTACGTAACTCAGTCATAAAATACGACAGTTATCCTTTTTTAACAAAACAAGTGTTGTATATCACGAGCTTCGATCTTTATTTACGACCAGAGTTGCTCGCATACGTTCTATTTCCTGCACCAGTAGAAAGTCACTCATGAATGCTTCCGGTCCGAAAGGGATGGCGATGGCTTTGTGAATTCCTCAATAATTCTGACCCTTGAGCATTGTCTATTATATGAAGTTCCGTTAAAGGCCCTTAATAATGATGATACAACTCAGAAATGGAAATATGCAGAATTATAAATATGAATTCTTTATAAGCTGGAGGCCATTAGGTCTTAGATTATGACTTATTTTATTAATACAATAGGATTATATTTATTCGTTGCTAATAGGAATAATATTAATAATTCTAGAACTATGATTATCTAAAGTATTTCAAATATATAGATTTCCCTAAACAAATTAAACATTTAAACATAATTTCATACTTTTTACACATAATATGTGCGCTATAAAGGATTTTCTAACAATACCCCCATCATCATCATTAAGCCTTCAGACCTGGAACTGGTTAGACATGTACCATCATTGTTTCCTATTCTGAACTAACTTACATATTTTACTGAAATTTGCACAATCTGTGTGAATGCGATATTCTGATCTAGGTCTACCTCTTTTTTCCGTTTTCTGCTTGTAACATATTCCGTATTATTCCAAAAAAATGCCTTAGAACTTATCCTGCCCTTCCATTTCTCCCATTTCTTTTGTAGTTGGTTCTTTATGATTGTCCTCTGAAGATTTATAACATAATTCCATCTCTTTGGTGATTTTTTTTTAAAATTGTATATTCTAAACATATTTTTATTGTTTTTGACAAAATGTTATTCACGTCAGTGATTCACACATGTTTTATTATAAATAAATAAATAAATAAATAAAAGAAGACCAATTTTTCACTAAATTTTTATTTGCTCGAAAAAATATCAAAGCCTTACCTTCAAATAAATCACATGATTCCATGAACAATTGTTCCTCAGAAATATTACGCGCTACTTTCAGTTCTTCAACTCTCTCTAAAAATGCATTTAATGAACTTTCGCCTGAATATTTTAAATTCCATTTCGCAACTGGTATGCTTTTATAAAAAATAGAATTTCCTAAAGTATTTTTATGTTCGGAAACTGCAATAGGTTTAGGTTAGGAAGTGTCTCCCAATTGTTCGTTATTATCAATATCTAAATGTAATTTTCACGCAAATTCTATTTCATCTAGCTTATCTTGGGATATTGGTTTTTTTAATTAACTTTTTTGGTGTATTTTCTTTAATTAACAAAATTTTTTGAACGGTATCTTCATAAAAACATTTTATTTGATCTAATTGTGTTATTAATTTTTCGCGAATTTCATCATCGGTATCTTCTAAAGGGACTGAATTTTTTAATCTAAATGTTGCATGCGCAATTTTCGTTTCAATTTTTTGTTGGTTCGCATCTAAATTTATTTCAGTTAGTTGGGATATCGCATCATTTATTGTCACAAATATTTCCTTTAAAGCGCAAACGTCTTCCTGAAATTCAAAAGGATATTCAAAATCATGTTTACTGGAATCAAAAGTCGTTTTCAATAATGGGCGCAATTTTTTTCGTAATTCCTGCACACCATATTTTTGTACAGAAATTCCTTTCACTTCAGCTTCATATTGTAATTCTTGCTTGAGCAATCTATCTACACAAATATCATAATCCATCTTAAAAGATAAAATCCTACAAAATTGTAGTGTAAAGTCAAAAAAAATATTGGTACAACACAAAAAATATTTTCCTCAACTACTTCTTGTACCAAATAGTTCAACAAGTTAAACGTAGGACGAAATCGGAAAACGTCAACTTACTCACTCCCACTAAGAATATCAAAAATTAAACAAGCCAAAAAAATTAATCTGCGAAATGGTTAAATGTAACACCACGGTACTTAAAAATGAAAAATAAAATTGGACGCCACTTGTTGAATAAAAACTACTATAAAAGTTGTTGCGTTATAACTAGTACGAGACTAAAATATGACGTTGGGCGACAGTTGTTGAATAAAAAGTATAGAAAAAACACACGTTGGCCCTCAATTATTACGTGAAAATACTATAAAAAGAAACAAACTAAACGTTGGACGCCAGTTGTTGCGCTACACTTACTAAAAAAACAAAAATTAGACGTTGGGTGCCATTTGTTAACTAAAAACTACTGTAAAAAGGAATTTAGACGTTAGGTATAAAATGTTTTAAGTCAACCGTGCTATGAAAAATTAAACTAAGCGTTGGGCGCCAATTGTTAACTAAAAACTACTATAAAAAGGAATTTAGACGTTAGGTATAAAAATTTTTAAGTCAACCGTGCTATGAAAAATTAAACTAAGCGTTGGGCGCCATTTGGTGCATGCCAAAATTGACGTTACGATGATGGTACGGGGGAAAAGGCATGAACAAACACGGCAAGCTCAAGGGACGAACTAAACCGCGGCTCGGCTGGCTGCAGTGGCGACGGGCGGGGTAAAATAGGGAGGGGAGTGGAAAGTAATAATAGTTATCTTGACTAAGCCGATGAATTCTGGGCACCACCCTTATTTTAGTAGAGTTCTGCCTAAAGTGGCATGGATTCCCTGTCTTTTATAGGAAAACGGCAAAATGAGGGAAAACCTATTTTTCTCGGACTAGAAACCCGTATGACAAAATATGGGAATGACACTATTTTAAGTTATTAGCCAAGTTGTTGTACACCTCTTGGCTGTTTAAGAATGATCAATAACAATAATGCAAGCTTAACACTAACTTATACCTGTAATAAAGTTATCACTTAAGATATTTTGAACTAGGGGGATTGAGTCTTTAAATTAAATATATTTGATCTGAATCCCTGTTCACAGTATTACTTAAACTCATAAAATTATAATTTTAGGACGACGGAATTTGTTCTAATATAACCATATAGTAGTCTTTAACTGAACACCAAATCAACATTCACACATCTAAATTATACACAACCTCTATAACATGTTTCTATTAATTATTACCAATATTAATGTGTTAAGCAACAAACCATTCATGTACATTTAGTTTTCATTAAATCCTTCTACCAACCCTAATGGATCCTCTTATCGATGTATCAACAATGATTAAATTTACTAAATAAGTTAACGTAAAATGAATATTTGAAAATAGTTTTATCCGTACGAAATTGAACATAATACGGAATTGTAAACAAGTTAAGTTTATAAAATAATATGGCAATAATAACTTACAATACAGATGGTGAAACACCGCAAGAATTTAGTTTTCAGTCTCCAGTTTAAATTAATTAATTGCGGGCAATGTTGTACCCCAGGACGGTACATCAACCAACGGCTTAGAAAGGAGATGAATTTCGAATAAGCACCAAGAATCCCGTGAGGTGTTCGTTGATATAATGAGCTGTAAATATCGAAATTTACCGGATTAAACTGGTTGGAGTACCTTTGGGACGGCCAACAAAGTATAAAATACGCTATGGTTCGCTGGTCCAGTTCCGTGAATTTTCGGGTTAATAATTATCACTCGACACACATTAACTTCTCTGATAAGCACTAAACTTAGTATTAATCTTATGACGATAACAGTTTCCTAAATTAACGTAAAAACTAACTACGCGAGTCCGTTGGGCCAGGGTTTTATTTCTTCACAAAAACAATCTCAATGCAAAACGCCTCCGATGCAATTTAAATATTCCGTTACTTAATAACAACTAGTAACGTGCAGGCTTTATAACCCCTTTATCCAACGTGCTTAAAATCCTCCTTAAAAGGATATCGGGAGCAACTATGTCGTAAAAAAAAGAAACCATTTGACTTTTTACACGACCGAACCAATTAATTATGCACGTGAATGTTTATTGCACTTCGCGCCTAAAAGAGCTTTCTACAATTACATCTCGCAACCCTTCGAGTACCCAACGTGAACTAACTTAAAACGACGACGAATAATCTTTTTCCCCTGTCTTTGCAAATTATCGGTAAGTGAGACGAAAGTATCCCACTATTGTATTGAAGGAAGATAGCAAATGCTAAACTACTTGAAAACTAACATGCAGGTACTGTGTGTTTTCTTGGAAATCTAAGCGAACACCTGCCTCAGAATCAACTATTTTTCAAGTTTTAACAGGTTTTAAAATATTACGTTAAAATACTATTATAAGAATATGAATTTTAGCATGAAATTATGTAGGGTAGTTGATGCGTATTTATAAAATAAACCGAAGGTTACATGTTATTATCTTTGTCTGTCCATGCTATCGTCCTCATACATCTGAAGCACAGCATTTCAAAAGCCTGCTATCGTTTTTCTGTCTGCGTTTCAGACTGCCCGTATTTCATAGGCATACTGTGCTGTGCTCCACACATATGCTTTCAACAATTTTCTTCTTGTTCTATGTTTGTTGTCTTTTTTCATAGTCGCTGTTTTTTCTTGTTAGATGCAGTTCGGTCACTTTCTATTGTTTTACAGTTATATAACTCTATTTCTCCGACCTTCAGTGGTTGTGAAAGGAGGTAAGCAGCCTGTGGCTGCCAAGTTCCCCCAACATTTAACCATTTACCGATTTAATATATTTTCCAATATATCTTTTCGCACAGTCATCATTAGTTGCAGATATTTCGCAACCAACAACTAGTTGTTTATACTAATCATCAGATTTATCTGCGCTTATTTTTTCGTCATTAGGTTTTCCGTCTCAAAACTGGTTGGACACGTACCTGCACTTATTTATATTCTGAGCTAGCCTACATACACTCAGAAAAATGAATTTGCTATTGCAACAAAAATCCTTTTGTTGCAGAAAAATTATTTATAGTGACAAAGAAATTGTTGAGTTTGTAACAATTTTATTTCTTGGTTATTCAATCCATCCATAAAAGTGCAAAAATTATAAAACGCTTTTATTAAAATAATAAGTAAAATACATTTAACAACTTTGGTATTACGCTAAAGCTGTATCTATATGTAGCATTCTATGTATAGTCAAATATCTGTGCCTTCGATAACTATTCGCAAGCGCGTTTTGGTTGAAAGCCCCCTCCTGGGACAGGCCGTTCGTCCGAGCGAGCGTGATAACCAGTCGGCCATGCGAGATAGTAGAGTCAAAATGTACGATAGGAGGCAGGCCGCCAATTTGCGGTTACATTTTAAGCAGTCGAGACCCATCTTTAAATAGCGGTTGGTATCCTACGAACGTTATTTAATTGTTTAATTGAGATATTTTATTTAGCGCAAAAACCACACTAAAATGCAACTTTGAAAACAACTAATCCAACCACTGATGTTAAAACCACTTTGTATTACAACCTGTAAAAAGCAACTTAGATGATGGAAAATTTGACTAATTTATAGAAGACCATTTTATTACAAAACGAAAAGATGTTATTTGGTAAGGCAGCGGAGTTCAACATATTGAAGCAGCTGACGGATGTATGGTGATGACGTTTGATATTACAACACCTCTTCACAGCTACAAAACGCAGTTTTGGTTCGTAGATAGCTTTAAGTAATTTTTCGTGTTTCAAATTAGAAACACGCTATTTTGTTTAGTGCATAAAAGCACGAATATTATAAAATTTCAATTATTTGTTGTGCTGGAATTTTCCAGTGTTAAAATTATAATTCACAATTTTTAATGGTTTAAGAAACCATACACGTGGTTCATTTTGTACTGTTAGTAACAGCGACAGGTGTTATTGACGTCACTTGTTTGTCTGCAATATACTGCTGACACATGTGTTCTAGAAAACATATGCTTCGAACAGCGTTTGCCTAAGTTGGGTCATCATCATTAGGTCTTCAGTCCTAGAACTGGTTAGACGCGTACCATCATTGTTCCCTATTCTGAACTAACCTACAGATTTCCCTGAAATATGCACAGTTTGCATCTATAACTGTCTGATCTAGGTCTACATCTACCTCTTTTTTCCTATCTCTGCTTGTAATATATCACATACTATTCCCCAAAAATGCCTTAGAACGTATTCCGCCCTACTATTTCTCTTTTTCCCCAGATATCCTTGTTCCCATACTATTTCTGTAACTTATTTGTTATTATCTTTGTCTGTCCATGCTATCGTTCTCATACATCTGGAGCATTTCAAAAGACTGCTACCGTTTTTGTGTCTGCATTTCAGCCAACATTTTTTAACATGTTTCTATTTATACAATTGAGAGGATGGTTATTAAAGAAGTGTGCGATTGCATTCTTGAAAGGCTTAAGTAGTCGTTTTTTTATATATTTATTTTGAGGGGGAAAATTCATTATGATTTAAGTTACCTCTTTGGTAGATTTTAACATGGTTCTGAGGCGACTCTATGGCGGGTTTACACTTGTCAGATACCAATGTTGTTCTATGAAGATTGTATATGGATCTGAGGCGACCCTATGGCGGGTTTACACTTGTCAGATACCAATGTTGTTCTATGAAGATTGTATATGGATCTGAGGCGACCCTATGGCGGGTTTACACTTGTCAGATACCAATGTTGTTCTATGAAGATTGTATATGGATCTGAGGCGACCCTATGGCGGGTTTACACTTGTCAGATACGAATGTTGTTCTATGAAGATTGTATATGGATCTGAGGCGACCCTATGGCGGGTTTACACTTGTCAGATACCAATACTGTTCAACGGAGATTGTATATGGTTTTGAGGTAACCTTATTGTGGATTTATACTTGTCAGATACCAATGCTGTTTTACAAGGATTGTTAATATGCTTATTTTTATGTAATTAGTTATTTTATGTGTAAATAGAAATCATGTATGTAGGCTGTATTTCATGTTAATATTGCAAGGAAAACCCAGGAAAAACTTGCAATGCTACCTAGATATTGTGGGCATTTGATTTTCATTTGTTATTTCTTTTAGTAATGGAATCCATTGTTTACTGAAAGTCACGGATTCGTTTGCAACGCAGTTATTTTTATGTAGGGTTATATAGGCAGCTTCTTTGATTTTGCGTTTTGGTGGTTTTCTTCTTTTCTTCTTTTCTTCTTTTCAGGGAGTATGTGTATTCAGCTCGTTCCTTTCTATTGTTTTCTAATTTTATACCCTATTTTACCGAGATTCAGTGAAGGAGGTTAAGCAACCTGTGGCTACCAAGATCCCCCAACACTTAGACATTTGCCGAAATAATGGTTTTCTAGTAAATTCCTTTCACACACTTAACATTATTCGAGAATATTGCCCAACCAATTCTTGTAGTTACTTATAATAATCATCATGTTTACGCCCAGTTATCTTTTCGTCATTAGTTTATCCATCTTGGGATTGGTTGGATGCGTACCTCCATTGATTTCTATTCTGGGCTAGCCTACACATCTCCCTGAAACCTCTACAGCCTACATCTTTTACTATCTGTGTGCAGTAGTCTAATCTAGGTCTGCCTCTTCTTCTCTTTTTTCCTATCTCTGCTTCTAAAATATTCCGCACTATTCCCTCATGCCGTAGTATGTGGCCTATCATCCTATCTCTCCTATTTTTACCGTTTTCCACATATTTCTTTCTTCCCTACCATTTTTAGTACCTCTTCGTTCTTAACTTTGTCTGTCCATGATATCTTCATCATACGCCTGTAACACCACATTTCAAAGGCTTCTACCTTTTTCTTGTCCGCTTCTCCTACTGTCCAGGCTTCACAGCCGTATAGTGCTGTGCTCCACACATATGTTTTAAGCAATCTTTTCCTTGTTTCTATGTTTGTGGTCTTTGAGCACAATAGTTGCTTTTTCTTGTTAAATGTAGCACGACCTTGTGCTAATCTTTGTTTTATATCTTTTGTGCTTTTCCCATCTTGCGTTATTTCTAAGTTGGGTAAACAAGAATATTTTTGTGATCTGCTTTTTTTATTAGAAATTGAAACTAACACAAATAATTTAGAAAAGGAAACTTGAGTAACAATGTTTTAAATTGTAACCCTCTCGAACAGTTCTGCACGGGTCGGACCTTTTTTTTGTGTAACAAGTTCACACTAAGCTGTAAAATGTTTGATTATCAACTATTTTGATAAACCTTAATTTAAAACTCATGAACTCATTTAATTATTTATGAAATTTTTTTTGCATTGAATTTTGTTTTAAAAGAGAATCAATCTTTTGAGTAAATTATTGGTTCAAGATTAAAGTTTTTTATTTTGATCAAATATGGTCAAACCTAACAACAGGAAACTAATATCCTTAAGAGTAGAATTTTGATGTCAACTTTATATAGAAAATATTTTTTTAAATATTTCTTTAGGTATGTTTGTGTGACACAAATAGTGTTCCACCCTTCTATTAAGCTAATTATTGCAATTTCTTACAGGAGCAGCCTCTTATTCAGTTAAGACGGGTTTTTGTCATCGAAGGCGATTTTTTTTCTTTGGGTTTCCACGTCCGCCCCTAGAAATATACCACGCAATTATCATAAATAAGTCAGGACTTGGTGGCGCCTATTTGTTTTGGATTAAGTTCAACTTACAATCAGAATTCGACTTACCTCCCCATTTCTCATAGCTCTACCAAAGGAATAGACCCCTAGTTATGTCGGAAGACTTCGTTACACTTGCCCATGCGCGAGGATAGTCTTGTAACCGTTTAGAAAAGAATATAAAAAAAAAACCAGTTTCAAGTTAACAAATTTTTTTAACATGGTTTGTAATATTAACTATTACAGATTTGTACCCAGTACACATGCGAATTTGTTATGTTAGGCAAGTCATTTTGTTGTGATGCTGGTTATTATCTGTTGAAGTAAGTTCTTTGCTACATCGACATAAACAGACCAATAGCATAACAAATGAATATGATTGGCATGTAAAGCAAACAGGTTATTCTATTATTTTAACATATTTCTTATTGACCTGAATTGTTTTTGTTCTTTTGGATTTTTCTAAAACTGCGTGTTAATATTTAAACCTGTCCATAGTTGTAGAGACATTGATGTAAAAGAATTTATCAAGGGAGTGTACTTAATTAACTATTATGAGAAAACAATTACGTTTCCCTTTCTGGCACCTATCTTTGTGTATGAACAATACAAAAACGCATATGCATGCCTGTTCTATATTAATTATACGAAAACATGACTAAAAACATCAATTTAATTTATTTCAATCCTTTGGATTCTAATATTTACTAAAAAAAACCCAATATATATAGAAAAAGTTTTCTCGGCTATGCATTTACAATAAATTTTTATCCGCACTGACGTCATGCGCAAAGGTCTTAAAACGCGTACAGCAAGTGAGCTTATCGTATCATGATGTATCGTGCTAATAGAAATATCAGCGCATGTGCACAGAACAAAAATTTCGTGATGCAGTTGACCTACCGGCAACCACATATTATTCTAAAGCAGCCATTATGCAATAGCGCCAAAGCCCTTAGTATATATTGTTTCCTGTGTTTGTGAATGATTAATCAATGGATACTATTAGTGAAATTTTGGATTCTTGGAACATGCCGCAATTAATAATGGCTTTTCAAGGTAAGTAATTGTTTTTATTAAATATGATGCAATCAAGAACGTCTATATTAAACGCGGGAATAGTCAATAAATATTATACTTTCTTTCATATTAATTATGAATTGTGCTTTTCTTGAAACATAAATAATTAATGTGTGCTGTTAAATTTAGCAAATATTTTAAATTGTGCTTATTTGCATTACTGTAGAAATATGTAAGTGCAATTGTAAATTTTGACTACTTCTTGTATATTGTGTGTTACTGCTTTGTCCTATAATTGGTACATTGTACTGTTGGGTTATAATCTGGTAAATAAATAAATAGATTTACCGATTTAGATTCTAATCTAACCATGAGTGTTCTTTCGTTCTTTTGTAGATAGTTTTCTACATAGTGCTCGATCTTTTTTCGCATAACTTTACCCACACCCGAATTTCCTTTCTCTGATTCTGTTTGAATTATCCCAAAGTCTCCGCTCCAAAAATCCCTCGCCTTTGGCCACCGTACTGATCGCTACTATGTCTAATGCTAACCTATCAATTTCAATTTTCAAGTTCTCTATCTAGCTACTTGCTTCATACTTCTGACATTCCACGCTCCGACTCGCAAAATGTTCTCGATTCTTTTTCTAAACCTTCCGATCATATCCTCTGAAGTACTCTCTTTCCGAAGATCCGAATGAGGGACTATTTTAGCTCCGGAATTTTTTATCCCAGAGGATGCTATCATCTTAAATAACAATTAAAGTACTGTGTGTACTTTGGAGGGAATGTGATGGTTTTGCGTTGTCTTTCACATCGTAATAGTGTGTCTAGCCATATCGACCTCTATGGTTTCTGCTACTCTAAGTACCGAAAGAATTGCTGTCCTTTGTAGCAAATGTATTTTCATCATTATTTTGTTATTGATATTTATGCTATTATTTTGATAGAAGGTTATTTCAAGCCTTACGTCATTGTAAATTTCTAAATGGTAATTGATTTTACGGTTCTGTTTTACTTCATGTATTTATTACCTGTTGTAATAATTTAACTTTATGCTTCAAAACTGTGAGCATCATTTCAAATTGCACGGTGACAAGTAATAACTTTTATATGATTCATTTCAAGATCTGTAACGGTTTATTTCTTACCGTTCCAATTTAGGTTAGGTTAGCTCAACTATCCTGAGTAATTTCTGATTTTGTGGTTAGAGTAGTTGAGACTGTTTCTACATCGCGTGATGGGAACGTATCCTAGTAACCTTCCGATGTATATAGTGAGATGGCCGTTATGTCAATGTCACAAATAGAGATCTTGACAGCATAATTAATTCCCATAAACATCGAAGTATTCTGATCGAGTTTCATGTTTAATGATGAGTTGTATGTAGGAAAGTTGTTTAGACTTTCAGTTCAGTCCAGTATTTGTGTAGTTGCCACTCAATACTTCCGACTAAAGCCACAATGTAGGGAGATAACTTCCACGAGCAATTTTTTTGTTTAGTTGTTATCGCGATGTATAAAATGTCTTGGAAGGCTATCTGGCCTCTTCTTAAATTTGCAGCCAAGGTGTTGACTTGGTTTGACGAAGCGTGGAGTGTTCCAGTTGATGGAACAGGCACATGGTTGACGAATAAATTTAAGATTTATAGTAAAGTGGTGATACTGTATTGTAACAATACTAGGAAGGAATCAGCATGGCGTTTATTAAAATTAGTTACTTCGATCAGTAGTTATTTACGTAGTGAAACTGGTAGCACCAGCTGAATGGTTTGGTTGCTCAAGCGATCTGATGAGATTATAATTGTAGAGAAGTTTATTGGGAAATTTATGCGGCTTACAAGCATAAGTAGTAAGTCACATGGTGGGCTTTATTTAATTTATGTGTATAGGGTTTTTTCCTTGGCGAAGCATCCCTCTTGTGCCTTATCTGAGTCCTCACCGTCTGCCATCACCTAGTGGAATTCGCCGTTGAGCTTATACTGCCGTGGTCCACCCAGCAATAGCCCGGACCATCCAGGCGACAATAAAAGTTGGCAACGGAATTGTTTAACTTTATTAAGGTTGTCTGTTATCGTTTATGTGAGCAGCTCCTAGGGGTAGGGGGGCTTAATTGATAAAAGGGAATAATTATTCTAGTGGGCATAATAACATATACTTGAAAATAGTTTAATAGTCAGGGGATTATATACATAGATTTAAATAATCAAACTTATCCTGTTAAAATTTCGCTAAATATATCGTCTATATATATATATATATATATATATATATATATATATATATAATAGAAAAGTAGGTTTAATGAGTCTTAAATTAAACAAAGTAAAAGGAATTATTGGCAAGTGACTCAAATATATATATATATATATATATATATATATATATATATATATATATATATATATATATATCTATATATATATTATAGTGGTTTTATATTTATTAAAATAAATATAAAAGAAACAATTCAAAACACCCTGTATAACGGAACAACCAGAAAATACGTGCGAAATTTATATTAGTTAATTCATTTTTAAGTATCAAGTATTAACGAAATTTTATAAATAATTAATAAAATTTAAGTAGGTTTGCAAAAAAATTAAGTGGTAGAAGCCAATGCCATTAGCTTATTAATTAATTTGAATTTAATTGAACGATTGTTGATGTATAATTTGCATAAAAGCATTTAAATTGTATAACTCAAGGATACCAAGATGAAACGCGTTGCTAACAGACAAATATATCAGTGGGGTAGAAATACGTCGAATTCTAAATCTGTGAAATGTATTTAAAACATTCGTGTTACGATTGAACACCTGCGTAGTTTTTAAATGTCAAGTTCTGTTTAATTTGTTTAGATAAACATGAAATTTCTGCGTATATTGCAAACGGTCGAATATTCACGGGAAATGCTAGATGAGGGGTTATTTTACTCACATAGACAGTCCACGTGGGTTTAAATAGCATATAGACTGGAATATTGATTTTCTACCACTAAGACCAGGTTAGAAAGGGACATAGAAAACGTATAAGAACGAGACCACAATAGTATAGGAGGGATTTGTGAAACGTCATTAGAGCTACGATTGGACGATATGTTAGTTTGACTTGATATGAATGCGAGGATAGTGTAGCATCATTTTCTTGAAAGATTATAATTAGGAATAAAAATTCGCGGATTTGAAAATCGGGGTGAGTGCAAAATTTTGAGAATATGTGTTGTTGTAGATGGGGATTTCGTGCTAGGCAGGTATGGAGAGGTTACATTTGAAAATATAAATAGTTTAGGCGAAAACGATTAAAGCCCTTATTATTTCGATCGTCCCAAAGTCAACACGAGTTGTAAGTATTACAAAACCATTTACATTGTATTGCATAGTGGTAGTCTCTTAAATTAAAAACGCGGTTAGTGTGCCAAAATTAAGATTTTTTTTGAGGTATCACCTATAGTTTTTTAATCAACTCGTGTCGGGATATTAAGTAACGTAGATTACTGTGATAGAAGTATAATTGAAGTGAAATTTGGAATTTGGCTATACCGAGAAGGCGTTTGCAGTTCAACTTGGATGGGGTTAGTCTAGAAATAGAGGGAAACGACAAACAGTCCAGATAGAAAATCCATGGCATCATCTACTAGAGCGGAGATCTTCTACAAGTTCCAGGTAACGATTTAAATTTGTGATTTCTATAAACTATAAATATTGGGGATGGCGTATGAGAGTGTTATTCGAGGTAGTGTGAATTATTTGCATATGGAACTGAATATGTGTAAATAACTTTATTACGGTATTCAACTAGAAATTCGAAGGTGTTTATAAAGCTTCTAAACATTCCATCAGAACGTGAAAATTTCTGTGAAGAGTACATGGCTTTGTTTTTTTTTGTATTTTAAGAGTATGCACAGTAGAAGGGCATACATTATGCAGAGTTAGTTGGGTATTATGAGCTCACTTTACTCCACAGTTTACTTAGATTATCAAAATAAATAAATAAATTATAAAGAAGGAATTTTAGAGAAAGTATTATTCAAGGTCCATTTACTCCGAGTACATTTTATGTGTTTGATGATTTGAAAAAGTAAATACAGGACATTACAAAATAAGAGTTACTAAAGTGTAACGTGTACAATAAAATATGGACAGTGTTGAGTTGCATTTGTAATTAAGAATAAATAAAAGATTGTATGTTGGTTGTATTTTGTGGTTTTATTGGGAGTGTGCGTGAATGATAGAATATGAGTGAATATAGATATCCAAAAGGAGGTCCAACTGAGCTAGCCGGAAGCAGTTGAAGAAGACCGTTCAACCGAGGAAGAGAGGAAAACGGGTAGGATATTTTTTTGTGCATTATTTAATTTTTGAATTAACGAGTTTTGAAAATTTTAAAATATTTTCGAAAAAAAATTTTGGTTAGTTAGGATTTACCGGAGTACCACGGCAATAATATATATATATATATATATATATATATATATATATATATATATATATATATATCGTTCTAAAGTGGGAGTCTTACCCTCCAAGCGCTCAGGCCTTTTTTTTTATACAAGTACTATTTTATGTTAGTTATTATCAGGAGCCACAAAAGGTTAGGTTTCCACTCATAACCGATGAAGAGAATGCACGTTCCCAGGGTTCTATAAAGCTGTACTACAGTTGTCAATTAAAGGCATACTTTTACTGACTATTTAAAAGGTTTGAGCTGCTTATTATTAGTTAGGTTAAGTTTAGTGAGAATATATTAAGGGGATAGAGTGGTGCCTATATTTAAGTGTTGATATGTTACATGGTGTTGTATTGCATATATTCTGGAGCACTAAATCATTCCAATGTAAATATATTAATTATTTTCTTGGGGAGTTAGTGTTTATATTTGTGAGTTTGTATACTGGCGAATCTGCTGGCAAGTTGGCTTAATTGTAGGAGCTGTCTTGTACGTCCATTGAATTTGGGGTGCTTTTGTGGGTCCAATCAACTGCAATTGGCATCCTCATTATATATCAGTGTGCTACTAACGCTCACGACCTACCCTGTTGCTATTCCGGGAGCAGCACCATATTCCGTACCCCTTCCTGGTTGGGACTTGATGTCCAAATACCCACTTGGCCAGAAGGTACTAAGAATACCTAACCAGTAAGTTTTTTTTGTCCACGTTATCTGTACCTCACCAGATACCGTAACAGATCTCTCTCTACTTCAATAAGTAGAATGTTATTCTCGGTCGTTGTAATTGTCAAATTGATCATTAGTTGTCTACGATTGAGAACCACTTTTACGTTAGCTATTGTGGGTGAAAGTCAAACTTCTTATCAAGAAGATAACCCCGAGCAATCATGCTTGGTGACGTTTTCGAAAGAAGTCGCAAAGCTAGGAAAACATCGCGTAGTGATTAGATTCATGATTTTATTTTAGTTTTTAGAAGAACTTTTTCTATTATGTTTCTGCTTTAGTGATGTCTGTAATACACGATGTTAATTTTATCATCACATCATTTTGTTTTCGACCTTACTTAATTAAGGTCGAATTGATGCAGCCCTAACTTCTTTTCTATTCTGTGCTAATCTAAAAAGTTCTACATACCCTTCACAACCTACATTTCTAATAATTTGACTAATATACCTTGATCTACGTTTTCCTATACTCTTCTATCTTTTTCCTATCTACCTGGCTCTACATAGATATTACCAGCCTGATGGTTGTTAAAGAACTCTGTGTTCACATGATTCCCAATTACAAGGAAATGAAATATTACCCGGTTATCCCCTCTGAAAAAAGGAAAAGTGTTAAATTATATGTTATGGTAAGGCTTAAGCAACGAATCGCTACCCACATAAGTCGACAGAACTATTGTAGAACTATAGAACACCTAAAAGTTTGCCGGAACTACCGGCAAACTGATACTTTACTCTTGTGTGCGGTGCTGGCACTAAGCATCAAAAATGTGTAAAAAATAGCTAGACAGAAAGTGTGGACGAAACCCACATAAGTCATTAGAACCATTGTAGAACTATAGAAGAACACCTAAAAGTTGGCTAGAACTGCCGGTAAACTGATACTTTACTCTTGTGTGCGGTGCGATGCTAGCGGTAAATTTAATGAATTTTTTAAAAATAGTTAGAAGTCGGAACTATTCCTACAATGTATCAGGAACTGTAGAACTCTTCTGGAACTATAAGATTTTGTATTTGAAAACCTTTTTTTTGAAAAGTAGGGGTGCTACGGGAAGCTAACACCTCATATTTTTAATTTGCCATTTTTTTTAACTAATTTGGCGGAACTATTGACATAACCTATCAGGAACTGTAGAACTATTGGGGTTGCAAATAGAACTATTGATAAAATTTGCGGTGCTAAAAGATGAGGTGTCAACTTCATGCGCATCAATGGTGTTTCTATTTTTACGGGAACCACATTGGATATCAGTTATAAGGTTTTCGTGTATTTACCATACGTTCGAGAATTTTACTAACGTAGCTTGTTAGTGATATTGGTCTATAGCTCTCACCTTGGGAAGAATCCTTTCCTGACTTGCAGACTAGAACAGTTATCAAGTTCTTCCATTCTTGTGGATATTTATGTGATGTCCAGATTGTGTTGTACAGCTCTAACAATTTGCGTTCCATTGTGATTGGAGTATTCTTTATCATAGAGAGTGGAATGCCGTCTTCACCTAAGAGGAATCTTTTGACATTCTTAGTGCGGTATTTAGCTCTAGGATGTTAAATGGTAAGTTGTATTCACGGAATGTGTCGTCCAAGAAATTTATGGGTTGCGCATCGAAAGAGTGATGGTTAAGAAGCTCAGATTGTAGTTATCAGAGCTGCTGTTGATTTGGAATGTGAACGGCAACGTATTGCAGATTTCTTTTTTGTTAGTTATGTTCTATTATCCAAGTCTAAGGAAGCAATTTGGACGAATTTGCTAATGTCCCTAATATTTTGGATTTTTCTCTATAATTCATTAACTGGTGTAGTTGGCCTTAGTTCTGCTACATAGTTTTCCTATCATTTTTGTTTCGCAATTTGTAACAGTTCGTTTTTACTGTTACGAATCTAGAAGTCAGGCAACTTTGTTTACCTGCATTTGGGCTATAAGTTAAACGGAAAAGCAGTCATTGTCTTATTAGTCGAAATTCTGTTGGGTAGGAATCAAAAGGCGTATTGTAGTATTCTGCGCAATCCCACTTATTGAGATCGGGCTATCTGATTCAACTTTTAGTTGACGATGGACGCGAGCAAGCGTGTTATTTTCCAAATGTTCGTTTGGTTATGGGAAGCTTTTCCTTTTAAAAATAAATTAAATCGCCGGCTAGGGGTAAGCTGATTTTATTTATTATACAATGATTTTAAAATAAGGTTATCTGTTGTAGCAAATTAATTTAATTTCTAAAAATGTGTTGCTCACTTCAATATGGCTTTGGTTATATTGCCATTTAAGTAAATTTGAATATTTGTTTAAGTACGGTAGAATGAATAAATGGGTAAATATCAGCAGAAATATTGAGCTGGTTTACACTGTTTCTAGATCTTGGATTGAATCATAAAAAACTTGCATTTTCTGGATTAATATTCTTTGGTGTCCGCCATGAGGTCCACGTTTTGTGACCGCCAGGGAACACACTTCCTTAGTACTTTACCTGTAGTGGTAGGTATTGTGACTTTAGCAGCTTTTATAATGGGCTCTTGAGGTTTTTGACGGATTCATCAATATTCTGAGTAATTACAGGATCTTCAATTATGTCCGAATAAGTTATCCAGTCAGCTAGTTTTATGTTCAATCTTTGCATACGTGGTCCTTTGATCTTGCTAACTTTTTTCGTTACCACGATCGGGAAGTGGTCACTTCTGTGTGGATCATTAAGTACCTCCCAATCATAATCAGGGTAGAGGAGTGGTGAACAAAATGTTAAGTCAATTGCCGAAGGATTACTGCCTCGCAAGTTCAAGTAGGTATTTTGTTGTTTATTCATGATGATAATTTCATTGTTCAGCAGAAACTCTTCAACCATGCTCCCTCTAGGATCTGTTTGTTTTGACCCCATATGGGGCTGTGTGCGTTAAAATCGCTCATCATGAATGCTTTTCCCGGTAGCTGATGGTTTATCATTTCGAGGTCTGCGGTGGTCCAGTCAAAGCGAGGTAAATAAATGTTGCAGAGTGAGATTGTAACAGGTGATAAAAGGCTAACAGATAGGGTTCTTAATCGAGTATTTATAGCTATAGGGCGGAAAGCTACATCTTTTCTTATGGGGATTGCGATTCCTCCACTGGCTCTTTCTTCTGGTGGATCGTCCAATTGGATTGTGGTGTATCGTCTGAGATAATGAGTCCTGTGGTTTAAGTCTTGTTTGTTGTAAACATATACAAAGTGGGGAGTTATTTGCTAATAGAATCTGCAGCTTTGGGAGATGATGCAAGGGCCCTTACAGTTCCAGTAAATAATTTTAGTAGTGAATGTAAATATTTAAGATATCTGAACTTGTCTTTATTAGCAAATAGTTATTGGTTATATTTATATGTAAAAAAAAGTAATATAATGCTAAATATAACAACTTATATATCATAGATAGAATAAAATTGTTGATGAAATATCACAGATAAATATCACAAATTTTTGGTTATTTTCTGAACCATCCGATGAACGGTCCAGAGACTTAATTAATCTGGGTCTACTAAGCTTTCTTTTCTCCTAATTTTCTTTAAATTTGTTTCCGGTATTGTAACCTTGTGTAACGTGGAGTTTCTTATTTTGTGTACTGGGCTTGTACGTGTCGGGTGATTTGCAATCAGGCGTGGTGCAAGATCCAGGGGCTGCTTTATTTGTTGATTAGGTACCGAGTTGTTTACTGTGCAAACGTCCATGGCAAGAACAGGAAGTTTGCGGGCACTTGTATCTGTATTGCTCGAGATTGTTAGTACGTTCCCAGGTAACGTCGTGGGTTGTGAGAGATTTTGAGTTGCTGGACTTGTTACATTCCAAATTTGGAGATGTACAGTTTTAAATAAGTGACTAAATTCCTGCCATTATTTCAAATAAACTTGTTAAATTTCCGTCATTTCGGACAGTTGCGTTTGCGCAAAAGAAATGCGCAGACGCGGAGTGATGGCGCAAGTGCGCGGTGGGTGACACGACATTATTAGCCGACGAGACGTCGAACAGTGACGTTTGCCTGTGTCGTTCCTTTGTCTTTTCTCTTTCAGAATGTAGGTTTCCGTTTATCTCTACCTTATATCGTTGCCTTCACTTTATTCCTTCGTCCTGCTTACAAACAGAAGAAGAGGGAAGACGATAAATCTGGTTTCAACGATGGAATAACTAACCCACGCCCAAACAACGCCCAAACAACGGCCAAACAAGATACATGGAAATCAACATGGCTTCTGCGCAAGGATGACCGCAAAATCGTGAAGAGTTCCACATTTTTAAGTGAATACATTTTATCTTTTTACGGTGCATCTTGTATCACTGTAAACATGTTTGGTACGTGATACAATTTGAGACGTAATTATGTCGTAATATCTTTGTTGTGCAATAATGTGAACGTGGATAATATCAGTGTTGCCAAATGCAGAAGTGGCTCTGAACTTGCGACGCCGGGGTTATAACAGTTACGCCGGGAGTATAACAGACTTGATATTAATTCTAACTTTGACAGAACGGGGTTCACCATTTCAGATATTACGCTTTTAAGCTTCGGAAGAATTGCAGAAACAAAGTTTTATGTATCTGCAGAGGTTTCAACTTGCTTCGCGGCTACTTGAGAGTAAATGAGTAGTTGAAGGCATCTAGCAAGGACTTCGCGATGAGCATCAAAATTGCTGATTCTTTTTGTTGTTTGAAGATGTTTGATTTCTTTCTTTCGTTTGTATGTGGGGCAATGAATGTTCACCATTACAATTGACACATCTCACTAAAAAACACGCACATCCAGTATAGGTCAGCTTACCGCATATGCACATCGGATCCCTATTGCATCTCAAAGAAGCATGCCCAAAAAGCTGACACCGATAACAGCGGAGAGGAGCCGGAATATATGGCCTTACTGGTAGGTTATAAAACGCAACTTTTACATTTTTAGGCAATTTAATCCTATTAAATGTTAGAATGATGGAGGATGGATGCCTTTATTTCGTTCTCATTTCGTTTGATAATAATTCGCCCTGCGTCTACAACACCATGAAATTGCATTTCACTTACTATCTCGTCTAACGGGCTGTTTAATAAATCGCTACAAGTAATCACTTCCTTGGAGTAATTTAAAGTGCCGTGTTCAACTACTACCACGGGAAACTTGCCAAACATATTTAATTTTCCAATACGAGTCGTTTGTTCCAGATTAGATACTTCAATCAATAAACCGTCTTTAATTTTCTTCACACTCTTGACATTTCCCACTTTATTGCTAACTGCTTTAGAAATATGAAATGGATTTACGGATGGAAAATCATTCCCTATCTTCTTTATGACAAAAAAGCAGGATGACTAACATTAACACTACAATAATAATTATTCAATACGAGACTTTGATTTTTACCCCTACCCTATTTTGAAGTGGGTTTGGTGTAGGCGGTATAGTTACCGGAAGTGGCGCCGCTCTCTCCATCAGCATTCCGATTCATGTTTTGTTGTCCAGTTCTGGCGTATGCAAGGGGGCCGACGTTCCGAACCAGGCAGAGCCACACCACTTGGTACATTTTCTGATTGGGAGGCGGGGATCTCTAGAGAATGGTTTGGCGGGTTTGCAATTTCCTTATTTGTCTCATATATATTAAGAGATGTGTAACATGTATATGTAAGTGTATTGGTGTGAGCTTTAGTTCGCACACGCGGGTGTGTATGTGTGTATATGGCGTGATACCGCGATCTCTCTCAAGCCTCCAAGAGCCCATGCAGGAGCAGCATGGTAGTAGCCTAGGCAAAGCCCCCCGCTCCCAATAGCAGGTCCCAGTCTGGACACCACCCAGCACTACTAAAAGGGACGAGATTATGCGCCAGTTGATAAGGACAGCCTCTCCTTTGGTTAAAAGGGGTTCAAGTCCCTTTCCTTCGTGGCGGTCCGGATGCGCCACCCCCGGTTTCTGAGCTGTACCCTCCACCAATGAAACGTCTCACCTAGACGTCTACATATTATCTTGACAATGGCATACCACAAGGGTCAAGCCTCAGTTGTACTCTCTTCGCGATTGCTGTAAATGACATCATAGAGAATGTTCCTTCGGGTATACAAAAGTGTTTATATGTAGATGAGTTGGCGATTTTTACATCAGCTAAAACAATCGAGCTATGTAAGCTGAGGCTACAGCTATAGCTCTGGCGTATGCAAGGTCGTCAACTGGGGGTGGACGTTCCGGACCAGGTAGAGCCCCACCATCTGGTACATCTTCTAATTGAGAGGCTGGGACCTCTAGAGCATGGTTTGGCGCGTTTACAGTTTCCTTATTGGTCTTCATAGTTTTATATATATTAAGAGATGTGCAACATGTATATATAAGTGTACTGGTGTGTGCTTTGCATGCGTCTATATGGCGTGATATCGCAATTTCCCCCCAAACCCCCAAGAGCTTATGCAGGAGCAGCATGGTAGTGGCCTCGACAAAGCCCCCCGCTCCCATCAGCAAGGCCCAGTCTGGTCACCACCCAGTACTACTAAAAGAGACGAGATTATGCGCCAGTTGATAGGACAGCCTCTCCTTTGGTTAAAAGGGATACGGGTTCTGTCTTACCTGGCGGCCACGGTGCGCCATCCCATGTTTCTGAGCTGTACCCTCCACCGATGAAACCTCCCACCTAAACCCCCGAAGGCAGAGAGTCAAGGAACGGATCACATATAACCTATATGTATGGATTCAAGTGGCGTATATGAATGGTAATTAGACAAGTAAAGCATTTTACGGGTACACTTCCTTCAATTAATGTGCATTTGCGTTTTATACTTCGATATTGTCCGGTACTTAGAAGTCCAGTCTTTGTTTAAAATGTGTCGTTCGCACAAACTCGTTGGTGTCCCTACCATAAAACGTCTCTCATTGACTAAGCGCGCTGGTCACACATTCCTTGTGTCCTGGTAAAAATGCGTACTTAAACGAATACCTACAATAAAATTGTAGGTTATTACCCTATAATACGCAAGAATAGAAAATCACAATTTTATCATAGTAATTTAATTGAAGATGGAAAAAAAGCTTTCCCTTTTGGAATATAAAATCCCCTAATCCTAATATTAAAACGAAAACTGTATGCAGCCAGAGGCGTTACAACATGTATGTATAAGGATCACACAAAATAGTTTTGTTGTTGCTAATTCAAGAACTAACGAGTGTTTTTACCTAACCAATAATAGAAAATCTTAAAACCTCAAGGTAGACTAATATCTTGGGGTTTAGGATTGTCCATTATTGGTTAGGTAAAAACACTCGTTGGTTCTTGAATTAGCAACAATAAAAATATTTTGTGTGATCATTATACATACATGTTATTACGTCTCTGGCTGCATAAAGCTTTCGTTGGTAGCATGATCCCTTTTACCACACGCCAATGATTAGTTTAGCGGAACACACTCCTAACCTCCTAATAGGTAGTATGTGTTATGCCGTGTAGAGGAATGGTCGTATCCTTCCTCGTTCATGTATTATGCATTGTTTTGATTGTTAAGTCCTTAATATACGTAGTTTACTGTGTACATTTGCTTTATATTAAAACCCTGAGATTAAAATACAAATACATATATTGTGTACAACGAGTATTATTAGTAATTAAAACAGAAACCGTCCCTCGTTCCGTTAAACGTTTTAATATTAGGATTAGGGGATTTTGTAATCCGAAAGGGAAAGCTTTTTTCCATCTTTAACTAAGTTACTATGATAAAATTGTGGTTTTCTCTTCTCATGTACTATAGGGAAATAACCTACAATTTTGTTGTATGTATTCGTTTAAGTACGCATTTTTACCAGACCAAAAGGAATGTGTGGCCAGCGCTCTTAGCCAATGAAAGATGTTTTATGGTAGGGATACCAACGAGTTTGTGAGAACGACACGTTTTAAATAAGATTTAACTTCTGAATACCGGACAATATCGAGGTATAAAACACGAGTGCGCATTAATTGCAGGAAGTGTACTCGTAAAATCAATTACTTATCCAATTACCTTAATAAAGTTTTGTGTTCCCTAAAAGTGTAGGCTCAACGCACTTCTCTGTCGGAATCTGAAGTAGTGGACTCCCCACGTAATCTAATCTATCTGAAGATATCCACAAAGGATGCCTTAGTTGCAGTTATTAATTAAAGTAGGCCCTTTGTGTATTTTTAACCATTTCACGGCAATAATTTGCGATCAAATTTAAAAGTGTAATAAATTACGCCCAGGGTTAACGAAATAAATGACGCCAAAGGAGAAAGTAACAATTCGTAACAGTTTGGCGTTCCAACAAATGGGCAGGTTTCTACGATAATAAAATTTACCCAAATTATCAGCTGAGTATGATAGTAAAAGTAGTAAATTGAAGTGAATTAGTTGTGTAGAACATAATGACGAGTTTGGATTTCATAACCAAACTTGAGAGAAGTTACACGAGTTAAGGTTCGTAGCTTGGGAGCTGCCCTTTTAAAAAGCAGTTCCAAAACTTCTTAACAAATTTATTTATTGATACAAAAATTAAATGTGGATTTTTGACCAGTTAAAATTAAACATTATTTCAAACCAAAATTAATTAATAATTGTACTATTTTGAGTAGTAAGTAAACTGCAATGCAAAAGCGGATCACTTGACTGACTGTCGTCAACTGGGGCTCCCGGGCCTTTTATAATATCCCTACCCCCTCACATGGCTGTGGGAACTTGCAGATCTCATGTCTGCTTACAATTAACTCTATTCATAATTACATTGTTTTAATCTTAATTTTTTAAGTAATCTCGGTACCTGACCGTCGGTGACTGTTTGTGACCTGACATATGCAGTGTCACTGTCGCTGCGATACAAAGTAGCGCATCTGTTCTCATGAACGTTAATAAACTTTACAAATTCTTCTTGTATTTACAATGTTGCACTTTACGTATTTTTAACACTTTCTAATAATTTCCTAATTATTCTATTTTAATACGTATACATCAATTGGGGTATACATAACTCACGTAGCATGCCTAAGTTGTTAGTATAATTTAAATACCTTGCAACGAGCGCATATTCCCCTGCATTGTTGCTACTCCTACTAGTCTTCTGCGGCCTGCAAGATCATCAAATAATGCCAAGGTTTATTGGGCACTATTTCCAAAAAAGTTTAGCCGAATGCAAATTTTATCGTTGTTTTATAAATCTAAATTGAATGTTTCCAACCTTCAGTCAATGTTACTTCATTAGTTATTTCTGTTGGTTTTCTAGCTCAACTTGTACTAAAAATTTATAAATATTCAAATTGTCTTTGAACTTTTCTACAATTATTGCGCTTCACTCGTAGAAAACACATCAGAAATCAACAAACAAACTCCTTCTTGGACATTTTTCTAATTTCTCTGAAAGAATCTTGTAAAATTGTATTTCAACCGACTGCCAATAATACATATCACAGTCCGACTTAGAAAGACTGAAAAAATTGAATGAAAATTTTATTCTCGATTAGTCTAACAAAACTAATTTATTCAGAAACTAAGCAAGGAACAATATTTCAAAACTACGCTTTCGAATTTTGAATATCAAAGCACTAACTTGCCGTACTATAATATTTAGCCAAATTCGATTATATCTGGGGTGCTTTAACTCTAAGATAGACTATTAGGGTTTAAAATAGAAAAGAGGGTAAGGAACGACAAGGAAAAAGTGCTTTCTTTGAAGTTACAATAATTTGATGCATAAATAATGTGCGTGAAATATTTTTCCTGCAATTGAGTCATTGATATTTCTATTTAAGGAGATACTGTACTTAATTCATTCGTTGAGGGCTATTATGAAAATATAGAACAATATCGTATTCTGTATTGGGATAAGTGAAATTGGGGTGAATCAGAGCAATAAGGTAGACGTAATATTTATTTTAGGAGCTCTGCAAACATAGGTTTTAGGTGGTTGGTTTCCACTCACTTTGATTAAAGCACATGTAGGAAAATCAAAACAACTTGACGGTATAGATTTATAGGGTTAATTCAACCGCGAAAGTTCGTCTAAATCGTACTATTATCACCCCTCATTTTAGTTATTCAAATTTTTCCAAGAATAATAAAAATTTCGCCATTTGAGTATAAAACAATTTTAAAATAAGTGTTCTAATACGTATTTATTGTATATCCTGTTCTTTAGAAGCTAACAAATACCATTAATGATTCATGTATGGAATTCTCGTAACGTCTCATCTTTGTAGAAAGCTTTTGCCGTAAACGGTAGCATAAAGATTCAGAAATACCAATTCAGTTTAGAAAGAATGCTCAAGAGAGCAAGAAGTGTAGAGATAGTGGGGATGAAATATTAGCAAAGCCTAAATGTTTATCTTATATTGAGTTAGTAATTGAAAGAAAAACAAGTCGTGGACCTGATTTGAATCTGCAATTTAACGGCGACTTATATTTTTTTATTGTACATATCGCTTTAATTGAATAACAGTTTTTTAATTAATGTTTATTTAATCAAAGCGATTTGTACAATAAAGCAATAATTAATAATAAAACCATTAATCAAAACATTATATATAAACATTTACCATACACTCTTACATTTAAAAGTTAAAGTTACAATCCCGCATGCGCGAGATTACGTAACGCACCGGCAGATGGTAACCCTTATCTTGGATACAGATTTTAGCGCGCCCATCTGTCAATGACGTCACACAATATGCCAATTAATAAGCATAAATGACGGAAAATATTAAACATTATAAATGCAGTATAGACAATAAGGTACTTACATAAATTGGTACAGCTACCTTCAGAGTTGCTAGGAGCCCCCTTCAAGATAGTTTACGGACGGTGCGCCTAGCGTCCTTCGGGATTGCTGGAGCCTCCTTCTGAAGTATTTAAAGATGGTGACTGCTCCGGTTAGCTGTTAGCGGGGCATGGACTCTGGCTCGTTCTAGGGTCGTGGACTGCGGTTCGGGCAGGCTGCTTGCATTACCTTCTACCTATGTAGGGAACGAATAAGGAACAGGTAATAGGGACGACAATCAGATAAGGCAAGGAAATCTACATAAATAAAGATAAAGGCACGATACTATACGTTACCAAACCACTCTTCTGGAAGTTCAAAGGCAAAAAGCCACGTTCCAGCGTCTCCCGGAAACTTCTCCACTTTTTCTCACGCCACTCACGTCAGCGCGATTTGGCGCAAACTCATTCTGACGTGACGGAAATACACGCCAAGTCTTTTGAATTTATGGCGCGAACTCACGCACAGCAAGACTAAACTAAAAAATGTTTAATGCCAAATATTTGGCACGTAGCAACACATAAAAACTAACAACAAAATTAATCAACATTTTTAAAAACATAAATACAAAAACCGCCAGAAAAGACATTATGGCTATAAAAAAATTTATACTCAAATATCAAAGATGATACTACAACAATTGTAAAAAGAAACTTAATCTTTGAAATAAATTGTTTCGACCATGACCCTATATTAGGCAAACGTAACAAAGCCTAAAACAACGTATCACGCAACATAAAAACGACATTCGTGCAAAACCACAAGCCTGTACTTTAACAAACCACACCTTAAAAAACCAACATAGATTAGATTTTGAAACCAAAAATTTTACAAGTTGAATTCAACAAAACAGAAAGGCATAAAAAAAATAAGACAACCGTAGCTCAAAATATGCGTATTTTTTAAATTATATATCTAAACCCCATTATAGTCACAAGTAACTAGATAAAAATATTTATTATTTATTTTGTAAAATGCATACACACACACTCACACTGCACACACATACAACCATATACGGTAACTGCACATCAATACATACATGACTAATACATATAATATACATCATCATCATTGGGGTTTCTCTCCTGGAACTGGTTAGACGCGTACCTCCATTGTATCCTATTCTGAGCTAGCCTACACATTTCCCTGACATTCACACAACCTACATCTTTCACTATCTGCGTGCATCTATCTTTTTTTTCTTCCTATCTCTGCCTGTAATATATCTCGCACTATTCCTCAAATGTCTTAGAACGTGCCCTATCCTATTTCTCTTATTTTTTTCCCATAGACATCTTTTTTCCCCTACCATTTATAGAACCTCTTTGTTATTAACATTGTCTGTCCATGCTATCATCGTGATACATAGGAAGCATCATATTCCAAAAAGCTTTTACCCTTTTCCTGTCTGGTTTTCCTACGGAAAAAATGTCTCGAACAAAAGTTTTAGGATTTTGACGCTCGATTGAATGGCGATCTTGAATTTGACCTTGACCTTGTTCTTCAAGGTCATTTGGTCAACAATGTTTTTTCAAATAGGAACCTGTACTATTGCGGATTTGGAAAAAGCAGGAAATTTTACATTCAAATATGACCTTGACCCATGACCTTAACCATAACCTTCAACGTCATTTCAAGGTCAAATTTGTTTTTGTAACGGAAACACTGAATAACTAACTTTGAGGCAATTAAATTTTTTGAAAAATGATAAGAACAAATGTTTTAGGATTTTTCGCTGGCTATTCAATGATGACCTTAGATTTGATCTTGATCTTGTCCTTCAAGGTCAATTTTATTTTTGCAAATGAAACCCCTAAGCCTAAAGCAAAAATCCTGATGAATAAAAGCAAGGAAATATCACGGTTATTTAAGGAAAAGCCAGTCAAGGGAGGCGAAAGTTCCCGGCCAGTTAAGGCAAGGTTAACAATCTTGGTTCAAAATGTTCCCCATCAAAATCCTAGCAGACGGACATCAAAATTTTCAATGGAGCTCCTAAAGTATCAGGTATAATATTAGCGCAACCATTGTCTTTTCTTTGTCTCAGATACTCCGTATCTGTTGGTTTAGTAACGTGCACGATTATTTTTAAGTAGCCGTAAAAGAAAAAATTAATTAGAGTTAAATGAGGGATCTTAGCTTGCTGCTTAATAGTTGCTCTCCGTTTTATCCAATAATTATTAATTAAAAATTTTAACAGCTATTTCATGAATCATTGAGGCTATTTCCTTCTGCAGTGATTGACTTGAAATGTCGATTTGTTTAAATAAATAGTAACTCAAAATTAAAATATTGAACAATTCTTTCCATCATGTTTTGACAAAATTCAATTTCTCCGTCATGATCATCTTCATTAATTTGTTGATGTAAGTATGTTCTGTATTGATCTTCAAAATTATACAATTTTTCATTTTATTTACTTGAACCCGTTAAGATATCTTATCCGCCATTTTCGATCCGCCATCTTAGACTCTGATTTTCCAAAAACTGAGTGCAGAATCTCAATTGGCAACTGGAAACCACCCACCCGACCTATACCAAGTTTTGTGCAAATTGGATGAGTTTTTGAAAATCTCGTCCGCCATCTTGGGACATCTTGGACTCTAAATTTCCAAAAACTGAGTACAGAATCTCAATCGGCAACCGGAAAAACTTCCTTGTAACGAATTTGGCGTAAATTGGTTGAGTTTTTGAAAATCTCGGCCACCCCCGTTTACTATCCTCTTAATTTCGTTGTATTTGCACCTCTAATATGTAGTTGAGTATATTGATCTGGCGGATTTGCTGTTTTTAGTATTTCTATTCTTGATAATTGAACCAATTAGTTTCGCTTCTCTAACAGTCCTTCTCAGGATAGTTAGTGGAGTTTATTGCTTTTGGTGCCATTTCTGGTTTTCAATTGCAATTTTAATTCGACCCTCCAACAGTGCCGATTCTGTTTTTCAATTGTCATTTTATAACTTTTGAATAACAATTACTTTCGCTAAATTCACTTCTCTAACAGGATAGTTAGTAAGGTTATTTTTCTTGCCGCTATTGCTGTTTCTTCAAAGTTGTTTCTTGTTATTCTTTCCCTTTCTTTTGCAATGGCTACTCTAACAGAACGAGAGAGAGTTACGTTATTAATGATGAGAGGTTAGGGTGATAGATGTAGGTCGTATGACGAAGTAATGGTGTTGTTTAATGAAACATTTCGAGTAGGCTTAACAAGCATTAGTAGGTCCACTGTCTCAAAAACAATCAGGCGATTTGAAGAAACTGGGACTAATAAGAATCGTCCGAAATCTGGAAAGCCGAAAATTGAAACCTCGGATGAGCGGCAATCATTCATCGAAGACCCTCATTTATCTATTAGAAAAGCCTCTCAACAGCTTCAAATTAGTCAGACGTCGATTTTTAGGAATTTAAAGATCATTAAATTTCACCCCTACAAAATGAATTTTCATCAAGAATTAAATGAAGATGACTCAGACCGGCGATTGAAATTTTGTGAGAACATGATGGGAAGGATTGATTGCTCAGAATTCCAATTTTCAATCGCTCATTGGTTTTTCAGATGAATCAACCTTTCAACTTAATGGTGCAATAAATTGAATCGTCACAACTTCAGATTATGGAGCAATGAAAATCCTCATTGGTTGCGCAAACATCACACGCAGTACCCACAAAATTAAATGTTTGGGCAGGTATTTTTGGGGACCGAATAGTTGGACCTTTTTTTATAGATGGGACTTTAGATGGTCCGAAGTATTTGGAATTATTGCAGGCGGAAATAGTATCAGCGATATAGGAGATAGCTGTTAAAGAATATGATGAGGTTTGGTTTCAGCAAGATGGCGCGCCTGCACATTTTCGGATAATTGTAAGGGACTATCTAAGTGAAGATTTCAATAATCGTTGGAAATGTAGGAGAGGAACGATTGAGTGGCCAGCCAGATCACCTGATCTGAATCCACTGGACTTTTTCCTTTGGGGCTACATAAAGAATAAAATTTATGTAACACAACCACTGGGTCTGGAAGATCTGAGACAAAGAATAATGAATGTTTGCACTGATATAACACCTGAAATTATTAGAAGTGCCATTGAAAATTTTTATGTCCGTCTAGGAATCTGCCAGGATGTTGATGGAGGCCATTTTGAACCCAGGTTGTAAGCTGTGCCGCAACGGGCCCAGCTGTTTTCTTGTCTTAACTGGCCGGCTCTATCCTTGCCTTAACTGGCCGGGATCTATCCTTGCTTAACTGGCCGGCCTCTATCCTTGCCTTTAATTGACCGGTCTCTATCCTTACCTTAATTAATCGGGCTTTATCCTTGCCGTAACTGGTCGACCTCTATCCTAGCCTTAATTGGCCGGGCTCTATTCTTGCCTTAACTCGCCGGGCTCTATCCTTGCCTTAACTGGCTAGGCTCTATTCTTGCCTTCAGTGGCCAGGTTTCTTCACCTTAACTGGCCGAGACCCTGCGCCACGCTTTAACTGGCCAGGATCTTTCGCTTTTCCTTAAATAGCTGTGATATCTTCTTGCTTTTATTTGCTAGGATTTTCGCTTTAGGCTTAGGGGTTCCATTTGATAAAATATAGTTTACCTTAAAATGACCTTGAATAATAAGGTCAAGATAAAATATAAGGTCACCATTGAATAGCTAGGGAAAAATCCTAAAACATTTGTTCTTATCATTTTTCAAAAAATTTAATTGCCTCAAAGTTAGTTATTCAGTGTTTTCGTTGCAAAAACAAATTTGACCTTGGGATGACGTTGACGTTCAAGGTCATGGTCAAGGTTATGGCCTAGGTCAAGATAAAGATCATTGCCAGGTCCGAGTCAATGGTCAAGGTCATGATCAATGTCACGGTCAATGTCATTGCCACGGTCATGGTCAAGGTCATGCTCAATGTTATGGTCAATGTTGTGATTAATGTCAAGGTCATGGTCAATGTTATGGTGACGCCATGGTTAAGATCAAGGTCGAGGATATCGTCAAGGTCATATTTGAATGTAAAATTTCTGACTCGTTCCAAATTCGCAAATAAAAGTAGGAGTTCCCTTATGAAAAACATAATTGTTCTTGAAATGACTTTGAAGGTCAAGGTGAAATTCAAGGTCACCGTTGAATTGCCTGGAAAAAATCCTATAACATGTGTTCTTATCATTCTTCAAAAATTTTAACTACCTCAAAGTTATTAAGTGTTTCCGTTGCAGAAACAAATTTGACCTAGGGATGACGTTGAACATGACAATGACCATGACGGTCATTGTCATGGTCAATTTTAAGATTAAGGTCATGGTCAAGGTTAGGGCCATATTTAAATGTAAAATTCCTTGCTCTTTCCAAACCCGCAATAAAAAGTAGGGGTTACCATTTGAAAAACATAGTTGACCTTCAAATGATCTTGAATAGCCAGGAAAAGATCATGATTAAGGTCATGGTCAAGGTCATATTTGAAAGTAAAATTTCCTGATCTTTCCAAATCCGCAATAATAAGTAGAGGTCTCTATTTCAAAAAGAGTTGACCTTCAAATGGCTTTGAAGAGCAAGGTCAAGGTCGAATTGATGGTCACCATTCAATCGAGCGTCAAATGTGCTACAACCTTTGTTCGAGGTATTTTTTCCGAAAAGGAGTTCATAGCGAAACATCTTACCGTTTCCATACTTTTGGAACACCCGGTATATGCTTTCAACATCTTTTTCTTGTTTCTGATTGTTGTCCTTAGACATAGCAGCTGTTCTTCCTTGTTAGATACAGCTCGGTTCCCCTTCTATTGCTTTATAAGTTTATACTATTTTACCGATATTCAGTAGTACGTGAAGGGGGTTAAGCAACCTGTGGCTACCAAGATCCCCCAACACTTATACTTTTGGACTAATTAGTAGTTTTTCAATTTATGTTTTCGCACAATCAACATTTGTTGAGAATATTGCAAAACCTACACTTGTAGTTGTTTATAATAATCATCAGGTTTAAGTACAAATATTTTTTTTCGTCTTGGAACTGGTTGAATACGTACCTCCTTTGTTTTTAAATATAAGCTAGTCTACTCATTTCCCTGAAATCCCCACAGCCTATCTGTACGCAATAGTCCAACCTAGTTCTAACTTTACCTCTTTTTCTATCTCTGTTTCTATTATTTTCCGTACTATTCTCTCGTGCCTTAGTATATGACCTATCATCCTATTTATGACTTCTTACATATATCTTTCTCGAACCTCTTTGTTCTTAATTTTGTCTATCCATGATATCTTTATCATATGTCTGTGGCACCACATTTCAAAAGCTTGTATTTTTTCCTGCACGCTTCTCATACTGCCCAAGTTTCACAGCCGTACAATGCTGTTCTCTACACATATGCTTTTAGTAATTTTTCCTTGTTTCTGTTTGTTGTCTTTGAACATACTAGTTGCTTTTTTTTTTGTTAAATACAGCACGGCCTTGTGCTAATCTTTATTTTATATCTTTGGCTTCCTAGAGAGCAGAAATCCTTAACATCTTGTACGTTTTCGTTTCCTATTTGTATTCTAGTTTTGATTTATTTTCTCCTCCTTTACCTACTAGTACTTTATTTCTATTTTTATTAATTTTCATACCGTATCTGTTTGTTAGAACTGTTCCAGTTCATTAAGAGCTGCTTCTAACTCTTCCTTGCTAGATGCTAATACCGCTATATGATCTGCAAAACTAAATATATCAATTTTTTGACCCTGCATAGTAATTCCAAATGTCTTCCTGTATTTGACAGTATTCATTGCCATTTCGATGTACAAGTTAAAAATTAACGAGGGTAGGGCATATCCCTGACTGATCCATTCCCGAATAATACTTACTTCTCTACGTTCCTGCTCTAATTCTATTACCCTTGTTTGTTCTTTGTAGAAACTATGTACTATCCATCTATCCCTGTAACTCCAATCTTTTTGAGTACTTCGAACATTTTTTTTAAATTTTACATCATTGAATGATTTTTCCAAACCTACAAATCCTATATACACTCTTTCCCCTTTTCTATTGTCTTTTCCATTATCACCCTCAGAGCTAAAATAGCCTTCGGTGCTCCGGTTTCGTCTAAACCAAAATTAATCTTCTACTAGTATTCCTTCAGCCCGTTTTTCCATTCGTTCTTGTACAATTCTAGTTAATATTTTTGACACATTTGCTGTCACACTTATTGTTCGAAAATTTAACATATATCTACGCCTCTCTTTTTTAGTATTATGATTATGATGCTACATTTGAAATCTTTGGGTATCTCGCCTGTTTCATGCTTGGAAGAGACGTTCTGTTACTGTCTACCGATCGGCTTTTACAGTTTCTGCTTTCACCTTAACTAGCTTGGTGCTTTACCATATTTAAAACCCTTTAATGTTAATTCAAACTCATCTCTACGTGTAGGATAACCCAAATCATCTTTTTCAATGTCTGATTCTTGTTCTAGTGCTGCTAGTTCCCGTCTTGCATATAAATTATCTATATATTTTTGCCATCTAATCACTTTCTCAACATTTTCTATAACGGTGTCTCCTTCCGAGCCCCTTATATTTTTGCTATACGGTATATATCCCTAAAATCATTCGAAGTAGTTTGTATGCTTCGTCTGTCTTTCTTATTTTCATCTTAGTTTATATCTCTTTGCACTTTCCATCAATCCCTTTTTCATTAGCTTTTTTGCATTTGCGAATAGTTTCTTATTTTATTGTTTTGTATCTTCGTTTTCTTGCTTCGTCTGTTCTTTTTTTTGTATTTTCATCTTTCTTCTATTAAATTCGGGATATCCGTTGTTATCCATGGTTTCTTATTTTTTTTAATGTATATCCCAGAATATTTCTGGCCGCCATGTATAAGCTGGATTTAATGTTATGCCACTCTGTTTTATTTCCTTAGTATCCAAAATTTTCCCAATGTCTTTCAGCAATAGGCGTCGCCGTGGATCAATGTAGTAAGTGTAAGACTACGGATCCCAAGGTCCTGGGTTCGAATCCCGATTGCTTGAAAAATGGCAGGTGAGCATTTTTCACAAAAATTACGCCCTCATTCGGATGAGGGGTTAAATAGAGGTCCCGTGTGTGAGTGTTGTCACGCACGTTAAAGATCCCTACCTTGCCTGGAACGGCAAGGGTTCGGCAAAATTCTAAATTTCCAGGCAACAAAAAACTCGCCTCCTGGCCAATGTAGTACCTTCGGGTGGAGCATTGGAAATGTAAATGCAATGTCTTTCAACAATTAATTCGACTCTTTTCAAAGTTTTCGTGGATATCTTTATCTTTTAATTTCTATGTCAAAGTGCCGTTTTCCGTTTTTTTTCCAATTTTTAAAATAAAAAATATTACGTTCAACTTGTCATTCCTAAATATTTTCATTCGATTTTAAATGTTCGCAAATATTCCGACCCCTCTTCGATATCTTGTATAACTACCTTGCCCCGACGGACGGAATCAACTTCGTGAATGTTTCATATTACGTCTTAAAATACTACTGGAGATGTTTCTGAATTCCATACTTTAATTTAACATACTTGCTATTTAGACAATCTGTCGTAGGTTTTTTTCTACTGATTGGTTTTCTTTATGTGTTAAACGACGAAATGCGCACTTTGTACGTAGATTCATAAAAGATTGTGTAAAGAATATAATTCTTTTGTTTATCTTAAATAGAATATTTTTTCCTCGTGTTGTTTGTCAATAAAAATTCGTTGGCGATGTACTTTTCTTCGTTTTTGTGATCTATTCCATTCTTCGCTTCTGTAGTTAGCCCAATATTTCTACGTTTCTTTTATCTTTTTATACGTGATCGTGATTTGTGTGGGTCCTAACTTTGCTTCAACTTCTGCCTTATCTTTGCGTTATTATCGTTACAAGAGCGACCTTCATAATTACGATGTTTTGATGTGTCTATATCTGCTTCTGGGTAGCTTCTGAAGTCTTTCACTTGATTTTTAAACCGTGGGCTGACAAGAATGTATCTATTTCATATCTTCTTATATATCCTGGTATCTTCCATGTTAACCGTCCTATAGTATAATGTTGAAATAATGTTTTTGTGATGGATAATTGTTTTTGTAGTAAAATTCTACCAACCAATTTCTCCTGTGCTTTCTCGTGTTTAAAATCAAATAAACTTACCACCGTTCCTTCCTTACGCTCACCTATCATTGCATTAAAATCTCCAGTAATTATTAAATTTTCATATCTTTTTACTCATCTTAGAATGTATTTGATATCTTTGTAGATGGCTTCTACCTCTTCGTCACTGTAGCTAGAGGTGGGCATGTATACGTGTATTATTACTGTGTTTACCGGTTTAGATTCTAATCTAAACATGAGTACTTTTTCGTTCATTGTAAGTAGTTCTATCTGTTTTCGCATAACCATACTCACATTCGAATTTCCTTCCTCGGATCTTGTATGAATCATCCTAAAGTCTTCACTCCAAAAATTCCCTGCTTCTGGCCACCGAACTTAGCTGATCCCTACTATGTCTAGTGCTAACCTATCCATTTCAATTTTCAAGTTCTCTAGCTTACCTACTGGCTTCATACTTCTGACATTACACGCTCTGACTCGCAAAATGTTCTTAGCTCTTCTTTTGAACTTTCCGATTACTTCCTCCAAAGTATTCTTCCCACCCGGTAATCCAAATCGGGAACAATTTAAACGTCAGAATTTTTTACCCCCAGAGATGCCATCATTTTAAGTATTAATTGAAGTAAGCTGTACACTTGGGAGGTAATGTGGTTCACCAATATTCCCATTTAGTTAGTATCTGATATTATTACAAAAAAGTGGAATATTATTCAACCACATTGTAACGTTGACCTAAATTCTTTTCTATCAACCATCCAATTAGTTTTTAATAACACGTATTTCATTTTTAATTCTAAGTATTATCTTCAGACATTTGGCCCCCTGATGGGTTTACTCCTCCTTCCCATCATTGCCAAATGGTCATGGATCATTTGTTAGAATAGGTCATTATTTTGTTACCTTTTGAAATGTCGTTCATTGTCAAATATGTACACATCTTATGCTGTAATCCCGAACGCTTAATAGAAATATACTTTGTAGATTTTCAGCAGTTTTAATTCAAAGTTAATTTTACCTATGAAAAACAACAGACTGAAGAAATACTAAGAGAAAATAAATTTGCGTTTAGGCGAAACAGGGGAAAACCGAAGACCATTTTAGCTTTAAGGGTGTTAATGGAGAAAACAATAGAAAAAGGTGAAAATGTGTATATACCGTTTGTAGATTTGGAAAAGACGTTAGACAATTTAGAATGGGAGGAAATGTTCGAAGTACTCAAAAAGATTGGAATGAGTTATATGATGATGATGAACATTAAAATATTTCTCTATACCGTAACCATTTAACATTGAATTTAATTAATTTAACTAAAATTTCTAAATGTTCTTTTATATTTAGAATAATTATGATATATAACATTCATTTTAGTTAGTTTACGGTGATTTATTTCATAATGCTAACGCTTTCTTTAAATGAGATGCTATCGCTGTGAAACTTGACTAAAATAAGTATTTGGTTTACCCTTTTCTAGTTTAAGTTAATTTATTAATCTAAGTTCTGTCCTAATATGTATTTTACAGGAATAACATGATACTTTTGCGGCTTTTAAGTTTATGATTTTAATAGAGCTAACTATTTATTGCAACGCCATGTATACTAAACACGAAATTAGAATTGCAGACTGTCCTTTAATATTAATTTATTCATTTAAGACTAATTTCTCTCTTTTTGCATCTGAATAGATGGTTTATACCGGTCCTGCCGCCTCATTTGCTCCAGCATTCTCATTTTCTCCCTCATTTGCTCCTTCATTTGCTCCAGAATCCCTCATTTGCTCCCAAATCCCTCATTTGCTCCCTCATTTACATGTAAATTCTCATAAGGAGGAAATGTGAAGATGAATCTCCTAAGAGGAAATGCGGAGATGAATCTCCGTTTTTATAGACTAGCCATTGCATCTTTCGAGATAAATATATTTTGCATTTTCATCTTAGCATCCTCATTTGCTCCCACATCTGAACCAAAAAGTTTTCATTGACTAGCCATTGCATCGTTCGAGATAACCTTATCTTGTTTGGTATCAATTAAGATTAGATTTTTCTCAGCTACCTGAATTTCTTGGAATTCTTCAGATACCATCACCCCTCAGGGAGCTACCCTCATTTTAAGATTTTTTACCGGTAGCGATTTTATGGGCGTCCTTATAAATTTTCTAGACATACGACGCATCAAACTAACCTAGAATTTTACGCAGAATTTGAATTTGCAAACAAATTTAAAATCCAACCACCCCTGCAAAGTTACACTTTTAAAGTCTCCGAGCCTCTAAATTGCGCGACCATCTCATACGATCGCAGAGTAAAAGAGATAAAAGTGTAGACAGTTACATCTCTGATATACAAACAACTAATTTACAAACTGCGGAAATGGGCACAGGAAGTACTCTAAGATGTATAGCAACACCTACCTACTCAGATGGTAAAGATGATAAAGAAGTTTGTAAAAGAAGTTTTAAGATGCAAAAACGAAAGTTTAATATTGAGGAAATGCACTCTGCAAAAAATAATGGAAATGCTCGTCATAAACCATCAGAGCAAATAATAAATGAATCAAGTTCTATGGATTACACCCCAAATTCTGAAGATGAGGATTCAACACAGGAAAGCAATAGTCGGGGCACGAAAATACCGATGTATATAAAAAGGGATGTTGTATTAAAAAATACACATCGTACTGAGCACAGTTCAGATGATGCATATATTAACTTTAATGTACATGGGTTGATTGAAAGACTGCAGTTGCTAGTTACTGTTGATTATCACAACCATCGAGATATGCATAACCTAAATGAAATTATCTCTATAATATCTAAACTTCGACAAAAGGAATTATAGAATAGAACGACAACAAAGTTAGATGGGGGTAAATATTTATACATATTTTTCAAAATTTTAAAATTGGAATAGTCTGCATCTGCATTTTGATAAGTAAACATCGTAATAAAAATGACCGGAGAAAGAATTATATCTTTAGATGCTATGAAAATTTTAGAACAAGTTGTCAAGGAGATGAAAAAAAGTTTATCAAACAATTCAACTAGTCAACATTCGAATGGTATGTCTAATGAATCTCTGGCAAATACTAAAATAGTGCAAGATAAACCTGCACATGATAATGTTGATGCGAAAGATCAGAACTTAGACTTCAAGTCAGACGTTTCTGACAGAAAAAGAAAGAGACAACTTAAATCGTATACTAAAGAGGATTTAAATAAAGCCCTTGACGAAATAAACAAAAGGATGGATTACTGGTTCAGAAGCATCCGAAATCTACAATGTTCCAAAAGCTACACCCTATACGAAACTCAGAGCAAACGAAAATCGTGTACAAAATTTGGATATGTATACTACACATTTGCCAATTAAAAGGAGGAAAAAGTGACTTTTGTGTGTGTGTGTGTGTGTGTGTGTGTGTTAGTTTTAATGAATAAAAATATATTTCTATGTGTAGTGTACTTGTTAAGTATTTGAATTGAAATATAAATATGGTTTTAAACGTTTTGGTTTTATTTATATATAATGGTATTGTTAGGATACAATAAAATACAATACTTCCGTTACTCGGAAGCAGTAGCGGAATCTTGGTTTATGTAATATCATCGAAGTTGAACAAAAAAAATTTAAACTAAAAAGTATGTTTCAAACACGCAGTTGTACTCATTTCTATTAAAATTAAATGTAGCGCTCTTTGTTATAATTCTCTTCATAAGAATTTAGATACCCATTTCAGTTGCGTGAACATTTGCAAAATTAAACAATACCAATGTATACTTTATATTTTATAACATAAACAAGCTAATATATACAAAAATAATTTCTAAATTCACATCATTCATTTCTTATGATAATATTTGAGGTGGTTAAATTTTTACTTTAATTTTATAACTATTGTAAAAGATTTTGATTTGGATGTGGGGGGATATAGTAAAAATTTCGAGAAGTAGATAAATATAGAAGAAGGCGTTAGCCCCAATCCGAAGTTTCATGATGACGAACGTTAAAGATTTTATTGTAAATAAACGTAGGCTTTATTTTACGCAAGATTCCGTACGAAAGAAGTTTGCGGGATACAAAAAAGGAGGCACTACATATCTGCAAAAATTCAAAAAGGTGCACAAACAATTGATCGATCCTTTGCAAATCACCGATTCCTAGTCACAAGGAATAGCGGAAAGAATATCAAAAGCTATAAAGGAGGTTAAAGTTGAAAACAAATGCTAGCTTTTAAAAAATGGGTTACCAGTTGACGACGAGCCTGTACATCTTTATTATACGGACGTGTTAGCTAGAGACGAATACAAAAATATATACAAGTCGGTTTATGGAGTAAAGTATAACCCCCAATTGATACGCATAGTTTAGGAAAAGTTTGTAGGAAATTGATTCAGAAAACAGTGACACATCCTAAAATAATAACGTTTATCGGAGGCTTGAGGTCTAACAAGAGTTATAATTATTTTTAAAGTTTTTAGCATTTTCTTAAGGAATGTAATGAATTAGTTCATAGAACACATTCCATACCGGTTGTTTCGTGCGTGCACACACATCGGGTACAATCAGTACATATCCGAATAGGAGTAGCTCATATAAAAAAGACTGTTCGCGTAGAAGTTATTATTTGTTGATTGTACAGTTTAAAGAGATATAACAAATATGTATAAAGACTTTGGGGAGGTTATTCGAAGATTTTGCAATGCTCTACAAGTAAAAAAAAGCAGAATGTGGGCAACGCTTTTCGATAGAAGGAGAAAAATGTCTTATGTGTCAGTCATACGAGGAAGCACTACAGCACTGTACTGCTGTGTTAGCAATGCCTGAGGATCTGGATGATTTTATGGAAATAATCGAGGACATGAGGTTTATAAAACTGTTGGCAGATATTCAAATGGAATATATACTAAATTGTAAGTTTTAAAGTAAAAATTTAACCACCTCAAATATTATCATAAGAAATGAATGATGTGAATTTAGAAATTATTTTTGTATATATTAGCTTGTTTATGTTATAAAATATAAAGTACACATTGGTATTGTTTAATTTTTCAAATGTCCACTCAACTGAAATGGGTATCTAAGTTCTTATGAAAAGAATTATAACAAAGAGCGCTACATTTAATTTTAATAGAAATGAGTACAACTGCGTGTTTGAAACATACTTTTTAGTTTAAATTTTTTTTGTTCAACTTCGATGATATTACATAAACCAAGATTCCGCTACTGCTTCCGAGTAACGGAAGTATTGTATTTTTATTGTATCCTAACAATACCATTATATATAAATAAAACCAAAACGTTTAAAACCATATTTATATTTCAATTCAAATACTTAACAAGTACACTACACATAGAAATATATTTTTATTCATTAAAACTAACACACACACACACACACACACACACAAAAGTCACTTTTTCCTCCTTTTAATTGGCAAATGTGTAGTATACATATCCAAATTTTGTACACGATTTTCGTTTGCTCTGAGTTTCGTATAGAGTGTAGCTTTTGGAACATTGTAGATTTCGGATGCTTCTGAACCAGTAATCCATTCTTTTGTTTATTTCGTCAAGGGCTTTATTTAAATCCTCTTTAGTATACGATTTAAGTTGTCTCTTTCTTTTTCTGTCAGAAACGTCTGACTTGAAGTCTATGTTCTGATCTTTCGCATCAACATTATCATGTGCAGGTTTATCTTGCACTATTTTAGTATTTGCCAGAGATTCATTAGACATACCATTCGAATGTTGGCTAGTTGAATTGTTTGATAAACTTTTTTTCATCTCCTTGACAACTTGTTCTAAAATTTTCATAGCATCTAAAGATATAATTCTTTCTCCGGTCATTTTTATTACGATGTTTACCTATCAAAAAGCAGATGCAGACTATTCCAATTTTACAATTTTGAAAAATATGTATAAATATTTACCCCCATCTAACTTTGTTGTCGTTCTATTCTATAATTCCTTTTTGTCGAAGTTTAGATATTATAGAGATAATTTCATTTAGGTTATGCGTATCTCGATGGTTGTGATAATCAACAGTAACTAGGAACTGCAGCCTTTCAATCAACTCTTTTACATTATACAAGTGAATATATGCATCATCTGAACTGTGCTCAGTACGATGTGTATTTTTTAATACAACATCCCTTTTTATATACATCGGTATTTTCGTGCCCCGACTATTGCTTTCCTGTTTTGAATCCTCATAATCAGAATTTACGGTGTAATCCATAGAACTTGATTCATTTATTATTTGCTCTGATGGTTTATGACGAGCATTTCCATTATTTTTTGCAGAGTTCATTTCCTCAATATTAAACTTTCGTTTTTGCATCTTAAAACTTCTTTTACAAACTTCTTTATCATCTTTACCATCTGAGTGGGTAGGTGTTGCTATACATCTTAGAGTACTTCCTGTGCACATTTCCGCAGTTTGTAAATTAGTTGTTTGTATATCAGAGATGTAACTGTTTACACTTTTATCTCTTTTACTCTGCGATCGTATGAGATGGTCGCGCAATTTAGAGGCTCGGAGACTTTAAAAGTGTAACTTTGCAGGGGGTGGTTGGATTTTAAATTTGTTTGCAAATTAAAATTCTGCGTAAAATTCTAGGTTAGTTTGATGCGTCGTGTGTCTAGAAAATTTATAAGGACGCCCATAAAATCGCTACCGGTAAAAAATCTTAAAATGAGGGTAGCTCCCTGGGGGGTGATGGTATCTGAAAAATTCCAAGAAATTCAGGTAGCTGAGAAAAATCTAATATTAATTGATATCAAACAAGATAGGGTTATCTCAAAGGATGCAATGGCTAGTCAATGAAAACCTTTTGGTTCAGATGTGGGAGCAAATGAGGATGCTAAGATGAAAATGCAAAATATATTTATCTCGAAAGATGCAATGGCTAGTCTATGAAAACGGAGATTCATCTCCGCATTTCATCTTAGTAGATTCATCTCCACATTTCCTCCTTATGAGAATTTACATGTAAATGAGGGAGCAAATGAGGGAGCAAATGAGGAAGGAGAGAGTCACTCCTCCTCATTTCCTCCTTATGGGAATTTACATGTAAATGAGGGAGCAAATGAGGGAGCAAATGAGGAAGGAGAGAGTCACTCCTCCTCATTTCCTCCTTATGGGAATTTACATGTAAATGAGGGAGCAAATGAGGGATTCGGCAGCAAATGAGGGATTCTGGAGCAAATGAGGGAGCAAATGAGGATGCTGGAGCAAATGAAGCGGCAGGACCGGTATAAACCATCTACTCATCTGGTTTTATTTCCCGTTACACTAAGGCGTTACAACTGGATTGAGTATTTAGTGAATAAAGAACAGTTGTAAAAGAAGTTTCGTTACTGTTTTAAAATCAGTGATAATGCTAATGAAATTCTCGAAGGACCTAATATAAACTTTATTTTCATTTATCCATTTTCTGACTTGCTGCTCTTTATATTTAAAATCATCGACACTTGTCAAAACTGACATTTTTGTTTTTTAGAATTAAACAACTAGATTAAAGTGAGCATGCATTACAGCTAGATAAGACTAATATTTCTAGCATACTCCCCCCTGTTGGAAGGGATTTGATATAACTTTCAACTAGTATACTATACATATAAATTAGTATATGATGTAATAAATACACAATTACAAAGTTATTAACAGCGAAATAAAATAAAAATGGAAAATTCTTATAAGTAACATTTAAATTAAACAGTCGCCTTTGAAAACAGTTAATCGAGGTACAGAATCACAGGTATCATACCTATGGGGGAAGAGGGCATATCTTTGTGATGAACTGCTGGATCACTCCGGTCTCGGCGCGAATAGAGACAACACGAACTATGTTGTCTGTGCCCTGATGTAACTGAACAATGCGTCCCAATTTCCATTTACTGGGAGGAAGACTATCGTCCTTGATGAGAACCAGAGTGTCAAGTTTTACATTTTGGCATGTAGCTCTCCATTTAAAGCGTTGTTGTAATTTAGAAATATATTCCTTAGTCCATCTCCGCCAGAATTGTTGTATTATTTGCTGAGGCGTTGATACAAAGAAAGCCTGTTTTCTTGTATATGGACCATACTAGGGTCTGGCACTGTCGTTATGGGCTTTCTAATGAGGAAACGTGAGGGAGTGATTGGTGAGAAATCAGAGGGGTCTGAAGATAGTGGGTATAAGGGTATGGAGTTTAGAATCCCTTCACTCTGTATTAATAAGCTATTAAATTCTCCATAAGTAAAAGCTAAATCATGAATTGCGCGTTTCAAATGAAATTTTGCAGATTTCACCCTTGCTTCCCAAAGACCACCTATATGACGTGAATATGGAGGTAAGAAAGTCCAATTGAAATTTTGTGCAGCTAATTGAGATTCTATAGTGTTCTTGTTCTCAATTAAAAAGTTTGCCGGTTCCTTAAGTTGAGAGTGAGCATCAACGTATGTGCCACCATTATCAGAATGAATTTTTGTTGGCATACCTCTGCGAGAGGCAAACCTTCGTAAACATAACATGAATGCTTCTGTAGTCAAGTTAGTGACTGGCTCCAGATGGATTGCTTTGGTACTAAAACATATGAATAACTAAACATAACACTTGCTTAATTTTGCTCCACGACCCTTCTTACCTTTTATTAAAGAGGCCCACAATAATCAGTTCCTGTTATTTGAAACGGGGACTGTAGGGTTACTCTATCGGAAGGTAAGTGATCTAACAAGTTTTTAATATCTTTGTGACACATTTTAAAACATGTTATGCAGTTGTGAACAACCCTTTTGCCCAAATTTCGACCGCCTATTGGTCAAAATTGTTCTCTAATAGAACCAAGCAATTGTTGTGGTCCAGCGTGCAACAATATTGCGTGCTCATGGCGAAATAAAAGTGTCGCAAATGGATGTGTGGCTGAAATTACAATTAGATACTTCTTGTCATGTTCGAAGGTAGAATTACCTAATCTTTCACCAACGCGCACTATACCGTTGTTATCACAGAACGGATTGAGTGTTGAAAGTCGACCCTTATTAGTGCCAGATCGGCCAGATGAAAGTTCTCGAATGTCGCGAGAGAATGATTCCCTTTGAGAGACAGATGCTAGACGTGTGAGAGAATTATGAAGCTCCAAGGTCGTTATAGGCCCGAAGTTTCGATTTTCCCTGGATCCTCTTGAATTTTGATGAAACGTAAACAATACACCATAACACGTTTAAGTTTGTGAAGTCGTGAAAAGTTCTCAAATGGAAACAACGTTGGAAGTGGTTCAAAATGGTGTTGTAAAGTAACAATAGTTTGTAAAGATACATACTGAGTTGAGGGCAATATTTTAAATTCTGAATCGAATAAGAAACTTGGACCATGAAACCACAGTGGTAAGTTAAGTAATTTTTTGGAAGTAATACCTCTGGTAAGAACATCTGCAGGGTTATCTGAAGTTGGTACATAATTCCAGTTTGAAGTATTACATATGTTTTGAATTTGGGAAACACTATTTGAACCAAAGATGTCAAGCACATGAGGTGATGTTCTTATCCAAGATAAAACAATATTGGAATCTGTCTAATAGACGATGTTATCAATGTTGGCATCTATTAAATTTTTTACTTTGTGAACCAATTGAGCCATCGATAAGGCACCACACAACTCGAGTTTTGGAATGGTGGAAGATTTGTAAAGACTTGTCTATCTGTTTAAAATGCATTACTATTGTAAAAGAGAACGTCTGAGTAGCCATTATACATAAGATCTAACGTTTTTGTCTTTTCATTTGGGTCAAAATTCAAAATGCTATTTGACATTTCTGAGGCCTCAACTGACTTTAAAACCTTTGGACTGTTGGAAATCCATTTACGCAAAATAAAAGCATAAGACTTCAAAATGTCTGAAATATTAGAGCATATATTTGTTGCTTCTTTAAAGCCTTTACAACTTGTTAGAAGATCGTCACAGTACATATCCCTTCTGATTAGTTTTGCCATATCCCGATGCTGATTCTCACACTGTGCTGCTAGGTCAAACAAGCAGCTGATGGCAAGAAAGCTTGAGGCCTTTTCGCCATACGTTATTGTGCATAATTCGTAGACGTTCAGAGAGAACAAATGATCAGTTTGCAAAAATATTCTATGGAGAGGCCGTTGTGACTCTTCTATCCACACTGATCTGTACATTTTTGAACAATCGTTGCCGATAATATATTTAGAACGGTGTAATCTGATAAGGACGGAAAGAAGATTCTCTTGCAAGACAGGCCCGTTTAATTGAATGTCATTTAAAGACACGCCATTAGAAGACGGTGCACTTGAATTAAATACAACTCGCAACTTGGTTGTCAAGCTTGCTTCCTTATAAACGCCATGATGACGGATATAATAGACATAATTAACAGTATCTATGGACCTTTCAACTTTCCTCATGTGGCCTAATGCTTCATATTCGGTCATGAAATCTATGTACATTGTTTTAAGATTTTTATTTGCATGTAATCGTCTCTCTAATGATAAAATTGTTTTAAGGCATTTTGTCTTGACTCCCGTAAAACTGCAGGAGAAGAAGACATCGGTATGGAAACAATAAACCTTCCTTGCTCATCTCGTTTGGTTGTTTGTGCAAAATGTAATTCACATTTACGTTCTTCAAATGAAAGTAGTTTATCGAGGACAATGTTTTCAATTTCCCAAAATTTGGAAATTTGTTTTGAAAGATCTACTGTAGTTAAATGACAGACTGTATTATTATTTGCAAAATCGGAGCGGAATTGTCCCGAAATGATATATCCCAAATGTGTATTGAAAACAAATGGATATTTTTCATGATGAGGTTGATCAACAGTCAGTAATCGCCAGAAACATCGATACCTAATAGCATATCTACTTTTATATCTTGTTTAAAATTTGGATTAGCCAGTGTAATGTTTTCTGGTATATCAATAGATTTTAGATCAGAATTTGCTGGGATACGGTTAGTTATGTTTTGTAGTAACAGCAATGATAAATCTGCACAAAAACTACTGTGCATGGATTGAATTTTTGTGTTAGCAATGAAGGAAGCAGTTGTTCTTGTTTGGCTAATACCGGAAACTGGTATGCTAGCGTGACATGTTTTAAGCTTAAGACGATTACACAAGGAAATTGTTATATAGGATCGCATTGATGCAGAATCTAGTAAAGCAATGCATTTGTGAGGTACACAGTTCCAGTCATAAATCAAAACAATGGCGGTGGGTAAGACCTGATAAGATGTTTCACATGATTTTGCATAGTTAATTAACGTAGTAGTAGAACTAGATTGCATTGCTGTGCTTGCTTGGTTGCTCTAAGGAATTGTCGAAATGGATGTTGCAGCAGATACAGTACTAGTTGTAGGACTGTCTTCATGTAGTAATGATGTAGAGTGACTTTTATTGCATTTCTTGCAACAACTAGAGCGACAATGGCCTTGTCGTAAGCAGTTTTAACAAATGTTGAGTTTTTTTGCTTCGGCGGTACGTGCAGGTACTGAAAGGTCTAAAAAATTTTTACAAGCATATATTTTATGTTGAATCTTACACAACAAGCAGGTTACGGTTTGAGAACTTACGTAAGAAAAATTTGTGTTTGACTTGTACCGTTAGCTATTGAAATGTTATCAAGTTTATCCCGAACCAATGACTGACTTTGACATAAATATTTTGCTAGAGCTAACAACTCATATGACGATTCAAAATCAACGAACTCTGTATAGCGTTGATCAAGATTTTCGTCACTCGCTAAAATAATGATTTCATTATGCAAACTCTCAAATTGTGCAAGAACTTCCTTGATGGCAAACATACGACTTTTTAATTGCTCAAGGATTGCCTGTGATAACTAAACAAATTGTACTTTTGAATCACCTGCGTCGGTTGGCAGTGATGAAATTTACTGCAAAAATTTGTGGAAGCCGCTTAAACGGCCTTAGATTTGACCGCGTTTGCGAACTAAAGTATTGATAGTTGTCATTTGAATAAAGTTTGAATTTAATATCTATATTAATTGATTTGAAAATGAATGCTTATTTTATGAAGTATAGGATAATTTGATTGAATGAATGTACTGGAATGAGTGAAAGATAGATTTCAACAGCAGTGCATAGCTTATACAAGATAGGTAAACAACTACTCACTTTGACAGATTTGCTTTAGCTTGAATTTGTAGTGTTTGAGTACAGTTTTGTATTCTAAGCTTTGAGATGATGCACAACTGTGGTTGTTTCCTTTGCTTAGTATTTGCTCAGTTATGAAATGTTACCTGATGATTTGATGATTTTGTCGTTTATTTATGACAGTGCTATTGAACATTTTCTATTGCTTGTGTTTTGAAGTTGATCAATGTTGCTACCATTAATGATGAATTTCATATCCGGCTCAAAGAACCATTCTGTTTGAAAATGAGTGATAATGCTAATGAAGTTCTTGAAGGACCTAATATAAACTTTATTTTCATTTATACATTTTCTGACTTGCTGCTCTTTATATTTAAAATCATAGACACTTGTCAAATTTGACATTTTTGTTTTTTTAGAACAAAACTACTGGATTAAAGTGAGCATGCATTACATCTAGATAAGACTAATATTTCTAGCATACTCCCCCCTGTTGGAAGGGATGTGATATAACTTTCAACTAATATACTATACATCATCATCATCATTAGGTCTTCAGTCCTGGAACTGGTTAGACGCGTACCATCATTGTTTCCTATTCTGAACTAACCTACAGATTTCCCTGAAATTTGCACAGTCTGCATCTATAACTATCTGATTTAGGTCTATATCTTGTAACGAAAATATATTCTATAGCACCATGTTTGTAAGAATCGCTTCAGCATAGATTTATTCTGTGGTATTTAATTCTCGTATTTGATGCTATAATGTCAAAAGAAACAATTCTATATGAAAACAGGAAATCATGTTCGCTTAAATAACTTAAATGCTTTGCGCGGAGATATTTAATAATATTATAGTTTTCAAGGAACGTATTTATATGGGGTCTAGTAGTTTGTGTTGTCTACCTTACAGGCGAATTCTTCCTCTTTATTCGTTATAATTAGAATAGCGCATGCGTGTACTAGTCACGAAGTATTGCGCCACGCAAGTAAGGTGTCGTGTTAGAAGGAACGAAGGCGGCCATGGCTTTTCTAAATGTAGTCGAGTTGGCAGTGTTTTCTTAAGAAGGATGAATCTCCATTCTTTGCAGAAGTGGGGCCTCCGGATTGGCGTGGGGTGGTTATAATAGGGGGACGAGTTGCCTTGGGACACAGTACGAAGCGCCAGGCTCCTGTGACACCGGCAAGGCAATGAAACGCGCCGCCCCTTGAATTGTTGTGTTAGGATTTGTTAACGCGTATGACAGAATAGAGAATTAAAATGATGGACTAGAATGAAGGAAAAGTATTTTTAAATGTTGCAATAACATTATGATATGGTAGGACGGTGTTATATTTGAATCCAAGGTTGGAAAGCTGTTCATTTATCAGGGCAACTACAGCTGTTGATTAATGTTTCGTAACGACAATTTGAGGAGCTGATTTTGGAGCATGTACGTCGACGTTTAATAATTAGATATGAAAACATCAACACCTACAGGTATCAAACCTTCTTTTTTGTTTTGTTTGTGAGAATTCGTGAATGCTTACATAAATAATTTTCGAGGATCGTTTGGTCATGTTAAATTTTGTATGTATAGAACAGCGTGTGAGAAAATAGCCACGAATTGCTACAGTAATAGTTTTGTAAAATTTGCATAAATTCACTTGCTAACAATATGATATTTCAAAGTCCATTTCTTGCTTTTTAGAAAATTTATTTGCAGATATTAAAATTTTAATAAGCTTCTAATACCTGAGTTAAATGAAAATTTGTTTGTCTAAGTTAACTACATGTGATTCAATTTTTTTAGAAATAATTTATGAGACACATATGTGAACCAATAGTCAGATCTGAACACTTGGTGTCAAAACTTGTTTTAAAATATTATTAACTTAAGGTCCTGTTATGTCAAGGGCAGATGTATTGAAAACCCAATTTTATTAGTTCATTTTGTAAACATATTTAAAGAAAAAACCAAGAAGGAGAAACTATATTAAATTTCATTTTTAGACTCAAGTTTTTTATTCCATGCATAATTAAATTTACTAAATTTTTAAAGTAAATAAGTTTGTTGAACAATGAAATTATACGAATGCTGAAGTAGTTTAAAAAGCACAGATATGCTACAACTGATTTGTTCTAGGTATTCATTGTTGATTTAAATATCTTTGGTGTGGTAATCTTAACATTATCCACCTGTAATTATTAGTATGTTTTTTTATTGGAAAGCACAAACTGTGTCTTTTTAATTGAGAATTTGTTGTGCATTTTTTTTCAAGTTCATCGAGATCGGAGAGGTCGTGAGTGTGTTCCAGAGGTTTCCAGATACATTAGTTCAGTAAGTTGTAAGTTTTTTTATTGTGTTCACATCCCGTGAGTTTCTGTATCTTCTCATAGGGGTAATGAATCTTTAGTGTAATCGTTCATACAGATACAGTGGCGCTCAACCCATTTTCCTTTTGTTAGTTTATTGTAGAGTTTAGACCATCCCCACACCCTTTCTCATTGCTCACCCTTGGGGTAATTCCCAGACTTAGCCGCGAATAGTTAAAGCTTCACTTTATCCAGCACAAGGAAGCTCACAAAAAAAGAGACATAAAAAAAAATTACGCTTTAATCTACCTCTTTTTTCCTATCTCTGCTTGTAATATATCCCATGCTATTCCACAAAAATGCCTTAGAACGTATTCTGCCCTTCTATTTCTCTTATTTTTTTCCCCAGATATCCTAGTTCCCCTACTATTTCTATAACCTATCGTCCTCATATATCTGAAGCACAGCATTTCAAAAGGCTGCTACCGTTTTTCTGTCTGCGTTTCAGACTGCCCGTATTTCATAGGCATACTGTGCTGTGCTCCACACATATGCTTTCAACAATTTTCTTTTTGTTCTATGTTTGTTGTCTTTCCTCATAGACGCTGTTCTTTCTTGTTAGATGCAGTTCGGTCACCTTCTATTGTTTTACAATTATATACCCTATTTCTCCGACCTTCAATGGTTGTGAAGTGAAGTAAGCAGCCTGTGGCTGCCAAGTTCCCCCAACACTTGAGCATTTACCGATTTAATATATTTATTATATATATATATATATATATATATATATATATATATTATTATATATATTATTCAAACTCATCTCTAAGTATAGGATATCCCAAGTCATCATTTTCAATGTCTGATTCCCGTTCTAATGCAGTTAGTTCCTGTCCTGCATATAAATTCCCTATATATTCTTGCCATCGACTCACTTTCTCTACGTTTTCTATGATGACGTTTTCTTGTGCGTCCCTTATATTTTTGTTATACGGTTTTATATCCCTAAAATTCATTCTACTTAATTTGTATGCTTTGTCTGTCTTTCCTATTTCCATCTTCGTTTGTACCTCATTGAACTTTTCATCAATCCATTGTTCTTTAGCTTTCCTGCATTTTCGAATAATTTCCTATTTTATGGCTTTGTATCTCTGTTTTCCTGTTTCGTCTGATTTATTTTTGTATTTTCGTCTTTCTTCTATTAAATTCAGGATATCCTTTGTTATCCATGGTTTCTTATTTTCTTTTTGTATATACCCCAGAATATCTCTGGCCGCCATGTCTAGGCTGGATTTAATGTTATTCGATTCTGTTTCTACTTCTTTAGTATAAGATATTTTCCCGATATTTTTGAGCAATTCATTTGACTTTTTTTCGAATCTTTCTTAAATATCTTTATCTTTTAGTTTCTCTAAGTCCAAGTGCCTTTTTCCGTTTCTTTTTTTCACATTCTTAAATTTAAGTGCGGCCTTCATAATTACGATGTGGTGGTCAGTATCTATATCTGCTCCTGGGTAGCTTCTACAGTCTTTTACTTGATTTTTATATCGTTGTCTAACAAGAATGTAATCTATTTCATATCTTCCTATATCTCCTGTCATCTTCCATGTATATCGTCTTCCAGCATGATGTTGAAATAATGTGTTTGTGATGATTAAATTGTTCTTGTCACAAAACTCTACCAGCCTATTTCCCTTGTCGTTTCTCGTGCCTAAACCAAATAAACCTACTATCGCTCCTTCCCTACCCTCACCTACCACGGCATTAAAATCCCCCGTAATTATTAAATTTTCATGTCCTTTTACGTATTTTAATATGTCTTCGATATCGTTGTAGATGGCTTCTACCTCTTCGTCACTGTAGCTTGAGGTGGGCAGGTATACTTGTATTATTACTGTGTTTACCGGTTTAGATTCTAATCTAACCATGAGTACTTTTTCGTTCTTTTGTAAGTAATTTTCTACACAGTATCCTATCTTTTTCCGAATAATTATCCCCACACCCAAATTTCCTTCCCCTGCTCCTGTATGAATTACCCTGTAGTCTCCACTCCTAAAATTCCCTGCCTCTGGCCACCTAACTTCGCTGATCCCTATTATGTCTAGTAATAACCTATTCATTTCGATTTTTAGGTTCTCTAGCTTACTTACTTGCTTCAGATTTCTAACATTCCACGCTGTGACTCGCAGAATGTTCCCGACTCTTATTTTTAACTTTCCGATCGCATCCTCCGAAGTAGTCCCCTCCCGGAGATCCGAATGGGGGACTATTTTAACTCCGGAATCTTTTACCCCAGAGAATGCCATCGTGTTTGTTACAATTTAAGTACGCTGTGTACTTGGGAGATAATGTGGTGGTTTTCCGTTGCCTTCCACATCGCGGTAGTGTGTCTTAGACTGCCATACCGACCCCTATGGTCTCTGCCAATCTAAGTACCGAAAGAGCCACTGCCCTCTTTCAGGGACCTGTCTTAGTCTGGTTCCTCACTAACGACCCTATTACTTTGGTTGGACCTGTAGTTTGGCTCTTTAGCTCATTAGAACACGCAAGCCATTTCACCTGTTCTAGTAATCTAGAACTTCGGCAAGGTGCAGGTCCATTCGAAATACTATACAAATAAATTAATATATGATGTAATAAATACATAATTACAATGTTATTAACAGCGAAATAAAATAAAAATGGAAAATTCTTATAAGTAACATGTCGTCACCTTTGAAAACATTTAATCGAGGTACAGAGTCACAGGTATCATACCGATGGAGGAAGAGGGCATATCTTTGTGATGGACCGCTGGAACACTCCGGTCTGAGTGCAAATAAAGACAACACGAACTATGTTGTCGGTGCCTTGATGTAACTGAACATGCTGAACAATACTAGATTAAAGTCAGCAGGCATTACAACTAGATAAGACTAATATTTCTAACAGTTGCCATAATAATGTACAGAGCAAGCTAGAGTCAGCTTCCTGTATAACCAAAATTGACTTTCCGTTTTAAATATTCTAGATTAATTAGCCGTATCCAAAAATCTCATAATTTAATTTTTCATATTTTACTTACATCTAGTTTCTCTAAAACGTCAAATTGGAGCTTATAAAAAATCGTTTAGTAGAAGCAAGCTGCTATCTTCTCAATACTATTGTAAAATAAACGTTGAACACTTGAAACCGAAGGATTTGAAGCCAGTTATAGTTTGAAAATTGAAGTGTAAATATAATCGACTGAACATACTTCCAGTATGAGATTAAATTTTTAAAATAGCAGTTGGGACTTACACCTTTCTTCTAAAGGTATATTGATTTTGTTTAAGAATGTTTTTAAGCATGTATTAAAGAAGAAGGAAAGTTTTAAGTAACAGCAAAAAAATCTCGACACCCCTGAAAGATTTTAGCACCCAACATTATTTAATAAACCCCTGCTTGCCTAAAACAACTTCAGAAAACCCTATTGAAATATTTCGATCATCCTTCAATATGTTTTAATGAGAGTGAGGCTGAAACCAAATACGTAAACCTTTGTTTGAGAGTCCCAAAACAAATATTATGTTTAGCTTATTGCTCTCAATTCTCTTCTAATTTCATATTACGTGAAAACAGAATACGTATCAACTCATATTTTGATAAAGGCAAGAACATATTATGATTTCCCCTTAAAACAGATTTTAATGTTCTTTATAAGTCAAAAACTTTTCCATATTCATTAGCGATGCATGAAATTATATCAATTTTTAAGGCAAGTACGTTTTTTCGTTGTACGCACCCTTTTTTCTACTTAAGACTTTTACGGTTTATTTTAGAGTTTAAAAGCCCAAAGCGTAGTTTAATCCGCCTAATTTTGAAATAAGTCTTGATGAAAGTTTTCATGTTCAAAAGTCGGATGCGCAATTTTCTAATTTTTTATTATTAATCGTTCAAATAACATTGTAAGTAGAAAGCAGTTCTTTGCATTAGCATGAAGTAAAATATACAAATTCATTTTTTTATGAAAATGAATTTTATTAATATAAAAGATATAAACAGTTTTACATTCGTTCATAAAATAACAAATAGGCTTGTGCTTCAAGAACTCTTTTTTCGGGTAATTCTGAAACATAAGAATCATTAACATAATACTATTTTCTCAATGGTAGTAGGGGAACTGGTTGATCCGAGGACAGCGTCGTCGCCGCAGCGCCGCCAACACAGCAATCTAACCTAGGTCTTACATGTAGATTCCCATAAGGAGGATCTACTGGTAGGAATTTCCTCCTTGCACCCTCCTTGCTTCCTCTTTGCTCGGACACCCCCACATCAGCCATTTTGATTACGCCACACTCGCCTTCTTTGATTACGTTACAGCGTCACCGACTAAAATTGCTTCACGTTTGTGGGGAGCCTGGCACAGACCCACCTTATGGGATTCATCCATTGGTTCCTCCCGATTCACCTGATCCACCGGGTCCACCACTCGGAGCGTTGTTTCTTAGGGTATGATACATAAGTTTCCCAACCCGAATTTTTTTTAATACTAAATAGCAGGAACGCGAATACTAACTACACCATACGCGACAACTCCAAACTTTTCCTAATCACCTTAAGATTTTCTAGAATGATCAACTGAGATCTTGAATAACTTCTATGTCAAGCGGGTACGGTATGTTCTTTATGATTGAGATGTCAAGGATGTCTACTTTTTGTATTCTGTCTGGTGGGATTCTTGTCGGTGCGTTCGGTGTTACAATGTCGAAGTTCTTGCCGAGAGAGTGCGCGTAGGGGATGCGGTCTTGTTGGTAGTTATTGCTCCCCAGGCTTCGTGTTTGGCATTTAGGTCTCCAGAAATTATTGTTGGGATATCTTACTGTAGCAGGTCTTCGATGTCTTCAGGGCGTATTTCCGTGCTGCTTGGACTTGTGTAGACAGCTATTGCTTTAAAGAATTGTCCATTGGCTTTGAACCTGACGCCCACGCTGTCTATAGCAGTCGAGTGTAGTTGGAGTTGTTAGTGAAGTAGTCGGTTGTTTATTAGTATGGCAACTCCTCCGTGTGCTAGTTGTCCTTGTTTTAGGTCACGTTCTTTCCTGAAGATGTTGTAATTCGCCAGGCTGAGTTGTTTGTGTGCAGGGAATCTTGTTTCTCCAATCATTGCGACATCCACGTTGTGATGCTTCAGGAAGTGCTTCAGTTTGGTCATCTTGTTCTGTATCCCGTTGGAGTTCCAGGGGAGGAGTACTAAGTTTCTTGGCGTTGGTCTATTGTCCAGTTTTGAATGTTCCTGCCATATAGGCACTTATGAGTCTTTGTGCCCATTGCAGTATTGTGTTAAAAAGTAGTGTCATCGTCGGGGTGACGCTGATGGACGGCTCTGTTTGTGATTGTGTGGAAAGGGTTATAGTCGTTGTATTACTTCGCTGCTCGTCTCTGTTGCTTCTTGTTGTATTCGTAGGTGATTTTGTGTCGGTGGTGGTTGGTGGATTTGGATTAGTGATGGTTTTCTTCTTTTCTCGTCGGCTCTTGCTTTTGTTCTGTTTTGTTTTTCTGCGTGGCTCTTCTTCGGAGCTTGATTGTTCTTCGTCTTCTGTAGTAGTTGTGTCGTCTTTGGCGATGGTCTTTGGAGTAATTATTGGAGCGGTTGTTTGAGCTCCGTGTCGTCCATTTTTGCTTGTAGTGCATCCGTCGTTGTCGGTTTTTGTGCTGTTGGTGGGTTGCGTCGTTGCTGAGTAGCGGTGGTGTATCTCTTACTCAGTTGTTCGTGGTATGCAGGGAAATTTCGGTAGTAAGCCGGATGTGGGCCACTTCATTTGGGTAATTTAGGAAATATTTCGTGCTCATTCCCTATAGGGATACGCATTCAGATTAGTATTTTAGGCAACATAGTTATTTCCATTCCCCACTCCAACAAATCGAAGCATAGGAACACAGGCCCGCGAATTTTTTATATGTACTGTTAGTTGTTGTGACTTAACCATTAATTCGTATTTTTAAATTTACGTCTTCGAGTTCGTCTTCTACATCCTTTTCTAGCCAGTAATTATATAATAAAATCAGTGGGGTTAAAATGCGTTAACGGCTTAAACGCGTTTCGCTCCAAATTATCATATTTTTAAAAACTCTATATGTAATACTGTAAAGTAATTGCGGTAATTTCGAATAGCTAAAGAGGAGAGATAAATGGACTGTATATAAATTTAAAGGATAATTTAGCAAGCAACAGATAATTAAATGTTCTTAAACAAATCAAAGCAGAGAGTTTACTATTAGCACTCACCTGTTAATGATGCGGCGTGGAGATGAAAGAACGATGGAACAAATACAGCTTTTCCTTTGACGGATGGCGCGCAGCACAATTTAACGACAGCGGTATATCAAGCGGTTCATAAGTGTAATACTTATTATAAATAGCGGCGGCGGGCAACAAAGCGGTTCATCCAATTAACAGCAAGCAGTACGTGCAAACTCGACAGCGGTTCATACACAAAAGCGGTGCGAATAGTCGAAAAACAAATCGATTCTCTTTACGGAGAACTTGTACGATCGATGCGGTGTATGCGACTACTACTGGTAGGACGAGCTTCTACTCTGCTGGCTTCGTGGATATTCCAATCGATATAATAATAATAATAATAATAATAATATCGTCTTTATTGATTATTAATGAGTTCTATAACAAAAAAAATAAGAATGTAGTATAACAGGCGAAGTTCAGCCAAAGGCTGTTCTACCACTTAACCTGCAACTAACAATACAATAAAAATTAATTTACAAATAAGAATAGAAACATGTAAAAGAAGCCGGATGTTTATAATTCTGGTGTGAACGCCACTGCAAACAGTTTAACACTAACATTAAGTTGGTACTTTATGAGCCAACACTTATTTCTGCTAAAGAGTATGAGAACAAATGAGAATATATAAATGTATAGACCAGTGAATTTATTGTGTTGAAAGTAAATACTTTTTAAATGATAGTTTAAAACTTGATACCGATTTGGTTTTCATGGAGTTGTCAATTGAATTATATAATTTAACTGCATTGTACTGGAATGACTTCTGGAAGAGGGTGGTTGAGTGCCGCTGTACATGCAGCAAGTCACGAGATCTTACCTGGACAGAATGACAACTGCTACGCGGTAGTAGCAAATTTTTTATATAAATTGGTGCCGATAGAGAATTTACAATTTTATGCGTAAAGGTTGCAAGATGCAGCCGCGCACTAAACAACGTTCACCACTCCCGGCACAGGTTAGCGGGTGCTTAGTAAACACATTGAGGTTTTGCACTAACAAATTTAAATCTACTGCGGCGAATTTAAAATAACCAACAAGCTCAGTGTAATAATAAAATTTAGTTTTAAATTATTTATATAAGAACGGAACAAATACTATAGAGTATATGTAATAACGGCATTGGAATTTATCTCTGTTCCCGAAAATTATACGTCTCCCCAAGTTAGGTAAGACGACTTCTCTCTCATCTCGCATAAATAGGTTTATCTTAAATTTACTTTCCACCTTGCGCATTCTACCTTACGTAATAGCAGATGTGACGTCGGAGATTAGATCACCTTTCTCTCACTTAGGTTAAATTAGAGAACATCTCTCTAAGTTTCGTTAGGTTAGACCACATCTTTCTAGGTTAGGTTGAACGGCTTCTCTCACAGTTAGATTAGATTATACGCGATATTGTTCAAACAATACAGGGGCTAACCTAACCTAACTAGGAGAGGAGCCACCTAACCCAACCGAACTGATAGAGATGTCGTCTAACCTAACCTAAGTGAGAGAGATGTCGTCTAATCTTTAATATTACATCTGCCATTGTGAAAGGTAAAATGTGGAAGAAAGAAGATGGAAGGTGAAATGGAAGGTGGAAGGTGGGGAGGTGGAATGTGGAACGTGGAAGGCGTCTACCGTCATTCCTAATTTTACGCACTTTGGTTTAGTGGGGTCTCTATGAATGCGGTGCCCGATTGGATCTGATCGGTCTAGTCGTCTCAAAACTAGCTCATCTTCAATATATTTTAGGTAATATTAATATATTTTGGTAAGATGATTTATATTATTTTGTAAGAGTAATAAAGTTAGATATTAAAAACGACAGTTTCAATTTCAGCGGAAGAAAAACTAAAAATAAAATTGGCAAAATTTAGGTGGAAGGAATGAATTCTTTATAAAATGTTTTCAAAGACCAACAATGAAATTCCGATTAATGCCTTTGTTGATGAAGTTGGTGAAACATCCTGTTACAGGTTCGTAGATATAATTTAATAGTAAAATGACGTTTTTAGCTATGACTGAGTTCTATCAAATTTTCTTTAGTATCAATTAGCAAAACAGACATCAGATACGTCCGCTTTCGAGCAGTGGCGGCGCTAGACCAAACGTGGGTGTCGGCAACATCAGTTTTTCAAGGCCCCTAACATTTCTCAGAGCCCAAAACAAAACGTTTAATGACCTGAATTATACCAATACATACTAGGTATATATAAGTATTTTGTTGCTAGGCTAATCAAACTGTGGCGGTTAATTAAGGAGCAAATTAACTGTACGTAGTAGAAGGTAAGATACATGAATGAAGGTGAATAGACAATTTGAGTGTCTATAATATATAACACTTGGGTTCACATGTTATTTGTCAAAGAAGTACAACCAAACAATTTCTTTTAAAAATTGTAAATTATGATTAAGGACTTACTTGGAAATAACAAGGTGAGGAAATATCCATTATCCATAGGCGGCTAGTTGCACAAAAATGGTCTCTGATGAAATTCCAATTACACTCATGGTATTTAACATGCAAATTTCACTGTGACATTTTTATCCGTTAAGATTAATTGACACGAAACATTATAACTCGTAACGTTCAGAGCTCTAGTGTAGTGGATCATATTATTATCGAAGCATGTATAATTGTTATATGGATAGTGAAGCTAACACTTCTGAAGTGGCGTAAAGCTTGAAGTGATGAAGCACCTGACTCTTATTCTAAGCGCAAATTTAAAATTAAATAGTTTTAAGACGACCGAACACAAATAGACGAATTACACACTCAAACACAAATTACAATATACGAACTTTATGCTTTTAGTTTTACTTAATTTTTTCAATATTGTATCATAATTTAGACCAGCCGCTATTTTTGCTTCGATCGATAAAATTGACAACGCAGATAGTCTTTCTTGGCCCATGGTGCTTCGTAAGTAGGTCTTAATTAATTTTAATTTTGAGAAGCTTCTCTCAGCAGAAGCTGTAGTGACCGGAACTGTAAGCATAATTCTGATTGTTATGTAAACATTTGGGTATACCTCTTGAAACTAATATTTCTAGGCCCACGTTGGATGGACGCCAGTGAAACTAGATTTGTGTGTGTTGTGGTGCAAGTAAAACATATGCCCCATGATGGGTGGCAGTGAAACTAAATTTTGTTGTTGTTTGGGCCCTAAACGTTGCGGCGTCACTGTAACTACTTCTGTTTTACAAAAGATTGAAACGTCTTGTTTCTACGTTAAGGCGCTAGTGAACAAAAATCTTTCGACATAGCTAGGGGTCTATTCCTGGGTAAAGCAATGAGAAGGGGGGGGGAGTCGAATTCTGTTTGCAAACCAAAGTTAAGCTAAATCAAATAGGCGCCACCATGTCCTGAGATAATTACGATAATTGCAAAGCACAGTTCTAAGGGCGGACGAGGAAACCCAAAGATAAAATGATCGCCTTCGTTAACAAAAACCTGTCTTATTAAGATAAGACGCAGCTCCTGTAAGCAATTGCAAAGGTTAAATAAATAAAAAGTAGACACCATTTGTGTCCTATTAAAATATATAAAGAAATAACAAAAAAAATATTTCCAATATAATATTGGCATCAAATTATTACTCAGAAAAATTTTAGCTTTATGTAATTAGATTTGATCGCATTTGACCAAAATAAAAGTCTTAGATTTTGAACTAAATGTTTACTAAAAAAACTCTTTTAAAATATCGGAACTTGTAACAAAAAATTGTCATAATCAACTACATCAAAGTTAAAGTTTTAACTTTCCTTTTTTCTTTCATTAATCAACCAACTGTACTTTAAACATGAACTTGTTATACAAATTAAAGTGATAATGATTTGTAAGCATAACACAGTGAATTAAATTCTAACCTGGGCAGATCTTTTCAGGTAGATAACAAATTACTAGAACCTAACATAATGAGAATTTGAACTTTCATATTTACGTTTAATAATCTATGTATAGATAAAGCTGATCACAAAAATAGGCATGTTTGTTTAAATTGCATTACAGCTGCACAAAGCATTTGCTTTCAAAACAACATCTGTCAACTGTGCAAAACAGAAAAATATGACGGCGAAAACATACGTTGAACTTATCGAAGGTTCATATGGAACAAAGCATGTTATTATAGAAAGCTAATTCGACAAAATTTCGTTTTACAGCTTGTAAAACCAGCTCAACAATTAATTGAAATTTACACAATTTACGTGTACTAAACATAAAAGCAAGTTTACGTGTTCTAAACTTTAAAACACATGCAAACAAATATCTTACAGCTAATAACAAACCAAAAACTGCATTAGCCGCTTCACAATAAATTGAGACGGGATTTCCGTTCTTCAAGCAAAGTTACCAGCCATTCTAATTTGAAACGCTTGCATCCAAATTAACTTCCATAATTTCTTATCAGACAAATTTCTTATTAGGCAAATTTCAAATCGACTGTTCCTAAATAACGGCAATTATTTGGATCCTAGATGACGAATTATATTTGTTCCATTCTTTATTGTCGCATTCTACATTGTCGCATTTACAGGTCGCGTTCTACAGGTCGCACTAAATAAATTACCTCAAATTACATTAGTTCGTAAAATATATACTTTACCAACCGTTATTAGAAGGTATACCAACGATTAATAGTTGATGCGAAGGTTGCCAGCCTCCAGCCGAAAATACATCTTAACTCTGTTACCGGCGGCCGACTGCCTTATCGAAACCAAGACCGAGTGGTCGCGCCGTCAGAAGCGGGGAATACGAAACAAACAAATAGAGATGTGCTTGGAAATAGCTTTATGCGACACAGATATATTAATATAAGTAGATCCCTAAGGAACAATGCACGCTTATTGCATTATTCTTGTAATTCTATGCAAATAATTATTATTGAAAATAAAATGTTACATTCTTGCAAATTATTTTCTAAAATGTACTGTATAAGTTGTTTGACATCTTTGATAGAGTCTATTAGTGAATTCGATTGTAAAAGCAGAAGTTCTTCACATAGTTCGAAAGGCTGAATGTCGCAGTTTTCGCCATCCCGAAGTATTGCAGCTAAATCATAACAATGTTTAAGAATGTCTTCTTTTGGTATAGATTTTAAATAATTTATGTCAAAAATAAAGCCAAATTGTTCAAAATAATTATGGAACGATTTGAATCGGCATTCGGTGTCGACTATGATAGCATCTAACATCTTATTAAAAAAGTCAACTTTGTACTGTATTTCAGCAGATTGTATTGGTTCATCAATATTTTCATACGAGAACATTCTTTTCTTTTTGGCCAATCTTTTTTCTTTAAATTGAGACGAAATCTCATAACTACTTTTTTCCACAAACAATCTGGCTTCTGCAACGCTTTTTTCAAATCCTGTATCACGATATTCTTGAATCCAGTTACATAGCAAATGTAAAGTATTAACAGCGATCTTCAAGTTAACTTGAACCGATTGCCATAATTTACTTAAATTGTTCACGCGCAGTAAAATCTCGTACCAAACGTGTATTGCAACAATAAACTCAAAAGTTAACATTTCGTTGAGTACAGCTTCACAGTCACTTAGAGTTTTGGAATCGTCAGTTTCGTTTTTCAGGTCATTTACACAATCGACAACATCATCGAATTGCAACAATATCGCTTTAACTGCTTCTATTCTACTCTCCGATCTTGTTTCAGATAGGGATTTTAATGTTAATTTTAATTTGGTTTTAAGGAGACCCCAACGCTTGCTTGATCTCGTAAATAGAAGGTATATTTTACTGATAAAGCCGAAAAACGTCTTGGCAATTATAGAAGAATTACTTGCATCTATCAACAGTAAATTCCAACTGTGACATCCACAAGGCGTGAAAAACGCTCTTGGATTAATATTAAGGATTCTAGTTTTAACTCCTTTGTTAATGCCGACCATATTAGCTCCATTATCGTATCCCTGCCCTCGACAATTTTGGATATCTAAACCATTTTTTTCTAGTTCTTGTAATATTGAATTTGTTAAATATTTTCCTGTTGTCTCTGCGACGGCATTAAACCCAACAAAGTGATCCTCTATCGCTCCAGTTGAAGAATTACAAAATCTTAATGCTATCGACATTTGTTCAACACGACTGACATCCCTGGTGCAATCAAGCATAAACGCGTAGTATTTTGCTTGTTTGACTCTTTGTATAATCTCATCAACAACTGATTTAGACATTAATGAGATTAATTCGTTTTGAATATCGTGATCCAAGTAAAGTTGATTAAGCTGTTTTTTATTAATGCGTTGCAGGTGTTCCAGTAGTGTCAGATCATATTTGTATAACAATCTAAATAGGTCTATAAAATTGCCACTATTATCGTTATCGCTATTATTTAAGTTAAGAGATTCTCGATGAGCTCTAAATGCCAGATAATGTGAAGCTAAGTAGTTAATTATATCAATCAACCTTTCAAACAAGTTGTACCAATACTTTTGGGATTCTTTAACTAGTCTCTCGTTTTCTGCGTCTATTGTTTTTCCGTGTTTAATTTCTTTTATAAAATTCAATCCACTTAATCATCCACACCATGTGTCCATGACTTTGTTCATGTCTTTGCAATATTCGACTTAAATCTTTCCAGTCGCAACATCCTTCTTTTACCATCTGTGTTTGCAAATGGGAAAAAAGTTTACATAGAAAGCAATAAACTTTATCTTCAGATATAGAGTAAATTAACCACCTGCGATGTTGGTTTTCCCCATTACTCAATGTTGGAGAAACAATGGGAAAATTTACACTAAGCGTGAAACCCCAGATTATTTCATTTAGAGCAAGTGGACTGTAACTTGGGGGTAGTGTTGCGATAAAATACTCTTAGCGGTAAATCAAACAATGATTATGCACTTACCTTAATGTTCATACTGTTGGCTTCTACGGAAGTGGTTAACAGCATTCAAACCAGAACAAATCTCCGCTGACGGATTATGTAGAAGCGCAGTAGCACTCACATTCACCAAAAAATGTATATTGTTTTAATACATGACCGCGCGGGCCGAATGCTTTGAAACGAGTGTACAAAACCAGTGCTAGATAAGACCGCCTGGTTTATCGCAAAACAAAACCTTGACTGTTTAAAATAAATAACATTAAATTAAGAGTGGAGTTCTAACCCAATTTTGAACACTCAATTTTCGATTAAAATGGAATTTAGAAAAATGTCTATTATTATCGTCTTTGGGATAACTTTCGTCAGACGTCTCTAGGTTTTGGTGAGAACCGTTTTGAATTAAGTCATGACGCTGCGAGTCCGTTATTGGAAATACCCACTTCCCCGGATCAGAATCCATAAACAACGTTGTGAAATGGGCTGCTTGTTTTTGAATCATTGAGTCACGAATGTTGTCGTCACAGTCTAACTTTTTACTGTTACTGGGTTCCGAGACTTGAATAACTGTAGATTCTGCCAACTCTGGATCTGAAGTTGGTTCAGAAACTTGTACAATAAAATCATCAGACTTTAATGTTATTGTAGTACTGAACCGGTCCTGATGAAGGTTTCTTAAGAAACTTCATAATACTGGAACTCATGGTTTGGTTGGACAGAGCCTTTTCAACTTTTCTTTTTCTTTTTGACGCACCAGATTCCCATTTCCTACTTATATCTCTGTCTCTAGAAGGCCCTCCTGACATTATAATGACGATATCAAATATAAAAAGCAAACACGCTTATACCAGCGCAGATTAAATGTAAAAAGCTTTGAATATTATATATAACTGACTTAAAATAGGGGAAGTAACTTAATAATTAATTATACAAAAAAATAAACTAACACATGTAATTCACATCATATCCAATGTAAAATGTATGCATGCAATCCAAACAATATTAGCACAGAAGCTTTCAGTATTTATAATCAAAAATACCAACAATTATAGATTCTTTAGCTTTATTTTAACTATATTTTAACTACGCGTTACTTTAGTCGTTGGTTATAACTTCATACTAAGAGTAATTTAACTACACACTTCACGTATAAACAACAACTGAACGTCTGTAACAATTTACGCATACAGTTTAAGATGGACAAAGGAGGGTGGTTTAGTTTTGCCTGTAATTGTATACAACGGGAGGGGGTATCGACCTAATACGTACCTGTACTTTAAACAAACACTGTACTATATTTGTATTAAACTTGTTTAAGTCATCTTGACTGCATTGTTAAATGTTAAACCTTAGACTATTATTACAAAGTACGTACTCAACTAAATAGAATTCTATTAGGAACTTCTGAGAAACATTTGGTTTACAATGACTGAGCTTGTGTACCTGAGAAGACATCAAACAATACCTAAGTAGCTTTTAGCCTGAACTTTATTCATTTTGGCCAAGAAATCATTTTGAAGATTCATTTTCTACAAAAGCTTCAATTGCAAAACCACGAAATAGGGTTTATTTACAATTATATCTCACGAAAGTTACTAATAGTTATGGCATATAATAAATGTAAATTGAACATGTATTTTCACTGGGTGCATTGAATTCTTCTTCCTGCCGGGACAGGTAGTCGACAGGGTCTGTTAGTGTGGTGCATTGCTTGCCTTTGCGATAAGAAATACTTGCTTTTAAATAAGGGTTTAATCCTATATTTAAAACATTGCAGAGTGCTGGCGTTCGTTTTACGATAATAAATATTTTTTTGGTCAACTAATCAACTTCTGCCATTTTTTTGCGAGGCCCTCTTGGGCGCGAGGCCGTCGGCGGTCGCCGACGTCGCCGATGCCTAACGCCGCCACTGCTTTCGAGTATCGTACCAGTATTAAGTAAAACGGTAAAAGCGAATGCTTAAGCATGTTCTAATAAGGGGAAGAAGAAATTAAAAACTTATAATTTTCGTTTCTAAAACTTGTTAAATATCATATATATTACGTCTTGCGTATTGCGATCAATCCTCCTTCTAGTTAGATTTATCCAAAATAGAATAGGATATCAACTCATATTTTCGTAAAACACGATGCAGGCATTATCCCTCTCCTTAATCAAAAATATTAATGGCTCAATTACATCCAAAATATTTTACGCTCATTAGTTATGCATAGAAATATTTTCACTTTTAACGCGCTCACTTTTCTTGTCACTCTCCATCCTCTTCTCGTAGTCTATTAGAGTTTAGCGTTCCCCAAACGTAATTTAATTAATCTAAATATCGCAATACTGCACGACGAAAAGAGGTTGTTCTAAATTGTTATTGGCTATTGTCGAAAAGCTTTTTTATCACTTAATGTTGGAATAAATTGGGAGCTGAAATCAGTTCCGTAACATTAGTCCCGAGCGAAATTATATAAATTCAATTTCTTGCCGTCATGTTGCGCCGTAGTTCAATGTGCATAATTTACATATTTTTATGGTTGACTGAAATTACATTTTTATAAAAACATTTTAGAGAAGTGTGCAGATTTATTTTATAACGGGTCGTTTGACATCATTTAGGATTAATTGAACTGCTGTGCAATTGTTTTAGTTTTTGAATACGCTTTTTATAGGTTTAGTGGAATAAGTGGTTAATAAAACACCGAAAAAAGGGTTTGCAAAAAAAACTTTGACATAAAGCTTCAATATTGAAATGTACAGATACAAACAACCAGGATTTGCTGACTGTCTTGTAAAGTAATAACAGCCACGTGACTTTGTTAGTCATCTTAAGATCGTTAACTGCATATTAATTCGCTTTAATAAAAAATATGTAACGCGTTGCGTAACGTTAGCTATAAATTAAATGGTACGAAACATTTAGTAAATTTGAATGGACAAACTAAATGTGGGCCCACTTTGTATGATAGATTTTAGAAATGATGAATTTTAATTAGGCATGATAATTTAATTTTTTCGTTTTTAAAAAATACAATTTCGAATAGGGCAGTTACTATAATTAAGGCAATAAAAGATGAATTTTCTTAAAATAAACTGGTACAATTGAATATTATACTAAGATATCGCATTAGTCATTCAATAGGCTAAACGTGGCGAAAATAAAAACCTCTCAAATAAAAGATTCTATAAAACATACAATGTAATAAATATGTATAGAATGTCCGGGTGTCATGCTGTTAGGAAATAGCGATATTATATTTAGTTTTATAGATAAGATCATGTCCTTTTAACAATTAGTTGTAATAAGAAAAAATTGGTTAAACTTGATATGTTTTTCAGAATATCAAGTGAAAAAGTCAAAAATATTTTTTCATGAATCTGGCATGAATTTAATTGATTATTTTTTTTAAATATGAAGCATTTGTAGCTGTTAAAATGACTTGAATCTTATAAAAGTCCTAAAGCCCTACCCAATTTTCTTTAATCAATTTGTGTTGTATTGGACGCCTACTTACCAACGATAGTAAGAGTATTTATTGCCTTCTAGTGTTTGACCACCAGCGTAGTCCATAGCTTTTATATGCCCTTACAAAGAACATTGGCGACCCCGACGTGATCGAGAGAATTTTGAGTAATGGATGACAAAGGGCGATGTTCGATTTGTAAATGCAGAGAAGTTGAAGATGCAAAAGGGGTTAAATGACAATGTGCACAAAATGTGAGCAAAGGGCACACTTTAATAAAAGGTTTAATTGTGAAAGTGTAGAGATCTATGCTTTCTGTGATGCAAGTAAGGCAGCTTTTCAGTTTGTGCTTACTACAGATTTATTTCAGATACAGATGAAAATTACCACACTTGTCTAGTGGCGGCTAAAACTAGAGTAGCACCAAAAAATCACTTTCAGTTCCAAAATTAGAGTTACAAGGTTGCCTGTTAGGACACGCCTCCTAGCAACAATACGTTCTGAAGTGTTAATGAAGATTAGCAAAGCGTTCATGTGGAGTGATTCAAAAACTCCATTGATTCGATCAACCACAAAAAATTACTCTGTATTTATTGCACATCGTGTTAGCGAAATTTTAGATATGACTTCTGTTGATCGATGGTATTGGATACCAAGTAAGGACAATGTAGCTGATGATGCTACAAGATCAGTTGGTGTCTACATCACGCCCAGGTAGTTGTTCGCACCGGAATTTCTTTTAAAGGTTCATCCAAATGGCCCATGGAAAAATCCAACATATTTATGCACACTTGTCACCAACCAACTACTATGAAATATTGAATGCTTCACGATTCTCAAAATATGAACGGTTATTGCGGGATATGTACTTTGTTGTTAGGTGCATGCTTTGAAAATACACAACGATAGTGTTATTAAGATGAACCTATTTCGAAAGATTAAGCAAAAGACACGTGAAGAACTACTGAAAGAAGTATTACCGTTTCAAAGAGAAGAAATTCAACACGCTTAAAATGTTTTTATGAAGAAAATTCAGTATGAGTCATACATTGAAGCTGTTTTGCTACTTGAAGCGTAAAAAACAGTAGCTAAAACGAGTAAAATTTATAACCTTAGTCCTAATATGGACGATAAAGGCATTATACGATTGGCTGGTAAATTGGACGCAGCACCGATTACCGACAACTATTATGTAAAGAGGACCAATCGTTTGAATTACAAACATGAAATAACTGCTCTTATTGTTGATTGGACTCACAGAAAAAGGCATCACTGTGCTAAAAAAAACTGTTGTCAGTGAGTTGCGACAAAAATTCTGGATCCCAAAACTAAGAGCTTTAGTTAACAAAATCGTGAAAGCATGTCTGTTTTGTAAATTTATACGAGCAAAACCTCCTAATCCAAAAATGGCGCTTCTGACCATGCAGCGCTTAGCTTCAAATCTTCCAATATTTTCTTACACTGGAATTGATTATGTTGGTCCTATGGAAGTGACAATTGGTCGAAGATGAGGAAAACGATGGTGTCGAATTGATTATTTTGGTCCCGTGGAAGTGACGATTGGTCGAAGAAGAGAAAAACAATTGTGTGTTATATTCACATGTTTAACTGCACGTGCTTTTCATCTCGAACTGGCTTCGTCACTTGACACTAGCTCTACGATAATGTACTTAAGAAATTTTATAAACAGATGAGGAACTCCTTAAGAAATTTTCTCGGATAATGGTACGAATCTAAGGCCTGCAGAAAAGGAGTTGGGACTTGCAGCACAAAAAGAATAACTTCCACTAGGTACAAAATAAAGTTATTAACATTCAGTCTGGTCAAACAAAAATAAAATGGTCATTAAATCCTCCAGGTACTCCGAATTTTGGAGGCGCCTGGGAAGGAATGATACAATCGGCAAAACATGTACTTTATATAATTTCACCATTCAAAAGTTCAAAGGACGAAACTTTAAAATCCACCCTTATAGAAGTAGAAAATATTGTTAACTCGAGACCACTCACGTATTCCTTACTGAATATTCATTGCCCAGAAGCAATTACTTCTAATCTATTACTACGGAGCAATTCTTGCAATGTTACTGCGTTGCCTAGCGAGTTCGACTACAAAGCGCAATGGAGAATATCTCAAGCTCTTGCTGACGCTTTTTGGAAAAGGTGACTACTTGAATATTTGCCGAAAAATAGGCAGAAGAACGAAATGGCATGAGGAAAATGTGTCAATTAAGGTTGGTCAACATGTTTTAGTGGTTGATTTGAATGTTAAACGGGGCGAATGGAAAAAGGGAATAATTACTAGGATATTCGTAGGTAAAGATGGGAGGTCCGCCAGCTGAAGTGAGGCCCGTTAAAGGTATCCATATCAGACCGGTTAGCTATAATTCATGATGAGATTGTTTCGTTTTCTATTGATTAGTTAAAGTTAGTTAATGTAGTTTAAGGCACTCAAACTTTGTAAATGGGTGCTGGCCAACAGTTATACTCTATTTAGTTTTATAGATAAGATCAGGTCCTTTAATAATTACTTGTAATATAAAAAAAAAGATAATTAGTCTTGATATGATTTTGAGAATGTTAAGTAAAAAGTAAAAGAATATTTTTACGAATCTGTCATTAATTTAGTTGATTTTTTTTAAAGTGGAGCATTCGCAGCTGTTAAAAGGGCTTGAACCTTACAAAAGTCCTAAAGCTCTACCCTTTTTCTCCAATCAATTTGTGTCTGAAAGTGAGCGTATTTATTGCCTTCTAGTGTTTGGATACTAGCGCCGTCCATTGCTCTTATGACTCTTACGACACTCGATAATAAAGTTAACATATGCAATAAGCAAAACCACAGAGTATATATTAATGGAATAAATTAATACGTGAGAAATACAGAAACGATTAATAGGGAAGTTGGATGTTGAACATAATTAACAGATTTTTAAAGAAAGAGAAATTGAATATAACAACAAGCAAGATAGTTTAAAGTTAAGTTCGTAAAGCTTACGGTCAGAAAAGTTAAAGTAAAACCGTAAGAATGTAGTCATAAGAAGGCCAGAAGAGGGTGCTGTTAGAGTGGGCATGAGACTAGAAAGTGAAGGTATCAGAGTTCCAAAAGTTGATTATGGGTTTCCCACATGCGACTTAAGATCTATTCTGAACTAACCTACACATTTTCCGGAAATTCCCACAGCCTACATTTTTCACTCTCTGTGTGCAGTAGTCTAACCTAGGTCTACCTCTACCTCCCTTTTTTCGTATCGCTGCTTATAATATATTCTGCACTATTTCCTCATGCCTTGATATGTAACCTATCACCCTACTTCTCCTATCTTTTACTATTTTCTACATATTTTTTCTTCCCCTACCATTTCTAGTATTTCTTTGTTTTTAACTTGGTCTGTCCATGATAAATTCATCATACGTCTGTAGCACCACACTTCAAAGGCTTCTATTTTTACCTGTCTGCTTGTCCTATTTCTAAGTTTCACAGCCGTACAGTACCGTGCTCTATACACATGTTTTAAGCAATCTTTTCCTTGTTTCTATGTTTGTTATCTTTGAACACAGTAGTTGCCTTTTCTTGTTAAATGTAGCACTACCTTGTGCTGATCTTTGTTTTATATCTTTGCGCTCTTCCCATTTTACCTTATTTGCCTTCCTAGGTAGTAGAAATCCTTAACCTCTTGTAATCTATTTGTATTCTGGTTTTGGACCTATTTTCCCTTGCTTACATACTAGTACTTTAGTTTTATATTTGTTAATATTCATACCGTATATTTCTGTTAGAACCGTTTTTGTTTCATTAAGAGCAGCTTTTAACTATTCCTTGATAGTTGTTAATACGGCTATATCATCTGCAAATCTAAGCATATCAATCCTTGGCCCTGTATAATAATTTCAAATATCCTTCTGCATTTCACAGTATTTATTGCGTCTTCGACGTACAAATTAAAATTTAATGGGGATAGGGCAGATCCCTGTCTCACCACTTTACAAATATTTATTTCGTTACGTTGTGCTCTAATTCTATTACTGCTGTTTGCTCTTTGTATAAGATATGTACTATCCGTCTATCCCTAAAACACCTTCCAATATTTTTGAGTATTACCCCATTTTTTATTATCACCGTCAGAGCTAAAATAGCGTCCCGTGGTTCCCTATTTCGCCTAAACCCAAATTGATCTTCTCCTAGTTTTTCTTCAGCTCACCTTCTCATCCGTCTTTGTACAATTCTAGTTAATATTTTTGACACATGTGCTGTTAAACTTATTGTTCGAAAATTTTCACATCTATCCGCACCTCACTTTTTTGGTATAGTGACTATGATGTTACGTTTGAAATCTTTGGATATCTCACCTCTCTCATAGTAATCTAGAACTTCATCCAGGTGCAGATATATTCAGAACGATCAAAAAAATTTTGGGCAAGATTCGGATTATTCATCTATGACATATTCTCAACTAAAATTTATTCGTGAAATTCGGTCCTCACATGTTGCATACTCGCTTCCCTCCATTGCCTGGTCTGTGGTCGAGCGAGGGTCTAGTAATATCTAAAAAAAGAAACAGGTCGCAGATCATCGAACGTAGCTATTTGTGACGGATGTTACGAAATTAGACTATTTTATTGATTGTGTTTTTATTTTTAAATTTTAATAAATAGTTTTTTATTACATTTGATAGTGCTTTTAATTAATTTTTGTCTTGTGATTTTTAATAGATAAACAGAGAGATAAAATAGGTCTAGATAATATACAACAATATTTTGATATAGAGAACTATTATAAGAAAGTAGGTGTTAGAGTTTTTTTCCTAGTAAAGGGGGCAATATGGTCCGCAATAATCGTATTCTACTCTTCAGGTGGAAAATTTTGATACCAAAACATTACATCTGACGCAATAATCTTCTCAGAAAGTATACCGTATTTCTATTTAATTATTTTTTATTGAAATATAGGTTATCCGTAGAGTAAACCACAATATTCATAAGTGAGATATCATAATAGGAAATAAACAATGATAATTCTGAAGTACATTTGATACTGAGGTAGTAGCAGGAAGATGCGGTTTTAAAAATGCGATCACATGCCTGCGTGATTCAACACTTTCATCAAAACAACATCGATAAGCAATACAGAATAGACTCACAAACCAAAAAGAAACCACGTAAAAATGTAAAAAGCCGCATTTTCGCTGTGAAAACACCATTTCTAAAGCGTATTCCTTAATACTTTTCCAAACATCCTAATAAAATTCAGAACAAACGTTCATATTGCAGTAACAAAGGATTTATTCTACTTATATAAAAGATATGAAAAAGCTGACTGATCTTTGCGTTTTTCTTAAGTGCTCTTGGTTTTACAGATAAAATAAACTTTTTTTTTGCGCTGAATGTTTTAAAACGCAAATCTCTTACGGTTCGGTATAAAACAAGGGACAAATCTATTTTTGTGATTAATAAAGGAAAGCCATTGATTTAGAATTAATTTAATTATCTCGAGTTGTATTAGCTTTTTGGAGGGATTTACTTTGATGAATTGAAAGTGACAGACAACACTGACGTCAGTCGAGGAAATCTGATTTCTATGCGGCTTTGATGGAAAATTTTTTTAATTATAATTGGATTAAAAAGGACCGCCACTTTGTAATCTATAATCGTATTGTAACGGAAGTTGATATTTAATTATTACAAAGTGCAGTAAAATGGAAAACATGTGCATCGGATCTACAGAGTTGTATTGCTTTGAAAAATGCAATTTAGTTATTCATGATTTTACCTTGTTCGTAAGTGCGAGATAGTAATGTTGTGCAATCTGTGAACAAGTGGGTCATTGAATAAGTCTCCACCTGAGGGCCTGTCTCAAATTCCTTCTTATTGAAAATAGGATTAAATTGATAATGCTAAAAACTTTTTAGTCTCCTTGTTTTGATGATCAGGAAATTGTATTCTATGATTTTCGACTTTAGGCAATGGGACCCTTTTGGAACGAAATTTCTTGAGGATCGATGGGCATGAGAGGCTTGCTGTGTATTCCAGCAGCTTTCTTATCTCATGGTCTAGATATCGTCAAATTGTGAGCAGATTGAGTTGTTGGCAGTGTCTGTGATTGTATTCATCTTTAAGCTTTTTATTTTTTTCCATGCATAATATATTTCTGTGCATGTGTAGTTTTTCGATAGGTACGCATTCTGAAATATTTTAATTTTTAATTTTATTCCGTCATGTGTGGAGGGCATAAATTTAAGCATTGATCAGCTGTGCTTCAAGTAATACCGTTCTTGATATGGGATTTTGAACTGATCGAAAGTTTCTTTTATTATGTCGTACATTTTTGATGGTGTACTTTGCAAAGTTTTTTATTTTTCGAGATGATCTGCATAGTCAAACTCACCTTTGTCATTGTCTTAGGAGGGCAAGATCTATAAACTCTACAACAAGCAAAAATGTTTATACAGGGTGGGACTGCGAAGAATCCTTAACTTTGAAGGTAAATTAAAAGATAACAAAAAATATTAGATCAAAAATTTATCGCAGCATCATGAGGGTACAATTTGAAGTTAGTTTCATTGCGTTTTAAACAACATATCATTCAAATGACGTCCCTCATTGTCAACGCACTGCTGTAGCCTGTTTCTGAAGTTCTGCAGAACTGCATCTGTTGCGGAATGCGACCAACTTCAAGGCATACTGCATGCTTTGAGACTTCTAGGGTCCTGAGACGATGTTGAAACACCTTACTCTTGAGGTAGCCCCATAAAAACGAGCACGTGGGCCATGGAACATCCCTATAACGGGAGATCAAGCGACCGAGAAACATCTTCCTTAAAACAGCTATCGAATTTCTAGTAGTATGGGCCGTGGCACCATCCTGCTAAAATCACTATAAAAGTGCGGTAATTTCGATAACTCAAAGGCAAGATTTAAAGTGGACTGTATTTGTTTAAGGGTTGTTTTAACAATCAAAATAATTAATGTTCTTCAACAAAACAAACAAACAAAAGCGTTTGCTATTAGCACCTACCTTTTAATGCAGCGGGAGATGGAAAAAACGTTGGAACCAATTAACAGCTTGCAGCACAAGTAACAAGGACGGTTTATCAAAGCGAATCATCGAATTAGCTGCATGCAGCACGTGCGAAACTCGACGCGGCACATACACAAAGCGGTTCATATACACAACGGTGAGAACAAAGCGGTGTTAACAATTAACAGGACGACACTATACGATCTGCGGTTTCTACGATACTATTCCAAGCGACTTGTATAAGCGACTCTATGCGACGGCGGTTTCTACGACACTTGTTGAACGACGAGCTTCTGTGCGATACTCCAATCGATAATTGTTGCGTTCACGCACTGACACAACGTTCACCATTCACGGCACTGTTGCGTGCTTAAGTAAACGCATAGGATTTTGCACTAACAAAAATTTAATCTACCGCGCCGAATTTAAATAAGCAACAAGCTCAATGTACTAACAAAGCCTAACTATAAATTATTTACAAGGATGGAACAATCACACTAGTCCTAAATTAATCTGTTGAAGTTGTGGATCAAGGAATTGTGGAATCATGTCTACATATCGCTCAGAATAGATTTTAACGGCGTGATTGTTCTTCTCAAAGAAATAAGGCTCAATGACGCCTTCACTGCTGTATGCACACCAAACTGTCACTTTCTCACTGTGTAAAGGTCCTTCATAAATTAGTTTAGGATTTACACTACTCTAATATCGCATATTCTACTTGTTCACATTTCCGGAAATGTGGAAACGTGCTTCGTCACTAACAAAACACATGCATCTTGAGGCAAGTTCTCAATCAAAGTTTCATACGCCTGTAATCGATTTTGCCAATTCTGTTGTGAGAGTTCTTGAGTGATTTTCATCCTGTATAGATGGAAGTGAAGGTCTTCGTGTAGAATTCGACGCACAGTACCGCTAGAAAGTGTCAGGACGAATGCATGCTTGCAAGTAGAACGATTAGGAGACTGCAAATCGGTCTTCTTACACGGTCTATGTTTTCTGGAATTCGAACAGTTCTCTGAACCGCAACTCTCTTTTGCACAATACTACCACATGCACTGAAGTTCTCCACCTATATCAAAATGAATTTTCGGTCAGGAACAGTATTGCAAGGAACAATTTTCATAATGGGTACGCAGCACACGTGGCACTGCAACGATAGACTTATTGTTGGAAAAATACGTCTCGACGGCAAAAGCGCGTTGCTCGTTCAACCAAAGCATGTTTACAACTAATGGCTACAACAACAGAAACTTTCAAGGCTACAGCATCATTAGAGCAAACCGCCAATCCTGCAACATGTCCCCTCTATTTACGCCTCCTCGAAAGTAGGAATACCTGCAGCCTCCTCCCCCTTTACTAAAATTGAAAACTTTTTATTATATACACTTGTCGAGGTAAAAATTATGTCCACTACTAGATCGAGCGTCCAAAAGTAACATCGGTTTGTCGACTCAACCTGGGTGATTGTGAATCAGAATACGATACAGTGATGCACATCTTGTTCACTTTGCCAGCGCCAGTGAAACGTTCAAGGAGCTCAGCTGGAAGATTTCTAACTCAACAGTTAGAATTAGCGTAACTTACTAGTCCGGCATGTTCAAGTTCTTCTGTATAGTCGAGTGCGTGAGTGATTGAGGACCAGGCGAGTACAGTGGGAGACTGCACAACAGACCGATTTTAAGATCTAAGTGCACATGGACTCGTCGAATACTGACACGAATATGGTTTTATTGTTTGATCTAGTACTAAACGTCATATCCAATTAGGTTATGAATGCTTCCATTTCGACAATAGTTCATACATCGATTTTATGGTTCATATTGTTCATAAGTTAAGAACGACGAGGTTCTAGAAATGGTAGGAAAAAATAAAAGCGTGTGGAATAGAGTAAAAAATAGGAGAGATTTCATTAAGTTAGGAATCTTTAACGTGCGTGACAACATACACACACGATACTTACATTTTACCTTTCACCCGAATGAGGGCGTATTTTTGTGAAAACTGCTCGCTTAACATTTCCAAGCTGACTGTGTCGGGATTCGAACCCGAGACCTTGGGTATAGTGGTACACGCATACTACTACGCTACGGTCAGTAAACAACTCAACTAATTGCGAACGCGTGGTTATTCTTTCTTAACTCTTTTTCATCCACTTATCGGCATTTTGATTGTAATAGATTGAAAGGAGTCTAAAGAATGGAACATCTAGAAGTTGAAAAGTACGAGTTTAAGAAGATATTACCACTGTAATTTATTTCTTTGACTATGGTAGGTAGCCCTACGGCTTGTAAGTATGTATGAATGGTAGATCATTTGAGTTTGGGCAGAAGTAGTTAACAAATTGTTCCAACTAACAGAAAAATAGTCAACTACTCATAGGGAAAGGTTCCGGTGTACACTTAGTAAGCTAGGTAATGCGTTACCTATTCTTGTTTTCCCTTTTCTTCCTGTTGTATGCAAGTGCAATGACTCTCGCACTCGCGTTTCCTATGCTTTATAGCTTCGTGCACGTATTAATACAAAATTAACACTATAAGAGCCCCTAAGTTTTAATGAATTTCATTGCGTTTCATTTCATTTGCAGTAAGTTAATTCCCATAAATAACACTCTAAAAGCATATAATTTCAAAAAAACAAATTTCTCAAATTTTTACGATGAGTTTCTCAATAACAACAATTTTGTATTTAATCAAAATACAGAATGATTGAGATATCGGGCTAAAATTTATTCCAGGTGTAGTACACATATTACATTTAAGTATGAAATTCGATCTCGTTCACACACGGGACCTTCATTTTACCTCTCATCCGAACGAGGGTGTATTTTTGTGAAAAATGCTCGCCTAACATTTTTCAAGCGGACCGTGTCCGGAGTCGAACCCGGGACCTTGAGCGTAGTAGTCACACACATACCACTAAACCACGGAGCCGCCTTCATACAATCACCGCAGCACGATGACAGCGATTGACTCTTTGGAGCCAATTTTCCTCCACGTTTCCACACATGTCGTCTGAAACGTTGACAGTTTCGCGTCCGATATTTTTTCAGAGTTCTTCTAACGTCGTTGGCTCGTTGGCTTAAACCAACAACTTAACGTGTGTCTTCATAAAAATAAATCCAACTGCTTTAAATCGCAGGAGTGAGGTGGCCATTCAACCGTGCCATTTCTCGAGATTACATGATTACCAACTTTCCCCAATACATCAGTTATATGACCAGCTGTGTGGCATATGGCATCATCTTGTTGGAACTATATATCACTAATGTCAAGTCCATCCAATTCTGGCCAACTATAGTCTTGCAACATGACACGATAGCGAACTCCATTGACATAGTGATAATTTTCATTCTCAAAAAAATATGGCAGAATCACACCTTCCGCACGAAATCCACACCGCATGTCACTTTTTGTGGCTGCCGTAAAGCTTCTTGAAGCACATGCGCGTTTGTTGCTGTCAGATAACGCATGTTTTGTCTATTGACAAAGTGATTAAGTCAAAAATGGGTTTCATCGCCAAATATAATTTTTCGATGAGCAAAGCAGAGTACAATCGGAGAAATTTCGGCGTTTTAAATAATCAAGAGCCTTCAGTTCTTGGGCTAATTTGATTTTGTAAGGTGTAGGCAAAGATCTTTACCCAAAATTCGCCACAGTGTGGAGTGAGAGAATCCCAATTCTTGTCAACGGCGTGGATCGACTGATTTGACTCATGTTGAACTGAAGCACTTACGGCTGCGTTATTTTCGGTACTTCGATCTGTGCGTTGTCTTACTGGCACGGGAACTTTTAATAGTGAATATGTTGATTCGAACTTATTCACTATAACACGCACATCCTGTCTGGTGGGACGATTATTACGACCGAAAATTATAGTAAGCGCTCCTAAAGTTGCGATCAGCGACTCAGAATTTCGGTATTATTTTTTAATAGCCTCTAAATGTTGCTCGTTCGTGAACTTTACCATGATAAAAATGTAAACCTTAACCAGCGTTTTGACATTGACAAATCAGAAAAAGTTTAAGGGTGCGTTCCGTATTTAAATACAAAATTGTTAGGTCCTTATTAAAAAACCCAATAGAAACACCTACTGGTCATTTCTCAATAATTGCAGTGGTGTATTCGTAATGTGTGATAAATTTTATGGCAAATTGTGTCCACTTTTTGATATATTCGTTCCTCTATATTCTAATAAAAAAAAGTGAATTTCGGACTTGATATACCACTAATTTAAGAAAAAACAAAAATTAAATCAATTGTTCACGCAAAATACAAGAAAACTAGAATTCCTTACTCTCACCTATCACTGCATTAAAATCTTCTGACATTCCACACGCTCCGACTCGCAGAATGTTCACGACTCTTTTTTTAGTTTTTCAGATCACATTCTCGAAGTAGTCCCCTCCCGGAGATCCGAATGGTGGAGTATTTTAATTGGCGTCGCCGTGGATCAATGTAGTAAGCGTAAGACTACGGATCCCAAGGTCCTGGGTTCAAATCCCGATACGGCCGACTGCTTGAAAAATGGCAGGTGAGCATTTTTCACAAATATTACGCCCTCGTTCGGATGAGAGGTTAAATGGACGTCCCGTGTGTTAGTTTTGTCACGCACGTTAAAGATCCCTACCTTGCCTGGAACGGCAAGGGTTCGGCAAAATTCTAAATTTCCAGGCAACAAAAAACTCGCCTCCTGGCCAATGTAGTACCTTCGGGTGGAGCATTGGAAATATAAGTGAACGGAGTATTTTAATTGCAAAATTTTTACCCCATAAGATATCATCCTTAATAACAATTTATGTACGCTGTGTACTTGGGAGGTAATGTGGTAATTTCCCGTTGCCTTTACATCGCGGTAGTGTTTCTTAGAATGTCATACCGATCTCTATGTTCTCTGCCACTCTAAGTAGCGAAAAAGCTGCCGCCCTCTTTCGGGGACCTGTTTTAGTCTGGTTCCTCACTAAAGACCCCACTAATTTGGATAAACCTATAGCTCGGCTCTTTAGCTCACTGAAACACGTAAGCCCTTCTACCCGTGCTAGTAATTTAGAACTTCTTCAAGGTGCAGGTCCGTTCAGAATGGAAAATAAGCCTATTCAAGTATTATTATTATTTTCCGCGTGACATTCTACGAACAAAGATTAAAACATAATTTAAATTAAACGGATTTTTCTTGAAAACAGATTGGAATATCAAAGTGAGACAGTAATGCGTTTTCTATATAAAAAGGGGTTGCTCGTTCAGATTTCGAAGTCGGTTGTACGCCAGATGTAAAGGGTAAAAGGTTATGGCTATTTAATCATACAAAAAGGTTGTAAGTAGCGTCCTCTATAACCAAAATCAAATATAGCGTCATATTATTTTCAGAATAATGCCAAAAAATTGAAATAAAATTACACGCTAGAAAACACTGTATTTTTGAAACCTTTAACATTTGAATAAGAAAGGTTTGGTTCAATGGTCATTATTTGATGCATAGTATCTCCACTTAACTGTTGTCTCATTGTTAATGATACACCCTGTATATAAACAATAGTCTTTAAAGATTTCACTCGTACTACGCAACGTACTTTATGCAATAATTACATATCGAATTCACCTAAATACCTCTTGCATATCTTAACTCTAACTAAACCCTTTGTTTATGTTGTACGCGGAATTAACATTCTATAATTCCAGTTTAATTTGGTACAGGGGGTTTAATTATTATTGAGGCATGCACGGAAATCATTACCATTTATAATCAACAAAAGCGGAAATGAGTTATAATACTAGGGCTTTTATGGGTTGCGATTTTATTGGTTGTGTCGATATTACAGGGGTTGAATTCAAACATGAATCCGACGTGTATTTAATTTACTAAATTCACTTCAATTATACGTTCAGGTTGTTTGCGTATGTTATGAGGCTTACGGCGGTTTTAGTTAGGAAAAGCTTCTTGGCTCAATTGAAAATGTATGTCTGTGACTAGCGTAAAAGCAGAAGCGAATTCTGTTTCAATTAAGCCTCTGTTTAGGTACAAGTAATTTACACCATTTTGATCCAACCTGATGGTTTTCGTATTCTTGATGTTATGGTGTAGCTTTACTTATCGAAGGTAAATACGGTACTTGCTGTCAGATTGAGAAACTACAATGACGGTCGCTATCCAGTTGCATTGTTATGCTAATTTTAAGTAGAACAGAATTGGTTTTTCTTCTCGCCTGCGAAATTCCCGCTCATCCAAGAACATTGGTGGGTGTTCAGAACACCTACTGTTAACAAAACTAAAACAACTCAAAATAACCATCATTCATCATTTTGTTTTCGACCTTAATTAAGGTCGATTTGATGCAGCTCTGAATTTCCTTCTATCCTGAGCTAGTCTAAAAAGATCTACATACCCTTCACAACTTAAATTTCTAATAATTTACTAATAGAGCTTGGTCTAGGTCTTCCTATACTGTTCTATCCTTTTCCTATCTACCTGGCTCTACATAGATATTAGCAACCTTACGGTTGTTAAAGAACTCCAACATGTTTACATGATTCCCATTTATTAGGAAATGAAGTATTACCTAGTTATCCCCTCCAAAATAGGAAAAGTGTTAAATTATATGTTATGGTAAGGCTTAAGCAACAAATCGCTGCCAACATGCCAGACCGCTAACTAATTGTGAGTTATGTCGGGTGACATTTAGTTAATTGATTTTTATTTATTTTTTTTTTTTTGTTTTCGAACTTACTTAAGGTCGGTTTGACGCAGCTCTAAATTCTTTTCTATTCTGAGCTAGGCTAAAAAGATCTACATATCCTTCACAATTTAAATCTCTAAAAATTTGACTAATATTGCTTTGTCTACAGGAAGCAATACTATAATAACATCATAAACGAACAGGAAACTGACTAATGGACAACGTACTCTTACATACGAAACACTCCAAATTTTAACTACGCCCAACAACCCAACTCTCACCATACTGGACAACCTATTGACATCTCTACTAGACTCTGCAACTTCCATTGCCACTCAAGACGAATATACAGAAACACATCAAACACTGATTGTCAACTCTAAAATCTCTACACTATCCCCTCCTGACAAAACAATCGAAATTACCCTACTAGAATCTCTTTCAGAAACTTTAACCCCAACAATGCTTCTGACCTCGATCATATTATCCACCTTATCCTACAAAAATACTGTCTTCTAATTAGAGAAATCATTCCCAACTTTTTTCACAAATGCATATCCGAAGGAATTTTCCGTACGTCGTACAAATCCGCTAGCATAACCTTATCCCTGCAACCGAATAAACTACCTGAAGATCGTAAATCATACAGACCGATTGCCCTCGTACCCTCCCTAGAAAAGACCCTTGAAATAGTAGTTTTTATTCCCACATTGATAATCATCCCCTCCTTATTTGCAACTAGTGCGGGTTCCGTAAATGCACAGTGTTGAACACACTATCCGCTCCTTCATTTCAATCGTCTAATCTTCACACAATAAGTACGTAATAGCTTTTCCATTTGATTTCCAATTCTCCTTTGACGTTCTATGATGACTGAACCTCCTAAACCAATTACGCACATCCAACTTCTTAAGAAATCTCTACTATACTATAAAATTCTTTCTTACATCCCAAACTGCCACACTTTTTTCCAACTTCTTTACAACCTCCAAGTCTATGTTACAAGGATCCCGCCTTTCCACCACCCTATGGAACCTCTGTATAAATTCCCTCCTAGAACTGAATATTCTTAATATATTAACATTTGCCTATACCGATGATGTGACATTCCTTATCCATGGCAACTTCCGTGCCTCTGCCGTCCTCCTGATGCATTCTCTCAAAAATTGGTCCCTTTTAAATAAACAACCACTGACCCTTTCCAAATCCAAAATGCTTCTCCTCAAAAGAATTCTTGCCCTGCCGCGTATTCAAAAGTCCACATCCTTTACACCCCAATCACCTTCTTCACAACAGCTAAATATCTAGGACTGCACTTAGACACAAGTCTAAAAGCAACACCCATTTGACTAAACTTCGCACAAAAACCAAAATCATTATACACAACTTCCATCGCTCACTTTCAAAATCCAGACATCTCACCAACACCATACGCAGACTAATCCTCAACCAAATTATTTTATCTATAATTAGATACGCTGCAGATCCTTGGTTTCCACTCATTCCACCCTCCACAAGATTCAAACTCGACGGATTATACGAACAGCTTCCACATCCGCACTCCAAACCCTCCTACACGTTCCGTCTATATAATCAACTCTACTCTCATGTATTCAAATCCGAAACCTTAAACAAAACACCCATATTCTTACACGACTTAACACTATCCCGATGATTACCGTAAACTTTCCGGAACAGAGATCAAATCCTTAATTCACCGATCTCTCATTTACTTCTAGTCAGAATCCTGGACCTCTTCACAAACCGGTAGATTTACATATGGCATCTTCCCCAACATCACAGATTTCCTCCAAACGTAGCGTACTCCCATCCATCAACCTTCCAATTCCTTATAAGACACGGTTCCTTCAGAGGTAAACTACATTAGTTACATCTAATCCCCTCGCCCAATTGCCCATGCAACAACTACACCCCAGAAACACCACTCCATCTTATTTACTCATAATCACTCGCCCTACTCCAACAATCACACCTTTAACTAATTATCTATTTGGACCCCTTCACTCCCCTACCAAACTTCAAGTTCCACGTAAACAATTTCCCGCAACAAACTAATAAACTTTTTATCGACATCCTATTAAACAAATCACCTACCCAAACCCTGCGGTAAGCACACTGACAACAACACAACACACTCATCTACACCTCCTAGCAATGTCCTATAAACACAAGACCTACACACGCACACCTGCACACGCTCACAATACATACACACATACACACACTGTTTTTTATTTATTCCAACGTTTCAGTAGTTTGCTACCTGAAATTTAAGCAACCTGGCTTTCCCACAGAAAGTAACCATCATGTGTTTTGTGTGTATGTGTGTGTGTGTGGGGGTTGTTGTGTGTATGTGTGTTGTTTGTAATGTTGATCCGTGTTACGTTCCCCCTCTAGGACCAGGACCATCGGCAGCCGGATATCCCAGTCGTCAAAGAAGAATGCACAACGGATATTGCCTTATCAGTCCGGACCATCGGCAGCCGGAAATCCAGATGTTGAAAAGGCAATGGAAGCGTGTGTTTAGGTGTGTGTGTGTGTGTGTGTGTGTGTGTGTGTTTGTGTGTGTGTGTGTGAGAGAGAGAGAGAGATAGTTGTGTATTTGTGTGTTGTATGTGATGTTGGTATCCGTGTTACGTTTCCCCTTTAGGACCAGGACCATCGGAAGCCGGATATCCCAATCGTCAAACAGGAAAGCTCGACAGATGTTGCCTTATCAGTCTGGACCATCGGCAGCCGGAAATCCAGATGTTGAAAAGGCAATGTAAGTGTGTGAATGGTGTTTTGTGTTTGCACGGTGCATAAGAGGTGTTTTGTGTGTTTATGTGTGTACGTGTGTGTGTGTGTGTGTGTGTGTGTGTTTGTGTGTGTGTGTGTTAGGTGTGTTTTAAAATGTTAATTTGTGTTTATGTTTGCCCAGGTTACTAAAAGGTTGGATTGAATTATTATAATTTTGTACTTGTTTGAACTTATACTATTACATAAATAAAAAATTAGGTTCTTTCAGAGGAAAGGATTTGTTTGCTGTATTGTTTGCCTCGGGTATGTGTAAGTTCTTAAAATTTAGCGTTAGTTAAAATGAAAAGAAATTCCCTATTCTACTACTTAAAGTTAACTTATACTACTACTGTTGGTTATTATTTATTAGAGACAGGGTTGCTAATATGTAGAAGCATGCAAATTCTACATATAAGGGGGTTGGATCGTTTCAAAGTCGGGTTGATGGTTTGATCTTGTTGCTTCTGGTCGTCAAAAGCAGAGCTCTTGGAATTCCAGGAGATCGGTCTCCGGGGCAGAGCCTCGGTTCGAGGAGAGGTGGTACTTTTATGTCTCTGTTTGGGTAGTTTTGTTTGTGTTTTTTATCCGTCAAGATAACGTTGGTGGATGAGTGCCGTGTTTTTCTCTGTGAGTGCATTTAAGTGTGGAAAAAGGTTTTCGTTCCAAATCATCTGGTGTAGGGTCTTGTTTAATAATGTTTGTCTATGTGCGTAGAGGTACGGTTGTAAGTCATTACACTCGAATACTACATGTTCCGGTATACCTATTTCTCCGCGCGTGCATATGTTGTTGTCAACTAAGTTCATGCGTTCTCTGTTTGTTGGATAGGGTTTGTGGCCAGTTAGGTAATGAATAAATGCCCGAATGGGCACCAGGTATTTGGCCTTTAGGCGGTCTTTAATATTTGGGATCATTGCGTATACCCTTCTACCGGTTGTGCTTTGATCCCATCTTGTCTGCCATTCTGCAAGTATGTAGTTCTTTATTTCCGTCTTTGTCGTGGGCAGTTGGTTTGTGTTTAAGATGTGTTGTAGTTGTTGGTTGTCATTGTGTGTAAGATTGTACATTGCAGCTCGCTTTTTCACTACTAGGTCCAAGGGCATAGTTCCGACTAGTACATGAAGTGCATCATGTGCGGTAGTCCCATAAGCCCCCGTCAGTCGCAGTAAAACACTTCGTTGTGTACTGTTAATTTTTTGTCTAGGTTTGATTATGTTAAGGCGATGTCCTCACGCGCTCCCGGCGTATGATACCATAGCACGGAGCACATTGTTGAGATATAGCCTTACGCAATTAAGTGTTATCTTATTAGTCCTTTGGGCCAGCGTTGCAATGTTCTGCATTGCAGAAGTTGCACTTGCACAGACGGTGTTTATATGTGCAGAGTAATTCTGTTTTTCGTCTAATGTTTATAACATTTTTTTTTTACTGAAGGGGTTTAAATAGTTAGGGGTTATTTTTATATCTCCAAATGTGACCAGTAACCTTTAAGGAAGGATTCCCTTAAAATGATGGAACGCAATTATCTTCCGACTATGCTAGGGGTCTATTCCTTGGGCAGAGCTTATGAGTATTGGTCGTGGTTCTTTTTACAAAGCATTATTTTATTACTAGGGCTAGATTCTCGACAAAACAGGGGTTTAAACAGGGCGCCACCAAGTCTGTAATTTTAAACACAGAGTTTCCTTAAGGGGTACTTGGGCGTCCTTAAGGAGGAATACCGTATTAACTGCTGACGCAGGAGCTGTAAAGAAAATTTAATTAAATATACTAAAATGAGGACACAAGAAGTTTTCTCTTGCTACCTCATCTAAAAAGACAACAAAAATTAATCAGGTAACAATAATATGAACATAGGTTTTGTTCTTTAAATACTGAAAAGGCTATTAAAGCTCCTTATTAAATTGGGTTTACCACTTTACTCTATTTGGTCTTATTCTTTGTCACCTTACTTCAGAACGTACTTGTTCAGAATAAAACAATTAATTAAGAAAATTAAATGTTGTTTCTTTAGTTAAAAATGGTACTTTCATAAAAATTGTAGATATAAAATTTATGTTTAAGAAAAGATAATACAAGCTTCATCTATTCATAAGGTAGAATTATATATACAAAGAAAAATATTAAGACTTCAAATGTTACTTTAGTTACAAAAATCTAATTTGAATTTATACCAGAAATGTCAGATCTGCATTTTCTGTTTACACTTTATAAAACTTTAACTACTTCTCTATTAATTCATATTTAAAAATCGTAAGTGAAATCATGCGTAACTGAAACATCAATAAGAACTCTTTAAGTTCACATTATTTTATAAAATTTAATAACTAATTGTATTGAACTAACATTGTCAACAAAAATTTACTAAGGTCCTTTTTAATATGCGAAATGGATTTGTCAAAATAGATAGTTACAAAAATATTTTCTGAAGCAGCTTGGTATTAAAGATCGCCAAATGTAGACGTGATGCAAGAATAATTTAATCTCTTACCTTGGCTTTGCAGGTGTTCTTTACATGTTGTCTTCACAACATGTTTGGGCAGGTGTTTATACATACATTTTCAGAAAACAAGTGACGTCAAATCCACATGTCCAGCGAACACGAACAGTTGCGTGACCCTTGGACTGGACCATGCTAATTTCCATGCGTTTTTGTTATACGCACGAACTGGACCAACAAAATTCCAATACTTTCAAAGGCGTCTTCGGACTTAATTTATAAACCATAAAAATTTCTACCTACTTTGTAGAACGTTTCTTTTACATTCCAACTTATTGCTTTTCCATAACATAACACAAAATCCAACTATCCATCGTACGGTTGAAGGACGTTCATATTTTACATTCACAGATGTAAAGTAGAATTTTAGCTTCTATTAAACTCAGCCTACTCGCTGCTTTAGTTTTGTAAAACCAGATAATGCAAAACGACTTCTTAGAGTTGTTAATTATAATATAAAAATCTAGTTGACGAATTCTACGAAGCGTTGAAAAACATATCTTATCGTACTTTTACGAAATCATTAAAGAATTGTTTTCTGTGTTATTTACACAAATGTCCAAAGAATTATTAAATGAGTTTATCTCAGTAATTATCGAAACGAAGTTATTTATTAGAAGTCATTTAAAATCGACTTTTAAACGGAACGTTATAACAAAAATATTGAAGATTATTAAAAATAAAATTACGTAGAGTGTAATTATGAGAAGGGAAATTTATCAAACGAACATCTTCTATAAGTTAAATTATCAAAAGAGCAATTACTAAAAGAAAAGATAAGAGCGCTACAACAAATTATTTAGTTGATCTAATTAATTATTATTTTAATTCTTACCATTGTTAAAATTACAAAGCCTAGTGTTTTAGCGCACTAGGGCTGTACTCCGCACAAAAAGCTAGGCGCAAGTTACACGCCAGAACTTTTAGTAGTTCCATTATTTTCTCTACGAGAGCTCTGGCAAAAGTGGGCGCAAATGTGCTATGCACTAAACAGGAAAGGTGTTTGGCCTTGATAATAGTTGTATTAACTTTCTGCGCCTGATGTCAGCAACCAAACTAACATTTCTGTATGGCGGTTAGCACATACAATATCGATACTTGTTTATTTTAAAAATGGTTTGCATAATTTAATGACTTTACTTGAGTTATTAGAACTAAAATTCGTTGATATAGTGTAGCGGTCAAAAAAACTGTTACATGTTAAGTCCAGATATTTTGTATTTTGTATTCTACTTATATTTACACCGTCTAGTTTGATGGTGGGGTTTCTTGCCAGGGTTCCCTTCATCACAAGGTATGTAGTTTTTTGTGGTGTTATGGTCATTTTGTTGGTTTTGCACCAACTTTGTGTATGGGTAAGGGCGATGTTAGCTTTACGTTCGATTTCCCTTCTGGAATTGCCTTCAACCACCAGCAAGATGTCGTCGGCGTATGCAATCGTCGACAACACTTCGTCAACGGTGTCCAGCTTTTCCAGGAGTTCATCCATTACAATATTTCAAAATAGGGGCCCGCATATGGACCCCTGCGGGCAACCTTTATTTATATGTTTGGTAATGCTCTCCGTGCCTTGTAAGGTTACATACCTGTCCCTGCAGTAGCTCCTGAAAGAGTGGTATAGTTGTGATGGGCGGTTTATGGTCGTAAGTCTTGTAAAGAGTGAAGGCCACCAAAGGTTATTAAATGCGCCTTCTATGTCCACTAATATTAATAGCACGTATTTTTTGTGTGATTGTTTGATTGTTTGTTTTGTTTGGTTTATGGCGTCCTCGGTTGATTTGTTTTCTGTAAAGCCGTATTGACTTGGATGTACTCCTGTGATTTGTCTGTGGTCCTGCATTCGTTTACATAATAGTTTTTCATACGTTTTTCATAGCGTGTTCAAAAGGCATATGGGTCGGTATGAGCTCGGTTGTTTGGGGTCTTTACCTTTCCCTTTAGGGATAATCACGACATTCGCCTGTTTCCAGATGTTCGGAAAAACAGCTTATCGTATGCATTCATTGTACAGTGCTGTTAGCGTCGGTGTTAATTTATCTTGTAGCGCTATGGCAATCTCCGCAAGAATTCCGTCCGGTCCAGGTGCTATTCCGCTCTTCGATTGGCATAGTGCGTATCTCACTTCGTCTTCTGTGAAAGGATCAAGTTGTCGTCTTGTCTATTCCATGGTCGGTTACGTACGTGGTTTCTGTCGATTACTCCTTGTCGTCTGAGTCGTTGTTCGTTAGTGTCGTCTTGAACGTTGTCATCAGACAAAAGTGTTTGTAGTAGCAGTGTCGCAGTTTCACCCCAGTCTTTTGTGTATGTACCGTCTTGTTTTATTAAAGTTGAATTAGTCATCGGTGGTTTGATTTTACCTTGAGTGATTTTATAGGGTATTCCCCAGGCGTCAGTTTGTAAGTGTCTTTCCACGAATAATTCCCATGACCTCCTCTTCGTGTCAGTCAGTTCTTTTTGGTATATGTCTTTTAATTGTCGATAATTTGTTAGGTAGTGTGCTCTCTCGGCCGGTGGTAGCTTTTTCTTGCTCGCTGTGTTTTCTTTTTTAGGTTTTGTAAGCGTCTTGTCCATTGAATTGCTTTTGTGTGTCGTGTTTTTCGTTTTTTTTGGAGCACTTGCTCCATTGTGCGTCTAATTGTGTTGGTGAGTAGTTTTGTATACTCATGAACGTTTCCATCTGATCTTATATCTTGTGGGGGTACAAATGTGTCCCTCAGTTTGTTCCAATTTGCATTTCGTATTTTGTATTGTTGTACTTTGGTGAAGTTTTGTGGTGTGTCAAATGGCTTCGTTGTCATGTCAATGTTGAACGTGATTAGGTTGTGGTCACTAATAGTTTGGTGTTCTAATACCTGTCAGTCTTGTATGTAGTTGTACGCCAGCCCATTTGTCAGTGTAACGTCTATGTTTGTTCCTGTTCCTGCATGGGTGTTGTATGTGGATGGGTTATTAGGAAGGTTGATTACTTCGAGTTGTAGTTCGTTAATCAAGTTTTCGACTTATTCTCCGCGTTCGTCCGTGAGGGAACTGTGCCACATCGGAGATTTTCCATTTACGTCTGCCATAATAACTATTGGTTTGTTATTGAAAGTGTGTAATATGTTGCGTATGTTGTTTATGTACGGCTGGGATCCAGTCTGTACTGGAAGTAGCTTGTTACCAAGATCCACTTTCCAATCCGACCGTTTGAGACCTCCAGACATGTACAGTGTTCTCCGCTGTATCGTTGGATTGTCGTGATTGTCAATGTGGGATCAAAAATGACCACCGCCGTTTATGGGTTTTTACCTGTATGTATTTGTCTTTCCCTGACTGGCATGCTTGGAATCTCCCCATGCACCAGATAAGGTTCCTGTATAAAAAGTGCATGGAATCGTAAGGTTTCAGCTAGTTGTCTAAGCTCTTTCATTACAGTTGCACAGTGCATGGCATTTATTTGGCCAATTCTGATCTTTCTGTTGTCCATTAGGGGTAATAGGTGTTTATGCTGCATTCTGGTTGTTGCTTGTGTTTGTGTGAGAGTGTTGTGTGTGTGTTTGTAGGTTCGTATTCCGTTTGTGGGTGGGTTGTTTTGTCTGTGTGCATGTTCTCTTGTATTGTTTGTTGAAGATGTTGTCGATACATGATTGCCCTTGCTTTGTCCCTTTGAATTTGTGATGGTTGTTTGTGTTTAGTTTGGTTAGGTTTACTGTCCATAGTCGGTTTTTTGTATGAGTCTGTCTATTAACATTTTGTGGGTTGGGCAATCTTTAGGATTAGAAGCGCACTTTTTGTTAAGTTTTAAGCATGGTATGCAAACTGAATATTGTCCGTGCTTAGGGCAGTCTGCCCTTTTCTGCTTCGAGTTTTCTTCCCCACAGTGTCCACATGTATCGGTGGTGCGTGTGCAATGTTTCGTGACGTGTCCTAGATCGATACATCGTTGGCATTTGGGTACTTCTAAAAAGTCTCTCACTGTAACACAGCGATATTTGATATAGAGTTTCCCTAGATTTATTAATATAATCCTCACTTTGCCACTTACCGTCGCAACATGATGTTGAGTCGGTTTGTTTTTCGGTCCTGTTTTGAAACTAAGTTGAAAGTCCCTATTAAAATCCTCTCTGTTAATTAGATGTTCAAGGTTTTGAGTATAAATTAAATCTGTTACGTCTTGATCTTTCAGGTACGTTGGTATGTCGTATATAATAACTAAGGGTTTTTTCTTGCGTGGTTTTTCGCAATTTAGGGTTTGTTTTAGGGTTGCATGGTTTAAAATTTGGTTTGCCTAGGTTTCGTTATCAGTATCTCTAATTACTGCTTTGTTGGTTGTTCGGATGTTTTTAATTTTAATTTTGTCTTTCAATGGATTTACTGTTTTTGAAAAAATTTCTTGAATTTGTCTAGGTGTTTCACCACGTTTTGACGTTATGGACACCGTTGTATTTTGGTTTGAGATCGCTTTTGAAATTGCGTCTGTGTTGGTATTCCCGTCACGTTTGCGTACGTGTTTGAAGACATGGTTGGATTGAGCATTGACTATTGTTTCAGATGGCTGTTTTCTACTTTAGTTTCGATTATCTTGTCTTGTAGTGTGTTGTTTTGTTGTTTTATGAATTTATCTTCGCCGGTTAATTCGGCTTGTAGATATATAAATTTTATTATTTTATAATACACACACACACACACACACACACACACACACACACACACACACCATACCATTGAACAAAGCTAGCAGCGACAAGCCCCAACCCTAGAGCCAACCAACAAGCCACAGAAACCACTTATTACTTAATAATGTGGAGCTAGGTTGGGCCTAAGCCTATGAATGATTATAAATAAATGTATATGATGAGGTTACAGTAAGCCATGTGAGTCACAAGGAATTAATCTTGCTTAGGTTCTTGGAGGAATTGCTATTTTTCTTTCTCTCGCAACTAGATCTGGCCTCTAAGTGGTTCCAAGACGAGGTTTCATCAGATACAGCTGCTGTCTTCATTCGGATGTTGTGAGATCACGGACTTTAACTATCTGTTTGCCTCATTTGCTGAATATTACAACTCTAGATGTATGCATTTGTGGATGTTGAGAGATTTATTGTTCCGTTACAGTTCACCTATTACATTAAAAGCATTGACGGAAAGAATTAGTAGCCGTTCCAGTCAGACATCGAGAGAGTAGACTTCGCGAGAGAACGACTAGAATCTACATACAGCAAGAAATTAGGTTTATTTCTACAGTTTTCTACGAAGACGCTCGAGTGAGCTGAACTTCTAGCTGCTGAAGAGGTGTACATTACGCACCCCGGCACCTGGTGTACACCATCGTCATTAATCGCTCTTTTCAGAGCGAACCAATGCCGGCGAAGGATTTCCTGAAGACACGGGCATCCATGACAATCACCGACGACACTTCCGACATGGATTTTGAGAATGCTTCTACACGCAGACGACGAGACGACCGATCATCTTCGGAAATCGAAAACAAGAACAAGCAGAAATCCGACACACATAAAACAAGATTGGCACCGAAGACTTTCACCGCAACTACTACACCAGGCTCCGACACCATCACGACTCCGAATACCGCAAAGGACAAACCATCGACTAGCAGAAGCTTCGCCAACGCCGCAGCCACCATCTCCACCATGGACACTTCAGATACCAACAGACGTTCACAGCCTCAGCCACGGACAAGCAGTAACCGCATCCCTCCTATTTTTATCGAGAAGTTCCCTAACTTCGTCAGCACGCCAGGGAGATAAACCGTCATCTACAGAACAAAGTCGACATCCGAACATTTGGATAACGAGCAAGAATAATACCCACCGACAGTACACAATTCAGATACCTGCAGAACTATTTAAAGAAGAACAACATCGAGTAATAGACATATACCATTAAATCCGAACGCGAATTCAAAATAGTCATCAAGGGTTTAGCCGCCAACATCACGACAGAAGACATCAAGATCGAACTCACCGACATGGGGTACAAAATTAACTACGTGACTAAGGTACAGAATGAAGAACGGGAATACTGCAACACCGTTCTCGTATTTTTGGAGAACAACCCGACATCGACTGGAATCTACAACCTGACTATGTTACTCTACTGAATAGTGCGGGATATATTATCAGCAGAGATAGGAAAAAAAGGTAGGATGTAGGCCTAGATCAGACTATTGCACGCAGATAGTGAAAGATGCAGACTGGAAATTTCAGGGAAACTTGTAGGTTAGCTCACAATATAAAACAATGAGGGTACACGTCTAACCAGTTCCAGGACTGAAGATCCAATGATGATGAAAGCACGAGAGTTACTTAAAAAAAAAGGTATATTGCTTTACCCGAACCAAGAAGAAGAAAGTGTCATATTAAAGTTGCCGCATTCGATAGCAGGGTGGAGCTCACACAACGATTTGGACATTCGAGCTTAAATTGCGGATACAAACCTCGCTGTGTAAAATGCGCCAAACAGCACCTAGCAGCATAATGCCAGAAAAGCAGGGAGTTACCACCTATATGTCTCAACTGCAGTGGCTCTATCCGGCTAACTATCGAAATTGCCTTGCATACCACGTACAACTGCGCAAGAGATACACCACCGCTACTCAGCAACGACGCAACCCACCAACAGCACAAGAAACCGACGACGAAGGATTTACTACAAGCAGAAATAGACCACACGGAGCTCCCCCCCCCCCAACAATTACTCCAAATACCATCGTCAAAAACGACACAAGTACCACAGAAGACGAAGAACAATCAATCTCCGAAGACGAGCTACGCAGATAAGCTAAACCAAAAGCAAACCCGATGGGAAAAAAGAAAGCCATCACTAATCCAAAGTCATCAACCACCACCGACACAAGATCACCGACGAATACAACAAGAAGCAACAGAGACGAGCAGCGAAGCTACAGAACGACTCAAACACCGTCCACCCAACCACAAGCAGAGCCGTCCATCAGGGTCACCCCAACGATGACACTACTTTTTAACAAAATACAGCAATGGGCGCAAGGACTCATAAGTGCCTATATAACTGGAACATTCGAAACTGCCTTACTATGGACGGCAGTGTGCGACATACTAAAAACCTATAATGGAGAATAGACCAACACCAAGAAACTTAGTACTCCTCTCCTGGAACGCCAACGGGATACGAAAGAGGATGACCGAAATACTTCCTGCAGCATCACAACGTGGTCGCCGCAATGATTGGGGAAACCAGATTACCTGCACACAAACAACTCAGCCTGTCAAATTACAACATTTACAGGAAAGAATGCAATCTAAAACCAGGACAACCAGCTCACGGAGGCGCTGCCGTACCGATCCACAACTGACTACTTAACGAACAACTCCAACTACATTCGACTGCTTTAGACAGCGTGGGCGTCAGGTTCAAAGCCAATGGGCAATTCTTTAAAGCAATAGCTGTCTACATAAGTGCAAGCAGCACGGAAATACACCCTGAAGACATCGACGACCTGCTACAGAAAGATACACTGACAATAATCTCTGGAGACCTAAATGCCAAACATGAAGCCTGGGGAGCAATAACTACCAACAAAAGCGGCAGCATCCTTTACACACACTCTTTCGACTAGGACTTCGACATTGTAACACCGAACGCACCGGTAAAAATTCCACCGGACAGAACACAAAGAGCAGATATCCTCGACATTTCAATCATAAAGAACATACCGTACCCGCTGGACATTAAGTTCTTCAAGACCTCAGTTCGGATCATCTACCATTCATCACCGAAATACAGATACAACCACAGACGATACACTGGCGCACCAGGATAAGACATAATTGACGAAAGTTCAACGGGACTCTCCAAAGGAAAATCACTGAAGGAAACCCAGACATAAACAGCACACAAGATATTGACGAATCACTACAGTCACAAAGACCATCCAAGAATCAATGCAACAGTGTTCCGTAGAGACTGCTACTCGAGACAAAAGACCTGACATCCCACGATACATAAAAGAAGCCATCAACGAGAAGGAAGCCCTTGTCAGAAGGTGGAAATACACACAAGATCTACAAGTAAAAACGTTACTTAACCGAAAGCAACGCGCAATCAAGATTATGCTGGATGAACATTATGACGAATCCTGAACCAACCACGTTAACTACACAATACAAACAGACGGAAACTTGTACAGACTAAACCATCTACTTATGACACGGAAGAACCCTGGCCCCGCACCGTTTCAAGTAGAAAGCGGAATGCTGTACAGCGCCGAAGAGCGAGCAGCCAAATTCGCCAAAGTTCTCCAAAATACGTTTTCAGAAAACCCAACAACAGACATCATGTTCACTAACTTAATAAATACAAGAGTGGATCAAATACTAACAAGCATCTGCGGAGAACGACATCCTATACATTACTCCACAAGAAATAGAACAAGCTATCACCAGACAAAGTAACAGGAAAGTTCTAGGAAAAGCTGGAATCACGCACATAGCGCTAAAACACATATCAAAAAAGACACTGGTGTTTATCACAAAAATCTGCAATAGCATGATCAACCACAAATACTTCCCAGACGTATGGAAATAGTAGTAATGATTCCGAAGCCAGGGAACAAGAGGATGGACATCGAAAACTACAGACCAATCTATCTACTTAGCACGATATCCAACATCTTCGAACGATTACTACTGACAAGAGTGGAACCACTGCTGAAAGACCGACCAGAACAATACGGATTCAAGTAACAGCACTCCACCACATTACAAGCCATCCGGGTAATAAACAACATAGCCACCAACTATAACCAAGGACTAACCGCAGTCGCTATCGCCTTCGATATCATAAACGCCTTGGACAAGGTATGGATCAACAGACTGCTGTTTAAGCTTGTCACCATTCACAACCTTCCGACGTCTTATATACAATTGTTACGGAGTTACCTGACCAACAGGAAGATACAGGTGAAAGTAGAAGACATCCTGTCACCAGAAATTCCTGTCACAGCCGGTGTCCCATAAGGAGGTTGCCTTGCACCAACGCTATTCAATGCATACATCCAGGACCTACCATGTCGCCAAAGAGTCTTCTGCGCCATGTACGCCGACGACACTCTGCTCCTGACAACTGGACGAAACGCTAAGGAAACAACAACAAGAATGCAAAAATAGCTCGATACCCTACCGGATTGGTTCTAACAGTGGAAAATCAAATTAAACGTTCAGAAGACTGAAGCCATACTATTCTCCAGACACAAGAAAAAGCAAAAACCACCGACGCTAGAAAACCAAGTGCTAGTTTGGAGCCACTCAATAAAATACTTAGGGGTGCACATCGACAAGCAATTAACATTCAACAAACACCACTGAAACGACAAAATCAGAAGAGCAAAAAGCTTCATCCACGGAATATTCGTCCACAAAAATAAACTACCAATGGACATCAGACTACAGACTTACAAGATATACTTACGACTCATACTGAGCTACGCATAGGCGGCATGGTACACCTTCATTTCAAAAACAAACAAAATCAATCTTGTTTCCAAAACAAAACGGTTAGGACCATGACCGGAGCACCATGGTTCGTTAGACCTTATACTACAAACGCTAGAAAACCACTTCAAAACACTGGCGTCAAATATATACCAGAAAATCGACAACTCAGAAATCGAACATATTCAACACATCGCACCCCCGCTGGACGGAAACTCACACAAACGCAAGAAAACACCCAGAGGCATATTGGATGGCTGAGCCGTAAACACATACACCAAGAACACAAATCTTCCTGCCAGCTAGATTGGCGCGAAGAAACGATTTCACACCCTCTGCGAGCAGAGAATCAAAGACTTATAAAGCAGTAAAATTAGTTAGCGACGAGACAGCCAAAATCAACTGATTAATGCTGTAAAAGAAAGTTGAACTTTAGAGGTCCAGGATTGACAAAGCTGAAATTTGTAGCAGCGGTTGGAACTGTGTCTCTCATTCGAGGTACCCACGTAGAACATGTCATTCGGCTCCAGTATTTCTTATTATTTTGTGTTAGTGTTTCAGAAATAAATTCGTAGTTGCATGTCTAAGTTCACTAAGCTTTACAATGGCTAATACGTATACAATTTAAAAACTCTTTTAATTGGAGTATGAAGAAATTCACGCAGTCTTTCTATTTGTACGACTTAGGTAGGTATATAGTTTGATTTCTACTTAGCAAAAATCTGGAACAATCTTGAAAGTTAATTAGAATATCCGAACTTCTAACTTCTTAAATTGTGGTGCTGAGTGTCTGTAAGTATAGGTCAGAAATAACTTTTGGCAAAGATCCGGACGTGCATGCTCGTAATTTTGTATACTATAAATTTACCGCCTCCTACATTTTGCTCTCAGTATCGTATACATTAAAGGTATTATTTACACAATTAACACCTAAGTCAGTTAAATATTTTTATATGGTAATAATGCTCACAAGCTCACAATTTAATAATAATAATATTTTTTGTGCTGTTTGTTAAATTATCAACTCCAGTTTGTGCCGGTTTTAATAATTATTAACGCAGTCACAAAAATCACTACCATTCATAATCAACAGAAGTGGAATGAGCATTACTACTTTTATGAATTGGGATCTCATTGGCTATGTAGTAATAAAAGGGTTGATAAGGTTTTAACCAAGGACGTTATAAGCATGGACCCAGCACGTTAACATAACCTTACGCCTTATATAGATATTATGAATATCTGTCCTATATTTAATCTAATTGTATAGGTATGCTGATGTTTTATTAAATAGGGTAATATGGAAAAAGCAAGTCGTGTAACACACGACTTTTTTTTCATCTTCAACCAATTTACCACAAAACTTATGTCAAACATGTTCAACTTTCCTAATTCTGAAAAATAAACGTAGACACTAATTTTGCACCCGCCGTACGCTCTTCAAAATTATCCCCTCTGTCCATCTACTTTTAAGACGTATCATAACAGTGAACACGTACTGGACTGAAATATATTTTACAGCTAACCTACTCAACTGTTTTCCCCCCTATGGGGCGGTTACCCTGGGTTGAAAAACACTGGTCTCTTCCTGTAACTGAAGGTAACTAAAAAGAGGTTTCTTCCGGACTAACTCGGGGTCTATTCCTGCAGAGGCATAAAACATGCAGGGCGGGGTCTAAATTATATGAAGCAAAAATACCGTTGACCTGATTGACTTAAAACTAAAATGGCGCCACTGCGTCTGATTTCTGCAAATTCAGACAATTCAAGGGAGAACGCAGAAAACCCTCAAATATTTTCTTTAATTCAAAAACTTTAGACTTCAATATGTATTACGTTACTGGTGTTGTTACTGGACCTGTAATAAATGCATGATCATAATTATAAAAAAAAAAAACCAATTAGAATACTTTTTGTGCCCTAAATCAAATACCTTCAACTCTAACCGAGAATATCTTTCACAGGTAAATTAGTTGACTTTGATTCACTAACATCAACGTGAGTGTTTTAAGAAATGAACATGCAAGCTTGAGGTTCCTATATTACATTTTAGAATATTTACAGTCACTATTCATGTTTCACATTGATTTATTTAAAGATAGAACTAATCCTTCCCTTATTGAAGTGATTCCCTTTTCGTATTTTTAATAATAACTTAGAATTTTTCTTAAAAGTTCTCTGTGATAATCATTAATACTTTCTTTATCTTAGTTGTTTACACAAAAATTTACTGATTGGAATAAAATAATTTCTAACTTTTTAATGCAAATTACTTAATGCTTTTCAATAAATTATAATTGATGTATTAGCCATCAACGGCGCTATCTGATCAAAGATCTTTGATGAGTGTTCACACTACTAATACAAATGTTCAACGCTAGAATATATAAATATTATCAAAGCTGTTTCTTAAATAGATTACGTACACACTTATGCGTGATTTAAGTTATAAACTGACAGATATTTAATGGATAATTATTGAACTCGTTTCTGAATTTCTTACTTTCGTCTCATAACATTTTTGGTGAAAAGTACGAACCATATGCATTTTCAATATATGCTCTACATAATTAAATTTCAAAGTTAATTTTCAAACAATATACATTTCCGAAACACAATTAATATGCCTGCGATCTATTATGTCGACTACGAAGCGTTCTTTCCAAAAATAGCTTTCTACTCACCGTGGTTTCAACATATGCAAGTATAACAGATGTTGACATATTACCTACGCCGTGTTAAAAATCGACTTTGACCTGTTTTATATTCGTACGTCTAAACATGTGCTTCTTTTTGTAGTGGAATATAACCAAACAGTAGTATGCCTCAACAAAACGAAAAATTTTCTACATTTCGCAAACAATCTTATAGCATTAATTTCAGAAACATTAAATTGGCAGCTACATTCGTATCAGCTGACGAACCATAACACAAACGAATCATATTGCATTAATTGAGTAACCAAAAAAACCAACGTAACAACTAAACAACTCAGCAACTAAGCAATTCGCTAAAACAGAATTACATAAATTATTTTGTTTTAAAGAATTATACTAACCAATACTAAACGATTAAGCATGTTCACTAACAATACCTTGTCACATCACCAGCATTCTTTCAATTGCGATCCTAATCGCCACCTCCAAAACAAAATCATGATCGTGCTTGCAAGGCATAAAATTTTATCTCGGACTACATCTATTAAGTGACTCTTCAAAAACACAAAATCACGAAAATTCTCTAAACTTTCAAAATATACTAGGTTATAGTAACCTATAAAACTCAAACTACAAAATTATCTGTCCTGTGACTTAATAAACTACAAACCTATAGGACCGATTGACCGAGCAATTCAACAAAAATAAGACTAAGATCTTACTGACCTACCAAAATCCTGTGTCAGTGGGGGAATAAGCTAGTTACAATATTGGCAGCGCTGATACATTACTTGTGGCGTCTTTCATTGAATATTTATTCTTACCGCGGTTGAGGATGCACAATAAATTTATTAAAACGGGCCATGAAAATTTGACATGGTACACTACTTTTCAATCTTCGCATGAGCGAACTTAATGCAGCTACAGAACAGCTCAACTTTTTTTGCAACCTTTAACGTTTTACAAGAGTGCATGCTGTTTGGCTTGAAACCAGCGCAATGTATTTTTGTATGTACGCACTTTGGTCTGAAACCAGCCATGTACGCAATTGATTTTTTATCTATTTGCATAAGCAGAGACTCTGATTTAAAAACGGTTGACTGACTTTTACAACGTTTCACAAGAGTGTATGGTGTGGTGTGTTGGGAACAGCTCAACTTTTTTACAACCAGCTAACCCAGAAGTTCCCAATTTTTTTCGGTTTGCGGTTCCCTAAATAATCGGATTTTTTCGCGGCGCCTTTAATACATCAGATTTCTTTCTAAATTTTTGACTTTCTTAAAAAATTGGAAAACTTTCCTTTGAAAAGCGATTACTCATTTAACACCGAAAAATTAAAAAAGATACTATTTTCCTTGGGATAATATAAAATATCTCATTTCAACTATTTTGGTAATATCCATATTGTAACTTTTGCGGTAATTTCGATAGCTACTGATGGTAGAGAAAAGTGGACATGTATACGAAATAACATGATAGTGATAATAATAATAATGATGATAATAAACAAACAAAGAATTACTTCAAACACTTACCTTGTATGCGAGCATAGTGAAGCACATTTATATTCATGCGGCCGTTCAAATGGATAACGAAGTAAACAAACTCTGTTGAATGCGTCCGTCAAGTACGGGTAACGAAAGTCGACTCTGAAATATGGCGAAGCGTAGAACAGGTAATTTTGCGGCCTTCTACAACGAAAATCGATACTACAAAGCCTCGTTTGTTTTGCAAGGTGATAAGAATGTTCTTGCACATGCGAAGAGTTTATCAATATCGCGCCACTTTGTACAGGCGGTGTGTTTGAAGTAATACATGGTACATAAAATAACATTTTAAATATATCGGGCAGACCTAAATAAATCAACAAATTTCTAGCGTTGTATCGAAGAATTTTTCCTCTTTATTGTATACTACAAAATCAAATAACTGCATTTAAACGTATTTTGGCTTTATAATCAACGTTACTTTTACTTAGTTGATACCAAAAGTTGATACCAAAGCATGAATAAATTATTACATTGTCGATCGCGTAAATCGACATGAATTGAATTAATCAAATCGAATGACTGAAATCGAATTACCGAATGAATATTTACATATTGCTTGGTTGGCACGAATTTATTCTTATTAATCCTTCGCAGAAGAGCCGGCTTGGATTGCTTGATACGTAGAATAATGGTTTATCTTTTATTCCATCGAGTTTTAGGAAAATTTTTTGAAGGGATGAGTATTTCCAAAAATATTTGACCGTTCCGGGACTTTTCTAACCACTCTATATATATATATATATATATATATATATATATATATATGGTGTGTGCGTGAGCGTGCGTGCGTGTGTACGTTCGTGCGTGCGTTTATGCGTGCGTGCGTACGTGAGTGCGTGCGTGAGTACGTGCGTGCGTGTGTGTAATGAAATATAGAAATTACTGATGATTATATTAAAATATAACATAGCAGTTGTTGGTGGATAAAGCAATAGATGCCATCTACAACCTTCGCACTTATGAAGGTAGTAGTTTTTATAATTTGTGTAACGAAGTATCATTGCAGATAAATAATGGAAATCCCTACTTTAACTTTACTAATTTGACTACTTCCGTTTGTGCTTTTCTTCGTCTGGTATGCGCAATTTCGTTACAAAAGACGCCGCCTCTAAAAATTGGCTGCAGAATTTGATAGCCTCAAGGATGCATCATTACTGAGAATTATTTTTCAAAAACGCGTACGTGGATCTAGTAAGTTCTATCATTTATTAATACAAGATATAATAAAACAATTGCAATTTCAGAAATCTTCGATTATTTTATGGATATATTAATGAACCAAAGCTCACCATTTCATTTTTGGCTAGGAGCAAAATTGTTTGTTGTTATATATGAACCAAAAGATTTTGAAATAATTGTCAAAAGCCAAAAAGCCTTACAGAAAGATGTTTATATATAGCAAGTTTCAACCATTAGTAGGCAATGGTTTATTTGCAGCACCTGGTAGAGCTTTAACCACGCTTGCAGTGGAAAACAGGCACTGAGGCGCAGAGGAATACTTTGCATTTCTCACTTCCCATCTCCCACCTCACAACACCCACCTTCCACGTCCCACGTCCCATCTACAACTTCCCACCTCCCACCTCTTACCTCCTACCTCCCACCTCCCACCGCCAATCGCCAATTTTCCACCTCCTACCGCTAATCTACCACTGCCCACCTCGCACCTGCCACCTTCCATCTTTTACCTCCCACCTTCCACCTCCCAACACCAACGTCCAGCCTCCCATTTCCCACTTACAACCTCTCACCTCTCAAACCATCCACCTCCCATTTCTTACCTCACACCCCAAATCATCAAACTTCACTCCACCACCACAGTTATTAGAGAATTTTCTTTTTAATCGGGATTCGAATCCGGACCGCCTGCATGCAAGGCGAATGCGTTACCCACTAGACCACCGGATCAATCAGTACATGTGGTTGTACATCCAATTACCCCACCCTTTCCCCATCGATTTAATAACGCACATCATTTTCCGTCAATACGTCGCAGATACCAGTTTTGATTACGTCACAATTGTCAGTTTTAACCCTACTTAACATTTTTCTTGATCTTCTTTGGGAATTATACTTAACATAGTCTAACTTAAGTACTTGTCGAACACCTGAAATCACACGAACCATTAAAGCACTCCTATTTTGAACTACACCATCATTCGACTATCTAACCCCTTATTTTAATGCAGCATTCCTAACAATAGAAACTCAATAAATATTTTAAAATTTATTAATATAAATTTTTACTGTTAAAAACATTCAATCAGCGATGCATGGGCCCAATGAAACTTAATTGTAGTACCAGTTATACACAGAAAACCGCACTTTCTTTATGTTTGTTCGGGATCGTTTTAATTTTATCTAGTTTTATCCGTAGTTTAAAGTGAAATTGATGCCCAAATCTTCTATTTCCTTTTTAGTCAATAATGGGATACATAGAAACTGTCAATATTTTTGAATTGCAAAATGTACCGCAATTTATTTATATAGATAAAGGTTTTGATTCCATAAACTACCACATTCATTCCTTCGGATAATTCTTTCAGCTTATGGTAATCTTTTAGTGGTGGTTCTCCAACTATGTCCTGCATACGTATCTTGTTGGCTTGCTCGACTTCTTCTTGTTGGTATTGGGGGTAATCCTGATTCTCCGCCACACTGTTGTGTAGTTGTATGTCTGCCACCTTTGGGAATGTGATTCTTATAGATTGTAACACCCTCGGTTTTAAATGATCCGAAAGGATATTTACTAGGTAAATATATAATGCTTAGAAACCCTTTCCACGTGTCGTGTACGCCAAGGTTAAGAATCCCACCTTTCTTATTTCGTCGATGTCATCTGTCATTTTGATATATACGTTCTTAGAAATTTTTTTAAATAGTATAGTAAAGAGGCTTTTTTACCAACCACAAATGCATATAGCTCGTAAAACTCAGACCTATTTAAGTCGGTCCACCAGCACGTATAGTAATTTTTTAATTCTTTAGGAAAAAGCGCGCAGGTAAAAAATTAAAAAAGCATCATTTTAAAAAATAGCACGACCCCCACACTTTGTCGACACTGACTTGATTCCTAAGATACGATATTTTCTATCGGTGGGAAGTTCAGATGCACTTATTGTAGTTTTACGCTTGATATTCATATTTAATTTTGTCATCATCATTAGATCTTCAGTCCTGGAACTGGTTAGACGCGTATCATCATTGTTTCCTATTCTCAACTAACCTACAGATTTTCCTGAAATTTGCACAGTCTGCATCTATCACTATCTAATCTAGGTCTACATCTACCTCTTTTTTCCTATCTCTGCTTGTAATATATTCCATACTAATCCCCAAAAATGCCTTAGAACGTATTCCGCCCTTCTATTTCTCTTTTTCCCCCAGATATCCTTGTTTCCCTACAATTTCTATAACCTATTTGTTATTATCTTTGTCTGTCCGTGCTATCGTCCTTATACATCTGAAGCACAGCATTTCAAAAGACTGCTACCGTTTTTCTGTGTACGTTTCAGACTGCCCGTATTTCATAGGCAAACTGTGCTGTGCTCCACACATATGCTTTCAACAATTTTCTTCTTGTTCTATGTTTGTTGTCTTTCCTCATAGGCGCTGTTCTTTCTTGATAGATGCAGTTCGGTCACTTTCTATTGTTTTACAGTTATATACCATATTTCTCCGACCTTCAGTGGTTGTGAAGAGAGGTAAGCAGCCTGTGGCTGCCAAGTTTCCCCAACACTTAACCATTTATCGATTTAATATATTTTCCAATATATCTTTTCGCACAGTCAACATTAGTTGCAGATATTTCGCAACCAACAACTAGTTATTTATACTAATCATCAGATTTATCTGCGCTTATTTTTTCGTCATTAGGTTTTCCGTCTCAAAACTGGTTGGACACGTACCTGCACTTATTTATATTCTGAGCTAGCCTACATAGTTCCCTGAAATTCTCGCACATCATGTGTATACAGCTCGTTCCCTTTTTATTGTTTTCTAATTTTATGCCCTATTTCACCGAGATTCAGTGAGGGGGGTTAAGCAACCTGTGACTACCAAGATCCCCCAACACTTAGACAATTGCCGAAATAATGGTTTTCCAGTAAATCCTTTCACACACTTAACATTATTCGAGAATATTGCCCAACCACTTCTTGTAGTTACTTATAGTAATCATCATGTTTAAGCACAGTTTTTTTTCGTCATTAGTTTATCCATCTTGGGATTGGTTGGATGCGTCTCTCCATTGATTTCTATTTTGGGCTAGCCTACACATTTCCCTGAAACCCTTACAGCCTACATCTTTTACTATCTGTGTGCAGTAGTCTAACCTAGGTCTGCCTCTTCTTCTCTTTTCTTTTCTCTTTTCCTATCTCTGCTTCTAATATATTCCGCACTACTCCTTCATGCCGTAGTATGTGGCCTATCATCTTATCTCTCCTATTTTTTACCGTTTTCCACATATTTCTTTCTTCTCCTACCATTTTTAGTACCTCTTCGTTCTTAACTTTGTCTGTCCATGATATCTTCATCATACATCAGTAGCACCACATTTCAAAGGCTTTTACTTTTTTCTTGTCAGCTTCTCCTGTCCAGGCTTCACAGCCGTACAGTGCTGTGCTCCACACATATGTTTTAAGCAATCTTTTCCTTGTTTCTATGTTTGTGGTCTTTGAGCACAGTAGTTGCGTTTTCTTGTTAAATGTAGCACGACCTTGTGCTATTCTTTGTTTTATATCTTTTGTGCTTTTCCCATCTTGTCTTATTTGGCTTCCTAGGTAGCAGAAATCCTTAACCTTTTGTAAGTTCGTGTTAGATACTTGTATTCTTGTTTTTGATTTATTTTCCTCACCTTTGCATACTAGAACTTTAGTTTTAGTTTTGTTAATTTTCATGCCGTATCTCTCTGTTAGAACCGTTTCCATTTCATTAAGAGCAGCTTCTAACTCTTCCTTACTAGCCGCTAATACCGCTATATCATCTGCAAATCTAAGCATATCAATTTTTTGTCCCTGCATAGTAATTTCAAAAGTCTTCCTGCATTTGACAATATTCATTGCCTCTTCTATGTACAAGTTAAAAATCAATGGGGATAGGGCACATCCCTGTCTCACTCCTTTCCTAATGTTTACTTCTCTACGTTCCTGCTCTAATTCTATTACTGCTGTTTGCTCTTTGTATAAGCTATGTACTATTCGTCTATCCCTAAAACTCATTCCAATCTTTTTGAGTATTTCAAACATTTTTTTCCATTTTACATTGTTGAATGCTTTTTTCAGATTTACAAACCCTTTATACGCGCTTTCTCCTTTTTCTATTGTTTACTCCATTATCACTCTCAGAGCTATAATAGTCTCCCGTGTTCCCCTGTTTCGCCTAAACCCAAATTGGTCTTGTTCTAGTATTTTTTCCGCCCGTTTTTCCATTCGTCTTTGCACAATTTTAGTTAATATTTTTGACACGTGTGCTGTCAAACTAATTGTTCGAAAATTTTGACATCTATCCGCGCCTTTCTTTTTTGGTATAGTTACTATGATGCTACGTTTGAAATCTTTGGGTATCTCGCCTGTCTCATACATATAGCTTACAAGTTGGAAGAGACGTTCTGTTACTGCTTGTCCAGCGGCTTTTAGAGTTTCTGCTTGCACCTTATCTGTACCCGGCGCCTTATCATTTTTCAGACTCTTTAATGCTAATTAAAACTCATCTCTAAGTATAGGGTATCCCAGGTCATCATTTTCAATGTCTGATTCCTGTTCTAATACTGTTAATTCCTCTCCTGCATATAAATTCCCTATATATTCTTGCCATCTACCCACTTTTTCTACGTTTTCTATAATGACGTTTTCTTGTGCGTCCCTTATCTTTTTGCTATACGGTTTTATATCCTTAAAATTCATTGTAATTAATTTGTATGCTTCGTCTGTCTTTCCTATTTTCATCTTCGTTTGTACCTCTTTGCACTTTTTATCAATCCATTGTTCTTTAGCTTTCCTGCATTTTCGAATAATTTCTCATTTTATGGCTTTGTATCTTTGTTTTCCTGTTTCGTCTGATTTATTTTTGTATTCTCGTCTTTCTCCTATTAAATTCGGGATATCCTTTGTTATCCATGGTTTCTTATTTTCTTTTTGTGTATACCCCAGAATATCTCTGGCCTCCATGTCTAGGCTGGATTTAAAATTATTCGATTCTCTTTCTACTTCCTTAGTATTAGATATCTTCCCGATACCTTTCAGCAGTTTATTTTACTTTTTTAAATCTTTTTTATATATCTTTATTTTTTAGCTTCTCAAAGTCAGTGTGCCGTTTTCCGTTTCTTTTCTTCAAATTTTTAAATTTAAGTGCGGCCTTCATAATTACGATGTGGTGGTCAGTGTCTATATCTACTTCTGGGTAGCGTCTACAGTCTTTTACTTGATTCCTAAATTGATGTCTAACTAGAATGTAATCTATTTGATATCTTCCTATATCTCCTGGCATCTTTCAAGTGTATCTATCGTCTTCTAGCATGATGTTGAAATATTGTGTTTGTGCTGATTAAATTGATTAAATTCTTCTACTACCGCTCTTTCCCTACCCTCACCTACCTCCGCATTAAAATCCCCCGTAATTATTAAATTTTTCTGTCCTTTTACGTATTTTAATATGTCTTCGATATCTTTGTAGATGGCTTCTACCTCTTCGTCACTGTAGCTAGAGGTGGGCATGTAAACTTGTATTATTACTGTGTTTACCGGTTTGGATTCTAATCTAACCATGAGTACTCTTTCGTCCTTTTGTAAGTAATTTTCTACACAGTATCCTATCTTTTTTCGCATAACTATCCCCACACCCAAATTTACTTCCTCTGCTCCTGTATGAATTACTCTGAAGTCTCCACGCCAAAAATCCCCCGCCTCTGGCCACCGAACTTCGCTGATCCCTACTATGTCTAGTGATAACCTATTCATTTCGACTTTTAGGTTCTCTAGCTTACCTACTTGCTTCATACTTCATACCGTGCTTTATCAATATTAAAATCTTTGACAATAGTTATAAAAATATGTTCCGAGTCACCACCATTCCAAACCACTTTAGCCTACCATTTAATTAAGAGTCAGATCAATATAAAAATTTATTTAGAACTATAAAATCATTTTAATTAAAAAGTCAAATTAATATAAATTCAAAAAATAGTATTCTTTAAAATACAAACGTTCTGCTTGGCGCAGTTCAGAAAATTTTTCGAATGCAATAAACAATGGTTAGATTGACCATCTTTTCATTACTGTTTCAAATTTGCAATACAAAACTGTGCTACGGTTACATCATCGGCGTATTGGTCGGAGTGACATGAAATTATTTTTAGCACTGCGTGATTATTTGCATTTGTGAATTCATCAAATAGATAATGACTTGCTCGGAGTTCATTTTCTATTAAAATTGTATCTCTTTCTTCATCCGTCAACTCGATATTTTCTCCGCGATTTATATTTCTGCACCACCGATAAACGCCTCGTAAAATGCCGAAAAGCTTCAACTATTTAACCCTTGCAGCTTGTAGCTTATTACTTCACTCATCTTGAATATCTTAAAGCCTTCGCTTTGATTCAAAATAATAACATTTCGTCCTTTTGTAATTTCCAAGTTAAAGGTATTCTCATCTACTTAAGGGTAAACAGACATACTTACTAACTTGTTTAGGTGTAACAGCGGCACAGGGTTATGATCCACAACGTCTACACCGACAAGGTTTATTATTTTAAACTTTGATACCCGATTAACTGGAAGATACTTCGCAAACTGGATTTTTATCCTCACATTTCTCGTCTTATATATATCGGATGTAGTGGCATGCGCCTATCAATCTTAAGTATGTTTAAGTCAATCAACAGATTTAGCTGATGGCGTTAAATACAAGTCTTTACAGGAAAAACCTAACCCAAGGCTTAATTAATTATATTATTGTAGATTTTCCCCGAGTTTATCATTAACATACAAGTATTTGGAAAGTATACACAGACTCAAAGTCCAACTTGTTCAACATTTGACTGGACCGCTCGTCCGCTTGCCTTTTGTATAATTAACAAAGTTTCACAGCTGATTTTCAACGCGGTATGCTCTTTTAATTTTTCTTCAGTTAAACGCACAAATTGAGTTTTCCGGGTCCGAAGAAATTCTCGAATGCTCCCAACAGCATGAATGTTCTTTATCCAATAACATACTATACGATTTCTAAAAGTAGAGTTAATAATCTGAACTGTATCATTATCAGTAGCCCCATCAACTGCATTTTATGTGCATTAGAACGAAGATGGTGAGTAAATGCCTTTTTAGGTATTGCGATTTCGCAGACGGTACACTGCATCATTTCATCTACACGAGGTTACTTGGCAGGGGGTGCTTCAAAATTGAACACCTGACGTTTACCCTTTAAAATCCTTGCAAAAGTAGACGAACCTTCATTAGTATTTTAGTATTGTTTTAGGACATCCTTCCTCGAAAACAGCATTACAAATTTCACATGAATAATTAAAACTTGGACCGCGCGTTGAAACACTGTGCTTAGAATCTTGGCTGCGTTTGAGGCTATTTTTTTAGAGAACGCTACCGAACAAACATCGCAGATAAACATTTTTGAGGATTCCATTTTCTTCTGTAACAATAAACAAGATTTAGAAGAGCGCGTATTTAAAATAGGTTTTGTTGGGAGCAAGACTGAATACTTCCTAGATATAGATCGCTGTCGAGACTTGTTTGTCAATGACAAGAAATTCCCAGAACTACTCAATTAGAATGGAAATATCTAGAAGGTTTGGTTTTACCCCTAACACGATTATTTTGAAGGTCCAGTCAAATGTTGAACAAGTTGAACTTTGAGTCTGTGTATACTTTCCAAATACTTGTATGTTAATGATAATCAGCGTAACAAAAGACAAAATCAACGTTCTTTTATAGCCTGCGCGATTATTATACATTCATTACAGAAACAAAATAATCAATGTGACAGTATGTTAGTAGGGTAAATACAGGGCTATCACTTACCCCTCTGACGTCACAACTCAATGTTAATTCCCATAAGGAGGGACTCCCATAAGGAGTAATGTATCAGACAGAGACAGACATATCCCGTTGAGAGATAGACATACATACAATAGTTTTCTTCAACTAAGCATTTTATAGCCGCAGGCACGAGCTCGGCACCCAGATCTGGACAATCTAACCTTAATTGGCAAATATTCGCACATCTGGTTGCAGTAATAAATAACATTGTCATCTTAAATTTGCACAATAGTTTTCTTCGACTAAGCAGTTTTTAGCCTCAGGCGGGGGCTTGGACACCCCCGATCTGGCAACAGGTACGGATCTTGTTCTCGGCACCCCGATCTGGACCAGCCATCTAACCTTAATTGGCAAATATTCGCACATCTGGTGACAGTATTAAATAACATTGTAATCTTAAATCTGCAGATAGAGCTTGTTCATTCTGGACCCTCCACCACCACACAACCAAAATTTACAGCCAAATAGTTTTCTTCGTCTAACCAACGCATCTTTCGAGATAAACCTATCTTATTTGGTAGCAATTAATATTAGAATTTTCTCAGCTACCCAAATCTCTAGGAATTTTTGTGCTGTTTCTGAACAAGAATTTTGAGTAGTTTGTACACTTGGTTAGCGATAAACTACAAGTCCATCAGGCATTTAAAATCAATTGCCTGCTGTATGGGCTTTATGTTAAAATGTTTGGTGGACAAGACATTAAAAGTTTTAACACTAAGAACGTGGTTGTCACCCGGTCCACCGATTTGAGTCATGTATACCAAAAACTATCCAGCGTGTGCTGTACTTGGATATTAATATTAACAAGTACTCAAGGGAGCGGGTTTAGGCTTTTCTAATCGGTTTTAGAAATGTTTAAATTCAAAGTCTGTGCAATATGTCTACTGGAATAAAGTGCATGAACTTGTGGATCGGCTGAGATTGTTGAACGCATCCAACCGAGCTGGAAATACAAGCGAGAAAAACATTAACGAGATGGTGTCCATAATAGAAGAGTTGAGAGAAGAAGGTATAATACAGTGAGCTCAGTAAATAATTAAACAGTTTTAAAATGCCCATCGACCGCTTCGGACGTTCAGAGCGTAAAGATGCCGATATTCGGCGTGGTCCTCCAGGTCGAGGATTTATGCTAACATCGGATGGTGATGGATACGATATGCAGCAAAGAAGGTTAGTGAATTCATCAGACCCAAAAGAATATTATGATCTAGTTAATCAGAGAAGCACTAACTATAGTATTCAAGTCTGGAGAAGAAACAATTAGTTTTCGTAAAAGAAAGTTAGTTGATGTAATGGATCCTAAAGACGATAGTGATTGTGTTAATAAGAAATCTGTAATCAAGCCTCTTCATACTGTCTAAAAAGTTCTGATGATATACAGCGTAGAGATAAAGCCTTCAATGCAAGAAACCAGCGTATCACAATGCTTGCTCCACCGGTTGAACCCTCCGATGCAGTTAATAAACAATATGTAAATGAAAAATTGGATAAGCTTATATTTGACTTTAAAACGTTTATACAGTTTTTGTGAATTTGACGGCTGCGATGTCCACACTTTCAAACACAACAACTAAATGAGTCAACAGAAGTAAAACATTTCTATTTATACTTTTCGATTTGTTTAATAAATACAGCAATTTATAATAAATACGACTTACAAAATTAAAACATTTTCAAAGTCTTAAAATAAATAAATTTTACAAATTTAATAGTCTTTTAAGTGTTTATGAATACAATTTTAGTTATCAGTCTAACATTCTTTTTTTTATTTTAACTTTATACTTATTAATATCTCTTAATAAACTGAAAATTAAACGCAGTACTTCTCTTTTATGAGGTTTTAGTAGAGCATGCGCTGCGGTATCCGGAATCTTCGGAAAAAGACTCTTTCTCAAACATTTGTGCTAGCGATAGTGCCACGGTTACATCTTCAGCGTATTGTTCAGGGTAACATGTAATTGTTTTCAGAATTGTATGATAATTTACATTGGTGCAGTCATCAAATAGATAACGACTTGAGAAAAGAGTTCGCTTTGTATTAAAATTGTATCTTCGTCTTCATCTGTCACCTCGATATTTTCTCCACGATTTGCATTTATTATATCACCAATATACGACTCGTAAAATGCCGGAAAACCTCGACTATTCAACCCTTGCAGCTTGTAGCTCATTACTTCACTCATCCTGAATATCTTAAAGACTTCGCTTTGATTCAAAATAATAACATTTCGTCTTTTTGTAATTTCCATGTTAAAGGTATTCTCCTTTTGAAAATCGGTTCCCATTCACACACTTTTAACATCGGAAGTGTCCACTACCAATTTCAATTTAAACCCGTGATCAAGTTGTATTAAAATCTCCTCATCTTCATTAGATAACTTATTTAGCGATACTTGATTTCCTTCTCGAGCAAATTCTCGAATTTTGAACTCGACTTGAAAGATGACCACATGACCATATGACCAAATGACCACATGACCATATGACCACATGACCATATGGCCACATGACCATATGACCACATGACCATATGGCCTCATGAACATATATATGACCGTATGACCACATGACTATATGACTACATGACCATATGGCCTCATGAATATATATAACCATATGACCACATGACCATATGACCACATGACCACATGACCATATGACCACATGACCATATGACCACTTGAACCGTGACTATATAAATCCATGATGCGCAATTTATAGGCATACTATCGTTGACATCTTACAGTACACTTCGGTTTTAACCTATAAAAAGTGAATTAATTGTAATAATTAAATTCTTTTCGTTTTGAGATTGCTAACATTTTATTTTCAGAAATAATGGATTCTAAAAAGGTTTTCGCATGCAGTGGTTGTAACGCAACTTTTACTAGAAAAAATAATATTAAACGCCATTATGAGAAACAGCATGAAACAACTAATCATTTAACATCAATGTCAGGGGTTAAACGCCAAGCAGATGTAAAACCTGTCGAGTCGACTGTGAAAAGCACTAGAGTTGGGCCTGTTGTTAAATGGTGCGATGTTTGCGACGTAGATATGCCTAGACATTTGTTTGCAGCTCATCTGAACACCAATTTACACAAAAATGCTGCAAGCCGATCTGTAGGTGGCGATAATATTGTGCAGATAATATCCTCCGCATTCAAAACACGTATTGCCACTTACAGATTGCAAAATGTAAATGCTACAGACAGCATCCTGCTGTTTCTGAACAAAAATCTTGAGCAGTTTGTACATGTGCATTTTGAATGTAGTGAATAATGTAATATGGCATGAGATACTAGACATGGCGGTGGGGTATAACACCCTAAGTGTCGATTTCTAAAAGCAAGTTCGGTGGTTAAAGGAAAGAATCCATGGACTCTGCTGGGATGAGTTCGAGTGGATATACAAATGTGGGTGATTTGGTGAAAAAAGTCATACCTCCTGAGACCACTGTTTATGTTAAAGGTGAACAGAAGAAGCAGTTGCTATCGAAATATTTATCAAACACCATTTTAAATATGGAAAGTGTATTCTCAGCCCCTAGACTCAAAGAACTAAAAAAATTTGGTGATGGATACAACCACTGCCTAAACCATTGTTTAAATAATTTAAATTGCTCGAAGGAGAATGTTTTGCTATTGAGGCCTTTTGTTAATGTATTTAATTTTTAATAAAATATTTGTGGAAATTGTTTTTTATTATCTCAGCTTAAGACTATTTAAAATTTGAAAAAAATATATATGTAAAACAGTTCATTACTTTAGAAAATTAATACCGGTTAATGTAAAATCTATACGAGTCTTAGATGTTTTAAAATACAATCAGAAACAATAATTGGTATTTGCAAATAAACGTAGACTTACCTTAAATCTTCAAAAAATTTTCACTAAAAATCACTACACAAAAACGATTGGTTAAAATATCGATGTACTTTTACACGCACAAAAACGTACGGATGGAATAAGCTCTGATTAATTAGGGTCGGGTTATATACAGTTGAAATAATTATCTGTTAATTGATTTGTATTACTAGATGAAGTTTGTATTTTCCCAATCGAGGTCATGCTAGAACGCTCATTGTATGATTAATAAACCCTCAAGCAAATACATTCTTCATTATAGGAATCTCCAGCAGTGAATCCGCAATGGTCTTAAGCTGAACGCGGTACTCAGAGTGCTGGAGTTTAATCAATCTGCGTGGTTGAAGTCTTACATCGATCTGAACACGCATTACCGTACTCTTGCCAAAAATGCATTTGAAAAAGATTTTTTAAACTTATGAACAACTCCATTTTTGGTAAGACTATGGAAAATGTGGATAAGAGGGTCGATGTAAAAATCGTTACAAGGTGGGGGCAAGATGGGAAGAAGCTGTGTGCGAGTACACAAATCGCGCGTCCTAATTTTAACAGTTGTATCGTAATAGGCGAGAATTTGGTTGTAATACAAATGGGTCACGTTAAAGTAAAGTATGATAAACCCTTTTATGTTGGTCTTAGTGTTTTAGATTTGTCAAAAACTCTAATGTATGAGTTTCACTATTCCGTCATGAAACCAATGTATGGAGCCAAGCTCTCGCTTTTGTACATGGGCACGGATAGTCTTGCGTACAGTGTGGAAACTGACGACTTTTATAGCGATATAAGAACGATTATAGATAATTTCGATACCAGTAATTACCCCCCGAACAATAGATACAATATCCCCTTAGTTAATAAAAAAGTTATTGGTAAATTTAACGATGAATTCAACAGTGACTTAGTTTTAGAATTTATTGGCAGTAGGGCAAAGTCCTACTGCCTCATAAGTGAAAAGACGTAATTAAAAAAATAAAAGGTATTAGTCGTAGTGTAGTTAGTAAGGAAATTAGTGTAGGTGATTTTAAAGAAGTAGTTTTATGTGATGGTGACCCCCTCGTGCATACGATAATGTGCATTCGTAGTCACAAACACCAGCTGTACACACAGGGGGTAAATAAAATCAGTTTGTCGGGGGATGATGAGAAAAGATGTATCACCCCCGGTAGCACATCAACGTATGCGTGGGGGCATAGAAATATACAATTAAAATAATACTTAGACTAAAAAGGTCGTCTGCTTCCAATATACTAGTGCTATTTATTATTATTATATTATATTTATACCTATGTATCTATATATCATATGTTTAGTATTAATACCTTTTTACTATTTCATTTTTATTATTATGTATCTTAAATGTATTATGTTCTTGTACGCTTAGTACTGATTGCTTTAAACATTTTCATAATATTTAGCATATCCCATACTTCTAGTGGTTATTATTATGCTCTTGTAGACTTTGTGGTGATTTCTTTAAACAATTTTTACATTATCTAGAACAATGCATCAATCTCATAAACGTATTTAAATTGTAATTATGTTTGCTATAAATCTGTTACTTTTTTTTGTAACTGGATTATTTATCGCATTACAATAAACTTGTTAAACTGCTTGTCGTTTTTTCTTAAAATTAGGATAACTCCCTGGGGGATGACGCAATCTCAAAAATTCCTAGAGATTTGGGTAGCTGAGAAAATTCTAATATTAATTGATACTATACAAGATAGGTTTATCTCGAAAGATGCATTGGTTAGACGAAGAAAACTATTTGGCTGTAAATTTTGGTTGTGTGGTGGTGGAGGGTCCAGAATGAACAAGCTCTATCTGCAGATTTAAGATGACAATGTTATTTAATACTGTCATCAGATGTGCGAATATTTGCCAATTAAGGTTAGATGGCTGGTCTAGATCGGGGTGCCGAGAACAAGATCCGTACCTGTTGCCAGATCGGGGTATCCGAGCCCCCGCCTGAAGCTAAAAACTGCTTAGTCGAAGAAAACTATTGTGCAAATTTAAGATGACAATGTTATTTATTACTGCAACCAGATGTGCGAATATTTGCCAATTAAGGTTAGATTGTCCATATCGGGGTGCCGAGCCCGTGCCTGCGGCTATAAAATGCTTAGTTGAAGAAAACTATTGTATGTATGTCTATCTCTCAACGGGATATGTCTGTCTCTGTCTGATACATTACTCCTTATGGGAGCCCTTCCTTATGGGAATTAACATTGAGTTGTGACGTCAGAGGGGTAAGTGATAGCCCTGTATTTACCCTACTTATGTTAATGTATGTATTTAATAATACCGATGTAGGGTGTTGTTGGATTTATCTGGACTTTTGCCAATATACGTCAATGGTAATTGAAAACAAATAAAATTATACAATCATTTATTCACAATATTTCTTAACATAACTACATTACTTCGAGCACAATTAAGACTGTTATTGGTATGTAATACACAGCGGCTTAAAGTGTCACAACTTTTTCTAATGCCGCAGATCCGAAAGAAGATTAGGATCTAGTTAATCAGGCTGAAAATATCTCTAAACACATTTTCACGACTCATGTTCGGAAACAAAGAGTTGGATATAAATCGAGAAAATGGCGAAATTACACTAATTATATAAAGTGTCGTGACACGTTTGGACTGTAAAATTTGCTAGCCTATATGAACCTGATCACGAAAGGGTTATTTCAATTTACACGAGGATTTACCAAATTACCTGGAAATGATTAAAGCAGCTTCGATTTTATGATTTTTTAATTTTTACCAGAGTGTTGCATGTTGCAAATTAGTTTTTTCATATGGGGGGGTCCAGCTTAACGTTAAGTCAGCCCCCCCATTTCAAATTTAATTTCCTGCCAAATTATTCGAGCACCTAATTTTGGAATGTAGCACCTAATTAGCACCTAATTAGCACCTAATTTTTTTATAGGTATTAATTTATTTATCGCTGGTGGGGGGTCTAACTTAATGGAGGTGTTTTTTTGAATACCTGAACTCGATGGAATAAAAGATAAAACATAATTCTACGTATACCGCAATCAAACTCAACTTCTGCGAAAGATTATTAAGAACAATCAAAAACAAGTTGTACAGAAGATGTTACTTGCAATGCTGTCATAGATGGTCGGATATTTTACCTAAGGTTATGGAAGAATACAATAATACGTCACATCGAGCTACTAGCATGACACTCCATGGACATAAATGTATATTATAATTGAATAAATGACTTTATTAAACTTTGCCATTTTCTTCAATGATTTAGTTTTAGCATACAAAATTCAAATCAAAACGCGTCTAAATATAAGAGATTTCTGTTTGTAAATAAATAAGAGTGTCATTTACATTATACAGCTGAAAATAAATAGAACCTTGATGTATTTTTTAATTGAATAAATGATTTATTAAAATTGGTCATTTTCTTCCTCTCGAAAATTGTATTCTATAAACGCTTCTTTAAGCACATAAATAAGAATATCGTTGTTCTATACATTAATGATGAATGTAATTAGTACGTCATTTACATTAAACAGCTTAAAATAAACAGAGCTTTGGCTAAATAAACGTATTTGCGTTTGTAAGATATTTGTTTCAAATTGTTTCAATTAAAAAATCCATTTCTACGTAAAGATGTTATTGTTAATGCGAAAATTTTTCCCAAATTCATTTCTAACGAGTAATGTTTCATAAAGTATACAAGGAGTTTGTTTTTCTGTCAACAAATTTTCCAGTTATGAATTATGTTTACATTAAAATAAAATTAAATAAAAACCCTTAACCACAAAAAATATTTAAATTACTAGATACGTATTTCGACCACTATGTGGTCATCATCAGTAGGGAAAAAAAAAAAAATTTAGCTGTATAATTTACTATATTGTTGCTTTAAACACTATCGAGGTTTGATCTTGCTTTCTCATTGGTTGTTGACCAATAGGGAAAGCAAAGCAGATGACTCTATTGGCCCTTTATCGGTGTTTAAGAGGGGTCCTTTGTGTTTAACAATATTAATTGATTCATAGGCATTTAAGGAGGAAAACGTTGGTACCGCTTTTAACAATTTAACATTTTCTAGTTTAACGGGGTGGCTGGTTTCAAATATATGTTTGGCGACCTGAGACCTTTCATATTTACCATATTTGAAGTGAGCAATGTGTTCTTTAAATCTTGTTGTTATATTCCTCTTGGTCTGACCAATATATTTTTGAAAACACCCTGGCCCTGCACAACTAATTTCATAAATCTCCGACTTTTGCAATTCTTCCACCTTGTCTTTTGGATTACCTAGCAAATCTTTAATTTTATTATTATTAGTGAAAGCAATTTTGAAATCACACTGTTTGAATATTTTATCAAGACCCTTTGTGGTTTTGTGAAACGGAAGTTTAACATATTTAACATTATCGTTAGAGGTGGTTGATTGCAAAGTCGTTGATTTACGGATGTTGATCCTATTTTACACTTTCTAAAAATATTATCTATAATATCAGAAGAGAAACCATTGTAATTCGCTATTTGTTTAATAAGAGCAAATTCCTTATTAAATCTGTTTTTATTTAAAGGAAATTCAATAATCTATTAATTAAAAGTTAAATGAAGCCAACTTATGTTGTATGCTATGATTAGAGGAAGACAAAATAAAGCGATTTACATTGGTTTCTTTCCTATAAATGTCAAATTCTAATTTATTACCATTTCTAATTACTAATGTATCTAAAAAGGGTAATTGTCCATTATTCTCTAGTTCATACGTAAATTTTATGCTTTGAAATTTTGAATTCATTTCTTTAAGAAAATCATCAACATTTGATTTAGAAGTGTCAAAACTGCAAAATATCATCCACGTACCTTAACCATATTCTTGGGAAGTATTTGGAGTTTTCTTTTAACTCGGTTTCAAAACGAGACATAAATAAATTTGCTATGAACGGTGATAAGCTATTTCCCATTGCTGTGCCTTCATGTTGTTCGTACAACTTGTTGTTGAATTGAAAACAGTTCTGGGACATGCAATGCGAAACAAGCTTGATATAGTCCTCACCTTTATCATCATCAATATCGCTATCTATAAGAACATCCTTTAAATATGTTAAAGTACGTGGTATTGGAACACTAGGGAATAATGAACTGACATCAAATGAAATTAAGATTTCGTTCTCTTCTAATGTGATATTTTTAATTTTATTAATGAACTCTAAAGAGTTTTGTACAGACAAACTATTAAACTTTAAATTCTTAAATTCATTTGACAGCCATCGTGATAAATAGTAAGTCGGTGAGTTGATACCTGAAACTATTGGTCTCATCGATTTATTATTTTGTGAATCTTTGGTAAACAGTAAAGCTTTGGCATTTCAGGATTCGAAATTTTTAATTTTAATTTTAGTGTGGGCGAAATTAGGTTTGGACATTCTTTCAAAACAGACTCTGTTGATTTAATCATTTTATTTAAAGGAACTTCATTTTACGTTTTTGACTATTGGTCTGTAAGGACCCTCAGACAGCAAAGTCTCTACTCTATCAACATAGTCTTGTTTATCCAGAATAACCAACCTATTCCCCTTATCAGCCTTTAAATAATAACAATTCTTTTGTCGTAAATCTTTAATAATCAGATGATCTTTCCTTGTTTGATCTGAGGCATTCCTTGCGCAAGTGCGTAAGTTGTTCGAAAGTTGAATTTTGCACGCGTTTCTAATAAAGTTTTTTGAATTGTCATCTAATTTTGAAATGGATTTTTCAATGCCAGCAATAATGTCTTCCAAAGGAGTTTTCAAATGATCTACTCCAAATTTTAGGCCTCGATCAAGGAAAGTCAACTCTTCATTATTAAAGATTTGTCACCTTTTGAACAAATTAGATTGTTGGTAGTTATCTTATGTTTTAAATTTTTGAGTGTATTATGTCAGTTTTGTGGTGTTTGTTGATTTTATGTTTATTGTAAGTAAAAATTGAACAAAATAATTCGTTATGTAAATTTGACATATTTATTATTCCTGGGGTAATTGTTAAATTTCCTTGTAGGAAACAACACTGAAGATGACTAGTATATAGTCGAAAGCATTCTGTTTTTAACTTAATTACACGTTGACCATTAAATTCTTTTCATACTTTTTCTACAAACTAACAGACCAACGCAGAGACCATAGCTGTTGGTTGAGCTTTTCTATTAATACACATTATTACATTGACTCTGCATCCTGAATCTTTTGTTTGCAATAAAACTAATTGCGCGTATGAAGCCAAATTTGTTCAATTCTTCTGTATCTCCCAAGTGAGGGTTGATATAAATACGCTGACATCATCATCGCTTAGCAAAGATAATCTTAAATCTAGGGCAATCTTGAAAGTTAGTTGGGATTCCTCCAACTTTTCTAATTTCTTACATCATGCTGCTCACTGCCTATAAGTGTAAGCCAGAAATAACTTTTGGCACAGGTCGTGGCGTGCTGGGTCATAATTGTTTCATATTGTAAATTCACCGCCCACCTACGTCTCGCTTGCTTTTTTGTATGCATTACATTATATGTACGCTAGCGTACATGTATTGATGCAAATATTATGCACATATCTTAACTAAAGCGAACTCGTTTGTTTATGTTGTGCGCCGAATTACATTCAATAATTACATTTTGATTTGATACAGAATTGTATTATTATTGAAGCATGTACGGAAACCATTATCATTTATAATCAACAAAAGCGAGAATGAGTTATAATGGCAGTGCTTTTATGGGGTTGCCATAATATTATTTGTGCTAATATTACAGGGGTAGAATTCAAATATGAATCCGACGCGTATTTAATTTACTAAATTTTACCTAATTAGTCTGAGGTTGTGTGCGTATGCTGCGAAAGCCAAAGGCGGTTGTAGCTATGAAACGTTCCTAGAATTCTTTGAAAAATTTAATTTAAAAAAAAATAAGTATTTGTTTTGATTCAAACTATTATCTGCTATATACTGGATATTTTCTATATTTTAGTCAGTTGCTTATTTTTGAAACTACCGATTATAAAAAAAGGTGTAAAATAATCAAAGTTGTAGAAAATTTCGTTCGTATTTAGAATATGCGATTAAAGAAAACCTAAGTTTATGTCAGGAATTTGTAGGTTTTCAGTTGTTTATTAACCTATTAACGTCGAGAATTCAAAAGTCGCATAATTTAAAGGATTTTATTGGATAGCTTTTCAAAACACTTAATTAACACTACCACTACTTAAGAATAGAAGGATAGGTAGAAGTTGAGTTATATTATTATTTTCTGACAAATTTTAATTTTTAAATATTAAGGTTATTATTTTTCATTACTTATTGATATGAAAGAAGCTTATATTAGAAGTAATAAAAACTAGTCACTCGTTTATCAAAATATGGATAATACAATGAATTGCTTTCCAACAACAAAGGTATAAGGTAAATTTTTATAAAGAAGAGGAAGTGTAAGTAACATTATTTTGTAATGTTAACAAATAAACAGATCAATTAATTAAAATTCAGTAACTTGAATAAAGTATAGACAAATATTTCCACCAATAAATTACTTCATATTTAGTCAGGCTCCCTTATAATAAAAGACCAGCTTTACAAATAGCTTCAGGCTACTAAATTCTAGCGGCTCTATATTAAAGCTCTAGACCCTCGTAAATCAAATACAATAAACCTCTTAAAGTTTAGGTCTGTTACAGACTGACGAATCTGATAAAATTAAAATGTAATAGTACCTTTTAGCGTAAATAAAGGAAACCAATTTCAGTTTGAAAAGCTTAACCTTCTTAATACTTTCGTTGATTGACAGCGGGTTATACAAAACGAAACATTATAAATAGCGAAAACTATTTTCAATTTGATTTGTTCAAATATTACAAGTATTTTAAGTAGTCTGAAGACATCCATTGTATTTAAAATCCATTTCGGCTCAAGTAGGTTAGCCGGTCTTTGTTAATGGCAGACTACTGTCGCCATAGGTAGGTTCCACATTGCAATAATTAAGAAATTTGTAGAAGGTAAAATATAATTTAAACCCTTGGGAAAATAATTGCTTACGTGACTCTCATCTGAAAAGGGGTTGGATTTGGTTTCTGAAATCTTGTTTTGTGGGAGGTTTTGTTCAGTCATTGGATAACAGAAAATGACGTACATAATTATTAGGGTAGGAATTAGTCTATATAATTGAAGGCTTTAGCCAAAGACAGAGTTTTTTCAAATGGGGCTGTCCGTGGTCAAGAAGTAGAGAGGAACGTAGTTCGCGGGTAGCGTTCCCCGGCATCACAGATAGAATATTTCACTTTGTATCACGATATTAAAAATTGGAAAGGAGTAATAACTCTTCCAGTTTCGCGAGGGTTATGCCCATATGCTCGCGGATTTATAATGATACAAGGTAACTATTAAAAAGCTTGTAGGCGTGTGACGCACAAGTAAGTGATATTGTCGAGATTCTGCCGGGTTCGTGTGCCAGTCAATTCTTTAAAAATTATAAACAGAAGCAACAAGCGAGATTCTCTGCCCAAATTTAAGAACTGTTCTACGTTTGAAAACAAACCCTCAAACAATGGACAATTTTTAGTAAGTAAGTTTTTATAGTTAAGTAGCATGACCATTTTTAGTTAGTTTGTTTGTTAGGACGTTTTGGCCATAAACCGTAGGATTAATTTAGTGTACAATTTATAATATAAGTTTCTTTCATATACAAGTGTTTGAGAACTACTATGTACTCAAAATTTTCATAAATTCCATAGTCACCTATTCACTTAAATTTCTAAATTAAAATCAATGCATGTAAGAAGTTCACGTTTATTGCTCTGTGAATTAAATAGTTTTGTTTGCCGTTGATTGAGTCAATAGTTTTTCTTATTTTTTTTATAAGTAGTAAAAAGTGAGGAATTGATTAAAAGAAACAATTGTCCTCCTTGGAATAACAAGTCTCTCAAGGTTTTGTACGAACATTTGGACATTCTCGACTTGTCTGGCGCCCTTGGCAATTGTCATTAAGCCACAATATTTTACGAAAGGTAAGTGCCACATTTTTGTAGTATATTATAAATTAATTTAACCCTTTTTCTCAAAATTTTAACCCTCTATATGATTCACGACCTTCCGCTAGCTAGTGCCGGTGACCCCCCTTTAATTTTTGTTTTACAGGCCGCCCCCATCTTATAATTTGACTGGAAAAGATACACTTAGTAGCTTTTCCGCCTGTAACAGAAGACACCGTTGATTAAATATACAAAATACTAGGTTTTTCTTCAATAGATAAAATAAATGAAGTTAATAAACAAATAATTCTATAAGATAGATACTTACAAATGAATATTTTATTTAAGAAAACTTGAAACATCTATTGCTTAAGAGTTTAACCTGGATAACAACCACTCGTGAGTCATATGTATTGAAGTATTGAAATACAGTTTTCAAACCTAATTAATTAAAAATTTTTTTTAATATTTGCAAAGAAGTCTCCTCTTAATAAAAATTTTAGTTAGTACATAGACGTTAGTACCGTAAAATTGAGCACCATTGTTACTCCTTAACGGTACAGGCTTAGTTACTCGCTTGCCTGAATACAGAATTTACAAATATCAAAACCATATAATTTGCGTTTCAAATTAATAATATAAATTAATTAATAACACTACAGTAGGAGGAATACAGGCATCCTGCTGCTTTATTTGCGCCAGCATCCTCATTTGCTCCCTCATCTGGACCATTTTTACATGTAAAAATCCACTATAAAGTCTTATTTTAAGGGATTTCCGCCTTGTGGACCGCCTTGCTCCCTTATTTGCTCCCTAATTTGCGCCCGAATCCCGCATTTGCGCCCTCATTTGCTCTCGAATCCCTCATTTCCTCCCTCATTTGCTCCCTCGCTTGCTCCCGAATCCATCATTTGATCCCTCATTTGCTCCAGAATCTCTCATTTGCTCCCTCATTTGCTCCCGAATCCCTCATTTGCTCCCTCATTTACATGCAAATTCCCATAAGGAGGAAATGTGGAGATGAATCTCCTAGGAAGAAATGCGGAGATGAATTTCCGTTTTCATAGAAGCCGATGTGAGGAGTTCTAGGTTAAGAATAAAAATTGCGAATATGTATTTAGAAATGTGGTTTACAAAATTTAAACTGTATTAGTAAAAATTGTCTGTAATAAAAAGTTTTAAGAATGGTTTTTAGATTTTCTTTTAGGTATGAGCTGTAGGAAAGTTATAATTTAGAGAGTGTGTGTAAAATGGTAAGGGGTGGTTCGATATTAAATCTATCGAGAGATTCGGATTCTGCATAAAATTCTAGGTTAGTTTGATGTGTCGTATGTCTAAAAAATTTATAAGGACGGTCAGAAATCGCTACCAGCAAAAAATCTTAAAATTGGGGTAGCTCTCTGGAGGATGATGCAATCTCAGAAATTCCTAGAGAAAATTCTAATATTAATTGATACCAAACAAGATAGGTTTATCTCAAAAGATAAAAAATGGATAGTCAAAGAAAACTATTTGGTTCAGATGTGGGAGCAAAAAGTAAAATTCAGAAGTTTAGGACTTTAAAAGTGTAACCTTTTAAGGGGTAGTCGGATTTTAAATCTGTTTGCAGATTCGAAGAAATTTAATGTGTCGCGTAGCTAAAAAATTTATAAGGATAGTCAGAAATTGCTACCAGCAAAAAATCTTAAAATTGGCGTAGCTCTCTGGGGGATGATGCAATCTATAAAATGCCTGGGGATTTGGGTAGCTGAGAGAAATCTAATATTAATTGATACCAAACAAGATAGGTTTATCTCGAAAGATGAAAAATGGATAGTCGAAGAAAACTATTTGGTTCAGATGTGGGAGCAAATGAGTATGCTAAGATGAAAATGCAAAATATATTTATCTCGAGAGATGCAATGGCTAGTCTATGAAAACGGAGATTCATCTCCGCATTTCCTCCTAGGAGATTCACCTCCATATTTTCTCCTTATGTGAATTTGCATGTAAATGAGGGAGCAAATGAGGGATCTTGGAGCAAATGAGGGATTCGGGAGCAAATGAGGCAGCAAATGAGGGATTCGAGAGCAAATGAGGGAGCAAATGCGAGATTTGGAAGCAAATTAGGGAGCAAATGAGGGAGCAAAGCGGTCCACAAGGCGGTCCACAAGGCGGGAGCAAGGTGGAAATCCCTTAAAATAAGACTTTATAGTGGATTTTTACATGTAAAAATGGTTCAGATAAGGGAGCAAATAAGGATGCTGGAGCGAATGAGGCGGCAGATGCCTGTATTCCTCCTACTCACTACTTACCTCCTAATTGAATGCAGATAAGCAGGTTGAGTATCAGATATGATATTTATGAATCGCTCAGGGTTTACCATGGATGTGATTTGTCGCATTAGCTTAAATTCTTGCAATGGAGGTCGTTAGCTTTCTTTTCTAAAACCTTAAATAGGAACACAAGGCAAAGGTATGTATGAAATCGGGATAGGTAGGGAATCGTCAGGTAAACTTCATTACATTCTATAGTGTACTTCCGCCCAAGTCGTTCAAAATAGGTGGTCACGTCAAGAATCATATTATGGCGAATCTTTGAACAACTTGAACACCCACCACCGTTTGTACATTACGCATCTTCATTTGTCGAAAATCGACATGTATTCATTCTACAACCCATGAAAATGGTTGATACCACAAACTCACGATTATAAAACCTATTCCCCTTGTACCATCGTCGGGAACACCTAGATCACATTTCTGTGGGTGATGTACAACGCTGACACCTATGACCTTATCCTCTTGACACGAGGAATTTCCACACGCTAAATTAATGTTGATTCTAAAAATATAAAGTCTCTTCCTCTGGGTGCTATAGGTTTCAAGTAAGATTCATCATTAGGTCTTCAGTCCTGGAATTGGTTAGACGTGTACCCTTATTGTTTCCTATTCTGAACTAACCTACACATTTCCCTGAGATTTGCACAGTCTGCATCTATCACTATCTGATTCTACATCTACCTCCTTTATCCTATTTCTGCTTGTAATATATATCCCATACTACTCCTCAAAAATGCTTTAGAACGTATTCTGCCCTTCTAATTTCTCCTATTTTTTTCTACAGATATCTTTATTCCTCTACTATTTTTATAACCTATTTGTTATTAATCTTGTCTATACATGCTATTATCCTCATACATCTGAAGCACAACATTCCAAAAGTCTGCTTCCGTTTTTCTGTCTGCTTTTCCTACTGCCCGTATTTCATAGCCAATACTATGCTGTGCTCCACACATATGGTTTCAACAATTTTCTTCTTGTTTCTATGTTTGTTGTCTTTAATCATAGGCGCTGTTCTTTCTTGTTAGATGCAGTTCGGTCCCCTTCTATTGTTTTACAATTATATACCCTATTCCTCAGACATTTAGTGGTTGTGAAGGGGGGTTCGAATCCCGACACGGTCCGCTTGAAAAATATTTGGCGAGCATTTTCCACAAAAAAATACACCCTCATTCGGATGAGAGGTAAAATGGAGGTCCAGTGTGTGAGTGTTGTCACGCACGTTAAAGATCCATACCTTGCTTGGAACAGCAATGGTTCGGCAAAATTCAAAAATTTTCCCGGTAAAAAAAACTCGCTACCTGGCCAATGCAGTACCTTCGGGTTGGAGCATGTAAGGCTATGAGGAGAGGGGGAGGTAAGCAAGTTCTCCCAGCAATTGAACATTTGCCAATTTAATATTTCTTCCAATATATCTTTTCGCACAGTCGACATTAGTTGCAGATATTTCACAACCAACACCTGTAGTTGTTTATAATAATTGATCTGCATTTATTTTTTCGTCATTAGGTTTCTCTTCTCAAAACTGGTTGGGCACGTACCACCACTTATTTATATTCCGAGCTAGCCTAGACAGTTCCTTGAAATTCTCACACATTCTACAAACAGCTCGGCTTCCTTTCTAATATTTTCTAATTATATGCCCTATTTCACCGAGATTCAGTTGTATGTGATGAGGGGGGGGGCAATGTAGTTTCTTCGGGTAGAGCATTGGAAAATCACATGTAGGGTATGTGAAGGAAGTTAAGCAGGCTGTGGCTGCCAAGGATCCCCCAACACTTAGACATTTGCCGAATTAATAGTTTTCTAGTAAATCCTTTCGCACAATTAACATTATTCGAGAATATTGCACAACCAATACTTGTGGTATCTTATAGTAATCATCATGTTTAATTACAGTTAATTTTTTCGTCATTAGTTTATCCATCTTGAGACTGTTTGGATGCGTACCTCCATTGCTTTCTATCCGATGTAGCCTACACATTTCCCTGAAATTCTTACAGTCTACATCTTTCAGTATCTGTGTGCAGTAGTCTAACCTAGGTTTACCTCTACTTCTCTTTTTTCCCATCTCTGCTTCTAATATATTCCGCACTATTCCCTTATGCCATAGCATGTGGCCTATCATCCTATCTTTTCTATTCTTTTACCGTTTTCCACATAGTTCTTTCTTCCTCTACCATTTCTAGTACCTTTTTGTTCTTAACTTTGTCTGTCCATGATATCTTCATTATACATCTGTAGCACCACATTTCAATGGCTTCTAACTTTTTCCTGTTCGCTTCTCCAATGCCCAGGTTTCACAGCAGTACAGTGCTGTGCTACACACATATGTTTTAAGAAATCTTTTCCTTGTTTCTATGTTTGTTGTCTTTGAACACACTGGTTGCTTTTTCTTGTTAAATGTAGCACGACCTTGTGCTAATCGTTGTTTTATATTTTTTGCGCCCTTCCCATCGTGCGTTATTTTGTTTTTCAGGTAACAGAAATTCTTAACCTCTTGTAAGTCCTTATTACCTATTTGTATTCTTGTTTTTAATTTATTTTCCCCTCGTTTGCCTAGTACTACGTTAGCTTTCTTTTTGTTAATTTTCATACCGTATCTCTCTGATAGAACTGTTTCCATTTTATTAAGAGCAGCGTCTAGCTTTTCCATCTGCAAATCTAAGTATATCAATCTTTTGTCACTGCATAATAATTCCAAATGTCGTCTTGCATTTGACAGGATTCATTGCCTTTTCAATGTACAAGTTAAAAATTAATGGGAATAAAGCACATCTCTGTCTCACCCCTTTCCTAACGTTTATTTCTCTACGTTCCTGCTCTAATTCTATTACTGCTGTTTGCTCTTTGTATAAGCTATGTACTATCTGCCTATCCCTAATACTTATTCCAATCTTTTAAAGTATTTCGATTATTTTTTTCTTTTTACATTGTCGAATGCTTTTTCTAGATCTATAAACCGTATATAAACGCTTTTCCCTTTTTCTATTGTTTTCTCCATTTCACCCTCAGAGCTAAAATAGCTTCCTGTGTTACCCTATTTCGCCTAAACCCAAATTGAGCTTCTCCTAGTAATTGTTTAGTTCGATTTTTATTCGTCTTTGTACAATTCTAGTTAATATTTTAGACACGTATGCTGTCAAACTTATTGTTCGAAAATTTTCACATTTATCCGAGTCTCTGTTTTTTGGTACAGTGACATATCGTTTACAAGTTGGAAGAGACTTCTGTTACTGCTTGTCCAACGGCTTTTAGAGTTTCTGCTTGCACCTTTTCTGTACCCGGTGCCTTACCTTTTTCAGACCTTTTAATGCTAATTCAAACTCATCTCTAGGTATAGGATGTCTCAAGTCATCATTTTCAATGTCTGATTCCTGTTCTAATGCTGTTAGTTCCTATCCTGCATATGAATTCCTTATATATTCTTGCCATCTAACCTCTTTCTTTACATTTTATATAATGATGTTTCTTCGCGGCCCTATACGGTTTCATATCCCTAAAATTCATAATTAGTTCGTATGCTTCGTCTGCCTTACCTATTTTCATCTTAGTTTGTACCGCTTTGCACTTTTCAACAATCCATTGTTCTTTAGCTTTCTTTCAGTTCCAAATAATTTTCCATTTTATGGCTTTGTATCTCTGTTCTCCTGTTTCGTCTGATCCATTTTTGTATTTTGGTCTTTCTTCTATTAGATTCAAGATATTTGTTGTTATCCATGGTTTCTTATTTTCTTTTTGTGGATACCCCAGAATATTATCCATATCCCAGAATTTAACATTCGTTACCTTCAACCTTCTGATTAATGCAAGCACATTACCATTTCCTCTTCTTATCTAATCTTATATGTAAGTATTCATAATCAAACTTAGGGAGCAACGCATTTACTAAAACTTAAACAGCAATCTTTCCTGAATTCCCTGGTTAGTAATTTTGTAAACATGTTCGATATTAGACGTGCGGGCGAATAATCATAATACTAGTTCTTGACATTGGACGCAACTGCGAGACGAGTGAACAAAGCGCACATTAATAGGGAATAAAATAGATGAACATTCGCGTAAGAATTTATGCAAAACATAATACTCAGGAAAGTTACTTTAAGGCGTACATGTACATATTCTAGATTTAATTGAATAAAACTGAATCGAATATACAAAACCACATTGTACTTGTTTAAGTTTGATATGATGGTTTGAAATACGGTTAAGCTTTTATAAATGCTATTGTTTCTTGGTCTTTGCTTCTAATAATTACAAGTCTAGTTACTAGTCTTTTCAATCACAAATATTTATAGAGTTTTGTTTATATTGGTATTAGCTTAATTACTATTTGTAGCCACTAATTTAATCTTATAAATACGATGTATTAAACGCTATTGTAGCACCTTTCTAACACATTTATATCACGTACGTTAATCTATTTTTATTAATTTATGTACATCGAACGTTTATTAGGACGGAATTCAAACTAATACTTCTGTCGCAACAGGGTTCATACTTATATAAAGTTATCTTTTATTCTAGTTAAATCGGAAATATATCTATAATGTGCGTCATCAAACCCTCCTAGAACAACCCTATGGCATTGCAATACCTGTCAATTATCCTTTGTCGTCGTTAGACAGATATGAGGTCGTTTTAGTAAAAACAGACGTGCTTTTGAGAATGCACCATATACTTCTTAGTTACTGTTGCATTATTTTTAACATTTGTTTTAAGAAAATCTTAATAGGTCTCTTCAAAAATACAATCGTTTTGGTCTAAATTGTGATTTGTGTAGCTTTGCAAAGTCGCGATTCCTTTGCGCGGGAGAATAACGGAGGTAATTCTAGAGGAGCGATCTATATGTTGCTCCCAAAACTATCTATGTGATTGGAATTGAAAAAATATATAAGTTATCAGTAAATTTTAAATTAATGTATTTTAATAACTAAAACTACAAATAAATTATAAATAAATATAGATAAAATATATTTGTCATAATATTAACCTAGAACATAATATATCATAAAAACTACAATTAAGATTGGAATTTGAAATACATGTTATTTACATATTTGAGTTATACTTTATACAACGGCACAAAGCTATCAGCAGGTATTTAAGTATTGACAGATAAAAAACGCTTAAAAAGAGTAATATATTTGAGAACTTCCATTAAAGAAAAACCGGTTACAACGAGTAAAACGAGCATTCTCAAGGAAGGATTATTTCAACTAACTCTACAGTGGTGCTCTTAATTTATCCTATCATCCCAAAGGGTAGTCCGGTTGCAACCTGCCTCGGCTGCAACCCTTCTTGTGAGAGGGAGGGTCACCATCATCCACGTCCTCGTGGATTAGAGGAAACTTTATGTTGACCTATGTATAATAATACAACCTTTAGAATATAGAACCAACACACAAAACAAAGTTACTACACAAACCATAATATATGTCAACAATTAGCGTCCAACTTGTTCAACAGATTTCTTGCATTTCATAAAAAAAAATACAAATTGGCCAATTAGTGTATCGATACCTTACAAGTATGTACATATTTTTTCCTACACCAGAATCGTTGTATCTGTTAAAAAAACGTTATTACTTAAAGAACATTTTGTCTCTCACGACTTAAATAAACATTAAACCTGATAATCACGTAAATACTTTAATTTAAATCTTTTTACAATGTTTGTAGCTGTAACCTCTAAGATATAAAAATGTAATCAATTGGCACTTTCAAAGAATAATATGCTTTGAATTAGAAATTTTACCAATTAGTACTAAATTACGACGCTTAACAATAGGATGCCGAGTCTTACATCACATGGTGGAAAAGTGAAAAAGTGGGTTGCCAAAACAATATATAGACCCTTTTAGGGTCCAGCAAAAAGTCACTTAACCTTAACCACTAGTGGTTCGCGGCAGCTTTCAGTTTGGTCTGGTACAGGTCTCGGCTCTATTGTCATAAGTCGTCAGCCCCAAGCTAATACGGTATGAGTTTGGATTTCTTCAACATTGTTAGCTTGCGATCTGGTTGTCTCATTAATTGGGTAGTTAACCCTACATGGGGTATACGCTGTAATAAAAACCGATTAAAGAACTGAAGTTTTGGGACAACAGTCTCACTATCGACGATTTTGCGGCCCGCTTACATCAAAGACGTCGTGAAAGTGAGCGGATTTACAGTTCAAGCGGCGGAAGTCTTATCAGAGCGAACCTTTCAACGTCCACGCGCCGTGTGTATGAAACAAGTTGGAACCATGGCGTATTTCTTGAACCATAAGGTTTTTACACGGACTTGCAAGATTAAATCTTTATTTGTGATTTTACAAACCAGGTTTCATAACAGCTGAATTGTATTTTGCAGGATTGTGGATACGATATGTTGAACTTAACCTTGTGATTGAATCAAATTAGAAAATAACAACGAGCCTGTTGTTTTTGGCGTGGGGCCAAGGACTTCTTAAAAATTGAGGATCGATCAGATCCTGTAAATAAGTGGTCTGGACGGAGTTTTTCGATTTTTCCGTTCGCTCCTTCCGGTTAATTTCTAATTTGTTTCAACTCCCAATTTTCTTTTTTAAAAAAATTGCTACAATTCATAATGATGAAAATTTCTTGATAATTCGCAATATCTAAGAATTTGTAATTGGTTGCATAAAATAAAAAGAACCTAATTAACTAAAGCATCCAAGTAGCACTCTACTACTGGCGGATAATGAAATAGATACAAAAATATTTGAAAAGTGATTTCGTTGAATAAGGAATTAAGTTATTTACAAATTATCATTCTTTTAGTAAGTGAGAATGCAATATTGACAATTCTACTTGCATAGGCAGTAAGAAAAAAAAGTATAAAAAAACGCACACACCCAGAAGCGAATCGATAAAATTTGACTAGTTTTTAATCCATAAGATATATTGTAATCACTTTTAACTCAGCGCTACAATATCTTTATAGGCAACAACGCAAGAGAGCAGATTGACTATTTGTTTACAAACTAGTCCTATGAAAATAATGGGCGTTTATAATTAAACATCTGACGTCACGAACGGGTCTATATGCCGTCTAGCAAAACACTGTTGTTTCTCTCTTACTGGCTAAAGCTACTCATGTTGTAGAGCAACAAGGAACTACAGTAAAACAATTAATATTCCCTAGGGAAAGCTATTATATTTCAAAGGCATATTCAGCCCGACAAATGCCTAGCACATAGGGGAATGACGGGTAATACAGTACACCTAACTACCATTAACGGTAATTTGAAATTAGAATGATACAGAAACGTTTTTCGTTGAGCGATGTATTGGCCATGTAAGCTAATTTTACTATTAAGAAAATTATAACGATAGCCTAGACATACAAAAAAATAATAGACGTTTTTCAGAAACAATGCATGTACGGTATTTTCCGAACCTTAAGGATAATAACGTACAGTCGTCGGTTAATTTCGTACATAGCTACTTTACGAGGGAAATAGCTAGGCACCTATTTTGTAAGTCTGTTATATTTTCAATTCAAGGAGATTACATAGTTTTATGTTACTTGCAAAGTGAGTGCACATTTACAGGTTTTTATTTATTAATAGAACACACATACATTTAAGTTTTTTAGAAAATTATGAGCAAAATCCAAAAGGATAATTTTCTGCAGAGTCTTCACCACTGCATAAGGCGTGAGCCCATTTGCGCAGAGAACACACCGGTTTCACAACTCTTTGTTTTTTTCATATTCTCCGCATACAATACAAATGTCATCAAATCTTTTTTCACCCATTTTCTCCCAATTCTCATGACAGTCTTCTTCGTCATCATATATTTGTATATTTTCGTCATCGGATGAGGAGCTTTCCGGTTTTCCTTTTTTAGTAACTTTCTTAATTTTTTTATTGACTTTTTGTTTTTATTGGTTTTTCTTCTGTTTTTCTTTGCTTTTCAGCTTTCTTAATATCAAGTTGTTCCAATAAAACCTTCATAGGCGCAGCTGTTGCAATTATCGAGTGCTGTTTATTGCTCTTACATATTCGCTTTCCTTTGTTACTATCTATATCTTCCCAGTTTCATCATCTTTGTTGGTTTTTCGCTTAGGCGATATTAAACTGAATGGTACTGTGGAAGTAGGTCTAAAACTACGTACAGAGCTTGTACAAATCTTCCTTTTAACTCTTTCCACATTTTCACGAATGAAGGCTGACGTAGAAGGCTGTCGAGATAACTGAAGAGCAGGTTGCAGAGAAGGCTCTATATCAACATTTTCATCCATCGGATCGTTTGACGCATTATCTATATTCTTTGATTCTAGTATCTGCATTGCTTCTTTTGCGGTCACATTTTCTGGAGGAGCTAGATTGCCTTCCTGGATGAGCTGAGTAAACACACTTCGATCGTAAGGTCGAACTCCTGCTGATTTGAAACCATTGACAGCTTTTTCTGCATTTGCTATGTGAAGATAGGCTTTAGAGAAAAGAGGAATTAATTGAAAAGGTGTCAGCTTCTCATATTGGTGAATTTTCATAAATGAATCACATTCTTTATGTAACGCAATCTTTAGACGGGCAAATACAGTTAAATCCAGGGGTTGTGTTCGGTGGATGTATGAGGAGGTATGGTAATCATAACGACTCCGTTGCTACGGCAGTAATGATATATTTGTAGAGAAATGTGACTGGTGCGGTTATCCAGCAGTAGTAAGATGGCATCCATCCTCAGGAGTTGCTTTTACATTTCTACAAAATAAACTAACAATATACCGAATAGCTCCTCATTTATCCAACCCGATTTTGTTCACTTGTAAATAGATCCATTTGAACCACCTTGCTCCAGTGAAGGATGCATTCGAGCACGTGGATATATAATCATTGGAAGGATGTACTGTCCTGTAGCGCTGACACAACAGCAGATCTTTATATTCTTCCCTCTTTCCCAACTCGTAACTGCATCAACTTGTTTCATTCCCTTAGGAGCGAGAATTTTACCTGGCCTATGGACACTATTCACACCAGTCTCTCAACATTAAATATTCTGTGTGGAGCAAACTTGTACTTCTCAATATAGATTGTTAAAAAATAATTTAATTTCAGTTGCGTTGAATGCTAAAATTCTATTCACGCTTGTAGCTTCGGGACGCCTAATGCTTATTTCTGGATTTGTTTTTGCCAGCCTGTTTAGTTTCTTTGTTGAATGGATTTTTAATATTATTTTTTTCAGCGTACTCAAAAACAGCTCCTTTCAATGATAATGGAGTTAGTCCATAAAATAATTTCGCAAGAACTAAAATCTGCTCCCTTATTTCGGCTTCTTGTTCTGGAGAAAATACTGGCTTCCGTCCCATTCTGACAGTAAAGTTTATATCACCCCTTTTAACATAATTTGACAACGTCGTGACAGGAACACTAAAGAGGGTTGCAGTTGCCCTTAATTTTTTTGCATTTTAAACCGCAATAGTTGCAGCTTTCATCTTTCTTGGTGACCAAGAGCACCTCTTATTTGGAGACATCTATAAGAAATAACAAATGTAGTACCTAAAAAAGAACAATAAGCTGGTTTGTTCAGATTTTAGTAATTTAATTCAATGGGTATTACTCAGGACTAAAATTAGGTCTTTTTGTATTACATCTAGAACATAATAAAATATTTAGTGCGGGTAATATCGTATAATGTACTAAATTGCCCGAAATGCCAGTTTAAAATTTAATATTTTTTCACTTTCAAATAATGTGTAAAATTACTTTAAAACTAATATAATTCATAAATTCAAAACCTTTTATATGCACTGCAATAGATACAATATAAAAAAATACATCTCATAATCTACTTACAGCTTATTTTCCGGTTATAGAAACATATAAGGTGCAGTGGGGTAAGATCGTAAACGGGGTAAAAGATCGTAAACGGCCTATTCATACATAAATGCGAATATAATAACTCATAGTTAGTAACCTGCATTAAATTAATATGAAGCGATTCCTAGAGATGTCTCTCATTTATGCGGGGAATTACCTTATATATTTATCAAAAAGTACATCTTCTGGTGCAGTGTACATCTAAGTTCGTGTTGTCCCACAAAGTGTCGTGATTTTTAAGGAAATTTTGTGTTTTTTTAGTCTATTTTTGGTAAGTATGGAAAATATTGTGTAAAGTTTACATTTAATAAATAAATTAGATCAGTTGTCCAAAATTTACTGAGAAAACCACTTCTTCGGTCTTGCCCCGAATATATTAGTGCACGGGGTAAGACCGAAGTATGCAGCGGGGCAAGATCGCAGTAGTTTGTGCTGTTCATATATTTTGATTATTTCTTCTGATATTTTCTTTCAACACTTATTTATAAAAAATTTTAGTTCCGAAATTGTTCGAAATTACGTTAGTAAGACAAGTCGAAGATCGTATACAACAGAGACGTTTGAAGAAGCCTTAGCAGAAATTAGAGTTGGACGTACAAATGCATTTAACGCCAGCAAAAAATATAAAATTCCGATCAGCACTATAATGGATCGCTTAAAAGGTAAACATGGCATCATAAATAAGTCACTTGGCAGATCAACTGCCATTTCCAAAGAACACGAACAACAGCTTGCTGATTGCCTCTTGACAATGGAAAAGTATGGGTTCGGGTTGTCTAGAAAAGAGGTGTTTGAATTAGTTAGGCAGTTTATTAAAGAAAACAAACTAAAAACCCCATTCAAAAACGATCTCCCTGGAGAAGAATGGTTTCTAGGTTTTAAAAAGAGACATAATTTAAGCATAAAAAAACCGCAAGCGGTAGAAGTGGCCCGTAAACGAGGTTGTAATCCGTTTACGGTCCAACAATATTTTAAATTATTGTAGAACACCATACAAGAACTAGGATTAGAAAACACGCCTTCCAGTATTTGGAATTTAGATGAGTCTAGTTTTTGCACTGACCCTTCTAAAACTAAAGTGGTTGGTGGTAAAAAAGTGCCTTGCACGCGAGTAATAAGTGCTCCTGGAAGAAATAACATAACAGTACTACTAGCAGCATCTGCTTCGGGTGAAAAAGTCCCACCACTTATTATTTTTAAAGGAAATAATATCTGGGGCCAATGGGTTGCCCCCGAGAATACTGGCTTTTCTGGAACCACCTATGCTGCGACTGCCAATAGTTGGATGGAATCAACTGCTTTTGAAAAATATTTTGAAAAGCAATTTTTGAAATGTATTGATTCAAGCCGTCCAACCTTATTAATATATGATGGGCATGCTATCCATATTAGCGTCAAATTAATAGAAAAAGCTCGTGAATCAAATGTTACCATTCTAAAACTTCCACCACATACAAGTCACATACTCCAACCTTTAGACCTCATCATCATTTTGTTATCTACCTTACTTAAGGTCGGTTTGACGCAGCTCTAACTTCTTTTCTATTCTGTGCTAATCTAAAAAGCTCTACATACCCTTCACAACCTAAATTTCTAATAATTTGACTAATATAGTTTGGTCTAGGTCTTCCTATATCCTTCTATCTTTTTCCTATCCAGCTGACTCTACATAGATATTAGCAACCTGATGGTTGTTAAAGAACTCTAACATGTTTACATGATTACCATTTATAAGGAAATGAAATATAACCTGGTTATCCGCTTCAAAAAGGAAAAGTGTTAAATTATACGTTATGGTAAGGCTTAAGCAACGAATCGCTGCCAACATGCCAGACCGCTACCTAATTGTGAGTTATGCCATGGTGACGTTTATTAAATTATGTTATGGTAAGGCTTAAGCAACGAAACGCTACCAACATGCCAGACCGCTAACCAATTGTGAGTCATGTCCTGGTGACATTTAGTTAACTGATTTTTATTTTTCTTTTTGTTTTGTTTTCGAACTTACTTAAAGTCGGTTTGACGCAGCTCTAAATTCTTTTCTATTCTGAGCTAGTCTAAAAAGGTCTACATACTCTTCACAACCTACATCTCTAATAATTTGACTAATATAGCTTTGTCTAGGCCTTCCTACTCTATTTTTATTTGGTAGTCTATAATCTAAGACTTTACTAAATAGTCCCTCATGTCTTAGCTGGTGCCCTATCATTCTATCTCTCCTGACCTTCAATTGTTTCCACATGCAGGGATCCTCACCTATCCTTCTATAAACTTCCTCGTTTGTTACTCTATCTGTCCAACTAATCTTTAACATTCTCCTATAACACCAAGTTTCAAAAGCTTCTATCTTTTCTTATCTACTTCTTTAATTGTCCAAGTCTCACTACCGTATAGTAGAACGCTCCATACGTACGACTTTAAGAAACTTTTTCTATTATCTAAGCTAATACTATTAGCTATTAGTAAGTTTTTCTTTTTTAAAAACATTTTTCTAGCTTGAGCTATTCTAGCTACTATATCCCTTCTGCTACGTCCATCTTTTGTAATTATACTACCTAAATAGCAAAATTCATCTACCTCCTCTAACTCGGTATTACCTATTTTTAATTTTGGTTTAGAACTAGACTGTAACTCATTTGTCATTATCTTTGTCTTTACTGAGTCAACTATAGTTACTCTGTAGTATCTCATCTAAAATATTTAAAAACTTTCCTAACTCTTTTCTAGACTCTGCTATAATGGCTATATCATCTGCAAAACGTAACATGTCTACTTTCTGTCTCTGTACACTAATACCTCTCTTTTCTCTCTCTAGCTAAGTTTAAAGCTTTCTCAATATAAACATTAAAAATCAAGGGAGACAGTATACAACCCTGTCTAACACCATTTCTAATCTTAGCTTCCTTTTCTATTTCATCAAATCTAATTACTACGCTTTGGTTTTTGTATAGACTGTAAATAATTTTTCTATCCATATGAGAGATTCCTATTTTTTGCAAAACCCTGAACATAACAATCCAATTAACCCTATCAAATGCTTTTTCTAAATCTACAAACGCGAAATGAGTCTTTTATTTTTTGTAACCTTTTTCGATAATTACCCTAATCATTAGTATCGGTTCTCTAGTCCCTCTGTCTTTACGAAAACCATATTGGTCTTCGCCTAAATAATTCTCAGTCAAAGCTTCTACTCTATTTTTAAATATTATTGTTAGTATTTTGGAATTATGAGAAGTTAAACTAACCGTTCTAAAATTCTCACACCTATCAGCTCCTGACTTTTTTGGGATTGGGATAATAATATTTTTTTCGAAATCTATTGGAACCTTTAGACCTAAGTGTCTTTAAACCATTAAAGTCAAACTGGGACCAAAAATTAGTCACGTGGCAAAGAAGAAATATTGGAGTAAAGCTTCCAAAACAACAGTTTTCAGTAATGGTTGGAGATATTTGGCGCGATTTAAACCCAGAAATAATTATGAATGGTTTCAAGAAAGCGGGGATTTATCCATTTTCAAGGAATGTCGTTCCAGACTACATGTTCTCTGCCATTGCCCTGAAAGAATGGCAAGAAGCAAACGCCAAAGATTCTCCTAAAATGAACGAGGAACTATCCATTACTGAAGAAGCCCTTTGTCATCCACCTATAATCATTTATTTCCTTTTCGGCAACATGGATATTCCAGTTGAGGAAACTGTTAGCTTTATTAAAGAAAGAAGTGTTGAAATGTTACCACATTCTTCAAGAAACAGTTCTCATTTCGTCTGCGATAGTCCTTAACCCTCCATATCAGCTACATTTGAAAATCTATTATTGGAAACTAAAGACAAACGTTAAATCAAACATTCAAAAGAAGAAAAGAGTGGGAACAGGAGCCGAAGTGATTACTTCAGAAGAAGTAATAAATAGGTTAAGTACGGACAAGCGGCCCACAAAAAAATCCGTAAGTGTATTAAAAAATAATCACAGTTCTGACAACTTACGTACAATATGCAAATGTGATTACCAATATTACACTGATAGAAGATCATGGATTCAATGCATAACTTGCATGGAATGGGTCTGTGGCATGTGCAATAAAGGATCAAAGAAAATGCGGTATGAATGTGAAAGATGCGTTGATGAAGATTAAATTTGAAAATTTTTATTGATAGAATTACCAAAATTAACTGTTTAAAATATGTTTTGCGAGTTGAATTTTGAAACTTTTAGTGTTTGCTACAAAAATGTTAAAATGTTATGATGCTTTGTATAGTTTTTTTTTAAAATAAACTTCTTTCTCTAAGGAATTTCTTTAAAAGTGTGTAATTTTTAAACAATTCAACTAATTTTAATGCGGTAAATAATTTATGAATAATTCCGAATTTGCCCCAGAACACAGCAAGATACATTTCAAATGATTGTAAATAGCCATTTAGGAACTTGCCCCGCGTTCGGGGCAAGTTCGTAGTGGGTGCAGCTTGTTACAATTTTCTGTGTTTTTTTCATAAAAATTATAGAGTATTAACTCTATTTTACGCTGATACTAACAAATAACATAAATAAATGTGTTAAAAGTGAAACTATGCAAAAAGCGGTCCGATCTTACCCCACTCCACCTTATCATAGGACACAATATGATGCAGCGTATAATCACTTTGGAATGGGTTTTGCTACTGACTAGATATCTAGCAGCAGTGCGTTTTCTCCCCAACAGAGCACGGACGACAAGGACGGGCAATTGTATTTCTGTTATTTTGGTCAAACTGTACTATACGATATTATTCTCCGTACGATAATACCCGTCCTTCCCCTACATACTGTTGGATAGTTCATCAAAACAGGAGTTTCTCGCCTATCGACGCATCACTCGTCTGTTAGCAGTGTGATGGAACCCTCCTCGATTGAGTACGTCAAACTAGTAAATTTTAGCAGTTTCTAGTTCTCAGGCAGCTTCTGTAATAGCTCAAGCCGTACTTACTTCATAGAATACCAACTTCCTTTTTCAGCTATAGTGCGCTTCAGTGATTTTCGATAAGGTATTAAGCAGCAGAGTGCTTAACAACACAGTACGAACATAAAACGACGCCACATAATGTTGATTTTCGTACTCCTTCGAAAATGATACTAGACAACTAATCATCAAGTGCATTGCATGACGTTATGTGTACTTTACTACGGTTAGAACGAAGACTGTTGCAACGCTCAAACTTTTAGTTTATCTTTTTTTTATATTAACTAACTGTTTCAGCACGTGAATCATCCACAAAGTATTAAAATTTATTACACAATATGTCAAGGGAGCGATTACCGATGAAAATCATAAATAACGAATATACTGGTGGATAAAAATTAAAAATTATTGACATTTATAATATAAAAAGTCTGGAACGGATAATAATATTAAGGTTTGCTTGCGCGATTATATTTGTACTTCCAAATAATACTACGAACAAATTAAACACAAACAACCAAAGGCATATTTAATTAGCTAAATTTTCCCTAATTAAACAGTATGTGATATGTACCCATGTATAAAGCTAACACAAGCTTTGTTTACGAAAATCTTTCCAATTTACCCAAAAAGATACGTCAATTAGCTAAGTGGAAGTAGTACTTGCTTTGGTGTATTGTTATATTTCTGGATTTTTACACTCAATGTGGTGTATTTTAATACAGTCCAAACCTAAGTATTTCCAGCTTTATTGTAATACCTTAAGCCATCAAGGGATCTTTCACAATTGTAAACAGCGTTTTGTTTTGCTACGTGGAAATTATACTTGTTAATATTGTCCCTTCTTCAGTTGATCGGAAAGTCGAAATTTGCTTTGATATACGTTTGCTTTTTCGACATTCCGTATGTGTGTACAACGTTTTGAACATTCGTCTGTGGTTTGTAATCAGAATCCTGCTTCTATATACTTGCTGTATTCATGAGTTATATAATAATTTTGTTCAGAGTTTGTTTGATTTGTAGGGATTTTTAGTGTGGGAGTAGTAATGGTTTAATTGTGTACAACAAAAAATTGCTAGAATGTATCTGTAAATAAACCTTTATAGAAATAATAAAAGCATATTTACGAATATAAATCGAACTAATAGTTGTATAGCCATTAACAAAACAATAACCCTATTACTTCATAAGGAAAAGACACATCCACTGACCGGTTTCGGTTTTTTTGGAGCCTCGTCAGAATAGACTAGTTTCTAACCATCTTGTGAAGTAATCGAAGCTATTACAATGATATAAGTTCGAAGGAACCTATGTACTATGGCAAGATATATATATATATATATATATATATATATATATATATATATATATATTGCTGTAATATCCCCTTATAGTGGGTCGACCTATTATTTCTGTAATATCACGTGTCCTTACGTTGAGCGACCTATTTATTTTAATTGCTATAATACTAAATTAAATTATTGAACCACCATTTTAATCTTTCCTACAGCTTGTGATTATTTCCTCCTCCAGCTGTTTCTTAACGTTGCTATCAACTGGAGTTTATCATAAACAACTTTATCGACCAATGACAAAATTCAACAAGTTACCGCCTTTGCGGGTTATCTCTGCCCTACTTAATTTGTGGCTCCTCCTCTGTACTATTTCAATCTTATGACCTCGGCTAGCATATATTTGTAATTATAAAGATTCAGTAAGTTTGGATCCCATTTAATGAAACTAATGCTTTATGTACAGCTTTGACGTTATTTACAATACATTTTCAAATTAATTCACCTTTATAAATTTCATTTATCAACAACCATTTAATTTGTACTAAAACCCAAAGTCACCAAAGAAAACTCATTATCTTTACCAACAAATGTAGAATATTCTAAATCCGTTTTCTTATTATTATTTCAATACGTATTCAACCCTTTGTTGACTTGTTTACAAGCATATAATATTTAGCCAATTTGATATTAAAAATAAAATAAAATTCTTGTAGAAAAACAGATGCCTTATAACTAACAATCTGACCTGGTTTTATCTTTTTACGACGACGCTTCCATTAAAATTAATCTTCCCAATTTTCGATTCCATTTAACTTATCACCATTATGGACCAACACCATTAAATTATAATTTTATACTTTAATCATTCTTGCCATAGACTTCAAATTTGTAATTCGTTCACCCTATACTTCAAGATTATGTTCTTCTTTTCGCCTCGACATTTAAATTGTTTTATTGTAATCTTTCTTAACATCAAGCATTCTGGCCTATTTTCCTCAGACCTCGAAGCCCTATTATTTTTATGTCTTAGTTTACGATTAATTCATAAAATAATCCTACTTACGTTTTAAACGGTAATTTTCATATACACACTCATTTATTTCACTTTGTACCACTTGTTACGTATTATTCAGTATTACTGGCAATGCACTTGGGCCTTCATTGAGTTCAAAACTGACTTTCTTATCGCGGTGCTTGCTAATATAATTTCGAATCCCCACTGCATCCGTGGTGTGGTCTAGAACCTGTCGTTTGCTTCGGACCAATCAAATAATTCCATTTCGAATATTTTCTGATGTAATGCTCTGCGTTCGTTCATAATGCCCACCTGCCTGCAGGTGTCTTCACTTATCAACATGCTGTATTTTGATAGAATAGTCGCCTTTCCATAAACAACTGATGCAATTTTACTTTAAACTTTCATTGTTTACATGCGATTCACGCAATTTTACTCATTTCTCTTATCAAAATGGTTAGATCTTTATACGCATTATATTAGCTACATGAAACTCTATTTTCACATCCGTATTACTTAATCGTCTGAGACTCTTTTCTTAATGCGTGTCTAATTATACTTTATCATTTCTACGCGTGCTTCCACTGAAAAATATTCTTATTCGCTTTACTTATGTCAACTGAACACTATCTACAGGGTATTTAATCTTTACCATCCGTTTAATACTGTATTTCTCATTCCTACGCCAACTATGCGTCTTCCTATGTCTTTCCTGCGTCGCCCAAAACTATTTCTACTTTGTACACAGGGTGTTGCCTACTTACTATCTACTTCTATTTCTTACTTATTTCCTAAAATAACTACAATTTTCTGCTGCCTATTCTAATTACTCATTCTCTAGTGACCTTCACTATGTCGTGCACCCTTAAACAACCCCTTATCACAGCATAATTCCCCCAAATTAAAATATAAAATTTTATATCAATGTCCATTTTTGTTGCCCAACGTGAACTTAAACTCACATTGGTATGAAATTATTATATTTTATTTCCATATTGAAATTCAACCTTTTCATTATTAAACTCATATTTACATTTTATTTATCCCATACCTATGTCCTATTATACTATACTATTCTTATCTATGCCTATTCTTATGTTCAAATCCTATTCTATTTCTCTATGTATACCTATTCATAATTTATTTTACATTTCCTTTTATCTATTCATCTGTCCTTGCATGGGCCAATTCAATTTATTTATTTTCAACTTCCCCTTTTCACTCTTAAATCTGGGTCCTTTTAATCTATGTTTCCTTTGTACGGGTAAATTAAGTTTATGTGGAACTTTCCCCTTATTGTTCCCGAGTCTATTTCCTTTAGCTCATATGTGTTCCCCCCTATTATATTATTTACTAAAAATGGACCCACATATGGTAAGTGTAGCTTGGCACACGTATCTAGGTGCCTTTTTCCTACTCTCAAATTTTTAATGATCACCTTGTCCCCTATTTGGAAAATCGTGCGTTTTTTAATTTTCTTGTTTATCTTGTCGACGTATTTTCTTGCTCTCTCTTGTAGTCTCCTACGAGCCCTATGCATTTTATTCTCCAACTCGTCCTTTCTCGACACGATTTCCCATGGTCGATTAGGATAAATCTTTTTCATTAAACTAATAGGTGATTCTTCAGTAACCGTGTAAGGAGTATGATTAATGAACATTTCCACCTTGGGTAAATTCACTTCCCAGCTTCGGTGATCTTGGTAGGAGGTCATTCTTAGGAATTTGCATGTCTCCTGGATATATCGCTCAGCTGGATTTCCTTGAGGGTGGCGAATACTACAGAAGACCACTCCTACTTGTTGATCTTCCCAATGCGATGTAAACCTTGCATTATTGAAGTAGGTAGCATTGTCCGCTAGAATTTTTTTAAACCTTCCCTCTTCATTAATAAATTGTTCCAGCTTATTAATGGTTCCTGTGGTGTTACAGTCCCTTGTGGGGAATAATCTTGTATACTTTGAAAAAACGTCCACCACTACTAGGATATGTTTGTTCCTCTTCCTGCTGGGTACCAAGTTGCTCAGATAATCTATTACGACCAAATCTAAAGGATTGTCTACTTGTATGCTTTTGATGATATTCTGATTTATATGATTCTTATACTTCCCCAGGATACAGAGATGACACGCGCTTACCACTTCTTTAATAAGTCCCAAATCTCTCTGGGCATAGAAGTTTTCTCTAAACATCAACCACAGCTTCCTGATCCCTAAATGACCATACTTAAGGTGTAATTCCTTAATAATTGATTTTGCGAAATCTTTCTCTACCACATACAGGTCTTCACCGTTAAGGTGTTTTATGAGAAAGCCGTTGATTATTTCGAATTGTTTATAATTGGGTATTTCTTTCAACTTATCCTTCATCCTTTGAATGTATTCACTATTCTCCTGCATCGTTAAAATCTTCTCATATGAAAATATAGTGCCATCCCTCACTAAGTTGTGCATCGCCACAAAAATATCATTTGATTTTAAATTATCATTTATTTTATTCCGACTGAGTGCATCCGCCACTATGTTACTTTTACCTTTAATATGTCTGATTTCAAAATCAAAGTCCTGCAACAAAAGACCCCACCGGTATATCCTATTATTGGTAAATCTAGTATTCAAAAGTGAGCCTAGGGCTGAGTGATCAGTTTCCACAATGAAGTGCCTGCCCATTAAATAAAATTTCAATTTTGTGATTGCAAAAACCACTGCTGCCATCTCCTTTTCACTGATCGTGTAATTAAGTTCGTGAGCTTTCAGCGTTCTGGAGATGAATGAGATGGGTACTTTTACCTCATTCTGAATTTGGTATAACTCCGCAGCTATCGCATTATCGGACGCATCCGTGCGTACTATAAACTCCTTTGTGAAGTCCGGGTGCCTCAAAATGACTTGCTCATGAAACTGTTTAATCAGGCTTAGGTATGCCTCTTCATGAGCCTCACTCCACGACCATCTAGCCCCTTTCTTCAACAAGGCAAAAAGTGGTATCGCTTTTTGCGAAAACGACGGAACAAACTTTTTATAGAAGTTCATGACTCCCAGAAAAGCTCTTAACGTTCGTACGTTCCTTGGTCTGGGATATTCTAATATCTCAGATAATCGATTTTTATCCATAAATATGCCCTCCGTGCTGATCTGATAGCCCAGAAATTTAACTTTATCTTGAAAAAATTCACACTTCTTTAAATTCAACCTTAAACCTGCTATGTCTAATTCTAATATTATTCTTTCTAAGTGAACAAAATGTTGTTCCACACTATCGCTAAATATTAACACATCATCCACGTAGTGGATACAAAATTCCTCATACGGTCCCAAAATATTCTGCATCGCCTTCACCAATGCAGCCGTACTCGAGGACAAACCAAACGGGACCACCCTAAATTGATATATTCTTCCTTCTACAGAAAAACCCGTATATCTCCTTGATTCTCGCGCTAATGGAATCAACCAAAATGAATTCTTTAAGTCTAATTTGCTATATATTTTCTTATTACCTATTCTTGCTAATATGCTCTCCATCGTTGGTGGACAATTGTATTGCGGCTTCGTTCGCTTATTTATCTTTCTTGCATCCAAACATAACCTAATGCTATTATCATTTTTCTTCACGACGACTAATGGATTCACAAAATGTGTACTGGAGTTTTCTATAATGCCTTCACGTAACATTTCCTCAATTTCTTCCTTCACTCTATTCCTATATGCTACTGGAATAGGATATATCTTATTGTTAAACGGTTCCTCATTCATTACTTCTAACTTGTGCACATAACCCTTGGCAATTCTCGACTTTGACCCAATTAATTCTGAATGCTTATTCAATAATACATTCACCCTATTTTTTAAATCATCTGGACACTTAATCTCTTCACTTTCATTACCCCATTATTTATCTCTTCACTAAACTGATTAATATTTACGCAGTCATCTTCTATTACTATATTCCCCTCTTCATACCATTTAATATATTTCCCATTACACTCAATCTCTTTGCATTCCGCATTTATCTTCAACCCCAACTTATCTATCATATTCATCCCAAATATAACATCTATCTTCAGTCCAGGTACCACCATGAACTCATTTTCCCATATTCTATCCCCCATTTCACATCTCAGAATTACCATTTCATTTATTACACTAAATCTCTTATTATTTGGTGCCACTAAATTACACCTTGCTATCTCTATCGCTTTATCCCCCAATTTCTCTCGTTTAACAAATTCTTCCGCTACAAGTGATGCCTCTGCTCCAGTATCAATTGATACTTTAACCATTTTATTTTCCACCTTTAAATTAATTATTGGTAATAAGTTTCTCTCAAGTCTTCCTAATTCATTATCCATTTCATATTTAATAAACTCGCGCTGGTGCTCATATCCGTTAATCCGTAGAATTTTCCTTGGTTCGTCCGTACTCAAAAATCCTGATATCGCGTCGAAGGTCCTGCCTGACTCATTCTTCCTGTATCTGTGCAATTCGTGTTCCTTAATTCCACACTATTAATATTTCTTGCTGGTGTCCGTCGATCATCCTTTTCCTGTCTATTCATTACTCTATTGTTTCCCTCATGATTCGTTCTCTCTATTCGTTGCCTTGGTGTCTGACCATTATCCCTGTTCTGCCTAAAATCATTATTAAAGTTTCCATAGTTCCCCCCATTAAAATTTCTTCCGCGATCATAATTATACCTGTTCCTTCGATAATTATTCCTAGTCTCATCATTCCTTATGAAATTCGTGCGTCGATCCCTAAAATTATTTTCCCTTTCATCATCATTTTCCAAATCATCATATCTCTGCAAATAATCAATAAACGTGTCTCTATCCACTATGTTTTGCGTCGTTATGTATCGCTTTACTTCCGCATTAAAATGACTTGCTAAATACTTTATAATAATTTTATCTTCTAAAGGAGGATCCAATTGCTTCGCTACAGTAAATTTCTCAATCGCATATGATTCTCGCGTTATCCCTTTCGCCAAATCGTATCTTCCCATAATTAAATCATTTCGAATTCGATTTTGCTGGTTGTCATTCCAGAATTGACGTAGAAATTTGCTTTCAAACTGTTCAAACGTTTCTATTTCATTCTCAACTAGATTGTACCATTGTTTAGCATTCCTTTTAATATTGCCCTGATTAAATTTAATTTGAATAATTCATCTGTGTATCCCTGTATCAACATTTTAAAATTTTTCAGAAATATCTTAGGGTTTACTTTTCCGTCCCCGTAAAATTTCGTAAATTGTTTCATTGAAAGATTCGTTTGCATTAGCTTAATTGGTTCCCTATTAAAGTTTATTGGATTGCTTTTAAATTATTTATCTCTTGATTTATTGATCTGAATACCGTTTCGCAATTTTCTTCAATTTTATTTAACTTAATATTTAAATTCGTAATTTTATTGTTGGACTCACTTTCGAACTCTTCTCGTTTCGTTTTGATTAAAGAAATATGATCCCATAGACCGTCTATCTCCTCAGAAACTCTACCAACTCTCTCATTCAATTGTGCTTTCATCTCCGCGATATTATGGTTTGCTTCTTTCAGTCCATCACTAAGATTCTTAATTTTACCCTCCAATTTCTCATTGTTTTCATCCATTTTATTTTAACTGCATTTATGGCTTGCTCACCCTATCCATCTTTTCATTCAATGCCATTAAGATATCCAACATCTTATTTTCTTGTGAAGTTCGCCTCTTCACTGGAACTGGTTTCCTGAATTATAACGCTCTCCTGGGATCCTATCTCTACTCCTTGTTGTCTCAAAACCTCCCGTGTTTCCCGTATTTTCTTGTCCATTATTATTAAATTTATATGCTAAACTTTTTAAATACTAAAATTTATCTAACTTTAAATTACTGTACAAATTTCACTATTGTTAATTGAAGCTTTTCAAATCCCCGGTTTAGTTTAATTAATTTATATAAAATCTTACAATCGTACTTTAAAATTTATTTTAATTTAATTCGCCCCTCTTAATTTCAGTTTATTGTGGTTTAATTTACGAGCCCCTCTTAATTTCAGTTTATTTGATTGTGGTTTAATTTACGAGCCCCTTCGTTGGGTCGACATATTAATTGCTGTACTACTCCTTTTAGTGGGTCGACCTATTATTTCTGTAATATCACGTGTCCTTACGTTGAGCGACCTATTTATTTTAATTGCTATAATACTAAATTAAATTATTGAACCACCATTTTAATCTTTCCTACAGCTTGTGATTATTTCCTCCTCCAGCTGTTTCTTAACGTTGCTATCAACTGGAGTTTATCATAAACAACTTTATCGACCAATGACAAAATTCAACAAGTTACCGCCTTTGCGGGTTATCTCTGCCCTACTTAATTTGTGGCTCCTCCTCTGTACTATTTCAATCTTATGACCTCGGCTAGCATATATTTGTAATTATAAAGATTCAGTAAGTTTGGATCCCATTTAATGAAACTAATGCTTTATGTACAGCTTTGACGTTATTTACAATACATTTTCAAATTAATTCACCTTTATAAATTTCATTTATCAACAACCATTTAATTTGTACTAAAACCCAAAGTCACCAAAGAAAACTCATTATCTTTACCAACAAATGTAGAATATTCTAAATCCGTTTTCTTATTATTATTTCAATACGTATTCAACCCTTTGTTGACTTGTTTACAAGCATATAATATTTAGCCAATTTGATATTAAAAATAAAATAAAATTCTTGTAGAAAAACAGATGCCTTATAACTAACAATCTGACCTGGTTTTATCTTTTTACGACGACGCTTCCATTAAAATTAATCTTCCCAATTTTCGATTCCATTTAACTTATCACCATTATGGACCAACACCATTAAATTATAATTTTATACTTTAATCATTCTTGCCATAGACTTCAAATTTGTAATTCGTTCACCCTATACTTCAAGATTATGTTCTTCTTTCGCCTCGACATTTAAATTGTTTTATTGTAATCTTTCTTAACATCAAGCATTCTGGCCTATTTTCCTCAGACCTCGAAGCCCTATTATTTTTATGTCTTAGTTTACGATTAATTCATAAAATAATCCTACTTACGTTTTAAACGGTAATTTTCATATACACACTCATTTATTTCACTTTGTACCACTTGTTACGTATTATTCAGTATTACTGGCAATGCACTTGGGCCTTCATTGAGTTCAAAACTGACTTTCTTATCGCGGTGCTTGCTAATATAATTTCGAATCCCCACTGCATCCGTGGTGTGGTCTAGAACCTGTCGTTTGCTTCGGACCAATCAAATAATTCCATTTCGAATATTTTCTGATGTAATGCTCTGCGTTCGTTCATAATTCCCACCTGCCTGCAGGTGTCTTCACTTATCAACATGCTGTATTTTGATAGAATAGTCGCCTTTCCATAAACAACTGATGCAATTTTACTTTAAACTTTCATTGTTTACATGCGATTCACGCAATTTTTACTCATTTCTCTTATCAAAATGGTTAGATCTTTATACGCATTATATTAGCTACATGAAACTCTATTTTCACATCCGTATTACTTAATCGTCTGAGACTCTTTTCTTAATGCGTGTCTAATTATACTTTATCATTTCTACGCGTGCTTCCACTGAAAAATATTCTTATTCGCTTTACTTATGTCAACTGAACACTATCTACAGGGTATTTAATCTTTACCATCCGTTTAATACTCGTATTTCTCATTCCTACGCCAACTATGCGTCTTCCTATGTCTTTCCTGCGTCGCCCAAAACTATTTCTACTTTGTACACAGGGTGTTGCCTACTTACTATCTACTTCTATTTCTTACTTATTTCCTAAAATAACTACAATTTTCTGCTGCCTATTCTAATTACTCATTCTCTAGTGACCTTCACTATGTCGTGCACCCTTAAACAACCCCTTATTACAGCAATATATATTGATATGATAACGCCGTACTCGGTGTAATGACGTTTTACTTAACGCCACCGCTCTGTGTTCTCACTTCAAATTTAATCTTACTAATTTTACTATTATGCCACGGCTAGCCCTATTTAATCTACACAGAGTGCACAACGTTACGATGATCAATTTTTCTCTTCTCCACCCCTTTTTGATTACTTATTTGTTTGAATTATAAAACGAAGTCAATTAATTTCATATAATGAAAAGAAATATTATTTACAATTTTTGAAAAATATTTAAATACACCCTTCAATCAATCACTATCATATGTATCATTTACCACAAAATTTATATACTTTGAATTTAATCTAAAGTCACCAAAAACTACCTTTTTATCAAAGAAACCTGGAACGTTCTAGACCCCTTTATAATATATTACGTAAGTTTAACGTATGCAACGTTTGCTGTTGACTTCATCACAAGTTTATATAAATTAAATAAATTCAGTATTGAAATTTAAATAGAAAAATATTTTAAAATTAAATAGATCTGACCTGCTACATTTTGTTCGGGTTATGGATCAACACCCCTTTGTTGTCCTCATTTGTTGAACCAGTGTTCGAGTACAGTCACCCCTCGTTTTCCAAAAATTACTTCGCGCTTCTTTATTTCATATGCCTTGAATCTCGCAACTCAAAATTGTACCAGAATTGTACCAAAATATAATAGTTGACGCTGATTTGTAATATTATATTGACCCAGATTTGAATTATTCTTATCGACGCATACTTGAATTATTGCAACTTGAAATATTCAGAAATACACCACACATTCGAAGTGTTATATCTCAGATTCGAAGTATTCAAAAATGTACCACCAATTCGAAGCCCTATTATTATTAATAGTTAGTTGAAATAAATTCTCCCAAATTCTACTCACGTTAAATGGCAAAAGAAGTCTTTTCAATCGTTGCACTTATTGTCACTGTAATATACACTTGATATTTTATTAAATATTAAATTACGCGTGACTTTCTGATTAACAGTGACGCAGCTTCGCCCTGCCTGAGTTATGAACTGACCCGTCTTATCATTGCTTTGTGTTAATATAGGCTCTACCCACTTACATGTGGGCTGGGTTTTCAACAGTTTTGTAGATATCTCAATCAACGAAGTCTTTAATATTCCCTGCATTTCGAAGTTGTTTCTGATATAATTTCATTGGTTTCCCGCGTAATATCTATTTACTATAGACACCTTGTTATCTTTGTTAGACGTTGTTTTGTTTAGATATCGCCTTTTGAATAATTGAACAAAATAAATGATGTAACTTCAATGCTGTTTTCGTTTATCTATTTTTATGCGTGTTTTCAACTGCGTTTTCTTATCAAAAATGTTTATTATTTCAGCGTAATTGCATAAAGCTTTGTTAGGTTTTATCTCTTATCTTCGTATTTGTTTTATAACTAATTAGAACAATTCTCAACACGTGTTTAATTACATGTACTATCATTTCTTCTGAATACGCGTACTTTTATTGAAATATATTCTTACTGGCCTTATTTAAAATTAATAACGGTCTATATACAGAGTGTTAAATACTTGCTATTTACATAATGTATGAATTATCTATTTTTCTGCTAAATACGCGTGCTATCGTTGTGAGATATGTTTACTTGCATCGCTTAAAGCTAATTATGGTCTATATACAGGGTGTTAAATGCTTGCTATTTACATAATATATGAATTACTTAATTTTCTGCTAAATAAATGCAGTTTTCTGATTCCTATTGCAATTTATGTTTACTACACAACCCTTGCTACTCAATACACCCCTACACAACCCCTTAGCACAGCAATATATATATATATATATATATATATATATATATATATATATTTCTTGTTGCCCGCCGCCGCTGTGTGTCTCTAAATAACCTAAAATTTAAATATGCTACGACTAGCTTAGTCTAATCCACACAGAGTGCACAACGTTACGATGACAAAGAATTTACCCCTCTTTTTATCTAATACTTTTCTACTTGAATGAGAAAAACGAAATTGACCAAGATTTGTATAATGGCAAAGAAAAATTATATACACTTCACAGCTTAATATGACATACAATTCGACAAAATAAACCCCTGAATATCAAATAATAATAATATCAATTTGTTTATCTCTAAAATTATAGCTCCCTTTAGTTAGTTTAAAGCCAGCAAAAATGACACTGTACTCTATTGGAAACACCCTTGAACGTTCGATGACTTTTTCTTTTTTCACGTAAATTTTTACGTATAAAAAGATTTTTAGTGACGCTTGATATAAATGGTATAATAAAAATATAGAAATTGTTTAATAAAAAAGAAAATAATGCTTTATGCTATTTAGATAACGTTCTGACATGTAGTTTTCCTTGCGTGCCTTTTTGTTCTGTTACTGCGTGCTGTGGACCAGTACCCCTGGATTGCTTTCAGTTGAGTCCACTTGTTGATTTTATGATACCGCTTGGTCAAACCCCATTCAATGTTTAAAACAATCCTTCGTTTTGTGCTCCGATGCGTTGATGCAAACTAATATTTTTATGCAATTTTAGATTGATTTAAATTCGGAATTATTTCTTAGAGTTTCCAAGATTTCAGCTTATTATTTGGATTTCTACCTGTCACTTAGATTTCTACCAGTTACTTAGATTTCTACCAGTTTTCCAAAATTTCCCAGATTTCTCAGAGTTTCCAGACTTCCTAGAGTCGTTTTCCAGTTTACAGCAAAACACTACTTGTGTATTTTTCACTATTATTTTAGTTTCAACTTTTTTTGTAACGACTATCACGAAATATAATTATTTAATTTTCTATGTTCATTTACGTAAAATTTTAATTTAAACTATGCGGAGCGTGCTCAGGTTGAAAAAAGACTTTATCAAATTTGAGTGATATATATATATATATATATATATATATATATATATATATATATAAAGTAAGATGTATCTGTAAACAAACTCTTATGAAAATCATAAAAGCCATTGACAAATACAAATCGGGCTGGTAGTTATATAGCCATTAACAAAACATAAGCTTTATTACTTCATAGGGGAGGAAACATCCACTGACTAATGGTTTCGGCTAGTTAGCCTCATCAGAGTGGAATAGTTCCCAAGAACCCTATGAAGTAATCGAAGCTATTATAATGATATAATTTCGAAACAATCACTGTACTATGGCAAAAGTAAATAAAACCGCCATCAGGTGATAAAAACCAACACTACTAAAGTGTGGAAGTACAGAATTGAACCGAAACTAAATAATAAATTTTATAAATGACTATAAAAGTACGTCTGGCCTTTGAGATTTGCGGAATGTTACAGCAAAATTTATTTGCATACGTAACAAACCTACTCGTGACGACACCCGGGTTTATGCCCCAAAGGCAATTCAAATGAACAAAGACAAGTTATTTGCAGTCCGCAATAAGAAAATTGTATATAAAGTAAGATGTATCTAGAACAAACTCTTATGAATAATAAGAGTTATTGACATACAAATTAGGTAATAGATTAATACATAAGCTTTATTATTCATAGGAAGGAAACATCCACTGACCAATGGGAACTATTCCACTCTGATGAGGCTAACTAGCCGAAACCATTGGTCAGTGGATGTTTCCTCCCCTATAAAGTAATAAAGCTTATGTTTTGTTAATGGCTATATAACTACCAGCCCGATTTGTATTTGTCAATGGCTCTTATTATTTTCATAAGAGTGGTTTTCTCTATGTACCTTCAACCTTTCAATCATTAATTATAAAATTACGTCAATATTTGTAAATTTAAATTAAATAAATGAAATAAATTTTGCGCGTAAATAATTTGTTCGTTTCTCTATACAGGGTGTTTGAAATTGCATTGCTTACCCCAAATTTAACCCTTTGAATCCATAACAATATATATCTATATATCTATATATCTATATATCTATATATCTATATATCTATATATCTATATATCTATATATCTATATATCTATATATCTATATATCTATATATCTATATATCTATATATCTATATATCTATATATCTATATATCTATATATTTATATATCTATATATCTATATATCTATATATCTATATATCTATATATCTATATATCTATATATCTATATATCTATATATCTATATATCTATATATCTATATATCTATATATCTATATATCTATATATCTATATATCTATATATCTATATATCTATATATCTATATATCTATATATCTATATATCTATATATCTATATATCTATATATCTATATATCTATATATCTATATATCTATATATCTATATATCTATATATCTATATATCTATATATCTATATATCTATATATCTATATATCTATATATCTATATATCTATATATCTATATATCTATATATCTATATATCTATATATCTATATATATATTGTGATATCTATGATATTTGAACCTTGACGCACTGAAGTGCCACTCACATATTAGACTTCTAGTTCATAAAATGATTGATGAAGGAGATGGCGAGGGCAGTTACTTGTTAGAGATATGTAAAATGATATTTAGAAATTGGAGTTTTAAGATTTCAAATTGGGTGTTGATTTTGTAAAGTAAAATTTGAAAAGTATGTTTGAATAAAGTGAACTGCTTTTGTTTGTATATCATAAAATTTTGTTTCAATATTTAAAAGGAAACTTTACTGCCATGTGAGTATGTATGTAGAGCTAAGATTTGAAGTCACTTAGTGCGTTTTCATTAGATTTAAGTTAGTTATAAGATGTAGAAATTTTATTAACTCTTCAGTATATAGTTGTAAGTCCATTATGTCATTGAATTTCACTTCTTGCAACTTTGTAGACATCCAACTCATCTAAAAAGAAATTATTTAGCACATGTTGTTAGGATTAAAATACTAAATCATCAATCAAAATTTATAAATTTTTGGCCAATGACATTTGCGTATTAGTTTACTCCAAATTAGAATTTGAGAAGAGCAATAAGATCTGATAATAAAAAGATGGATCATAGAATGTTAGTGGGAAGAGAATTGTAAAGAGTAGGCTGGTTTAATGTTTTGAGAGGGATCTCCATGGAGATAAGATAAATAAGAAGAAAACTGATTTTGAAAACAAAGACTGTGAAAAAAAGAGTTTGACAAACTATAGAACTAAAAGTATATATTTTTTTTTAATATTTTACGAATTGTATACCTTTTATTATTATTGTAATCTCCAACATAAAATTCAAAGTATGAAAAATGTATTTGTGATATTCAAAGTATAAAGAAACTGTTGATATTAAAAAGTGATAAATGCAAGAGTCCTTGTAATTGTCTTACTATTGACCGTTTTTATTTCTGGGAGTGTTTTTGTGTAGACAGACGAGTTTCGGAGTGGTGCTATAAGAAACACTTGGATTGCTGAACCTTCGGTGTCGAGCACGGTGTTGATTTCACGGAGCTAAGATTCCTGACAAGACCAACGGCGATAAGTATAAGTGTATCTAAAGAATTTTTGGCGTACCTTAAACCCTAAAATAAAAAGCGTAAATACAAATACAAAATTTTAAAACGTACTTATCTACAGGTATTAAGAACCCACATCTGGTTCGAGTCGTCGCTGTAGGCAGTGGAGCTTCATTGTTCAGCAGCAAGACGTTTCATTGGAATTCAAGTATTAGTTTATCAGTGTCATATTTTAAACACTTAACCCGTTATACTTGATTGAAATCTTAATTTATTCACTAATATAAACTGTTTTACTGTGAGTATTTTCAAGTAATTGCTTACACTGTCACATTTAGAAATTGCTTATGTAGAATTAACTAAAGGTCATTTGACTGGCAGTGTCACATACATCTGTATATAGTTCAGAACTCACGCTGTATGCAGATATTGATTTATTCACAAAATTTAACCTGAGATAAGAGTTTTCATTGGTCGAGGCGCAGATTTAAAGACCCAATAGAGAAGTTAGTAAATTATTAATTAAAGAAAGGAAATTATAGGGGAATTTGGTGCATTGCTAATTTGCTCATATATTATAATATATATTTTGCAAATGTACGTTTAGTTTAATATTGTGTTTTACCTGATCGATAAATTTTCTGTATGTTTGTAATATTCGTAGATCCTGATGTGCAAGACTCCGTCACTAATAATCCAGAATGGCGAGAGTAACATATAATTATACGAGGATTTGTTCATAGTTGTGTTTGTATTTGTTCATGCCATCAAATTCAGACAAATTCAAGGCATATTTGCTTTAACAAATTTTCCCTAATCAAACATTTACTGCAAACACGTAGACTTCGAAGTTAACGCGGGTTTGTTTAGAAAAGTCGTCCTTCTAACTGAAAATTCTCTACGCACGTTAACTAATATAGTAAGAGGAAGTGAAGCTTGTTCACCGTGAGACTATATTTCTGGATTATTACAAATCATCTGGTCTATTTTAACCCTGCCTACGTATTTCCTGCTTTACTGTAATACCTTAAAATATTTTATTATTATGTTAAGGCGATTTTATAAAATTTTAGAGATATTTCTTCGCAGCGTGCAAATTATACTTGCTAACTTGGTTCTATTTTTAGTGGGATGAGAGGTCGATGTGAAATTCTTCGACGCCGAGCTCGCTGTTCTGGAATCTGGAATGCGAAGTTCTCTTCTTTAGTTTTATACTACGACGTGTCGAAACTTATTTTGTCCTAGCTTATAACAAGACTTTTTTATCTGCATAATTTTGCTCTGTTGAATAGATTTATTACACTCCTGATGACACCGATTCAGGGTTTGTAGGAGCTTTTGAGAATGATTATAAATAGTCGAACAGAAATAAAATCTTTTTTGTAATTATTTGATGGGATAATATTGTTGTGTGAAATTGATTGCCAAACGTAACAGCAGAGACAACGGGGAGCTCCATGCTATAGAAGATTACTTTCACTTTATTTAGAATAGTACAAAGCTGAAACATTAGAAGTGATAATAAATGAAGGTATCCCAATTTTGATACGGGATTCCATAATATTCGGGATCGACATTACTTAACAATATAAAAATCCTATATCATGTCTACAAGGGAAAGAGTGAAATGTATTCAATAAAGTAGAAACAGAAGGATGTTGGCTTTAATGATATTCTTTCAGAGGCATTAAAACTGATATGGAATCCAAGTCATTTGGGCAATAATGAATCTTCCTGGTACTAAAAGTATTCGCAGTGCAATGGAAGGTAGCTAGATTGGATTTTACTGAGAAACTATACACGAACAGTGGTCAATCAAATATGTCTTGCATTTATTTGAGATGCTAGAATATCAAATAAAAACTAGAATAGAAAAAGATTTACAATCTAAAAACTTAGAGCAATCAGAATTCAAATCAAGAATATTGCAGCAATTTTTTTTTAAAGGGAAAAATTTCCAGTTGAAACAAATTAGTAAAAAAATTAAAGAAATCCGTCCCGACCATATATTTACCACAATAGGTCGATCCTCAATTTTTAATAAGTCCTTGGTCCCATATGGAAAACAATAAGCTCGTTATTTTCTAATTTAATTCAATCAGAAGGTTAAACTCAGCATTTCGTATCTACAATCTTGCATAATACAATCCAGCTGTTATGATCCAGGTTTGAAAAGTCAGAAATAACAATCTAATCTTTCAAAAGTCCGTGTAAACACCTTATGGTTTAGGGAATAATTTATAGTTTTCAACTTGTTTCATACACACGGCGCGTGCGCAGAGAAAGTTTTGTTCTGATGAGATTTCCCTCACTTGAACTGTCCTGGGAAGAAATTTTCTTAATCCGTTCACTTCCACTACATCTTCGAGACAAGCGGGTTGGTGGTGAGACTGCTGTTCCGAAACTTTAGTTCCTTAATAGGTTTTAATTGCAGCGCAAAACCTCTGTAGGGTTAACCACCCCAATAATGAGACAACCAGATCGCAATTGTTGAACGAGATCCCATACCATACAGCATTAGCTCGGAACCGATGTCTTGTGATCACACAATCGGGACTTGTGCCAAATTAACTTGAAGGCCGCCGCCAACCTCTAGTAATCAAGGGTGAGTGTCTTTTTGCTGGAACCCAAAAAGATCTATATATATGTTTTGCAACCCCCTTTTCCACTAGCGCCAAGTCTGAGTCACTTATTAGTAGTCCGTAAGATTCAGCACCTCATCGTTAAGCCGTAACCTATTATTAATAAGTAAATTTTCTTATTCGAAGCATTTGATTCTTTAGAAGTGATACTTGATAAAAATTCTATGTTTAAGAATTTACAACTATAATTATTGTAGAAAGATTTGAATTAAAATATGTACGTCATTATCAGATCTGATGTTCATTCAGTCTTAAGGGTCAAACATGTTCTATAAATAATAATGTTGTTTCATATCACTAAACTTTGTGAATTGGTTTAATTTTTTGTATTAAAGTTATTTATTGTATAATAGATATTTTCTGATTCTAAAAGGTTTAATTTTCTAAGTAAAGTAGATTAAAAGTATGTAGAAAACAGTGAAAATAGGAGAGATATAAGCAAGCAGGACAAATTGTGTCAGCTCAAGAATTCTGGCATAAATTATTGGGTATATACGTATAGCGTGTACACTACCCCCTGAATAAATAATTTGAAACAAATTAGGGAGATAATTTCAGTTGCTGACCAAACATAAGAAAATGGAGGAGCAACTTGTAGTAACTGAATCAAATGTTATAGATTCAGAAAGCAGACCTGCTGTAGCGTTTGTAGCAAAACATCAGCAAAAAACCTTTAAGAAGCTGCGTTTGAAAAAGTATGATGGGTCGAAAGCTCATTACAAAACTTGTGGACAATGGGGATCATGCACCAACATTCCAATAGGGTTTTTGTATCTACCCTAAAACATCTTTTTTAATACTTGCTAGATACAGTGACGTCCAACTTCCCTTTATTTAATTATCGGTTTAACGAAGAATATTTTAACCCTGCCCTTTCTCATGATTTCCCGGGGATAATAGCCAAGCTAGCAGCAGAAGCGGCAAGTTTTTATAGTTCCAACTTCTCATCACTTAATTTCCCTACATGGATGCTTAAAACGAGCAGCCCGAGTTGGGGAAGAATAAAAATAACCCGTTACATTGACGCCCAAAGTCGTGGGGTTAAGAATTAATCCGTTACATTGGCGTTTCCAACGTGGGGCTTAAAGCGTGTAACAACTTTGGTTAGCTATAAAAATTAATTCGCCACAATATCAATAATCTGCGTATTATTAAGCCAACATGATTAAGTTAAAATTTTATCACAAGCATTAATAGAGTTAGGTACCGAAAAGTTTTTAATTCTACGCCATGGGATGAAATATTGTTATTTAATTGGGTTGATAACTAAAGCAAAATATTAAGCACATACAAAAAAAATATTTATTTTACGAGATCGTCGATTCACGTGATAAGGTTTCACAAGAGGTCGCCTATCAAAAAAAAAAAAAAAACCGAAAAAAATAGAAACTGACAAGGATGTATTGTTCCACCCTGTGTAATAAGAGTGTATTGTAAATATATAGTTATTAATGTGAAAAGCCAAAACACAATTCCGTGCTTGTAAATAATCAGTCTAAGCTCAATACAAAGCCTTCGTTTGTTATAAAAATGCACTTTTTGTGCATAAATAATTTTGTCTAAAAAAAGCACGTTTTACGTTACTATAAAAGCAGAACACTTCCCATGTATTTAAAATCTTAAATCGATAACACAACTGTGTGCACAAATGTAAGTCGTATATGTAAAAATAATTAATCGTTAAGAAATACTGTAACATGAATTATCTCTAAAAAGATATAAACTTTATACCTTATGCAAATTTATAACATTCAAGCATTATAAGTACATAGGCATTCGTTTGATGTAAGAATATTGCTTTAAAAACACGTTTTGTTTGCCGTGAAAACCAATCTTTTATTACAATTATGAAGATGCGGGTCTTTTGCATGTACAAAACTCGTTGGTGAAGCAATTAAAAGCATTAGTTATTTATGTAATAAATAATTACCTGTGTGTAACTTCCGTATAACATTTTAAATAAAACATTTCTCGAATTTTCGAGAGGAATAGAGAAAATGCATGATCTGTCTAAAATCTTCAATAGAATGGACTGTAAATCAAATTGTAATAAATACATCACCCTGTTCCATTTTAATTCAACTAACATAAACAAACTTTTACATGCTACAAAAGTGTCAAAATTAAAACATTGATAGTTCTCAATATCAAATAAAGGTTGCTTGGCAGCACAAACTGTAACATCCATTAGGGTGCTTGATGCACCTTCAATTACATGAGCTTCCTTTTATTTGTGCCAGCACCTAATTATTAACCATACTGCCCGCCTTGAACGTTTGCGAAACGTTCAACACCGCTTAGCATCCATGAAGAACTAATTGCACTCACTAGCACACCGTAGAGGACATACTTTTGAAACTCAACATTTTAAAAATCCGTTGGCAACTTTAACTCTAACCACGCTTACAATACCGTCTTTTTCAGTAAGTATCCATTTACAAGGAGGTAAATTGCCATTTTTCACTAACACCATAGTGCCTGTGTTCAAAGCAGTGGAAATACTTGTCCATTTATGTCGCAGTTGCAGTTGTATCAAATAAAATCTAAACCATCGTTTCCAAAAACTCTGGTTCAATTGTTGCAGAAGTTGAAATCTGGACAACTGATTTAACTTCACTTCTTCTGCAAAAATTGGTTCAGGCACTGTCGTTAGGCATTTGCCGATTAAAAAGTGAGAAGGAGTTACAGACTCACAATCGTTGGGGTAGGAAGACGTTGCATACAGAAGTCTAGGATTGAGTGTTGTCTCAATTTGCACAAGTAGTGTATAAAACTCTTTGTATGTTAAAATAGTATCTCTAATTACACGGTATAAGTGAGATTTAACACCATTAATATTACTCTCCCACAGTCCCCCAAAATTAAGAGTATTAGGCGGAATAAAATGCCGTACAATGCCGTCATCAGCACAATCACGGACAAATTCTTTCACAGAGTTTCTTAAAAATCAAACAAAAATGTTAATTTTTTATTAACACACACAAAATTGGATACATTGTCAGAGATGGCTTCCTCGGCGGGATGAAAATCGTCTGAATACAACTAAAAATGTTTCCATCGTTAAACTAGTCACCACTTCTAAGTGAACAGCTTACTTGAAAAACAAATAAATAGACAAACGATGTATGCTTTTAACTGTTTTGAGCCTCGACTTTTAATGTATTCGGACCTGCATAATTTAATCCAATAATAGTAAATGCGATAGAAACTTTAACTCTATTTTCTGGTAAATCGGCCATTGTAGACATGGTTATTTGCGGTTTACATCTAAAAGGTTTTAAACAATTCCTCACTACACACTTAACGAATGAAATACCTGCAGTGCGCCAATAATGTTGACGCTCACTGTATAATAGAAGCTGAGGACCTGCATGTAGCAATGGTCAAAAAACAAACTAGTAAATGGTTGCTTTTCATCTAATACAAGGCGCTGTTTTTCTTCATAATTTAGAGAAGAATACTTCAAACGCACTTTTACGCGAGTTAGGTTTTGGCCTTTGGGAGGTGCCTTTTTAAAAAGTCTTCTTTCAAAAACTCTTCTAACAAATTTAATTTACAAATACTGTATCAAAAATATTCTAAGTTGAAATTACTATTAAATGAATTAAATTAGGGCGAGTAGCCTGAACAACCAACAATGCTAAAGTTGTGAAGCTCATGACTGACTGACTTCTATTAACCTTTTATTATCTATCCTTGAATTACACAATGTTGCAAGTTAACTTAAGATTTAATAATTCCATTTAATTATACATATATTTGATTTGGGGGATATATAACTCGCGTAATAAACTATTTTTGTCAAGAAAAGGTGCTAAGGAGGATAATCTGGTTTTTACCTCAATATCATTTTAAGAACGAAATAATTTGATCTCTTGTGAGAATGGCACACGTTGAGCCATATGTCTGCCTTTATACAACTCAGAAGAAGTTAATGGACCAACATCTTTGTCTATCTTTAAATTTTAAATAAATCGACAACAATAGGCAAACACTCTAATTAAGTTGAGAAAACTAGAGAATCTACTAAATAAATCAAAAGTTTCCTTTTTTGAAACCGTCAAAACTCTCGCTTCAATTTTTAATTCAGGAATTTCGTTTAATTCCGTTATCTTAAAGAAGGGAGGTCAATCGGAATCATTTTTCAAAAATAAAGGACCATTCCACCAGAAATCGCACTCGTTAGGGTATAGTCCTCTTGAAGCTACATCCGCAGGATTTTGCTTAGTAGTCGCATAATTCCATTTCTTGACTTCTATCAACTCTATAATCTGAGAGACTCGATTTGTTACAAATACCTGAAGCTTGTTTGGACATCTAGTTATCCAATGCAACACTATTTGTGAATCACGTCAAAGAAAATAATTAAAATAGTCAGTTAAAGAAGTTTTAACTGCATTCATTAATTGAGCTAATGGTAAAGCTCCACAACTTTAAAAGGTGCTACTTTCGTTTTTGCCCATAACAATTGGGCACGTATCTCATTGTTTGAATTGATTGTGCGTACATAAATCGCAGCACTGTACGCAGTTGTTGAGGAATCACTAAAACCATGAAGTTCCTTAATATATGAACTAACTGACTACAAATCTAGAAATCTTTAAACCATTTAACGCATTTAAACTGTACTGAAATTTTTGCCATTTCCATCGTACATTTAGTGGCCCTTCAGTATCCCAATCAAGGTGTAAGGACCATAAAGTTTGCATCATTAATTTAGTCAAAATTGTGTATGGGCCGATCAGACCGAAGAGATCATAAATCTTAGCTATTAAAGACCGAATATCTCTTTTTGAAACAACCGAGAATTTACTATTAAAAGTGACTTCATAGGACAACGAATCTGTTTGACTGAACTATCGAACTCCTATGGTTTTTATGCTATCTTCATGTCTTAAATTGAGAACACTCAAACAATCAGAAACGCATTCAAGATAACCTTACTATTCGAAACCCATTTTTTTAAATGAAAGGAGGCCGCTTCTAAGATATTTTGTATCGTTTTACAAATTAAAATTGCTTCATTTTCATTTGCAAATCCACAAATGAAGTCATCTACGTAGAATCTCGATCAATAATCTCAAAAGCCTTAAGACCTATTACTTTATTCTCTAACTGCTTTATACATCCAATTGCAAGATAAGGCGCACTTGACTTGCCATACGTCAATGTATTTAACGTAAAAATCGAGAAGGATCATCCCTCCAAACAATTCTTTGCAATTGTCTGTCATCAGGCTGAATTAAAATCTGTCGATACATCTTTACCATATCAAACCCACAACAAACCGATGTTCTCTAAATCTTAGAAGATTTTCAAAAATATCATTCTGAATGGCAGGACCTGCAAATTGTAATTCATTAAGGGAAACACCATTACTGGTAGGTGCAGACTCATTAAAACTACTCGGAGTTTTGTTGTTAAATTTCTTGCACGCATAACTCCAAGATGTTCTAAAAAAATCCAATGTCTTTTTAAAATGAAATATTACATAGAGTCGTATACCCTAAATCGTTATACTCATTTATGAAGGAAACATAAGCTCTTTTTAAAATCAGAATTTTTTCTAATCGTTTTTCTAATAGTAACATGCATTTTAGTGCAGCAGTTTTAGACTCACCTAAATCGAGAGCGGAACCTTTTAACGGAACTCCCACAATAAATTTATCATCGTCGTCTCTTGACGTGGTATCTTTAAAATAATCTTCATAAGATTTATCATCTTCTGATAAAAAATGTGTTTTTATTGGCTGTTCTATGACCCAAGACTTTTGTAAATCGTTTTCAATTGAAAGTGTTGCAGAACAACATTGAAGTGTTGTATTGGATGAGAACAAATACCCTATACTATATACCCAAGTACAGTATTTTGCAAAATCGGAAGGTTCTTCCTAATAAAATGTTTTCTTCACAAATCAAATTACAAAATAAGTTTGCACCAATCAAAATATCAACAGGATCACTAACATTAAAACTGGGGTTAGCAAGTTGAACATTTTGAAGAAATATCCAACTAGATATCTCAAAATCATCAGCTTGCAGATCACCCGTAATCCTTGATACAACAAAACAAGAAATAATCGAAGAAAACTTGTTATACATAGATCGAATCTTAATACTACACCTTTTATTTAAGGTAGAGGGAACATTGTCGAGCACAGTTATGCAAATCTTTGCATCAGTTTGCATCAAATCTCGTTTCTTACAAAAGTGGTCGGTGATAAAACTCGACTGGCTACCAGAATCTAAAATTGCTAACGCTCTACGCATTTCACCATTTCTATCACAAACAAAAATCTCTGCAGTAGACAATAAAACACATTCTCTTCTTGAACTGCTAGACAAAGCGATAACTTTATTATTGAGAGTTCGAATTCATTGTTGGAAATTGAACCAATACTTTTTGTAGCGGTTACAACAATTGAAGAGTAAGTTCCATCCTCATGAAAATCATTCAAATTTGTTTGCGGCTTTTCCGCTTGACTGTGCAATAAACTACTATGTCATTATGACAGTAGTTGCAATTCCTTTGCATGCACTGCCATATGACAAGTGCATTAACAGTTGCAACATCGTTTTAAAATCTTAATCTTTTTTTTTGTCTTTCAGGTACTGTTAATCTTAAAAATTGCTTACAATCATAAATCAAATGTGAATTCTTACATAAATTACAATTACCTGTTGTAGAATTGTTGACAAGTAGTGAACAGTGTCAATTTTTTCTCTTAGAGTCAAAAGCTTCTTTAACCATATTGTTTAATTCCAAGGTCTCTAAGAAATCAGCATGGTTTTTCAAAAATTCAAAAAATAGGCAATTGTGGCACTTGATTGTCCTTTTTTAATTGCTCCCATTCCCTGGATGTGACTTTATCGAGTTTCAAGGAAATTATATAAAAAATCATAACATCTCAAGAATCCGTGGGCACGCCTAAACTATTTAAAGATCGTAGATGCTTGGTGACACTATCAACCAAATTCCTCAGGCTGTTTGCTGACCCCTTATTCAAGGAATCGAGATTAAACAGTGTTTTCAGATGATTAATAACTAACATCCGTGAACTGTCAAATCGAGGAAAATCGTGTTTCAAACTCTCATGAAAAGTCAAAACTTTGAATAATTTTAAGGGTTTCTGGACCCAAATACGATCGCAAATAATGAAAACGCTGAATAGGAGAAAGAGAATCATTGTTATTAATCAAGGCAGCAAAGGTATCCTTGAATTCAATCCTTGATAAAATCTCAGAATTAAAATGTGGTAGCTTTATAGGCAGAAGCTTAACTGCTTCTAAACTATTTTTCGTCTTTCTACAATTCTAGTTAATATTTTTGGCACGTTTCTTGTCAAACTTTTTTGTTATAGTGACTATGACGTTACGTTTTAAATTTTTGGGTATATTGCCTGTCTCGTGCATATATCTTACAAGTTCGAAGAGACGTTTTGTTATTGCATGTTCAGAGGTTTTTAGAGTTTCTGCTTGCACCTTATCCATACTCAGTGCTTTATTATTTTTCAGACTTTTTAATGCTACTTCAAACTCATCTCTAAGTATAAGATATCCCGTCATCATTTTCAATGTTTGATTCATGTTCTAGTGCTTCTAGTTCATGTCCTGCATAAATTCCTTATATATTCTTGCCATCTACCACTTTCTCTACATTTTCTATACTGATGTTTCATTCCGCGCCCCTTATATTTTTCCTATGCAGTTTTATATTCCTGAAATTCATTTTCATTAGTTTTTATGTCTCCTCTGTCTTTCCTATTTCCATCTTAGTTTGTACCACTTTACACTTTTCATCAATCAATTGTTCTTTAGTTTTCCTACATTTGCAAATAATTTTCTATTTTATGGCATCGTATCCGTTTTTTGTTTTGTCTGTTCTGTTTTTGTATTTTCGCATTTCTTCTATTAAATTCAGAATATCTTTTGTAAAATATGATTTCTTATTTTCTCTTTTTTATATCCCAGAATATTTTTGCCCGTCATATATAAGTTGAACTTAATGTTTTGATTATGTTATGATTAATGATTTAACGTTCTTCTGTTTCTACTTGGTAGCAAAAATTTTCTCGAAATCTTTGATCAATTCGTTTAACTTTTTCTCAAATTTTTTGTGGACATCTTTATTTTTTATTTTCGCAAAGTCAAAGTATTTTTTTGTTTTCTTTTTATCAAATTTTTGAATTTAAGCATAGGTTTTATAATTACTATGTTGTGGCCAGTGTCTATATCTGCTTTGGGGTAGCTTCTACGGTCCTTAACTTTACTTAACCGTTGTCGAATAAGAATGTAATCTATTTGATATCTTCCCATGTCTACTGGCATCTTCCACGTGTATCGTCTTCTAGTAGATGTTGAAATAATGTGTTTGTGATGGTTAAATTGTTTTTGTTGTAAAATTCTGTCAGCCTCTTTTTCCTATTATTTCTCGTGCATAAATCAAATAAACCTACTATCGATTCTTCTCTACCGTCGCCTATCACTGCATTAAAATTTCTTGTAATTATTTAATTTTTATGCCTTGTTACGAATCTTAGTATTCTTCGATGTCTTTGTATATCGCTTTTACCTCCTTATCACTGCAGCTAGAGGTGGGCATGTATCCTTATATTATTACTGTATTTACCGATTTAGATTTTAATCTAACCATGAGTACTCGTTTGTTCCTTTGTAAGTAGTTTTCTACACAGTGTCCTATATTCTTCCGCATGACTATTCCCCACACACGAATCTCCTTCATCTAATACTTTATGAACTACCTTAAAGTCTCCGTTCTGAAAATCCATCGGCTCTGGCCACCGAACTTGGCTAATTCCTACTATGTCTAATGGTAATCTATTCATTTCAATTTTCAAAATTTTTAGCAGTAGTGGAATAGGCCGATCCGAAGACAGATCCACCTTGTGGGATCCACCCATTGGATCTACCGATCCACCGATCCATCGGATCCACCCTAGGTTTTACATGTAAATTCCCATAAAAAGGATCTGCTAAGCCTTATTTTAAATGAATTTCCTCTTTGTGGGGAGGGATTTCCTCTTTGTTTCCTCCTTGCTGCCCTCTTTGCTCGGACAACCCCAACATCAACCATTTTGATTACGTCACATCTACCTTCTTTGATTACGTTACAGCGCCGCCGACTTAAATTATTACCGGGCGATCTAACCCTGTTAAAATTTTTTAAATCGGACTTTTCCTACAAAGTTACACCCTGTTAAAACCTCGTACCCCCAAGTTTTTGCTCATTGCATCCATATCTAACATGGCACGAGTTTTCTTTGACTAACTACTTTAGTCTAATCTAGAATTTTCTGAGCAGTCTAACCTCACTTGAATTTTTTAAATCAAACCATCCTTACAAATGTAATACCCCTATAAAGCCCCGAACCTTTAAATTTTTTGTTTAATTAATTTTATTCTTTTTTATTTAAATCGTGCCACAGTGCTCCTATAGATTATTAATTAATTTTAACTCCATCTTTAAATTCTTTTTGGTTACCCGAGATATTCGCTTTAATCCGGAATTTTCCCGAATAATTTAAAACAGTCGGAATTGTTTAAATTAAACTACCCATACAAAAGCTATACCCCCGATTTTAGGAAGTTACCCGAAATCCTCTTAGGTTATGACACATAATATCGGTCGAGATTTTTCTGGGGAACCCAAATCTTTAGGAATTTTTTTAATCGAAGCAACCCTCGGGATAATTGTACCCTTATACCTAATATCAAACTTATTAAAATTTGTATAAATTTGTATTGCACTGATTTTAATTCTAGTTCTTTTAGAATTGTAGAATTTGGTGTTGCAGATTGTGTAAAATATGTACTACCTGCTTTAATGTAGCACTTGTGTAAGATTTTTATTTTATCTTGGCTGTCTTCCTCCTCTACTATCTCCAAATAATTTACAAGTAAATAGTTAAAACTAAAAGCCGAAAGCACATTCTTTATCAATTTTTCCTTTTCCTCTGGTTTTTCGGACTTTACCGAAAGAGCTGCTGCTTTCATTCGGAGACCTGTCTTGGTCTGGTTTCTCACTAAAGACCCCACTAATTTGGTTAAACCTATAGTTCGGCTTTTTAGCTTACTGATACACGCAAGTCATTCTACCCGTTCTAGTATTTTAGAACTTCGTCAGGGTGCAGGTACGTTCAGAATGGTAAAACATTTTATTAAATTTTTAAGTGACAACATAGTTGTTTTCAAAAAGCATGACACATAGAGTTTTGAATTTAGGTACCTTTGCTGCTAATGATTGTCCAATCTTGACTGCAGTGCAGGTTGAGGTAGCATCCGACAAAGTATATTGTTGTGGGATTAAATTTTTTTTAGTTCAGTAGACGGACATAAAATTTACGATTTATTGAGATCGCGTAGTGATAATAAGGTTTATTTTATAACTCTTTGATGAGTCGTTCACTTTAAGAGCTATTGAAAATGATAGGTCGAATTAGTTGTATTTGCATTGTCCTTTTGTAAGTAAATTTTGCGTGTCGTTCTATGATCAATGATATTCAGACAAAAATTGCAAGAAGCAATTCATGCTACAAAGTATATAGCGAGAAATTTAACTGAAAACCTCCCAGAAAATGGATAAAATTGGAAAACTCACAAACAAACCGAACTCCTGGGCAACCATGGGAACTGCACATTTGTTATACACCTTACGGGTATTTTCTGATGCATTACGTTTTCGTTACCGCGCCATCATCATCGATTAAACAGACTAACCCTAACTTTGCACACTAATCCATCAAACCAAAAATAATTTCTCCTCCTGCTGAATGATACATTATACAGATTAATGTCGTTATTGATGGTTTATCAATGACAAAGGCACTCCATTTTGTAGTAAGCTTATTTAATTTATAATGTTCAAGTAAACTTAATAAGGGTAACCTAGAATAACCTTTAATTTACATAATTAAACAAGTGAGGATGAAAATACCCGTTGTTAATTTAGTTACGTACAGAAAACACTTACCTTTTGACACTTTAGTTCCTTTGAAATTGTCGTTTCGTTAATAATAGAAGACGCTCGTTATCAATATCCGATTCATTAGGTACAATTTCCTTCAGTTTACTCTTGAATATTTTAAGGTAAATATGTCGTTTAATGTGTATTTTCATAGTTTCCTCATTATAACAAGCTTTTCTGACTATACGACATTTATCGATCATTTTTATTGGGTAATGAAGTAAAAGCTTTCTAATGTATCTTTATTGGAACAAGTTGTTAGCTTCAACAAATGGCGCTCTTTATATTACTACTTTCTATACAGAATTTTTAAACTTTGTGAATGTCAAACACCTAATTAGAGATATTTTGAAAGGTTTCAGATACGGTCCCATGACTGATGGTACGTCTTGCGGGGTTTTGTGATTTTTTATATAGAATATTGCAACGAAAACTCTATTTGCAATAACAAAAGTTCTTTATTTTAAACTGAGTGTACAAATCTTAATCAACCCGTAGTTACATTAAAAGTTATAAAATCTGGCACAATGATATACTTGCAGTTAGTCACTAACAGTACAAGTATTTCCTTTTTAAAACTAACATACTATCTTCATAATTAACTTAATCTCAAAGCACTACCATTAACTATCAAAGCACTAATTAATTTATACAGGGTATCTCGAAAAGGCCTGTACAAAATGTTACCACAAATTCCTGAGACTAAAACATGAGGATGTAGCCCAATTTACTTTAGTCCAGAAGTTAATATTTTCCTAGATACAGAGTTAATATTTGTTAAGCTATTTTTTAAATAGGTATCTTGTTTGGTCTCTTTGTCGCACGTTTTCGTGTTTAATTTTAAGTCATTGTAAATTCGTAGTTGTAGATAAAATAGCAAAGCTGTCAGCCCTTGTCCCGTTATATCCTGTCATAAAACCTCTTTTGTGCCTCTGGAAATATAGTTGAATAAAGGGGTAGTGACAGACACTTGCTCATAGACATCGAAGAGAAGCGGTTGTTGGTTCGGTAAAGTGAATTAAGTCATTAGTGTCTCGGAATGTGATTTTATCGATAAACCCCTAAAAAACTCAGTGATAGTGCGTACGTAACACGTCCAATAATTAGCTATACAGTTCACTTCGTTGAGGAGTAGAAACGACATTTATAGAACACTAGAATACGCCTAAGATAAGTCGATGTATAAAATTATAAGACCCCCTTGCGCGTTAACATATCTTGATAATAGCAAGATTCGCATGAAATTTGGTATCTAAGGGTTTTTAAGATGAGAAATTCAGATTTCATAATAGTCTTGATGTACCTCGCAAGGGCGCCACCAGCAGCCCTTTGCATTCATTAAAAACCCCATAACTTTTTTGTGCTACGGTATATCAAATTTCTGGTTTAAAATTCTTACTCCTTGATATTTTCTTGGAAAAAGGTATACCTTGTGGATGCTGTTTTAAGCAGCCGTTTCTGAAATAATCGAATTTAAATGTTTTATTGTATACTAACATTTATCATAGCCCTCATTCACACTTTATCCAAGTTTAGGACTGGTTTATGAAGCTTGGAGCGTGTTTAAGGGCCAGCAGGCCAACAATTACAAAATTTTACACAACAATGAGCTTATATTGATAAGAATGTAAAAATGAACTGGCAAAGAACATGAGGAAATAATATAAAGTAGTAGATACCTTCGTACGAGCACAAAATCGACTATTTTTACATGTAAATTCCCATAAGGGGACTCAAGGTTTATTTTGCACTTTTTTGTATCGAGCATTGAAATCCCCATAAGAAGGATCCATGCGTCAATTCAGATCACTCTTTAGTTCAATAGAAGATTTTACTTCTTCGCTCACTATACTTAAAAGTAGGCGAGTCCTGGTGCAGCGCTTCAAGCCTCATCGCCTCACAGCGCCTCCCAGCGTCTACCAGCGCCTTATTATGTCGAACATGTTTGCACGTGCGCGTGCACGCGCATGCGAACTCGCAGACATGTCGAACATATGTCGGACATATGGCGATTTGTGCTAATGGGTTTTAATGAGAAAACACAGAAAACAATTAGTGCTAAAGGGTTTCAACGAAAAACCCCATTAAAAAGCGATTAGTGCTAATAGGGATTTAAAGAAAAAACCCATTAAAAAACGATTAGTGGCGCGGTGGCGGTGGCACTGAACCAGGATCGGCCAATTCCCCTACTTTTAAGTATAGTGAGCGAAGAAGTAAAATCTTCTATTGGTATGAAGAGTGACCTGAATTGACGCACGGATCCTTCTTATAGGGATTTCAATGCTTGGTACAAAAAAGTGCAAAATGAACCTTGAGTCTCCTTATGGGAATTTACATGTAAACATGGTCGATTTTGTGCTCGTAGGTAGAATATCTACTCAATAACAAATCAAACAGCAAACTTGTATTAAATTATAAATTGTTCAATTAACCGTAAAATATATACTGAATTTTCTATTCGTGCCCACGATCCTTCTTCGGTGTTTACAGGTCTAAAATATACCATCTCCTTTAGTGTTCCTCATAAAAAGTAGTCCACTGGAGTCAAATCCGGTGAGCGAGGTGGCCGATTTGCAGGAGCATTATTTCTTCTGCCGATCCATCCATTCTGAAAATCCTCATCTAAGTGATTCCTGATGTTTAACAAGAAATGTGGTGGTGCACCGTTGTGCATGAACCACATAGTTTCTCTAATAGCCAGTGGGAGGTCGTCAAATAAATTTGGCAAATTTGCTGAACGTTCTAGGTAATTTACATCATTTAAACGAGGTGGTTTAGTGACAGGACCAATAATGAAACTGTCAATAATTTCTGCCCACACGTTAATTTTAAATTCACATTGATAATGCACAACCTACACTGCATGTGGCTTTTCCTCAGCATAAATGTGTTCATTATGAAAATTAGTAATATCCTTACTTGTAAAACAGCACATCCTTAAATAATTTTTTTTTATGAAAATTTGGATCATATTTTCTCTCTGTTCATTAATAAAACGACAGAAGTCTAGTATTACTTCGAGGTCGATCCGTACAAGCTCTGGTACTCTTTGGAGGTGAAATAGATGGACTGGCCTCTTAAAATCATATTAAACGTATCTTTAGCAACTCCAATTTCCAGACCTAACTATCTGGTGCTTAGACTGAAATCTTCAACTCCTTCTAAAATTTCTTCATCAACCTCTGGTGTTCTAATCGTACGATTCTGTCCAGGAGCAAAATTACCAATTGTTGGAAGACACCTTTCAACAACGGCAAATGTTTGGTGGTCTTTCTTGGTACTCTCACCCACTGTCGACTATTTCCTTGGCCATAACTATAAACTAGTATCGTATATGTCATTTTTGCGTTAGTGTAGGGTACGGCCATAGCGAAAATTCAAGAATAAAATGGTACTTTTTAAATTTACGATAAAAATTCGTTAGACTGAATCGTTTGACAATTCTCTTTTGTAATTAATGACAATACTTAACTTTTTTAGTTGTAGACTACTAGACTACTAGAAGCAACATCTACGTAATATATCTTTTTTGGAGAAAAGTATCAGAGAATAAGAATTTTTCACCGGAAATTTAATATACCAAGGCACAAAAAATCACGGGGCTCTACATGTAGACAAAGGGCTGCTGGTGGCGTCCTCTGAGAGGTATATCAAAACTATTAACAAATCTGAATTTCTCATCTTAAAAAACCCTTAGATACCAAATTTCATACAAATCTTGCTATTATTAAGATACCTATTTGAAAAATAGCTTAAAAAATAATAATTTTGACACCCTGTATCCTCATATTTTAGTCTCAGGAATTTGTGGTAACATTTTGTGCAGACATTTTAGAGACTCTCTGTATAATCACTAGAGTAATTTATATGAATAGTTGACTCATTTTTATCGATAGTGATTTATATCATATATGTATAAAAGCTTTACACTAGAATTTCTCGTAATGAAAGCTTTAATCGTAACTGAACTGCTAAACCATTAACGCTAATTTATACCTTATCCAATTGCCTAGATTAACCTACAACAACTCATAATATGCAGATGGCGAAATTTCCTATTGTAATCTTTAAACAACCCTTTAATGTAAAGTCACTGAAAGCTCACCCGAAAGGTGCAACGCCGCGAGGAACCATCAATCATCCTTTGTGTAGAAACAATTTGTTGCGTTCCAATTAATTACTCCAGTCGCAGCCAAACCGATCGGAGCTACATTGGCCCCCTTTAAAACTGTTCTGTTCTAGAACACTCTGTGACCCGGACGTTGGAAGTTCCTGTGGCGGTAAATACAGTCGAAACCATTCCTGCAGTTGTCATGTTGATAGAAGTAGCAGCCATCATAGCAGGCTGTGTAGCATCTGCATTGTAACCACACACCAAAATCTGGAACAGCACTTCTAACATATTTTGTCCTCCGGTCTAAACCATCGAGTCCACAACCGATTTTGGGTATTGACAACTTCTTGTTTTTAAGTTTGATTATCTGACCCTTGAGGTACACTAACGTCTTCCACAGACCCTGGTTATCCGATTTTAAAGAAAGCTGTTGCTTAGTTATCAAGTAGTAAATGCCCCAATGTCGGTCTATTAGCCGTATGATCTTGTTCAACCTCTGGTTGTTGTCAAAAAAGTTCATCCAGACCACCAAATTTATTTCTAAACACCCAAGCAACTCCTAGGGACATATCAAAGTCCGCCGCTACGCAAAATGCATTCCGATTTTGCACCGAATAAATTACCTTGAATCTACTACTTGATTCCAAATTTCGCTTTACCTGAGTCACTGCACAGAGACATGAACCAATTATAACTGGGTTCAGATCTCCGTTCATGATTACGAGCATTACTGTTTGTTAGTCTCACTGTTTGCCGTTCTTCGGTATTACCGACATGATCACTATTATAGAGTGTTAACCGGTTAACATTCACTACTATCGTTCTTCCTTTTGAGAGCTTACGAATCCGATATATCACGTCATTGATCTTTTTTTACAACTTCGTACGGACCCTCCCAATATCTGTGCAACTTTGTCATAGTCCACGCCTCCATTTGGTGTTGTATATCCAGACCCGGTCGCCCTTTTGAAGACTTTTGCTGTTAGCTCTCGCGGGCGTCGCCGTGGATCAATGTAGTAAGCATAAGACTACGGATCCCAAGGTCCCGGGTTCAAATCCCGACACGGCCGACTGCTTGAAAAATGGCAGGTGAGCATTTTTCACAAAAATTATGCCCGCGTTCGGATGAGAGGTTAAATGGAGGTCCCGTGTGTGAGTGTTGTCATGCACGTTAAAGATCCCTACCTTGCCTGGAACGACAAGGGTTCGGCAAAATTCTAAATTTCCAGGCAACAAAAAACTCGCCTCCTGGCCAATGTAGTACCTACAGGTGGAGCATTGGAAATGTAAATGAACTGTTAGCTCTCGCGGGCGGCTCCGTGGCGTAGTGGTATGTGTGTGACTACTACGCCCAAGGTCCCGGTTTCGAATCCCGACACGGTCCGCTTGAAAAATGTTAGGCGAGCATTTTTCACAAAAATACACCCTCGTTCGGATGAGAGGTAAAATGGAGGTCCCGTGTGTGAGTGTTGTCACGCACGTTAAAGATCCCTACCTTGCCTGAAACCGCAAGGGTTCGGCAAAATTCCAAATTTTCCAGGTAAAAAAAATTCGCTTCCTGGCCAATGTAGTACCTTCGAGTGGAGCATTGGAAAATCACATGTAATGTTAGCTCTCGCGGCAGTCTTGTCAAATGTCAAATGTGGGCGGCTTAACTCTGAACCTCCAGGTCTGGCATTGTTAGAATATAAATTCGTTCTTCCATCCTCAGTACCTCTTCTTACATTTGACACGAAGTTTTTAACAACTTTGCTTCTAGTTCTTGCGAGTTATCCACGAACTGCGCTTTCAATGTCTGTAAGCCGTTAGAAAATTTAGCTGTCAGATTTTCCATGGTTTTTGTACTTTCCTGTATAAGTTTTGGTTTCAATTGACTGTAGTTTTCAATTAATCTTTTTTCAGCCTTTTTTGCGTTCTGGTCTAATTACACTGTAAAATTTTTCTGTGAATTCACTGCGGTCTCGTTCAGATTTTCTGAAAGGTTTGCGGTAGTTCGTTCTTGGTGCTCCACATTTTTTTCTAAATTCGCTCACAAGCTCGCAGAGTTTTGGTTTTGATTCTTTGCGTGTTCTTCTAATTTTTATTTAAAATTTTCTCGTAGTTTTATTGGATTTTTATTTAATTTTTGTATGATTTTCACAGAGTTACCGGCCAAGCTTTCCGCAACGCCTGACTTAAATCCTTCAAAAAAGACAACATTTCGTTATCCAGTTCAAATTTTTTACTACGAGTTTTTGGCATGGACATCGTGCAAAATTTCTTATTGTAATCTTTAAATAACCATAAAGTACAAAATTCGTGTACGTGCCAGTCAAAATTCATCTGAAAGGTGTAACGCCACGAAGAGCCATCAACTATCTTTTGTGTGCATACGCCTCTCTGTCTTCCAATGTAATTACTCCGACCACACCTAGACCGAGTGGCGCTACAATATTATCAGGGCAAGATTTAACAACCACTTGTTGCAGCAAAGCAGTGAATTTAAGGGATGTTACTTTTGGACGAACAGCATAATGTCCAACTAAGCCAAAGAGTGTCTTATTAGGTTCCTCGGGTTAATTGGGAGTGTGAATCTGCACGTTCAAATGTTGGTATTATCTCAGTTTTTTTACTACATTTAAATTATACGGTAAAATTCAGAATACCAATTTAAAGAGCAAGATCTGCGGTTACAACGGTTGTCATTGTCGAACTACTAGGGTCTTGGTAGATCTACCTCAGCAGCTTGCTAATTTTAAGTACGTGAGTGGTAGTTTTACCGCTGGATATCCATGGACGTACATTTTCGTGTTCATGGATGCATTGGTAGATGCATCCAAAATGTATCGATACGTTATAGAAATGACAGTCGTGGCTTAATAAAAAATTAATAGCTGTGACGTCATAAGTTGATAAATGAGAGAATCATAGCCTAGCGCCTGTAGGTCAATCTATGATCAAAATAATTACATTAGAACGTAAACGAAGTGTTTGTACTCAAAAGATAATTGGTGGCACCATGTGGCGTGACATCTTCAGATGGAGTTGATTGACACAAGTGTTTTGCATTTAAGAGTTATTTAGATTACTGTTGGAAAGCTCGAATACTATTTGCATATTCTGGTATGTTCCCGAATGATAAAATGATAAAATACAAATTGCCGTAATAAGTGTTATTCGGTCAGTTCTAATCGCAGCTTTGTTTACTGTATAAGTACTGATTGAAGCTTTGGTTACAATATTTTTTAGTTTAAAGCGTTGAAAAATGTGATATAAATTACTGTCGATATAAATCACTCTGTGTGATATGAATTACTGTATTGATTATGTATATTAATAATTAGCGCTTGGATGGTGACTGGTAGTGCTTTGATATTAAGCTAATTAAGGAAATAAAAAGATAACGTTGTGTTTTAGAAGTAATATTTGTACCATTAACGATTAGTCGGAGGTAAATTGGCGTGAGAGCTTTTAGAGAATTGCATTGTAACTACGATTTTCTGAAAGGCTTGCATAGTCAATGAAACTAAAGGACTGTTGTTTGTGCAAGTAGAGTTATCGTTACAATAGTTTAGTAACCTTAGTCCATACAAATCAAAAACACGGCGCGGGGCCGGTCCACTGATACATCGTTATCGGGCGAATGACGTCAGTTGGAGGCAGAAAGTGAACGCTCTCACTGTCCAGCTTTGCGCTCGGGTACGTACTGTTAGACTTTTAGTGATACTGAGATGGATTATTTTCTAGATAAGTCGAATTGACATTTAGAAACATTGAATAATATTTATATCACATAAATAATACAAATCCTATTGATAAAAAAACATAGATGGTATATTGATATTTGATATCTTTAACGCAAAAAATTTACATACAAATGCAGTCTAAAACAAAACTACATACAAATATAATATTCATCATTCTCATTAGGTCTTCAGTTCTGGAACTGTTAAACGCGTATTTCGATAGCACTTATTCTGGAATTTCTCTAAAATTATCACTGCCTGCATCTTTCACTATCTGCGTGCAATAGTTTGATTTAGTTCTACCCCTACATCTTTTTCTTCCTATCTCTGCTTGTAATATATCCCGCACTATTCCCCAAAAATGCTTTGGAACGTATTCTGCTCTTCTATTTCTCCTATTTTTTTTGATATCCACAGATATCTTTATTCCCCTACTATTTCTATAACCTCTTTGTTATCAACTTTGTCTGTCCATGCTATCATCATCAAACATATAAAGCACAACATTCCAAAAGGCTTCTACTGTTTTTCAGCATGCTTCTACTGTCCATATTTCATAGACTACTGTGCTGTGCTCCACACATACGCTTTCAAAAGTCTTCTCCTTGTTTCTATGTTTGTTGTCTTGGGACATAGCCGCTGCTCTTTCTTGTTAGATGCAGTTCGGTTCCCTTTCTATTGTTTTACAAATATATACCTGATTTTCCTGATATTCAGTGGTATGTGAAAGGGGTTAAGCAGCCTGCGACTGCCAAGATCATCTCAACACTTGAATATTTGCCGAACTATTCGTTTTCCAGTAAATCCTTCCGCACAATTAATATTTGTTGAGGATATTGCAAAACCAATACCTGTAGTTGCTTATAATAATCATAAGGTTCAAGTACAGTTATGTTTTTCGTAATTATGTTTTCCATCTTAGAACTACTGGTTGGACACGTACTTCCATTGATTTCTATTCTGTGCTAGCCTGCATATGACCCTGAAAGTCCCATAGCCTACATCTTTTACTATCTGTGTGCAATGGTCTAACTTAGATCCACCTCTATCTCTCTTTTTCCTACCTCTACTTCCAATATAGTATTAGTATGTGACCTATCGTCCTATCTTGACTTTGTATGTCCATGATATCTTTATCATATATCTGTAGCACCACATTTCAAAAGCTTCTATCATTTTTCTGTCCGCTTCTACTGTCCAAGTTTCACAGTCGTACAGTGCTGTGTTCCACACATACGTTTTAACCAATCTTTTCCTTATTTCTATGTTTGTTGTTTTTGAACACAGTAGTTGCTTTTTCTTGTTAAATGTACCACAACCTTGTACTAATCTTGGTTGCATATATTTTTGCGCTCTTCTCATCTTGCATTATTTGGCTTCCTAGGTAGCAGAAATCCTTAACTTTTTGTAAGTTCTTATTAGCTATTTGTATTCTAGTTTTTGATTTATTTTCCCCTGCTTTATGTACTAGTACTTTAGTTTATTTTTGTTAATTTTCATACCGTATCTCTCTGTTAGAACTGTTCCCATTTCATTAAGAGCCGGTCCTAATTCTTCCCTGCTAGATGCTAATATCGCTATATTGTCTGCAAATCTAGGCATATCCATCTTTTGTCCCTGCATAATAATTCCAAATGTTTTCCTGCGTTTGACAGTATTCATTGCTTCTTTGATGCACACCACCCCTTTTCTATTATTTACTTCTCTACATCCCTGCTCTAATTCTATTACAGGTGTTTGCACTTTGTATAAACTATGTGTATCCGTCTATCCCTAAAATTAATTACAATCTTTTTGAGTATTTCGAACACTTTTTTCTATTTTACATTGTCGAATGTTTTTTCCAGATCTACATACCCTATATACACGTTCTCTCCTTTTTCTATTGTCTTCTCCATTATCACTCTCAGAGCTAAAATAGCCTCCCGTGTTCCCATGTTTCGCCTAAACCCAAATTGATCTTCTCCTAGTATTTCTTCAGCTCGTTTGTCCATTCGTCTTTGTACAATTTCAGTTAATATTTTTGACACGTTTGCTGTCAAACTTATTGTTCGGAAGTCTTTACATCTATCGGTCTCTCTTTTTTTTGTATAATGACTATGATGTTACGTTTGAAATCTTTGGGTATTTCGCCTGTTTCATACTTATAGCTTATAAGTTGGAAAAGACGTTCTACTACTGCTTGTACACCGGCTTTTAGAGTTTCTGCTTGCATCTGATCTGTATCCAGCGCATTACCATTTTCCAGACCCTTTAATGCTAATGCAAACTCATCTCTAAGTATAGGATATTCCAAGTCATCCTGTTCCAATGTCTGATTCCTGTTCTAGTACTATTAGTTTCTCTCCTATATATACTTCCCTATATACTTTTGCCATCTAACCACCTCCTCTACATTTTCTATAATGACGTTTCTTATATTTTTGCTGTACAGTTCTATATCCCTAAAATTCATTCTAATTAGTGTGTATACTTCGTCTGTCTTTTTCATCAATCCACTGCTCTTTAGCTTTCCTGTATTTGCGAATAATTTCCAATTTTATGGCTTTGTATCTCTGTCGTTTCTCGTTCCTATACCTAATAAACCTACTACCGCTCCTTCTATGCCCTCATTTACCTCTACATTAAAATCGCGCGTAATTATTAAATTTTCATGTCGTTTACGTATTTCAATAGGTCTTCGATATCTTTGTCGATCGCTTGTACCTCCTTCTCACTACAGCTTGGGGTAGGCACGTGTAGTTGTATTATTACTGTGTTTACCGGTATAGATTCTAATCTAACCATGAGTATTCCTTCGTTCTCTTGTAAGTAGTTTTCTACACAGCGTTCTATTTTTTTTCGCATAGCTATCCCCACACCCGAATTGTTTTCCTCCGATCCTGTATAAATTACCCTAAAGTCTCCACTTCAAAAACCCCCCGCCTCTGGCCACCGAACTTCGTTGATCCCTACTATGCCTGATGCTAGCCTATCCATTTCAATTTTCAGGTTCTCTAGCTTACCTACTTGCTTTATACTTCTGACATTCCACGCTGTGACTCGCAAAATGTTTTCGACTCATTTACTGAGCTTTTCGATCGTATCTTCCGAAGTAGTCCTCTCCCGGAGATCCGAATGTTGGACTATCTCAACTCCGGAATTTTTACACCAGAGAATGCCATCATCTTAATTACAATTTTAGTACGCTGTGTACTCGGAAGGTAATGTGGTGGTTTCCCATTGCCTTCCACATTGCACTAGTGTGTCTTAGAATGCCATACCGAACCCTATGGTGTCTGCTGATCTAAGTACCGAAAGTCCTGCTACTCTCTTTCGGGAACCTGTCTCAGTCCGGTTCCTCACTAAAGACCCTATTAATTTGGTTGAACCTGTAATTTGGCTCTTTAGATCACTGGAACGCACAAGCCGTTCCGCCCGTTCTAGCAATATAAAACTTTTTCAAGTTGCTGGTCCATTGGGAACGGAATGTAATATTATTTATTACAAAATAACACCATTCTAATTAATTTACTTCTGATTCTATTATAATTATTGTAACAAGTAGATTGCATAGTGCAATCTTATGCTGCAAAATTGCATTGCTATCGTTTTAATTAACGTAATAATGTGATTGCCCTCCACATCAGAATCAAACACAATTCTAGAATAATGTTAACAAATCAAAGAATTTTGCCGTCCATTTTCCTTTATTGACTACGCGTGGCCGGCATGTAAATAGAAATCGTTTAAAAACTCGATTTGCAATATAACAACAGTTCTTTATTTTCAAACTGATTGCACAAGTCTCTTTAACAAATCGTAGTTACAATGGAATTTGCTAAAACTTTTCCCCAACAATTTATTTCAGCTAATGGTTAACAGTACAAGTACTATTTTCTTAACACTACGATGTTATTTTCTAAATTACTATCAAAGCACTATAACTAACTATTCAAGCACTAATTATTGGTTTATATAGTCACTACAGTAATTCATATCACAGAGTAATTTATTTCGACAATCATTTATCTCACCTCTTTCAAAGCTTTAAACTAGAACATCTATTAATTAAAACTTCGATCAGAACTGAACTACATCCACGACGCCAATTTATATACACATTTGGGTGTGGTTACGCCGTGTCAGAGTCCGTGGAATTTGCCGATACTTTTAGTTAAAAAATCGTCAGGGGAGTATCGACTTTGTTTTGGTGGTAGATCGTTAAATGATGTAACGGAACACGATTGTTACCCCCTCCCTAATATCGATAGAATCCTTAATAACTTAAGAGGAGTGAATTATACATCTAGCTTAGACCTTAGAAAGAGTTTTTGGCAGATTCTCCTCTCCGAAACTGCTTAAGAAAAAACAGCATTTAGTGTGATCTCAAGAGCTCAATTTAAAATCGTTACAGTTCCGTTTGGGTTAAGAAATTCAGCATAAACTCAACAGCGTTTGGTAGACGCAATTTTTGGCCCTCAATTCAAACCGTCCATATTTTGTTACCTAGACGATATCATTTTGTGTTCTCCTACCTTTGAGGAACATTTGAGATTTCTGAATGAAGTAAACGCGCGTTTTAAAGAGGTCAACTTAACCATCAATCAGTGTGAGTTCTCTAAGAAATATTTAAAGTTTTTGGGCTATATTGTTGGCTCGAACTGTCTTCGTACAGATCTGGAGAAAGTTTCCGCGATGGTGAATTTTCCTAGACAAAATCCTACAACCGGTGTCAAGCGTTTCATCGGCATGTGCAGCTGGTACAGCCGTTTTGTTAAAGATTTTGTTTCGTTAGTTTCGCCCATTAATGATTTGCCGAAAAAGCAGAAGTAAGGATAGGTGGTCGTTTGAAGTCTAGAAGCGGAGGTCTTTTTTGTCAAGATTAAACAGGCTTTGGTCTCTGCCCCTCTTTTTTTGCAGCCAGACTATGCAGTACCGTTTGTCGTAAAGTATGATGCCAATAATACCGGATTAGGATATGTTATAATTCAAACGTAGATGGTGATAAGAGCGCGTTATCTCGTATGCGATTAAGTCTCTCACTCGTACTGAGCGTAATTAGTCAACGACCGAAAAGGAATGTTTAGCCGTGATATATGCTATAGAGAAATTTTGACCCTGGGTTGAGGGTATTCGTTTCACGGTGATAACCGATCACTTTTCGTTGATGTGGCTGAATAACATTCAGAATCATACAGGAAAGTTGGCGAGTTGGGCAGTCCGTTTGAGACAACACAGTTTTGATTTAATCCATCGTAAAGGGAAGTTTAATATAGTCCTTGACTGTCTCAGTAGGGCCGCTCCAGTTGAGCCTCCAGCAGTCATTATAGTTGAAGTTTAGTTAGACAATTTAGATCTTTGATATTAATCGATAAGAGAAACATTTTTGTTGTCGCCTTGAGATTATCCGCAGTGGAAAGTGGAAAACAATTGTGTTTTCAAGTTTATTTTTTTGTCCAACATTTCCTTCTCGTCCAATGCAGTTGAGTGGAAAGCTTTGGTTCCCAAATCACAACGGGAAGAGATTATTAGGTCATGTCATGACCCACCTACAGCAAAACGTTTTGGTTTTTCAAAGACTTTCTATCGAGTTCAAGAGTTTTATTATTGCCCTAGGATGAATGTCGACGTGTTGAAATTTTGTCACTAATGCTTGAAATGCGGAGCACAAAAGCCTTCGAATAAAGGTCCACTTGGCGTTATCGGGAAAGAAAAGAGTGTCGAATTCCTGTTTCAAGTAATAGCTGTGGATCTCATGGGTCCATTTCTTAGATCTAAGGTTGGCCATAAATGTTATTAGTGGTTGAAGATTGGTTCTCTAAATATACATAGCTATGTCCTATGCGTAGTGCAAAAACACATTTGGTTGAACGCTTTTTGGAGGAAGAGTTTTTCTTGTCTTAGGAGTGCCGCAGTTTGTGATAATGCACCGCAATTGTCAGGGCGGATCTTTAAGGCTCTGTGTGATAAATATGGGATTCCAAAAGTATGATTTAACTCTGTCTACTCACCTCAATGCAGTTCTGTTGAAAGGTTTGATAGAACTGTTGGCACAGCAATACGTCTCTATATAGAAGAACATTATTCTTGGGATATTGACTTGCTTCGACTTCAATTTGGGATTAATTCAGCCATACATCAGTCTACGGAGTATACCCCAAATGTTTTGGTGTTCGGACGACATGTCCCAGTTAGTGGGTTTAGTGCAGGCTTAGTACCAACTGAAGATGTAGAAATGATTCCGGGTAGTCGTCCGTTATATGTTTCATACCGTCAGGGTATCTTTGATATTTTTATAGATGTGCGAGCAAAATTACATGTAGCTTACGAACGCTCGAAACATACGTACAATTTAAGAAGGCGAGATATTTCGTTCGAAGTAGGAGATAAGGTTTGGAAAGTAAATAAAGTACTTTCTAGTGCGGGTGAAAAGTTTTCGACTAAACTTGCCCCTAAATTTGTTTTATGTAAGGTTCATAAGAAAATTTCGAATTTGGTGTATGAAGTAGTAAACATGAATGGATCGAAAGCGCGAAAGTGGCTTGTGAAAAATCTGAAGCCCTTTTCTGTAGTAGATCAGGAGGATGCTGTTTTGATTTAGATTAGTTATTGTTTTCCATGCTTGAGTCTGAAAAGGTAAAGCACCTACTCGTTGTTTTGTTAGGTTTTAATTCCTTTCTAGTTCTATTAATATAAATGAGAGGAAGACCATTATCCTTTTGGAATAGGAACTTGGTAATAGTGAATTACTTGTCAATTATAGAGATGCAGTATAGTGAGATGGCGTTATGAATGGTGATTAACAGAGCGCGTTAACAGGTGAAAATTTTGGATTTGTAGAGAGTTGACTATCTTAGTGTTGCTAGTCGCGTCTTCCACAAAGTGGGCGAAGGAACCTTGGGGTGTTCCTTTCACGTCTCAAACATTCCGTCGAGCAGTGTGTGCTTGATTGGGTGTAATTTTGTTCAGAGGGTTTGGTTAGGTAATACTTGTTATGGAGTTAATCACGATTAATTTTAAGTACGGTAAGTGAGTCAGTTGCTCACCGTTCGTTGGTTGGCGTGATTATGTGCCGATTGCGCACGCGAATATAGTGTTGAAAGTGCGAAAGTCTCGCATTTGAAGCAAACTTGAGATATTTTAGTTATGTTGCTAACTACCCTACTACCAGATTTCCCACACACACCATATAACGATCTTAACGTAAACAAACCCACGCAACTAATCACAACAAACATTCTAACTGCCGCACAAACTACCATACCGCAAACAACACGCACACAACGATCGACACCCTGGTGGACCCCCACACTGGCCGCCAAACAACGTTTCCTGTCACGACAACGACACCAATTACAGCAATACCAATAACCCTGATAACATGCACTACTTTTCAACACATTTTGTACCACACGACGAAAATACAAATCACTCATCATAGACGCCAAAAAGCAGCAACTACACAAAATCATAACTGACCACGACGGAAACCCTTGGACCACATCCTAACAGCGCCAATATATAACTACCCCATAGACTACGAAACGTCTCTACATACCTTCCTAAACGCGGCAATCCCTTCTCCCCTCCCCCCTCTTGACGTAAACACCTATCTTCAACAACAACAACAGAACGATTTTTGCACCCCATCAGACGCCGAACCAGATAAAGACGTTGACATAACCCTATTAGATACCTTATCAAGAACCTCAATCTAAAAAATACTCCTGGACCCGACCTTATCATAAATCTAATCCTACAACTATCATGGCCCATAATCAGAAATCCCATTCACATCCTCTTCAAAAAATGCCTATCCACAGGAATCTTTTCTGAACCCTTCAAATCCCCATCAATATCTCTCATCTTAAAACCAGACAAGCTACCAGAAGACCCAAAATCCTATCGCCCAATTGCACTTCTCGCTACATTAGGCAAACTCCTCGAGAAAACAATCCTTCACAAAATCAATTCCTATATCATGGACCACAACATCCTATCCCCATCTCAACACGGCTTTAGATCCAACTACAGCGCTGAGGAAACCATCAGCTTCCTAGTTTCCTCCGTCAAAAATTCCACATCCAAGTACACCATCGCGCTCTTCCTTGACTTCAAATTAATTTTTGACCTCCTCTGAAGGCCTAACCTGTTAAACCAACTAAGACTACCCCACTTTCCTTCGAACCTGTGCAAAATAATTAACTCATTCCTAACCTCAAGAACACCATTTCTAACCTCAAATTACAACCGCATCAAATTTCTTTCTCAAAGGATGCCCTCAAGGCTCTGGAACATAGCCATTAATCCTTGAAACGCAACTTTTCAATCCAACTCCACGACACTATCCTAACTCCTAACGAATACAAAACACTGCCTATATCCAAAATTAAAACCCGCATTCGTTCATCGTTAAACCATTCCTGGCAACACCTCTGGTCCACATCTCCATCCGGCAGATACACATACGATCTGTTCTTCGAACTACTAAAAATACCACAACACGTATACCAGTCCAGTCCTCAAACGATACAATTCCTAACCTCTCACGGCAAATTTCGATCAAAATTTCACTCCTTCAACATCACACCATCCCCATATTGTCCTTGCGACAACTCCACATCTGAAACTCCTTACCACCTCATCTACACATGTTCACTATTATCAACCTCTCGCTCAAACTTTAAATCCGCACTAAACCTAGATCCCTACACCCCACTACCTTGCGTAACACACCTCACCACGCACAATCCTGAGCTACTAAGCAAATTCCTCACCGACATGTTAAACACAAAACCCCCAATAAACACTTAAACACTCTAATACATAGTCTACCCCACATCCCATACTCCCCAAAATGCACAACACCATTGCTTACTCCCCTACATCAAACATCCAGGCACTAGGAAGAATAGGGGACTTATCTTACCAAAAACCAGCCACAGCAACAGACCTCCACACACAATAATCAAAAATCAGCTTTAAAGAAGAAATCTATTTTTTAAAATTATCAACATTATTATGTTCCTTCACTTAGACTGTACGAGCTAGGATGGGCCAATGACCTAGGTATAGCTTAAAAATAAAGAATATTCAATTTAATTCAATTCAATGTTGCTAAAATAGTCTGTTATGATAGGCAACTAGTGCTTACGTTTTGTGATGTAATATTTTTGTAATGATGCTCGCTATTACTTATGGTATAATTATTTTGTTAACTGCTTTTGATAAAAGGCTCTTGTTATTTCCTTCGATCCGAGTTATAATTTCAGTCTGAAGTTTTGTGCATAGTTGTGAGATTAGTATACTTTATCTTAGTATTTTCTTTAGTGTTAGTGTTGAAATTTTCTGGGTTACTAGTTTTAAGTTAGTAGAGGTTTTGAGTTATTACCCCGAAGTATTTTGTTTTGATTAAGAGTGTATAGTAGAGACCTGTAGATCATATTAAATTTTTTATCCCGTGAGAGTGCTGGACTTCTCGATTGTGACAATTCCTGATTAGTATCTCGCCGATTTTGTTTCCTTGTGGACGTGAAGTACGCGTAGTTACTGAAACACTCGCTCCTAGTTATGTTGGTCCCCTCAATCTTTTTATTTTATTTTTTCTGCGGGTCAAAAAATCTTTTGTTCCTCAAGTAAAGATTTTTCTTTTTGAGAGAGGCAGCGTAACAATTTTTGACGCTTATAAATGCGCATATCCCTTAGTTATTTTATATACTGTAATACTTATTCAAGTAAGTAATCAATTCCCTAATATTAATAATTATTCAGATACGTACCGTATTGCCCAATCACGAGTCGATACTATTTAAAAATAATAATATAGACTCATTCTTTAAATGAAGGTTATTTGAACTATGCTTTGGATGAGAGACGATATTTGTTCGTCTTGTTAAGTTTGTCGACTCAATGGGATTCACTCTCCGGTTTCCGCTGCGATAATAACAACATGGGGGTTTCAAAGAAATCGAGCCAGCGATATGCAAATTGCAAAATGTGGTTGTGCCTTCAAGTGTGTATGACGTTTCATGGTACGATCGACTAACAAGATAAGCGATTAGCCTAAGGACATGATCTGAAAACAGCTGTTATTGAATGAAACAAATTCTCAAAATCAAACGTTTTGTTTTGCTGGAGGATTATGATAAAATTACCGTTCGGAAATAATTATATTATCTAAATTACTGCTTACTTCAATTGTGGTTTACGTTATTATCTAGAATTATCAATTTTATTAAATAAACTTACAAATTTATATTTATTCAAATCAAGTTAGTTCTAAAAATTTAAACATGAAAATTATCCTTTATTTTGGATTGCAATTATAATTAGTAACTGTGAATCAAGATAAACAGATTTAAGTATGAAATGGGCAAATTTGAGGTTATGTTTATATAATTATCGTATTTTTATTTAAAATTTCTTAATTCAACTATTGATGTCTAAAAGACTAGTAGTCTTTTAGACATCAATAGTTGTTTAATAGTTGTTTAAATTTTTAGAACTAACTTGATTTGAATAAATATAAATTTGTAAGTTTATTTAATAAAATTGATAATTCTAGATAATAACGTAAACCACAATTGAAGTAAGCAGTAATTTAGATAATATAATTATTTCCGAACGGTAATTTTATCATAATCCTCCAGCAAAACAAAACGTTTGATTTTGAGAATTTGTTTCATTCAATAACAGCTGTTTTCAGATCATGTCCTTAGACTAATCGCTTATCTTGTTAGTCGATCGTACCATGAAACGTCATACACACTTGAAGGCACAACCACATTTTGCAATTTGCATATCGCTGGCTCGATTTCTTTGAAACCCCCATGTTGTTATTATCGCAGCGGAAACCGGAGAGTGAATGCCATTGAGTCGACAAACTTAACACGACGAACAAATATCGTCTCTCATCCAAAGCATAGTTCAAATAACCTTCATTTAAAGAATGAGTCTATATTATTATTTTTAAATAGTATCGACTCGTGATTGGGCAATACGGTACGTATCTGAATAATTATTAATATTAGGGAATTGATTACTTACTTGAATAAGTATTACAGTATATAAAATAACTAAGGGATATGCGCATTTATAAGCGTCAAAAAAATTGTTACGCTGCCTCTCTCCAAAAAAGAAAAAATCTTTTACTTGAGGAACAAAAGATTTTTTTGACCCGCAGAAAAATAAAATAAAAAGATTGAGGGGACCAACATAACTAGGAGCGAGTGTTTCAGTAACTACGCGTACTACACGTCCACAAGGAAACAAAATCGGCGAGACACTAATCAGGAATTGTCACAATCGAGAAGTCCAGCACTCTCACGGGATAAAAAATTTAATATGATCTACAGGTCTCTACTATACACTCTTAATCAAAACAAAATACTTCGGGGTAATAACTCAAAACCTCTACTAACTTAAAACTAGTAACCCAGAAAATTTCAACACTAACACTAAAGAAAATACTAAGATAAAGTATACTAATCTCACAACTATGCACAAAACTTCAGATTGAAATTATAACTCGGATCGAAGGAAATAACAAGAGCCTTTTATCAAAAGCAGTTAACAAAATAATTATACCATAAGTAATAGCGAGCATCATTACAAAAATATTACATCACAAAACGTAAGCACTAGTTGCCTATCATAACAGACTATTTTAGCAACATTGAATTGAATTAAATTGAATATTCTTTATTTTTAAGCTATACCTAGGTCATTGGCCCATCCTAACTTGTACAGTCTAAGTGTAGGAACATAATAATGTTGATAATTTTAAAAAATAGATTTCTTCTTTAAAGCTATTTTTGATTATTGTGTGTGGAGGTCGGTTGCTGTGGCTGGTTTTTTTGGTAAGGTAAGTCCCCTTTTCTTCCTAGTGCCTGGATGTTTGATGTAGAGGAGTAAGCAATGGTGTTGTGCATTTTGTGGAGTATGGGATGTGGGGTAGACTATGTATTAGAGCAGGGGTTCTCAAACTTTTTGCCACTGCGACCCCCTTTTTAGACCTAGTATTTCGGCGACCCCCCTATTTTTAAATATAAACAAAAATGAAAAAAAACACTATTGGCTAAGTTTTATCCATAAAAATACTATTAACTGGTAAAAATAAATGCAAATTGTTGTCACTTGAATTGTTTATAATAAGAGAAAGTGGGATAACTCACTTCGTGGCACGAACAAGGACAAAGCAATGATGACTCATGGGGCCTGTTTGCGCGCGCACTCTCTGCTAGCCGGTGCCCGGCAGACGACACGACAGTCTGGCTTCTTGAGTCGATCACTGAACACTGTGTGTGTACTTTGTGAGTAGTATTGCGAGCAAATACAGTTAGAAAAAGTAGCAATGGATAAGTTTTTGAAAAGACCGTCGTCAAGTAGTGATGCTAGTGCTAGTGAGTGCGGAAAGACAAAATTCCGCAAATATGACCAGTCGTATATACAATTCGGTTTCACTGAACTGGCAAACAAACCTCAATGTGTGGTGTGTAGTGAAGTGTTGTCAGCTGAAAGCATGAAGCCTTCGAAAATGAAACGCCATCTTGAAACTAAACATTTTGCTTTGAAAGACAAACCAGTGGAATTTTTCCAAAGAAAACTGTTATCCCTTCGAAGTCAACAGGTAAACATTACGGATCTTGCTAATGTTAAAAAGAATGATCTTAAAGCTTCATACGAGGTAGCACTGAAGATTGCTAAAAAAGGGAAACCCCATACAATTGCTGAAGAATTAATTCTTCCTGCTGCAATTGATATGGTTTCAAATATAATCAGTCCTCAAGATGCTGAAAATTGAAAAAATCCCGTTATCAAATGATACTATTTCAAGAAGAATATGTGACATGGCTGAAGATGTTCAGAACCAGCTAAAGAAGCAAATAAAAGACAGTACTTTTTGCAATTCAGTTGGATGAGTCAACAGATGTTGCCAACTGTGCTCAGTTTTATGCTTCATCCGGTACGATTACGGTGATGCTATTCATGAAAATATTTTGTTTTGTAAGCCCCTGCCGAATAATACAACAGGTGAAAGTCTTTATAAGGTGTTTGTTCAAGCAACTGAACCTTTTGAATTTGATTGGAAGAAATGTGTTTCAATTTGTAGTGATGGAGCAATGGCCCTTACGTGAAAGAAGAGTGGCTTGATTGCCAGGTTGAAATCATTTATACCGAATGCAAGCTGGGTCCACTGCTTTTTACATAGGCAAGCTTTGGCAGCTAAGAAAATGCCAGATGAATTACGGCAAGTTTTAAATGAAGCTGTCAAGATAGTGAACTACATCAAAAGTCGCCCGCTGCAAAGTAGGATGTTTAATATTTTGTGTGAAAAGGTAGGAGCCTTGCATAAACATCTTTTATTTCACACTGAAGTACGGTGGCTATCCCGTGGTAATGTATTAAGCAGACTGTTTGGATTAAAGTCAGAAATGTTGTTATTTTTGGTTGATAGTAAACCCGAACTTTCCACTTTTTTCAGTGATGAAAAGTGGTTGGTTGCTTGCTTATTTGGCTGACATCTTCTCTCACCTTAATATTTTGAACTTATCCCTACAAGGACCAGACAAAAATATGCTATATGCTCAAGACAGAGTAAATGCATTTGTAAAAAAACTCAGTGTTTGGAACGCAAGAGTTAAGAAAGAAGATTTTGAAAATTTTACACTAACTCAAGAGTTTATAGAGTTTCTGTCTACATCCTACTGTACATCCCCTGACACTTCATCTCTCTCCTTACTAGTATCTTCTCATCTTGAAGGTTTGATTGAACAGTTGACAGATTACATTCCAAATAAGGATACGAGTGGGGTTTTGTGGGTAGTCAATCCGTTCAGTGATCAAGTCGTAACAAAAGCTGAGCTAACTGCTCGTCAACATGATCAACTGATCGAAATTTCAAGTGATCAGTCAGCAAAACTCACTTTTAACAGTGCTTGTATCGACAAATTTTGGATAGGTATTAAAAATGAATATCCAGAACTGTCCACAAAAGCATTACAGACTTTGATGCCATTTTCTACGTCTTATAACTGTGAACAAGGTTTCTCCATAATGGTGAATATCAAAACAAAATCAAGAAATCGTTTGACCCTGGAAAATGACATTCTTTTGTGTATTACAAAACTCATTCCGGACATAAAAAAATTGGTTAATTCCAAACAAGCTCATGTTTCTCATTAAATAGTATTAGGCCTTTTTCAACTTGTATGTGTATTACAAATTTGTGTAGCCTATAAATTTTGTTATTAATAAAAACTACAGCTATGACTGATTTGTTTTTTTGATTTTCCTCCTTATCCCGCGACCCCCCTGGACACACCACGCGACCCCCCTGGGGGTCGCGACCCACAGTTTGAGAACTACTAGACTAGACTATCCTCTTTATAGTACATTTTGTAAATGAATTTTAGAACAAAAGAGAATAATTTAATTAAAGAACAATCATTGGAGTTAAAAATTAACAGTTTTATTTTGGGCAAGTGCGTCCAAATATAGGGAAACTAAATTAAGGTTAACAAATCTATTTTATTATAAATATTTATGGTTCCGGTTTGGGATCGTGTTATTTTATAAACTAAGTTTATAAAATGACACGGTTCCGACGCGGAACCATAAATATTTATAATGACTTCGACCGTGAAAGCCTCTGACAAATCTATTTTATCTCAAAGAGTAAAATTATTAGCCGTGGTTCAGTAATGAACTACTTGAACAGCGCTTCCAAGAAGCTTGATATTTAAGCCTCCTGTTAATGCTTATATTTAAAGTTCAGATATTAGCGATAACCTTTTTTTCTTTACAATATGAGGTATCAAGAGTGCATCTCTTGTGTTCTTCGTTTGTTCTAACTATACTATTTTCTTTCAGATCCTGCGTTGTCGCAGTTAAAGCGATGTTTTCCCCTGAGGATTTCCGAGTTCTCCCTTAGAGTACCCTTTGCTTTCATTAAGTCTAGGACTTGATGCCCCCCCCCCTCCTTGCACTCCTCTATTTATTGTGGTTATGTGTCAGTTAAAAATAGTCTTTTAAAACCCACTGCCATTCCTCATAAGCTCGACCCAAGGAATAGACCCTTAGCTTAGTCGGAAGACCGTGGATTTCCCTTTTTGCTAAGGGGATCGTGCAAAGAAAGAAATAAAGTTACAAATTTCTAGGCTATTCTAAAACACACCCGAAGTTATGAAAATAACACTTTCTAGATTTTCTAAACAACTCTTAAAATCCTTGTACACGTCAGTCAAGTTCACCGAAAAGATATAATTTCGCAGGGACTATCAATCATATTTTGTGTACAAACGTTTCGTATACGTTCCAATGTAATTATTATGGTCACAAGTAGATCAATCGGCGTTACAATATGTTGTACTATCTACCCTCAAATCACTTTCTTGAAAACGCTTTACGATTTTGCGAATTTTGGGCTCTGTAGGAATATTAAATGCACCGAAATTATCACGAATTTTTCGAAACGTAACTTATACAGAACGCCCGTTTTCGTAGTAAGTTCGGATAATTAAAATGCGTTGTTCTGTCGCTAATAATTCTATGTCTATAATTGTACCACTTTATACTTGACACCTGTGGAAACAACAATTAAAGGAATGCGAGTTTTAATTTAATTATGGATTGATGATTTATGATTGATGTGCCCTGGGTACGGCGTCAGACAGCGTCGCCGTCGGAGAATAGGCAAGCTATGGGGAGCGCTGCGTTTCGAAGTAAAACAGGCTATAGAGAGCGCTGCTGGGTGGTCTTGCAGGCTATGGGGACCACTGCAGAAGAGAGGATTCCTAAGCTATGGTGAGCACTACGAATGTCTTTCTGGTTGTGCGCCTTGTACAACATTGGGCAGATCGACACGGGCTGTGTAGTTAACTGTGGTCTGCATGTAAAGTTCCAGTGGAGTGTGTTACGATTATGTGCTCCGAAATGTATGGAGTCTTGTAACGTATACAGCACGCCCGTTTTCGTAGTAAGTTTGGATAATTAAAACTCGTTGTTCCGTCGTTAATAATTCTGTCTACGACTGACACCTGTAGAAAAAAATTCAAGGCATGCGAGTTTTAACAGATATTTTGAACGTTGTAAAACTAACAGATGGGCCACTCTTTATATCGTTGGAGTTATTTGCAATTTCTGGAGAAGGAACTATGTCTATTTGAATGACAGCAACTGATACTAGTCTTTATAAATTGCTTTCATATTACTTCACATTTTCTTTGTTATATTTAATTAATTTAAAAACCATACTTTTATAAACTCGATGTCGAATATGCCGGTCCTGAAGTTCGTTTGTTGTTTACTGTGGATATATTGAGTGCTTCGCATAACCGAATGTTCAGTAATGTACCAGGTATTTTGGAAGCTTAATCTAACATAGTAGCATTATAAAGACCCAATAAAAAAATTTCAATACAACAAAGGACAAAAATCTCGAAAATGATGTAACACACTTCAGATTGTAAGAGGTACTATAAAAAGCAATTTATAGCACAATTCTTTTATATTACCTCTTCATCCCTTATATCCTACCCAATATAGATAATAAAAATATTATGATAGAAACGTGCCAGGAAATAAGTTTATGTCCTACAAACCGTTTAGCGCTAGAAAAAGAAGCAGTGCATCGTGCTAATGACCATTAGGTCAGAACAAATTATTTAGCGATATTAAAATTGCGCTACTAACGATACAACACAACCCCTTCGTTATTTGATTGATTACGTGTACTGAACTAGTTTCTGTTTTTAATATTAATTATTTATAGGTAAATTATAGTAGCACCTCCGTTTTCAGGTAATTCGCCTCAACCCTACTCAGGGCAATATAAATATTTCTTGGCTTTCAATGTAAAATCTGAATTAGTAATGAATAAAGTTGTTAGGAGGAAAACTGCATTATCGTGCTGTGCTAAAATAGACACTTTCCCATTGTGAGAATGACGTGTAACAGCTTGAAACTAGCACTAAGTAGTTGTAAGTAGATAATGGGATTGTGGGAAAGCCATCGTTCTGAATTTAATCGAATTGCGCCAACTGTTGGCTGTCACTTGATTTTAGCGATAAGGAAATAGCGGAAATGTTGAACAAGATGCATTTAAAATATTGATTAGGAGCATGTGAACAATTATAATGTACACAAGTATCTGCAGCTTTTGTATGGAGATTTTATTGGTATTAATTGTATACACACAATCGTCTTAATTATTATTTTTGAAAATGCATTTTCAGTCGATGTTTATAACATAAAAGGAGGTTAAGTATTATAACTATGTGGGTTTAACAGAATATTACAAGATTGTGAGCACTGTTTTAAGATCACGAGTTTCACGCTATAGCAACTAATGTTAACTCTATCATCACACGCAGGGCACTGAACAAATGGAGAATTTGCATGTCACAGACCTTGTCCCGTGACAATTCACATCCTATAAGAAAGGCGCGCGACTACAACACCCGTATATATAGCTTGACGCGGCTCGCCCCTTTTACACAACCCCCAACATAAAAATCCAGCACGTTGATTGGCTGCGCATCACCCTACCAGCCTCAAGGAACAGTATAAAACCAGCCGCATTACGACCAGACCGTCACTGGACTCCATCTAGGGCTTCTCTTATCCTAGAAAGAAACAGTCGAACTCTCTGGGCTTCACCTAGCCTGAGGAACCACCGACGCCGATGCCCTGGCGCTTCTCCTAGCCTGGGGCACCGTCGAAGAAGACCTCGGCCCTGGTTTGAGCACGAGGCAGCACGTCGACATCAACGCCGACGCCACAACGCTGCATGGGCGACACCTCGGCGTAGAACCAACCCTCGTCCACCCAGACGACCCCCAGAATGTTCGCTGTGAGGAAGGCGTACCGAAGCCGATGCAACTTCTTGTAAATACTTCACGCTTGTATATATATCTATATATATATATATATATATATATATATATATATATATGTTCTTGTTTAGCTTGTAATCACTGTATATATGTATGTTTTAGTTTAGCCTGTAATCACTGTATATATATATATATATATATATATATATATATATATATATTATGTTATGTATGGTAATATTTATATGAAATGCTGCTTTAATATATGAATAAAAAATTAATAGGTGCAACCTGTAATATGGTGTTGGTCTTTAAATGATTAAATAAATACTCTTTCAATTCAATTATGCCACGGCTTTTTGAAACTTTCTCTCAGGGAAACTGAATCTAGTATTTTAACTCTGTAAGGAGACGTGGGTTCTTTGTCCCCTTTCAGGTATTGAAACACAGGCGCCTAAAGCGTATAAGATCAAAATCAACTTAACCTCTTAGTTGTGCTTACGTATATCGGTTAGACAAAGATTGATAAATCTATTCAGCAATTATTTACTCTAGTTAACGTTTGAAATTTAAATTATTCCAAATTACTTAAATATGAAGAGTAGATAAAATTAACTTTGATACCTGCAACTCCGTTGAATGTGTCTGGGTGTACAGGAATTGGAAACAGGATACCACAAAGTTGCCTCGAACGCTTTCAGTGAGTATCTAATAAATATATGTTTTAGTTTAAATACAATAAGGATTTTCCTATAGTTTTAGGTTCTACAATTGAATACTACTTCAACCACTATTTGCTTTGATTTCTCTACAACTATGAACACTTTAATACTTCATCAAGTAAACTGAGCGGCAAAATAATTTACTATTCCAGCTGCACTCTTTAACCACAACAAAGGATGCCCCGATGTTGGTATATTGAAATTCTTCCTTTTTTAATTTATTTTTCGTCGTATAAACCTTTCACTTTCTTTTTATGAAATTGAAAAAAAATGCATGCACTTTAACATGTATATTAATTTTTAGAGAAATTTTCAGTACAAGCTCTTAAGCCAAAAACAATTATTCAGTGTACAAAAATTTTATGTGCAAACTTTATCTCTTACTTCTTCAAAATTTTTTTATTAATTAATTTTTAAAACAATTATCACCTAGGACAACTAAACAAAAAACTTATTTCTAGCCTACTAACTAATATTACATAAGGGATGCATTCAACATATTAAACTTAATTCTACCTAATTACTATTTTAGAACAGCTTTGTTTATTTTTCATTTTATTTTGACATTTCAAAATTTTATTTTGCTTTATAATTAAACTGTATTAAACATCTTTCATTTGAGGTAAATCAAACTTATAAGTGGCCTACAGTATCCTGCACAAATTACAAATGATAATTTTAAAGACAAAACCTATACACATTCAATCGAAGATACATTAGATACCCTTCGTATATGCAAACAATGGAAAAATGCTTTTTTAAACCTCAAACGCTGTATCACTAGTACATAATATTCTATGTATGCATTCAACAAGTAATTATTCATCATTCTTTGTTAACCGTAGTGTTTTTAAATTTTAGAATAGCTTGATAAAAGTGGTATATATATATATATATATATATATATATATATATATATAGTTATTAAGATGAAATAAAAACCCAACTTTGTATTTAAAGTTGAATTACCATTTCAAATCGAACTAGTAATTGATAACCCCTAAAAGGACGACTACAGCAGGACTTGAACCTGCAACCTCTGATTTTCCGGATCAGTGCTCTAACCAATTGAGCTATCTAGCCTAATTGTTTAGATGATGTTATACTTAATACTACTGAAGCTTGGCTCTTGTTAACGATTTTCAATTACGTCTTGCATTTAAGCCAAGCTTCAGTAGTATTAAGTATAACATCATCTAAACAATTAGGCTAGATAGCTCAATTGGTTAGAGCGCTGATCCGGAAAATCAGAGGTTGCAGGTTCAAGTCCTGCTGTAGCAGTTCTTTTAGTGGTTTTCCATTACTAGTTCGATTTGAAATGGTAATTCAACTTTAAATATAAAGTTGGGTTTTCATTTCATCTTAATAACTATTAATATATATTAAGCATTCATTTGCATTCCAAATGTGATTATTCTTCTATATATATATATATATATATATATATATATATATATATATATATATATATTCGAACTGCCAAAATAAATTTCAACCCTCATTGTTATCCAAAATATTGTTGCATAATTTTTTGTTACCGGAAACCCACCCGGATAACATGCAGTTGACTATATGAGAGTTCACGTGCTGGAAATAGAACAAACCAAAGAATCTCGAGAAATTCCAACAAGTTTTTGCGCTACCCAGAAATCTATACTTTCATTGGTTAAACTAAATTTGGAGAATCGTTTTGCAAAAATCGAAAACGCATTTTATTGGTTAAAGACATCATTAACGTTTTTCAACACAGGAAAAATAGCAACCAGAACTGTATAAATATAATTTCAAATTCTGCAGAAGACATTCGTAGTGCTCCCCATAGCCTGCAAGACCCACCCAAGCAGAACTCTCCACAGCCTGCTTTACTTCGAAACGCAGCGCTCCCCATAGCCTGCGTATTCTCCCACGGCGACGCTGTCCGACGCTGTACCCACGACACGTCATTAATAATTCATCAATCCATAATTAACAAACCACGTATGAACGTTAAACTCCGTTCCATACTTCGCCGATAATTCGTTATTATGATTGCATCAGTCAAACTCTACCACAGGGACGACATCCCCGTAGAAGCATCACACCACGAAGCCCGCCGAAGAGTTCAGAATATATTGTAAATTAGTAGTTTTTAAGTGCATATAATTTCATTTCATAATTGCTTTTAACGTAACATTGACCCACCACTAAAAACACGAAGCCTTCCGAAGAGATCCGAAAACCACCAAAGATGTCTGCACCTCTTCAAACTGTACATATCTTTTAATCATCGTTGTTCAAGTTCACGCTGGGCCTCATAAGCAACTTCCGAAGTTTTCCGAAGAAAGCCGAAGTCTTCCGAAGACCTATACACCCCGTTAAATTGTGCATACAAACATTTAATCAGTGTTCAATGGCTCTACAGCAACCATGAAGCCATCCGAGGACTTCCGAACTGCTAAATCAATCAATTTCACTTTTTATTTTATGTAATTTTTGAACCTATAATTATTTTGCTTATGTTTATTAAACAATTAATCAAGACAAGCCTACTTGCTTTAAGACGCCTCCCCCGTGAACGACAACAAATGGCGTCCAAAATGGAGCCGTCTTCATAGAAGATTTTGCAAACAGCGCGCTTGCAAGAACCATCATCATGCCCGAGACGGGGAGTCAAACCACGTCTAACGTCCAGTCGGACACCAACCAGCCGCCTCCAACCTAAGAGATCACTCAACCAACAACAGTTCTGAGACTGCAACAACCCAGTGGCGCTCAACAAACACAACCGACCGACATAATTGTGACAATCAAGACGATCCTGGAAGACCTGTACCACGTCACCACAGCCACACCCGAAGCATAGAAGCCTACATTCTCTGGCACACTTCTGGAGGATCCCTTACATGTGATTTTCCAATGCTCCACCTGAAGGTATTACATTGGCCAGGAAGCGAGTTTTTTTCTACCTGGAAAATTTGGAATTTTGCCGAACCCCTGCTGTTCCAAGCAAGGTAAGGATCTTCAACGTGCGTGACAACACACACACGGGACCTCCATTTTACCTCTTGTCCGAATGAGGGTGTATTTTTGTGAAAAATGCTTACCTAACATTTTTTAAGCGGACCGTGTCGGGATTCGAACCCGGAACCTTGGGCGCAGTAGTCACACACATACCACTACGCCACGGAGCCACCTTTTCTGGAGGATCCCGTTGTATTCCTCTAGCAGATGGAAGCAATGGACGCGCATGTACCGATACCAACCGCACAATTCCGAGGCCAAGTAGCCACATGGTTACAAGCATACGCATTGTTCCAACCCACCTATATCGAATTCTGAAGATTATTTCTGGACAAGTACAACAGTTCAACTATCAGAGCCAAAATAACCTCCGAGTACTATGGGCAGAAGCAGACGGCATCTCAACCAGTAACCGCCTTCTTGGACATTAAGGTACGACAGGCCCGCCGCCTAAAACTAAACACCAACCTAGACATACAGCTGTTCATGGACCTCCTCCTGCCGGCACTGAGGACCCCAATTCAGTGTCACATGCCGACGACATTAAAGGAAATGGACACCCGCTTCACAAAAATAGAAGAAAACGTGAAAGAGGCAACGATAAAGACGATCACTCTCATACCAGCTGCCAGACGTCCACCCACAGCAGACGACCTGCCAAGGTGCCGCTTCTGTCCTCAAAGACACTGACACCGAGACTGTCCAACCAGGAACTCGGGAAACGGCACCCCGGCCGAGCCACGTCAGACTACAGCCCGGTCGTGCGAAATGAGCTGGCACGATTAAACATCACCGACGATAACCCACTACTAAGGATCCCTGACACAATACAGAAAATAAACTTTGAAGCATTACTAGATACAGGAGCATCGACAATCATGATTAGGGAAGATGGGACAAGTGACGGACCACGAAACATTCACGGGTAGCAACCTCGCTGACGATATCATGCCTGGGCGAATCTTCACCCTGTAACGCCACAAGGTGGTGACGGACCACGAACAAGACTCCATACATTTCGGAGCACATAATCGTAACAAACATTCACTGGAACTTTACATGCAGACCACAGTGAACCACACAGCCCGTGTCGATCTGCCCAATGTTGTACAAGGCGCACAACCAGAAAGACATACCTGTGGACGGATGCTCACCAAGAAGCTTAGGAATGCCCTCTCTGCAGAACACAACATAGCCTGCAAGACCCACAGCAGCGCTCTCCATAGCCTGCTTTACCGTTCGAAACGCAGCGCTCCCAATAGCCTGCGTATTCTCACGGCAACGCTGTCCGACGCCCGTACGCCAGGGCACATCATTCATAATTCATCAATCCATAATTAACAAACCACGTACTGCAACGGTAAACTCCGTTCGCTTACTTCACCGATTAGTCGTTGTTGTGATTGCATCAGTCAAGCTCTACCACAGAGAAGACATTCCAACCGTAGAGGCATCACACCACGAAGGTCAGTCGAACAGCTTTACTGAAGATAACCGAAGACACTTCTAAACCCTATTATCACTGTATACACCGTAAATTATGCAGTTTTACGAGCTATACTATACAGCCCGTGTCGCTGTCATAATTTCTGTCAAGGTAACATTGACACAACCACTAAAGGCACGAAGCCTTCCGTAGAGATCCGAAGACCACCGAAGATGTCAGGTATCCTCTTCAACCTGTACATAGCTTTTAATCATCGTTGTTCAAGTTCACGCTGAGCAATCATAAGTGAAGCTTCCGAAGCTTTCCGAAGAAAACCGAAGACTTCCAAAGACTTATACACCCCGTTAAATTGTGCATACAAACATTTAATCAGTGTTCAAGTTAATTCTGGCGCCACAGCAACCATAAAGCCATCCGAAGACATCCGAAGACTTTCGAACTGCTACACTCATTCAGCGGGATGTTAACTTTATCATCACTTTACGCAGAGCTGGAACTTATAATTATTTTGCTTATGTTTATTAAACAATTAATCAAGCCAAGACTACTTGCTTTAAGACGCCGCTCCCGCGAACGATAACTCTAACTACGGAACGAGGTCAAAAATAATTGAGACATGCGATAGCAGTTCATTATATAAAATAATAAAACAAACATTGAGTTTATTACATTTTTATTGAACCCACGTCCACGAGAAATTGAAGCTTTTCTTTAAACAACTTGTTAATAATTCACGAGTGTAAAATTTTCATTAATTATAAGCTACTGCTTTTCCTAACAGCCCCTTAACGATCCGAAAGATTAAAATTGCAGCAAGTAAAATTCAAGTTTAATTATCCTAATACAATGTCTAAGACCTCATTACGCTCCATTTCGTATTTGTAGATTTATTGCCTCTATAACTTAAAAACCATTTCAATTTCTACTGATTTGAATATACGGGTTTGCTACACTTTTATTATTTCAAATTAGTTCAGTTAGGCATCCACCTTTGCTCGTATGGTTTTCAAATTAACTAAGTATAACAAAGAGAATGTGAAGTAATATGAAAGCAATTTATAAAGATAGAACGCTTGACGACTAGTATCAGTTGCTGTCATTCAAATGGACATAGTTCGTTCTCCAAAAATATGCAAATAACTCCAACAAAATAAAGGATGGCCCATCTGTTGGTCTTCAACTTTCAAAATATCTGTTAAAACTCGCATGCATTAAACTGTTGTTTCCACAGGTGTCAAGTATAAAGTAGTACAATTATAGACATAGAATTATTAGCGACAGAACAACGCATTTTAATTATTCGAACTTACTACGAAAACGGGCGTTCTGTATAAGTTACATTTCGAAAAATTCGTGATAATTTCGGTGCATTTAATATTCCTACAGAGCCCAGAATTCGCAAAATCGTAAAACGTTTTCAAGAAAGTGGTTTGATGGTAAGTAGTACAACATATTGTAACGCCGATTGATCTACTTGTGACTAGAATAATTACCTTAGAACGTATACGAAACGTTTGTACACAGAATATGATTGATAGTCCCTGCGGCATTACATCTTTAAGGTGAACTTGATAGACGGGTACAAGGATTTTGCATTTAAGAGTTGTTTAGGAAATCTCGAGAGTGTTATTTTCATAAATTCTTGTGTGTTTTAGAATAGTTTAGAAATTTATGAAAATGTATATAAATTGCTGTATGGTTATAGTTCAGTTCTGATCGAAGCTTTGATTGTTACATGTTCTAGTTTAAATCTTTGAAAGAGGTGATATAAATGATTGTCGAAATAAATTACTTTCTGGTACGAATAACTGTAGTGATTATATAAACTAATAATTAGTGCTTGGATAGTTAGTTGTAGTGATTTGATAGTAATTTAGAAAATAGCATCGTAGTGATAAGAAGATAATACTTGTATTGCTAACCATTAGCTGAAAATAAATTGTTGGGTAAAAGTTTTAGCAAATTCCATTCCACAGCAAAACCAATCAAAATTGCCCATTCCGAGCTTGACGAAATGCTCCGTCTTGGAGTCGTTGAACCATCTATCAGTCTGTGGTCTAGTCTTATTGTTTTGTTAAGATACATGACTCATATAGGTTCTGCATCGACTTTTGTAAGGTAAATCAATACCTTCCGTATATCTCTACTATCTTAGACCGTCTCCGTGATGCCGGTTTTCTCTTCTCTCTAGATATCTAATCCGCTTATTGGCAAATTTTTCTAGCTCTGGAATTCAAACTCATTGCCACTTTTAGCGTACCTTAAAAAGGCTTTTATCAATTTTGGTCTCCATAATTCTCCTGACACTTTCTAATGACTTATCGATCAAGACATCGGTTCTGACCTGGAACAGTTCTTCTTCGTATATCTTGACGATATGATCATAGTTAACCCCTCCTTCGATGAATACCTCCAAGTCTTTGTCCTTGTCCTTTCCCGTCTCTTTTAGGCTGGTCTTACCCTTCGTCAAGATAAATGCCATTTCTATCTTCCCGAATTTCGTTACCTTGGATACGTCGTTAACCAAGGACATTTTTTGTCTCAAAGTTACCCCTCATACTCCTGACCTCAGGTGCAATTCTCTGTGGCAAAGTGCCCCAAAATATCCTAGATGTTATCCATTCTGGTTCGTCGTGAACAATATGCTTTTCCGATGTCGCAATACTTTGTTTGTTGCCGAGTCTTCACACGATTAGAAAATCGTCGTACCTTCTAAGCAGCGGAAACGTCATATATATATATATATATATATATATATATATATATATATATCCCTTCACCACGATTCTTTTACTTTCGGCCACTGTGACGTGAGTGACTAAAATTGCTGCTCGTCTCTTCCAAACCTATTACTCTTCCAGTCTCCGAATTGACGTCGATCGCTACATGCAATGGTATCTTGTTTGTACTGCTTGTAAAATTGAACAATTGCCTCCCGCTAGTTTCTTTGCTTTTAGAGCTAAACCATTCTATCCCTAGCAAGCCATTGCCTATGATTGCAGGTCCTCTTTCCCGTTCTACTGAAGGTTATTGCTATATTTGTGTAGTGGCTGATTACTTCACTATATATTTTTTTCTTTACAGTAGCAGTTTTTGTCTCAAAAATCGTGGAAGAACAAGTTTTCGTACTTTTTGGTGTCCTACAATGCCTAAGCACTGCCGTCGAATCACCGCCTTATGTGTACGTTATCACACCCGAATTCTTTTACAACCACCCGTTGCTACCGTCAAGCTAATCTTGCTAAAAATGCTAACCACTCTCTCAAGACCATGCTTGCTTCTTATATCTGTGACAACCAGCGGCACTGGGATGTCAACCTTCGTAAAATTTGCTGTGCCATCCAAACATTCCAACACTGAAGTACTGTCTGAGTTTTTTCTTTGCTTTGTTTGATTGAGAACACATCATCTCGGGCAATATTTCGGACAACTGTCTATCTAATTAGACAATTCTGTTTTACGGCGTAATTTCGCTCTGCCTATGCATCACGTCATTTAAATGTTAAAGTCGCTCCTAAATTCATTGGTCTTTTCTCTATCCGTAAAGTTGTTTCTCCCTGGACCTATGAACACGCCGATTCTTTCGATACATATATCCTAACGATCCTGATATCCCTAATCTCGCTTCGTTTGCTTTCAGGCGACGCAAACGTCGTAAACGTTGCACTTAGTTTTCGCGTCCCAAATGCATGTGATGCCTCCGCCTTACTTTAATATTTGATTCTCAGTTCTAAATATTTTTCTTATTTTTGTTTGTTTTTACTCCTTCTGTTTCACTCCTCATATTTGTTTCCGAGTGGGTCCGGATTGGAATATCCCCATGGTACGGCATTTCCGTCGTAAGGGATGATTGCCGTCCAACACACACGCACGCACGCACGCACAAAGCACACACGTTCAACCATAACTACACTCGGTTTTGTTTTCTTGTCTTCTCTGTGATCCGGTGCGTTTCTTTATTTTTAGTTTTTGCTTCTTCATTCCTTTCGTTCTACATTCCTCTCTTTTTCCTTTGGCTAGTTTTGCATACTGTAAGTCATCACACTGATTTTGTTTGATTTTCGATCTTCTTCCTGTGGTATGTGCTTTCCAGACCTTTCTCTTCTTGGGAAACTACGGCTTAGTCGACTTTTCGCTTTATTTAGCTCATTTTTTCGTCGATTGTCTATTTGATACGATTCTTTATCACCACAGCTTGAAGCACAACAGCGTTCTTCACGTTCCCTGCCATAATTTGAGGCTTGGCAGTTATTTATCGTTTTGGCTTTTACTGTTTGTTATCTTCTTCATTTCGTTTGTTACTTTTTTGTTTTTCGCGAAAAACCAATTCTTTTCCTGAGGTTTGGAAACACTACTGTTTATTTATTGAAGATATCAGTTTTCAGCGACTTTTGTGGTGTTGATGCCAATCCATTTTCGTACTCATTGATTATTACCTTTCTCTTTCCTATAGTTTTCTACATTTTGGTCTTTGTCCGGGACTTTGGCATTCAAACAAGATATATTTTTTGGTCTTTCGTTCTCTGTTTTGCTCTGCTGTCTAATGGGAGATTTTTTCTGTTCGTACTGTTCTTTTGTTGCTTGGTTCCTTGCTTTGCTTACTACTTCGAAATTTAAATTTTGTAAGGGGTGAAATTTGTTACGTTCGATTTTGTATGGTATGAAAATCGACAAAAATAAAACTAAAGTACTAGTATGTAAAGGAGGTGAAAATAAGTCAAAAAACAAAATAAAAATTAGAAAACGACGCTTTATAAGAGGTTAAGGATCTTCTGCGTTGGTAGTTGCACTACGGGGTGAAGCTTAAAGTATCCTATAAACTATATCGGATTATGAAAAACCACGGGACAATAACATCAAGGTTAAATGTGTTACGGCGATTCTCACCCGCAACAAGTTTACAACGTTTAAGTAATGAACCGTGCTACGTTCAGCGACGTAGTCTAAAAAAAGGAAAAAAAACGAGGAAGAAAAAGAAGAAATTGACCGGGCTCAATCGGCGAGTGGGCAGGGTACTATACCTACAAAAAAAAATTACGGGAGGCCTGAAATAAAAATATACTCACTCACGCACAATCAAACATTTACAAACTAAAAACCTCTAATTTAAAAAAAATTATATACAAAACACATTAGTACCAAGAATGAACGATTCGTAGGTACACAATATACACATTTACGAATAAAGAAAAAGAATCATTTTTAACATGGCGAGCTGCAGTGTTTAGGTCACCCCCTCTATTAATCTTCGAACAAGCAAAAGGAACAAAATTACCCCACTAAAAATCACAGCTCGAAATCAGCATTGTAAGTACGGAATTCTATACAAAAATTATCCTAATAAAGAAATCAGTAAACATAATATTCTCGCACATACAAACAACCAGTCATTTTACCACCAACAAGGTGATGCATTCGCAGACACGTGTACATATGTTGTTTCCAACAACTACCGGGTACCTGTATAAGAAAATTAGTGTATAAACACTTACCCTCGAGTCACCACCGTCGGGTTGGCTCCTACCGTCTATAGAAACGGTGCGAAACAGGGGCGCGTGTAATCCCGTTATGGAGTGGTCTTCCCACTACAACAAGGGGCGACCATTCATTGTGGCTTTAAGGGCCACCGGAAGGAGCTATAGTAATTATAAATAAAATTAATTTATTGTCGTTGAAAAGTACAATTTTATAAAACTCATAGGTACGCACCACGCTGTAAGGCGTGCGCGAACTTTTCATACAGAAAAACGGAAACAACCAACCAGTCTACACGTGTTTTCGTTGTGTAGATTGAAAAGCAAGTGAATATTAATTTCGTTTCACTAATGACGAGAGCTCAAAATAATGTTGTTGTTGAGGAAATAAAACTGAAAAAACACGGTTTATTGGGATAATACGCGGCTTTAATTCGACGAAGCTTTCAATGGAAAACACATAAGAATAAATTATCAGTTACCTAGGACCAGTTATCGCCTGTTTAATTTTAGCATAAACTTTACGTTGAGGAATTCTTAGAAGGAGTATTTATTATTAATTAGGCTCTAGGATGTAACAATAGAAATCGGATGTATACAAATAGATAAATGAATTAACACGTGAAAGGGTTATTTTAATTTAGTGAATTAATCTTTGTTTTTAACGCCAAAGGGATTTGCGTTGAAAATTATTAAACCGCGTATTTCCTATTAACAGAAAAAATGTACGGGATGTTTACAATAAACGTAACAACCGTTACCAGATGGCCAGCAAACAAACTTTTGAAGCAGATATTGCTTGCTTGGTGAGGTTATGCTATCCAACACCACTGAATAGTTTCTTGGAACAGATGCCAGTACAGACCTTTATCGATGGAATATGAGTTGCAGAGGTTCAGCAAGCATTAGGGCTTGCCCGACCTAAGACCCTGAACTATCTACTGCATCGTGCTGTGAGATTGAAACGACAAAGCAAGCATTGCATGGTTGCAGTGACCAAGTTAAATGCTATGTGGGGACAACAAAACATGGAGGAAATGATTCGACCTTTTCTTTGGGACCAGCGACTAAAAGGTAAAAAACCAATGTTACCTTATATCAAAGTACACGTGCCGAACATAGAACAACGGCCTAGAAAATCGGGATCTCCAACTCATTCTTTGTGCTACCCTAAAAGTAGCGAATCTATTGGATGCCCATTCCACTAACCTTTTTTCAACATACCTTGAATAGGGGAAGAAAGCATATAAATATGATTTCGAATCCTGCAAAATTCAGTACCCTTAGTGCTCACCACAGCCTGAGGACTCAACTACAGTGCTCACCATAGCTTGCTTAATTCTTGAAACCGTTACGCTGCTCGACGCCGTACCTGGGGCATGTATAGCAGTGCTCTCCATAGCCTGCTCAATACCTGACCAGTTACGCTGCCCGGCGCCGTACCTGGAGCACGTCACCATAGTTCAGCACACAGTGCTCTTCACAGGCTTAATTTTAACCTGTTACTCTGCCCGTCGCCGCACCTGGGGCACGTCGCGATAGTTTAGTACAAGTAAACCACGTAATAGCAGTGCTCCTCATAGCATGCTTAATATCTGATCAGTTATGCTGCCCATCGCCGTACCTGGGGCCCGCAGAGTTAATTCTTTATTACTCCACGGTGTTCCACAAGTGAACCGCAACTTTCGAAGAGTCCTGAATCCCTTCGAAGACGTCTGGACCTCTTCAAACAATAAATACTTCCTTATTTTCGTTATTCAAGCTCTTACTCAGCCTCATGAGTAAAATCCGAGACTTTCTGAAGACTTCCAGAGCCTACCGAAGACTTGCGAACCTCTCATTATTGTGTATATAGACCAGTGGCTCTCAACCTTTTTGGGATCACGGAACACTTTTAAGTGGTCTCGATTTTGGCGGAACACCATTATCATAAAATTTGTAAATCTAATGTAAATCACACAAAATAATTGGAAGATTAATATTTAATTGAAATAAAGATATATATTACATGGTAACTTATTTTAATGAGAAATTTGCGCTTGACGACCTTTACAAATTTCCTCAAGGTTGGGTCTTATGTAAGAGAGCGCTACTCTCATTTCTTCTTCTAAATTGGTAAGTCTTTCTCTTTTTTTGCTTTTAATATTTGTTAGAGTTGAAAATCCAAGTTCGCACAGATAGGACGTCGAAAAGAGCAACAAGATATTTAACGCTCGTTTTGCAATAAATAGATGTTCATTCTCGATGGAAATCCAAAACCTTTCCACTCCTTCTTCTTTGAATTTTAGTTGTAACGTTCGATCCGTTGATATATTAATAAACTCATCTGCTTCCTGAATAGAAAAATCTTGGTTCATTATATCAAATTCACCAAATGGATTTCGCGCCCAATCAAAGTCTTCAATATTAAGAGATGGAAAGTAATGAGTTATTTTGTCTTGCAATATTGACAAATGCTCTGCCACATTTGAAATCATTTCGTTAATGTTAACAATATTTTCTGTTGCTAATAACGGAAACATATCAAATTTGCGATTTTGAGCAATACGATTTTTCCAAAGCAAAAGCTTTTTCTGGAAAGCTAGCAATTTGTCTGTGGATGTCAGAATATTTTCATTTTTCCTTGAAGAGATGTATTGACTGAATTTAAGTAGCTGAAGATATCGGCTAAATATGCTAGCTTAGTACACCATGCATCATTTTCCAAATATTTTACGTATACATCATTACCCTCTTGTCTAAAAAAAACTAGCAATTCCTGTTTCAACTCATGAACTCGGGTTAGCACTTTTCCTCTTGAGAGCCACCTCACTTCAGAGTGCAAAAGCAAACATTCATATTTGGATTCCATGGTGTTACAAAGTTGTTTGAACATACGGGTTTTAATGGTCTCGATTTAATATAATTCACCATATGTACGACTTGTTCCAAAACAGACTTTAAGTTTGCTGGTAGACTCTTCGAAATCAAAGATTCCCTGTGCAGAAAGCAGTGAGTAAAGACTATATTTGAATTTATTGCTTTAACTCGACTACAAAATCCCTTAATACTGCCACGCATGGCTGGAGCTCCATCAGTACAGATTCCTGCGCAATTTTCCCAGGATAATTTCCATTCTTCCAAATAGGATGATACTGAATTAAATATGTCTTCTCCAGTTGCGTGACCAATAAGTTCCTTGCAGAATAAAAACTGATTTATTATTTCAGTGTCGTCAACAAAGCGAATAAATCCGATTAATTGGGCTTTGCCACTTATGTCAGTGGATTCGTCAATTTGCAGCGCAAAATTTTTTGTAATTAATTTCGCCGTCACTGCGTTCTCTATAAAACCTGACATATCTATAATTCTTCTTTTATCGTATCGTCCGAAACGGAATTTTAGGACGTCTCGCTGCGCTTCATTGCCAAACATAATCTTAACAATTTCTAAACATGCGGGCAAAATTAGCGATTCTGCGATATCATGCGGCTTTTGCTTCAATGCAATTAGTTCTGCCACTTTATAAGAAGCGATTTGCGCTTTATCCGAAATTGTAACGCTCTTTCGAAAGCATGTTGCTTGCACTTCTTGATTTTTCAGCAATCTTTCGAAATAATCTTTACCTTTCGAAGTTAGACAAGAATGTTTTGTTGAAAGGTGTCGCTGTAACTTAGCTGGGACCATTGCACTGTTAGCCAATTTTTCACCACATACAATACATCTCGGAATAGGAACATCTTGACTACCGCTCCATGTAAAACCAAACTTCAGATATTCTTCCGAATAATGCCGAACTGATTCGGATATCTTTTACGTTTATTTTCGGCATTTTGTTGCCTTGCATATCTCCTTCAATTGAAGAAGACCTGCTTGTACTCGCCCCAACATTAACCTCACTTTCAGTCTTTCTTTTCAAAAATTTGTCCATATTTCAGATTTAAAAGTCTTGTATAAATGCTAAAATAAGCAACTAAAAAAAGATAAGAATACTGTTAAAACTACACAACTTGCATTTCATCTTACCAATTTCCAACAATATAAAATATATATACAATAAAAAACACACTCACGAAAACTAGATATTTATATTAAATTATGGCTGAACCGCAGATCGAAATTGCGCTTTTGTTATTTACGTACGAAGAAAGAGAAACAGCACGAAATCAACACTACGTAGCGCTCCCTGCGTTATCGAGTACACTAGAAATTTAGTGGTATTCCCCGGAGTAACTCCAAACGACGTAACTGCGTCGTTCGATAATTACACTGTTAATATTATTGACTGTTCCGCGAAAATTTAGAATAATATTGAATATTTTTGCTAAATTTCAAATAATTAACAAAACTATGTAGTATTTATTTTATAGTAATAAAAAAATTTACTGTTTCTTATTATATTATATTCAAAATTTTCGCGGAACACCTGGGACAGCTTCGCGGAACACCAGTGTTCCGCGGAACGGCGGTTGAGAACCACAGATATAGACAATGTATAGTTTTGTATCTATATTATTATTCTTTATAACTCAGCGTTGTTCCACAAGTGAACCACGAAGAGTCCTGAAGATCTCCGAAGACGTCTGGACCTCTTCAAACAATAAATACTTCTTTATTTGTTATTCAAACTCTTACTCAGCCTCACGATAAAACCAGAGGATTTCCGAACACTTCCGAAGCCAACCGAAGACTTCCAAACCTTTCAATATTGTATATATAGTCAATGTATAGTTTTTGTGTGTATATCATTATTCTTTATAACTCCTACTTGGTTCCACGAGCCACCACGAAGCCGTCCGAAGATTACCGAAGAAGTCCAAAGACTATCGAAGACCTTTGGACCTCTCCGAACTGTGTATATATTCGTTCACTAAGTATTTAAGTTCCTACTTGGTTCCACGAGCAACCACGAAGCCTTCCGAAGATTATCGAAGACTTCCGAAGTGCTTCAAAGTGCATAAACTGTTCATTTTGACTTTTTCCTTGTATATTTGTGTACTTATGAACTTTCTTTTGCTTGTGAACATTAAAAATAACAGTGCTAAGTCTACATACTTTCAGACACTGAACCAGTTTGCTCAGAAAGCTCAGAAATTCCAGGAGGTGCGGGAACGAGTGGTTGCCCTTGCAGATGTTGACCCAGGCTAGCGGCAACCCCTCTCATGTGATATTTTCGTGATTCTTTAAGTTTTTACCTGTTACAACCTGTAGTAAACATTCCGGATACTTCTACCTATTATTATAGGGGGCGGCCTAGTACATCACCCCCCTATAAGTTAAACTTAATTGCTAAACATATTTTTGTAATTAAATTGAACTTATACTTAATAATTACAGTGTCAAATTTTGATACGGTACAGCATACGGTTTTAAATTCCTAACATTCTGTATACCCAACAAGAGACCCCTAGTGTCGTCCCGTACTTCATAAGAAATTGGCCCGCGCTTAGCCACAATCGTAGCAGGCCCGGAATAACGCAAAAAGAATTTCTTAATCTCCTTGTATTCCGCAGAAGACTGTAGATGCGTACGAACCAGTACTTTATCACCAACCTTAAAATCAATACAATTTTTATGGGTCCTTTGATGACGTAATTTACGTTTTTCAGCCTTAGACTTTAATTTATTATAAGCTAGTGTTATAATTTTATCCCTACCAACATTCGGTATGTCACTTGTAGGAAAAATAAGGTTTTTAATATTAGGGTTATCAATATGATCACGAAAATGTAGTTCACGAGGGCTATACCCAGTCGAGTCATGGACTGCCCTATTAATCCATGTCCTTACTCTATCTAGCATCAAAACCCACCCCCCATGAGCCGAGTAACACAATGACCTCAAAATACGCACAATTTCTTTATTAACCCGTTCCGTTTGGTTTTCCTGCGGAAAGTACACCGACGTGTGAGTTACCTTTACTCCTAATAGATTCAACGACTCTTTCCAATCTTTGCTCGTAAACTGGCTACCATTATCGGAAAGAATGATCCCTGGTTTACCAATCTCGATAAAATATTTCTTGACCAAACAACGAAGAATCGCAGCTGTATTAGTACGTTTAAGAAGGTGCAAAGTAACCAACTTACTGAAAGCGTCAACAATAACTAATAAGTAAGTCGCCCCCGCCCTTGATACTAGGAGCGGACCAATGAGATCAACACATACGATTTCGTTGGGCGCTTTAGGTAAAACACTATGATATTCGCCATAAATTCTAATCGAACTCTTCACCTTCTGGCACAAATCGCAGCTTGAAATAATTTTTCGAATGAAATGTTTCATCCTCTGAAAATAATAATCACGACGCAGCATTTGGAAACACTTTTCCGTCCCAAAATGCCCATTATCTACATGTTCTTGCCAAACCAATATACTTATTTGGGAAGCAGGCACACATACTTTAAACTCTGGCGAACCTTCGTAGCCTCGCCTAAATAAAACTCCCTGATACACCACAAACCAATCAGCGCACCTTTTCGGAACTTCCTCCTTCAATAATCTCGACATTATTTTACAACAGAATTCGTCGTCTTTTCCTTGCTCCTCAATAATATTTTTTATACCTAACTGGACCCCTTTACATAGTTCCGACTTCTTTAATGCACAAATTGCTGTCGGCACCCTCTCAAATTTTTCAAGTTTCTCCTTTCCCTTGATTGGATAACGCGATAGAGCATCCGCAAGGACATTCTCCTTCCCAGCACAATATTTAACATTAAAAGCGTATTCTTGAAAATACAACACCCACCTAGTCAGACGCGAATTTAATAGTCTGCAGGACATTAAAAACGATAAAGATTTATGATCGGTGATCACAGTTAATTCTCGACCTAGCACAAATACCCGCCACTGCTGCAAACAATGTAGTGCAGCTAATGCCTCTTTTTCTGTAACACAATAACCAATTTCAGGGCCACGCAGAGTCCGACTGGTGAATGCCACGATATCCTTTTCTGAAGTTTGCTCATTTATTTGAAATAAACAACCACCTAACCCCACATCAGATGCATCTGTTTGGATAAAAAACGCACGGTCAAAACATGGATGCTTCAACATCGAAATCGATAAAAACCTAGACTTAATTTTCTCAAACGCTTCTTGTTGTGCTGAACCCCAACGCCATAGAACTCCTTTTTTCAAAAGCTGTAATAAAGGCCCCATTAAATGAGCAAGCTGCTCACAAAACCGACGCTCATAATTAACGACCCCTAAAAAGCCACGTAAATGTTTAATATTCCTTGGTACCGGAAATGAATTGATAGCTTCCACGCGGGCAGGATCAACACACACCCCTTTAGCGGAGTTAATATGCCCAACGAACACAACTGTATTTCTGGCAAAATGTGATTTTTTTATTTTTATAGTAATGCCAGCAGCTTCAAACCTTTCGAATTTTTTGTTTAAGTGAATCAAATGTTCTTCAGCCCCTTCCGAATAAATAAGGAGATCATCTACGTACGCAATCACATATGATTCTACTTCTGCTCCTAAAATTATACCCAATGCTCTTATAAAGGATCCTACCCACGTACTTAGACCGAACGGTAAAACCTTAAAAACGTAAGTATTCCCCTCGTAGAAAAACCCAGTAAATTTTCGGTGTTCAGGCTTAATTTTAATCTGCCAGTAACTCGCCGTTAAGTCGAGCGTACTCAGTCGTTGGCCACTAGAAAAATTATACCACAATTCTGTAGGATTCGGAGGCACGACTCGATCTTTCACCATTCGCTTATTTAAAAAACGAGCGTCCAAACAAACTCTTATAGCCCCATCCTTTTCTTTTAACTACTACCAACGGACTGATATATTCAGTTTGCTTCCCCTCAATTACATCCCACGCCACCATCTCCTCTATCTGCCGCCTAACCTCGTCTTTATATGCATACGGAATTGGGTATGATCTGATAAAAAATCGAGACTCATCCCACAACTCAATTTCATAAAAGTAAACATTCGTTCGTATTGGTTGGTTCGAAAATATCGACCTATGTGACAATAGCAGCTCGTACAATTTATTTTTTTCTTCTTGAGAAAAGTTTTCTGCGCGATCCACTACCTCTTTAATCTCAGACACCTTACACGGCACTATCTCCTTTTTTAATTGAATTTCCTCATCTTTCTCTTCCGACACTTGACAAACAGTCAACCGACTATCAGGTTTTGGTTCCATACTAAACCCTACGCTTATTGCTCTTCCTTCAAAAATACCCGATAAACAATTTTTTGAAAAATCGATTTTAATTTGATGATCAGCAAAAAAATCGCATCCGAAGATGACATCACGAATTAAATTCGGAACTACCAGACAAGGGTAAGCCAATTCGAAATCATTAAATTTAAAAATCAAATAAAATTGATCCTTAACAATAGAATTCTTGCCCGTCGCACTCACCAAAATAGTTGATGTAAACGGCAAACGTAAAATATCGCTATTAATTTGCGTTATCTTTAATCAAAAGTCTTTTGAAATGCAGGTAACTTGACTACCCGAATCTACTAATATTTTTACCAAAACTGTCTCAATTGTCGCTTCAATGGTCGGTGCCAACGCAACCGATTTTATATTCTTTTTGTCTTCTAGTAAAAGGTCATCCCCGTTTTTATTAAATAACGCGGCCACAGCCGATGGTCGATTTCCCCCTGGACTACTAACAGTTTGAGATTCGCGACGCCCTTCATCCCTATCACCATTATTGTCATTACTATTAGTATTATTTTCCCTATTTTCAGCGCGGGCACTATTACCGCCTCCAGAATTTGACGTATTTGATCTAAAATTGTAACGAGCGCTCCCGTTTTGTTCATTATTCGTACCTCTACAACGCCAATTCGTGTAGGAACTGTTATTATTATTATTGGGGTTCCGATTATAAGTTTCATCAATTTCCCTTAAGTAAGCTTCTACTTCATCAAAAGTTCTGGGCATGCAATTTACAATACCTCGTTGAATTTCACTCGGAAAATGATTTTTTTAATAAAGAAATAAGCGCCCCTTCATCAAGAGGAGTAGTTAAGAAATTTGCTTCTCTCACCAACTTTAAAAAATAATCAGTTCTTGACCCCCTTTCGTAACACCCAAATTTAATTTTTGAAACAGTTTTCTCTTTTCGTCAATACCGACTTAAAAATAACTCTTTAAATTCTTGGAAATCCCTTACTTTTTCTTCCTTTAATACACCCCAATCCTGAGCTGAATTACGTAAATTACTAACGGTCAAAGGAACTTTTCTACTTTCAGGAACTCCAGCTTCCAAAAATATTGTTTCCTGTTTTTTAATGAAAGTTACCGGATGCACAGATCCCTCCGGCACAAAGCACAAATTTGTACCCCCCAGATCCTTATATAAACTCATATAATTATGATACCCAAAAGCCTCGGACGTGACGCCCCTGGTCTCTGGTTGGTGTACATGCACAATACCTTCATCCCTAACATATTCAACATCGCTAGCTTCTACCTGTTCTTTAACCGATTCAGAAACACGATTTACATCAAAACTTAATTTGATAATATTTGCAGCAATATTCACGTTCATTTGTTCAATTGATTCCTTTAGGATGGCATTGTTACAATTCATACTATTAACAGCTGCAACTAGTTGTTTCAAAGCATCTGCGATATCAGGCTCGCCCATTTTATCAGCTTTTTCTAAATTACTTTGATCTTTACTACGCGTATTATACTTATGTGACATTACATTTCAACAACAATCAAAAACATTTTTCACCTTGAGGTGCGATCATTAACTCTTAAGCTCTAAATTACTCTGTTTATTTTTGTTCAAAACTAACACAATAAACCCAATGAATTTCTCTGAATTGTCCACTCAAACTTAATGCAACTTGGAATGTTATACCTCAATATCCAAACACCTAAGAATTAAACTTTTCCCAGTTCAATCTCATTAACATTCCTAATACCAACTATTGTCCGTAAATACAATTAACATGGACCTGGTTGTTGAATAACCGTTAACACTTATTAGTAATTAAAATGTACTGTTCGTTTCAAAGATGTCATTCAATGTTATCTAAATACCAATAGCAGTAATTATTTACTAATGACCTTAGGTACCTGAACCTTTTCAAATTCTATGTAAACAAACTCGAATCATTTACAGTTCCAGGTATTTGTGTAACAAGAAAACGTCCCCGTTGGCGCCAAAATGAACCAGTTTGCTCAGAAAACTCAGAAATTCCAGGAGGTGCGGGAACGAGTGGTTGCCCTTGCAGATGTTGGCCCAGGCTAGCGGCAACCCCTCTCATGTGGAATTTTCGTGATCCTTTAAGTTTTACCTGTTACAACCTGTCGATATGTAATAATAACTCGTAGATGGATTTATGTAGTTTAATGAATTGTAACCAATGTCACAAAATAAAAAAACCAAACACAGCTAAATAAAAAAAATGCAGCAGGCACCGTAACTACAACGGGGCCAGCGGCGTTGCCATAAAAAAACAAACAAAGAAACAATACTACAACTATAACTTATCTGTAAAGTACAATCCAACTGATGCTCATTAGCATCAACTATCACTGCCACACTCTTACAGATAAATGTATAATTTATTTGCAACGCAAAGTTCACAAATTAACTGGGTTCTCGCACAACCGACACGCGTTTTGATAACGTGCCGCACTCTCTCGCACGCTTAACCCTGACTGACTCTTACCTATCGGACCAACTTAAACATTCCGGATACTTCTACCTATTATTATAGGGGGCGGCCTAGTACAACACCACCCACCCCTACGATAACACCAAAATAGGCATATCCAGCAGAAGTGGGTAGGAGGTGGCATGGCCAATTGAATTGTTTAAAACATTGTTTTTCGTGCTGAGGGTTGGCATTTTTAGGAATTTAAAGCGCATTTTAGGCGCAAGCACATTGCAAAATTAAGTTAGTTTGGATTAGGGCGAGAAGTTACACCAACAAAAGTAAATTGTTTCTATCTTATTGTTTTTGGCGTTAAAAGATTAAATTGTTGGGATCATTTGGGCGTATTCTGGATGTAATGTAATAAAAAGCATATTAAATAAATGTTAGTATTTCAACCACCTAAAGTAATCTGTCTATGTAACTTTCTGTTTTCAATGTTACGGCTTTAAAATTGTATGCGCATTAGGACGTATCTTGGGGCGCAATAAAAGAAAATTAAAATTTTGTGCTGAGCAAGAATTTGTGGACAACGAATTTAAACTATTCATTCCCTTTTTTTGTTAGAAATTGAACCTTTATGTGCCCTAGAACGCATTAGAGCGCACTTTAGGCGTATCAGTAACGTAGACATAAATTTTTAAAGGCAGCATTTCAATTTAGTTTACACTGTCGGTAAGGTTTTCACTAACGAATTTAATTAGCCCTTAAAATGGAGCTGTTTAGCTCTAAGGCGCAACATGGCGTATCCTGGATGATTACAGCAGAACATTGGAGTGCCAATTTACACACTTCCGAAACTCCTAATACATTATGGGAGCGCAATACTCTTGTGTAAGATCTATCTCGTATTTAAAATAATTTCTTTCTCAAGAGTAATAAAGTCGAACGGCTTTTGCTAACTTTTTTGTAAACTTCATCGAACTTTTTATTGATATTGGGGAGTGTGTGGTTGCTAGGGTGATCATCCATTTGTATTGTTTCAAGATGTACGGAGTAATCTTCGTATTCAAACCATAAATATAGGTTTATTTTGTAAAAGAGGGCAAGGTATAAATTATTAATTGTCTGCAATTCATTACTTCTATTATAATATCAAACTTCGTATTATTACACTTTTCCCACCATTATTTATTTATTATCATTATTATAATTGCAGCTGCAAATCCTAATTAAAATTGCATATTTTGCTTATTTCACGCACTTGTTCCTATTGTGCAATTTCAGTACGTTAAATTAATTTTGTTGCAAAGAAAAAACGCGACAGTGTTCTGGAACAGCTGTATCTATTAAAACTGGGTTTAAAGGTTTTTAATTTCAGCCCCAAATTACTCGTGGGTTAGGTGTCTCTCCTTGGTAGTTATTCGAACTTAGTTGCGGTTGACCGCTCAAACGTAACTTTGTAAACTTGAGAAGTTGTCTTTCTCACGCTCTCACGCATAATGAAACACGATACCATCGTTTGCATATTAAAACTTTTTCCGAGACTTGGATTATAAAAATTTAGAAGTATATTATAACGTGGAATAAATCGTCATCAACCCTCCGGAAAAATTAAAACATATAAAGCTAATAAAATCGATACGTATAACAAGTTAAAATGTTTTAGTTCTGATATGTTTGCTGTACGTTTTAAAATCAGCCTTTTGTTATCTAAAATTTCGCAGAATTAAACAATAGTTCATGTTTTTTTACTACGTCTGTACTTTTCTAATGACAACAGGGCTCATCATATTTACATCGCTGCAATGATTTCCGGATTTTAATGACCGGCTCGAGTTCGTTAGCTCAAAACAATGGTTTGTGTATAACTAGATTATTATTGCCGACGAATGTTGCTTTGTCAACTCAACGAAGGTAAATTGGAAAATGGGGAAATTCTCCTAGGAATTGTATGCTTCGCAGGAATGTCATTTCCTATCCTGTGAAGCAAAAAGACTGGATTTATGGGTTATTACATGATAATTGATTCAGCAGATGCGACAAACTCCATTTTCTAAGTTATTCGAGCGGCGCTTTAGTTCTCTCACGGTTTGCAGAAAATGAGGTTTTCCTTAAATAGGAACTTAAGCTGTATCGGTATAGGAATGTGCAGAATTTATCTAGAATTACCAATCCAATTTGCAGGGAATTCTAACGCAAATGAATTAACGGTAAATGGCTTTCTGGAACTAGAGCAATATGTTTAGTAAAATATACATAAAAGTAGATCTATACGTATAGTACGGGAGGCAGCGTTACATTTTTGATGGTCATTTCATCCCGCTTAATTTTTTGTGTAATTGATAGTAGAAATACAGCTAATAATCAAAACAAGCGTCAGTCGCCGGAATCGTGGTGGGGCAGACCGTGAGAAAATGTACATCTTCTAAAAAAACAATTTTTCAAAAGTAATTTCAAGCCACTTGAGAATTTGCACAACTATTGTTTAAGTGATGGTAATAACAATAATAATAGTCAGCTGCGTGCGTAGTGGTGGGTTAGTCGTCAGTCGTTTGTATAAACCTATCATAAAACAAATTATGTAAAGTCATTTCAAATTCAATGAAACTCAGACATCGAATTTAGTATACAATTAGAATAATAAAAACATAAATCAGCTGTTTATATAATGGTGATAAAACCGTCAGCTGAGGGACTGTAAGTTCTAAGTCGGTATTTGGCTAAGTATTTTATAATGTTATCAATGATGCAACTGACGATCTTTACCCCGTTATGCAGGCAGCTGACTATCATTTTTATTCAATACAATATGTGAACTACTCATTATACAAATTTCATGTGGTTTGAAATCTGTCCAGCTATAATTTCGTTGAATAATTTATTTTTCTCGACAAGTTGGAGCCTGTTCAATTGTCATGAATTTCCTGTCAGTGCTTGTATTTTATTTTTCAGTTGAGTGTTGGCTTTTGGTGGGTACTTCTGTACTAACAAAATGTCCAAAGATTTTAAACCTTTATGTTTATTCTGTTTAAAGAAAAATGAAACTTTGATTATTTTTTGTGATGACATTTTAATGAAGTGCAATAATATTCTATTACTTCGGAAAGACAATAATTTATCTATGAATGATGCTAAAGTTCCAAAGAAAATAAATGATTATCAAAAGTATCATTCAAAGTGTTATCGAACATTTTCTGCGTTACCGAAAAAATATAGACCGTATCTTAAATCTGAAACTACATCAGTATTAAGGTAAGCTGCAATTGTTTTATAATTACTATAACAAGCAATTTATTATTATGATTATTATGAGTAAGATACAAATTTAAAAAATAAGGTGATTATAATAAATCTATTTAATCAAATGAAGTACTACCATATTCCAAAAGCTTCAATCATGTACATAACTTTTCCGTATTCAAAATAGACATGACGAATTTATTTTTAAAGCTTAGTTTTTCCCATATGTTTGTATTATTATTTTTGATAGTTCTACTTTCTTACTTGATATGAAATAATAATACATAATAGTATATTAAACAACCGAGTTTATAAGCCATGTATTACAGCACGCGTCTAAGTTTAAAACACGACCCGCGTATCGGTGACTGTTTTAATGGACAAATGATGCAAATCATAACTTATGAACGAGTTGTTTATACTATTTTTTACATTTCGCGGCGTTAATAACAAATTAATTAATTTTAATAAATAATTTTTTATTAAAATATTGATTTTTTTTAGTTGGCAGAACTAATTTGACATTTAAAATTTGAAGTTTGAATTTCATTAATGTACTCGGTTTGATATTATTTGAATATAGCATTGCAATAACTACAAAAAATAAAAAAGGCGTGTTATAAAGAGGTGTATTACAGCACCCATTTGGGTACTGTAATAGCTTTGTTACAAATGCGAAATGTAAAAATTGTTTTATTTTATATTTTACAATTGTCAATAAGGAATATTATAAAATTTTCATCCTACAAAAAAGTATTCCAGAGTACTTTGTAATTTTTCCAGTTTGCAAAAGTGTCCAGGAACCAGCGACCACGGTGTTTTCAATGCAAGCACATGCGGTCATAGATATGACGAAGCAAATACAAGCTACTCAGGTGTTGAAGAAAAATCAATTGAAATTGTTGTGGGAGCAAGTGGGCAATCCAATATTATGGATACTTCAATAGAAGATGTGCTACATCTGGATACAAAAGAAACATTAGAAAACAGCACTAGCGAACAAATAGATTCGGTTTGTATATTTTGCACTAAAAAGCGAAAGAAAATTCAGGGTCATGAACAACGACTACAAATTTGTTTATTGGAACATGGTATCGATAGAATAAAAAGCGAAGCTATTGAACTGAGCGATCAAAATTTATTAAGCAGAATAATCGAAAAATGTGAAATGAATTCCAGTATTTGTTACCATAAATCCTGCAGATTAAATTATCAGAATTCTGCACAGTTACATATGACTACTGCAAAAACCGAGAAAACTGATTGGCACAAATCTCGCGACATTCATAAAAAGCCTTTCGAGATATATGTCGCTTTGTGTCCAAAAATATTGTAGAACAAAAGAAAAGTTATTATCTCACATTTTTGAGATCATTATTCATAGATTTTTTAAAAAAACAAATCAATGCTAAACCCGTAAACCTTGAGCCACATAATTTAGAATCGAGATTGCTTGAAATATTCTCAAACAAAATAAATATCGTTAAAGCGAAAGGTAAAAAAGTTGTTAAACCTTATCATGGACATTTAGTAGAAAATTAATTACATAAGCTAGAAGAGCAAGATATTTTAGATAAATCTATACTGATTTTGAGGTCAGAAACTAGACAGATTCAGCGAAAACCGTTGCCAAACCAACCGACAGCTAATGATTTAATAAACGGAGAATGTGCCATTCCACCAGTACTCGTAGATTTTTATTCAAAATTGATATGCTCTAGTTTTCGGCGCAAGAATAATGTAATTGTTGAACGAATTGCTCAATCATGTTCTGCAGATGTAATTTATGCTGTAACCAATGCTAAGACAAAGCCAGCCAAACACATATCTTTAGGAATGGCACTCGAAGGTTTAACTAACAGTAAAAAAATTATTAATATCATCAACAAGTACGGACACTGTTGTAGTTATACAGTGTTAGAAGAGCTAGAAACAGAAGCTCCATTTGCTTCAGCACAACAAAATGATACTTGTCCAGAGGGTATCGTCCGCTCAGAAAAACTATGCATAGGACTAGCGTACAATAATTTTGATAAATTTGTAGATACTTCGAGCGGAATAGACACTTTACACGATACTGTAGGTATAATATTTCAAAACATCAGCCAACCTGATGAAAATACTTCCCAATATTCAATTGACACTTCCCAAAATTCTACTGAAACTCCTCAAGAATTAACTGATGATAATCCTCGTGAGAAAGAACCTTCAACAAGCAGACCAAAAAGACGACGAACTTTCGATGCTATAACTGCCGAAATAGAATCATACAATAAAAGACCAAAATTGCGCGAAACATTGAAAACATCAACAAGTTTGTTACCATTACAAACCCCAAATAATGTTATAACGTTTGAACGTATCGATCTTGCTTGGATGGTTTCTCAATTTATCCAAATACCTCGTATACCGTCTTGGGTAGGATTTAACAGCTTATTTTATGACGACAGAAGCTGTAAGCAAAAAATTGCATATTTAACCACTCCTACTCCTACTAATGCTTCTGTGGTTATGGAAACCATGAAACAAGCGCAAAAAATTGCATTAGAATGCAACGAGCCATATATGGAAATAACTTATGATTTAGCAATTCCAAAAGTTGCTTTGCAAATCAGAAGTACGGAAAAACCACGCTTCGATAATTTATTTATTCATTTGGGATCTTTTCATATTATGATGGCATATTTCAAAGCGGTTGGAAAATTTGTGGAAAATTGTGGAATCACAGATATGATGGTTAACTCAGAATTACTTGCAAGCGGTTCGGTAAATAGTTTTATAACTGGCAAGCACTTCAATTGTTGTAAAAGATTACATCCAGTGTTGTCACTTGCTCTTCAGATTTTACATTTTGAAAGATTCCTGAATGACAGTAAAATTACAATAACAGACGAAATCAAACAATCATTATTAGATTTTATAAAACAAAATTCTGAAAATCCCACAATAACAGATGAAAAATTAAAAACGTTATTGGACGCATACAAGACATATCAACAGACAACACTGGATGGCAAGCATGGCAAAACTGCCCAATTTTATATGATTTATATTAAATTAATAAATTACTATTTTTTACTGAGTCGGAGTATCATACAATCAAATCTTGAATTGTTCAAATTTGTATTGCCCAAAATTGCGAATATTTTCTTTACGTTTAATCAACAAAATTATTCTCGTTACATGGTATTATATCATGAAAATTTGATGAAAGTAAGTACAACTCATCCGGGATTAGAACTGCAATTTCATAAAGGATCCTATGGCATCAAAAGAACTGATAAACCGTTTTCACGTCAGCCAGTGGACTTAACTTTGGAGCAAACAATAAATGCCGATGCTTCAAATAGATTAACAGGAATAGTTCATTCCACCAATTCGATTTCTGCTCGTCAACGTTGGTGTAAGAGCCATATTCTTCGTACAGCAATCATCAGCAAAGTAATGGAAGAAACAGGTTTGAAACAAAGTCAAGATATTACAGCTGAATTTGATAAGAATAGGATTAAAAAACATTCCATACAGAGGCAAAATATGGTTGAACACATTAGACAGAACAATCCATTTTCAGAAGATATGGATGAAAGGTTTGTATTTAATATATCTACAGGTCAAGCTGCACCAGATGAAATTGCCAATTTTTTACTTAATGTAGAGAAATCAGGTAATGAACAGCGTGAAACATTTATTAATGAATGTAGCATTGACTTAGACAGATTTCAGAAAGCAATTAAAAAGAACAAGGTATTGACATTCGCAAATATGATAAAAAAGAAAACAATGTCAGTTGCGGGAAAAATCGTGGAAGCTCGCATGCAGCGCGACTTGTTTGGGCATTTGTTATTATTATCTCTACAAAAAACTTTAAATGTCGATGCAGTTTTTACATATCCGCTAACACCAGTTCCATTGGCTATGTGCCACTTAGACGGGATGATTTGTAAAACTGATAAATCTAAATTGCTGAAATGTTTGGAAGCAAATATAGAATCAAATGCACCAACAACGTGTGATGTAATGATTGATGGTGGATTTTTTATTCTACATTCCATGACAGACGTTCCACTTACGTTTGGGAATATTTCACGCGAATTGCTTACAATGTTTACTGCCACTAATGCTCGTTCTATTATAATAACGTTTGACCGTTATATTTGTCCATCAATAAAAGATCATGAACATTCACTGAGAGGTACAATATCAGGTGAACATTTTAACATAAAAAGTCCAGATCAAATACGGCCAGCGAATTTCATTATTGAATTAAAAAACATACATTTTAAGGATGCATTAGTCAAGTTTTTCTGCGAGGACTGGCAAAATAATCATATGGCTCCCTTCATCGGTAAAAAAACTATTTACATAAATTACGAATCTTGTTATAAAGACCAAGTAGAAAATGAGAAAATAGTGAAAAGTACAGTCCCAGAGTTAGACTGCAAAGTTCACGAAGAAGCCGATACGAAAATCGTCTTTCATGTTTGTCACATAGATTTTGATGCGCACGTGACTATAAGATGCTCGGACACGGATATTCTGATTATACTGTTGGGCAACATGCTGCATATTCAACAAAATTTACAAATTAGCGTTTTATTTGGAACAGGGAATACCAAAAGATATATAGATGTAAATAAAATATACGAAACTCTCGGACCAGATTTGTGCGCATCTTTACCAGGGTTTCATGCCTTCACCGGATGCGACTTCAATCCAGCATTGTATAGACGAGGCAAAAGAATACCTTATAAGATATTAAAAAATTCAACCTCTTATGTAAAAGCCATTACAGACATTACAAACGTGATTAATTATCATGAAAACCAAGAACTCAAAAAAACTATAGATGAATTCGTTTGCAGAATGTATGGCTTTAAAGGTATTGGTGACTCTTGCTACATTTACGAAAGCATATAAAATGAACCTTAAAACAGATGTTTTTACCTTCAAAAAAAACTATTGATGGTGCGATATTTTCGCCCTGTAAATCCGAGTTATATCAACAAGTTTTACGCACTGCGTATATAGCCCATCTCTGGAGTCATGCTCATCTGTCAGTTCCAACTGAATTTTCACCAGGAGATTATGGATGGGAAGAAAGAAATGATAAATATCATTTTAAATGGTTCGATGGTGACCAGCTCCCACCGAGTATTACCAGCGTCACAGGTGTTATCACCCCTACAGGTATTTATTAATTAACATAATTTTTAGCAAAAATTATGCGTAGCGTAATGAAATAAAAGTAATTACGAGAATCGAATTTGGTTTTGTTTTCAGAAAACACCGAAATGGACGAAGAACCCATGATACTGCAGAATCCGGAAGGAGTAGGAGTTAATTCCGCTGAGGAAGTTGCAGCAGAAGAAGCTGAAGAAGCAGAAGGTGTTATGGATAGTTCTGATGACAGTTTCAAGGACTATGAAAATCAGACTGACACATCAACAGATTCCACCGATGAAGATGAAGAATTCTTTTAATTATTAAAAATATATTTGATCAATAAATATACAACATATTTTTCTTCTAAATGATTCATTATTATTTACCAGATCCAGATATTCTTATTCAACTGAACGATTACCTAGATTTAAATAATTCAATAATATCATTCAAAAATAGATTAATCAACGAAATTATAGCTTGTCCGATTTCAAACCACATGAAATTTGTATAATGCGTACATAACGGGGTAAAGATCGTCAGTTGCATCATTGATAACATTATAAAATACTTAGCCAAATGCCGACTTAGCACTTACAGTCGCTCAGCTGACGGTTTTACCACCATTATATAAACAGCTGATTTATGTTTTTATTATTCTAATTGTATACTAAATTCGATGTCAGAGTTTCATTGAATTTGAAATGACTTTACATAATTTGTTTTATGATAGGTTTATACAAACGACTGACGACTAACCCACCACTACGCACGCAGCTGATTATTGTTATTGTTATTACCATCACTTAAACAATAGTTGTGCAAATTCTCAAGTGGCTTGAAATTACTTTTGAAAAATTGTTTTTTTACAAGATGTACATATTCTCACGATTCCGGCGACTGACGCTTGTTTTGATTATTAGCTCTATCTCAACTATCAATTACACAAAAAATTAAGCGGGATGAAATGACCAACAAAAATGTAACGCTGCCTCCCGTACTAGTAGGGGTTTTTATTGTTGTCTAGGGGTGTGGATTTAATCTCTAGAATCACTACACTGCATCGAATTGTTCCATTTCATTCAATATTTACAGCTTCAGATTTAATAATAAATGGCACGTCTTTACAAGCTTTACAGCTTAATACAATAAAAACTTTCGTGTCTAATACACAATTACTTTGTAACATGTTTAATTTCTGCAATATTTATTCGCATTGAATTACGAGGATAATGCGCTAAGCGTGCCTTATTCTTTATTAATCTTCTTATATTAAAATATCCGTGTGACATAAAGTTACTTCGTCAAGCATCTCTAGCTGTTTCTTTCGTATTCCCCACCTCTAACGTCGCTATCATTCGGTTCTCGCTTCGTCGGGTTAGTCGCCCGCTAGCAACCGCCTTATCAAGATGATTTCCCGGCTAGAGGCATGCGACCTTCGGATAAATTACTTATGTAAGCAGGTCAGGTCGTGCTAGACCTGAAACCATTTTGATACCTTCTACTAACGGTTGGTAAATCATACATTTTACGAACTAATTTAATTTGGTTTCATTTATTTAGCGCGTCACTTAGGATTTGTCAACTAAAAATTTGTCAACTAAGAATTTGTCAACGAAGAATTCGTCATCGAAGAATGATAGATTAAGTACGAGTGATGATGTTGGTTTTGATTGCAGTCGTCCCAAATTAGAAATGGCTAGTAACATTGGTCGGAGATTATGAATTTTCATTCAGATTTGTCTTGGAGCAACAGAGACAGTTCGGTTCGTTATTAGATATAAGAAATTTCTTGCATGTGTTTTAAATGTCGTAAAAATTTGTTAAACAGACTATCATATAAAGCACGAAAAGTTGCTATTATGTTTTCGAACATGTAATCTGTTTAATTCTCAATTATTGTTGAACTGGTTTTACAAGCCGTAGAACGAAATTTTGTCAAGTTAGGTTTATATAATTACAAGCTTTGTTCCATTTGAACCTTAGATAATTTCAAGGTATGTTTTCGACGTCATACTTTTTTTTTGTGTTACACAGTTGACAGATGTTGTCATGAAAGCAGATGCTTCGTGCAGCTGTCATAAAATTTAAATTAAACATTCCTATTTTTGTGATTAGCTTTTATCTACAGATAAATTATAAAATCCAAATATGAAAATTTAAATACACGCTGCGTAAGAATTTAGATACTGTAATCTACCTGATAAGATCTACCCAGGTTAGAAACGTTAATTCAGTGTATTGTGGCTACAAATTATTTTTAATCAAATGTTTAAATCAAGTTTATGTTTGAAGAGCAGTTGTTTGTTTTAAAAAGCCAAAACCTTGACTTTATTATGGATGTTAATGATGAAATTTTTTTTACTTGTTAAAAAGTTTTGAAATTTTAAAAGAGAGTTTTTTTTAGTAAACAATTAGTTAAACTTTGAGGCTTTTATTTTAGTCAAATGCGATCAAATCTGATAACATAAAGGTAGAATTTTTGAGTAATAATTTTGTGCCAATATCATATTGGATATATTTTTTTTAATTTTGATACTTCTATAGGACACAAATGGTGTTCTACATTTTTATTTGTTTAATCTTTGTAATTTCTTACAGGAGCTGTGTCTTATTTTTATAAGACGGGTTTTTGTTAACGAAGGCGATCGTTTTATCTTTGGGTTTCTACGTCCGCCCTTAGAATTGTGCTTTGCTATTATCGTGATTATCTCAGGACTTGGTGGCGCCTATTTAACTTAGTTTAGCTTTGGTTTGCAAACAAAATTCTACTTCCCCCCCCCCACTTCTTATTGCTCTACCCAGGAATAGACCCCTAGCTATGTCGGAAGATTTTTGTTCACTGGCGCCCATTTGGAAAAATAAGTAACACTGACGCCACAACATATATATAAAAACAAAATCAGTTATAACTTCTGAAAATAACAGATTGCCTCAACCGTCGTTTATCTACCATATTGAGGCCGACTTCCTCAACACGCGTCTAATAATTAACAACTTGATTTTGATTCAGTTTGATTAAATTCCTGTATCTATTTCGGATTAACCTATTCTGAACCGCATCACGAGTACATCTAAACTGTCTTTTCTTATTGCAACCACAAAGAGTGGTTTCTTCTGTTTGCTGTTGCTCGGTAGATATCACTGCATTCTTAATGTATTGTGCTTTAAGAATACAATAAGGCCGATGTCTTAGTGAATTTACGGAACTAATACAACTAAAATATTAATAATACTACCAATCTGTTACTATAATTAATTCCACTGCATTTCGTTGTTATAATAGGAAAGCAAAATATATTTTAAAACATCCCCGCGATTTAGGCAACAAGACATACTGCCAACAGTGGCCTAACTTTTTAGAAAAGAATAGAGGTTTGTATGATTATCGATCTACGCTACGAGGATGCCACGAAATAGCTTAATTAGAAGGAACGATTTTATTATCCATAACACTTGAGCAAACTCGGACGCCTGCAAATAACGAAATAGAATTTCCCAGAAAAGCAGCCGATAACAACCCATTTAAAGTATTTAATGAGCGAGAGGTTTCCAGAAGCAAAATGTTTGCTACTTTCAACGAATAATTATTGAAAATAATATGCACGTATTTCAAGAAACTAAAGTGTTTAGGAGAAGCAAATGCTTGCTTATTTTAACGAATTTATAAACAGTTGTAGCATATATTTTACGTACTGAGGGAAATTTATGCAGGACGTATTTGTTAAGTTTGTTTAATTTGAGAATAACATAAAAAAGGTTTAGATTAGCGATTTAATTACGGTAGTTACAGTTCAATGCAGAATCGCCCCATCTCAAAAAGTTAATGTTACAAATTTCCCCTTAGCAAAATTTAAATATCAGGATAGAAGGCAGAAGCAACAGAGTAGACAGTACAATACTAGCATAAAGCAAAAAAAATTTGTTTGAGAAAACTCAAACCAAAGCAAAGAACCAAAACAAAATTTATATCCCGCTCAAATACCAATATATAGTGATTGGATGAACCAATAGAAAATTAGCTTAAGAAAACTATAAGAAACACTTAAAAATCAACAAAAGAATTTTTATCCGGATCGAAGGACTAGTATACCACACCAAATCAAGAAATACAATGGACATAGGAAAAGAAAAAGTCGAAGGTTGCAATCACCGAGGACAAAGATAGAATGGCGTCACACTGAAAAAAAGTCGTCGAAGGACAGATATCTCTAGTAAAGAAACAGTAAAGCTTTCAACTTCAAGAAAAGAAATTGGTTTCTCGCGAAAAACCAAAAAGTAAGAAAAGGAACGAGGAAAACCAACAGTACAAGCCAAAACGAGATAATAACTGTTAAACCTCAAACTAAGCAAGGGAACAACAAGAATGCTGGATAGATAAAAATGGAAATACTTCAAACTGTGGTAGCAAGGAATCGTATTAACCGAAGAACCGAAGAAAACAATAGCTAACTAGGCCGAAAGTCTACCAAGTCGTGGTTTCTCCAGAAAGGAAAAAAGGTTTAGAAAGCACCTACCTTACATGTGACTACATTGGCCAGGAAGCGACTTTTTCTTTTACCTAAAAAATTTTGAATTTTGCCGAACCCTTGCTGTTGCAAGCAAGGTAGGGATCTTTAACGTACGTAACAACACTCACACACGGGACCACAATTATAGCTCTTATCCGAACGAGGGCGTATTTTTGTGAAAAATGCTCGCCTAACATTTTTCAAGCGGACCGTATCGGGATTCGAACCCGGGACCTTGGGCGTAGCAGTCACACGCATACCAACTACGCCACGAAGTAGCCAGAAAGCACCTACCGCAGGAAGTGGATCGAAAGTTTCATAAAGTCCGTATGAGAACTAACAGTAAGAAAACCAGCAGAGACATCGGGAAAGGTAGGTGGAGCAAAAGGAACACAGAAGTACAGCTAAAAATAAGAAACTATAAGAAAGCAGCACCAAAACTGAAAGAAGAGGACAAAACAAAGAAAAGTAAGAACAAAAGAGAATGTGTATGTGAGTGGATATGTGTATGTGTCAGACGCTTTAGTCGCTTCTTACGACAGACAGGTCTTACCGTGGACTATTCTAATCCGAACTCACACGGGGTTGGGTAAGTTGTGTGCGGGCGGAATGATAAGAAGAAAACAAGGACCAATGAAGTGAAGAAAACCAATCAGAGCAAGAAAAGTATTTAGAAAACAAAAAAAAGTCAAGTATAGAAATCAAATCCTAACGAAGGTTAAAGTTAGGATAGAAATTGGGGACGCGGAGGACTAGTAATGGGGCTTAAGAAGCTTGCGTCACTAGAAGGAACATGAAGCGAGATCAAGAACATTAGAATTACGCCGACCTATCTTTTCAAGTTCAGAATCAGCATAGAATATTTCTGCTTCTTATTTCTTTTGTTAACCCGTTTCTTGGGTTGAGTGAGCGGAGCAGTTTTCCTCAAAACAGGATTAACAGGGGGTGTAGTAGTTGTAGCACGTGGTCGAGGAGGTGGTGGCGATGGTGGTTGTGGTTTAGGAAACTCGGTACCCGTTATGGAAGAAACTTGTTTGGTTTTTGTATTGGTTGTAAGAGAGGCAACCTTAGAAAAAGAAACAGCATGGGCTGTCGGAGTATTAACATTACAAAAAAAGAACAGAATCAAAGAACATTTCGGCTACGCTAAACAAAGGAGCAGAATCTGGTAGAACTTCGTCAGCATTAGGTAAAGGAACATCAGGTAGAATTTCATCAATATTAGATAAAGGAACATAATCAAGAAGAACTTTATCAACATTAGAAAAAGGAGTATAACAAGTAGGATTTTATCAACGTTAGACTAAGAAGCAGAATCAGGTTGAACTTCGTCAACATTAAAATAAGGAGCAGAAGAACGTACACCTTCAACAACAGTAGAATTAGGTTAACTTTTGTTAACATTAGCAAAAGAAGTGAAAGCAGGCACAACTTTATCTATAATAGGAATTACTCCCTCAACAAGAGCAGATACAGGAACTTTGACAGCAACAGGCATTAAGGATACGGTTTTACTAACCTCAATGCGACTTTCTCTGTCAGTATTATAAGTCATCGTCACCTCAGCTGCATCTGCTATTGCAAACACGACAGGTATTTCTTTGGTAAAATCATTTAAGAAAGCAGGAACAAACTCTTGAGTTGCTACCTGTAAGTCACTACTTTGAAGTATGGGTTTTAATGGTGGAAGAGGCACAGACTGAGGTGGAAGTGAAAACGTAGGGTCTTTTTGATCATCGTTCAAATCAATATGGACAGAAGAAGTTTTGTTCTTATTAGAAGACGTTCGGTAAGCAGGGACGTGGTATCCGCAGAAATCAGTATTATAGTTCGATGGTTCATACAGTTGAAAACGATATGGTATGATGACTGTAGGACGAGCAGTAGGAGGTGCAGAGAATGATGTAGAACTTGAGACGGAAGAAATTTTGTTTGAAGCCATATTTGCCGAAGAAGGGTATGGTTTGGTAGTAGTAGTAGTAGGAGGATGACCTCGATGAGGTACAGAAGAAAACGTAGGATTAGAAGCAAAAGAAATTTGGCTGCTATAGCTTAGGGCAGAATTTGAAGTATGTGCTATTAGTAGTAGAATAACAGTTGGGACAAAAATATTTATGGTTCCGGGTTGGGACCGTGTCATTTCATAAACTAAGGTTGGCGTTTCGCCCACTTTTGGGCGAAACGTCGACCTTAGTTTATAACCCGGAACCATAAATATATATAATGACCCCGGCCGTGTAAGCCTCCGACAATACAACAGTTGGGAAGATTGCGGCGTGTAACTCCCTGATGCCCGCAACCATAGCAATGGAGTAATTTAGGACGAGTACAACGTGTTGAAACATGACCATGTTTGTCGCAATTGAAGTATGTGACCTGTCGACTAGAAGTAGACCCAAAATAGGAACAGAAAAAGTATTTTATCTACCAGTAGGCGTAGGAAGAATATTAACTGTGTGGTAGTGTAAAGTAACAGTATTTTTCTCAATCGGAGCGGCCTTAGAAGCGAATCCGGTTCAGCAGAAAAAGTGCGAGTATGATCAGAAGGAGCTGCGGAAGTAGTAGCAGAGCGGAAATTTTAGTTTCGAAAGAAATGCAGATATCGTCTAAAGTATGAAGTAATTTCCAACAGATTTTGCACTCCACTTCTAGGAAACTCCGCACAGCGACGTCCTGCGTGGAGTCACAGGGCTAGTTATGCGTTTGAAAGCAAGTAAAGATTTGCCACCATCTAATTTAGCAAGGGATTATCGAACCTCTTGTATAGAAGTGACTGCTTCAAGGTCAGCAACGTAATCGAATACAATAAAAGATAGGAGTGCCCCATCGCGTTCTATGCAAAAAACACATTTCACGGATCTGCGGAGTCATCTCCATAGACATTATAATCAAAACCACAGGAAAATAATTCGTACTGGAACTCAGTTTTGCGTAAATGTGTAACGGGCATTTTTGTAGTTTAACATTTTTCGTTTCCTTTCTGTTAACGTACTTAAAAAAAATACATCGTTTCTTTGAGATCGCTGTTTGTATAAAGTAAATACTTTCGAATAGTTTTCAGATTTGTATGCAATTTAACTCGTGTGTAGTAATTTAAAGATAGATAAATTGAAGTTTGATTTTCAATTAATAAATAAATTGCATCGTTCTTGGCTTGCCGTCGTATAAATTTTGTTCCTTATGTTATTATCGAACTCGAGATAAGAGTCGATAAGCGGTTATTATAGCAACGAGTTGAATATAAACAGATTAGAGAGGAGTGTTGTTTTGTTCTTCGTTCCTATATATTGTTTACGTTGAGAATACTGTGTCCTGTTTTGCTTTGAGAGTTGTAGTTTGTGTTTTGTTCTGATATTACGTGAAAAATACTGTTTCCTTGTTGCTTTACTAATTGTGTTTTTAGTTGAGTTTTCTTGTGAAGTGAAAAGTTGTTGATTAACTGTAGAGCAGAGTAGTTCTGATGGCTTTTGAAGAACTTATGCTTTATATGTAACGTGTTTGATTGACCACAAGCGCGGTTTTAAGGTCATTGACTTAGTGATACGCGTTGCTTTACTAATTGTGTTTTTTTGTTGATTTATCTTTTTATATTTGAACGGTGTGTGCGATCTAGTCTTCGTGTTCCTTTTTTTTGTCGGAGCAGTGCATACTTTGGATTAGCCAAATACCGTTTCAAGCTTGAGTGTTTCTAAAAACAAAAAAATGATGATACAGTTGTGATACTATAGTTTCTGGATTTTCTAACCCCAAAGAATCTGGAATGGATCATTGTTTGCGCAAGTTTCGTGATTCAAAAGCATTAGATTTTTCTTTGTTACCATAGGTAGCAAATAAAACACTTCACGTTACTGTCAGTTTAATGCATTACATCGTGCCTTGAAAGCCCGTGATTCTAAATTTTTATTACCATTTTTTTTCGATTTGTGTTACAAAATATTTCAAAATTATGGTCTCAGGAAATAGAAGGAACAATGCTACAATGCTACATAGTTCCATCAGCATGATAATGTCTGCTGCTAACACTAGTGAAATACGTAGGTGTGATTAGTGTAACGTGTGATAAGTTCCATCAACACCCTCACAGTCAAGGGTGAAGTGCTTCGTTAGTGCAGGACATCGTTGAATCCCACACTTCAGTTGCAAGGAAGCGTTGCTGAAGGACTTTTGTAAGTTGAACTATTTCCTACTGGTTATTACTTTAAATATCTATTCGTTGCTTTACCATATCTTTGTCGTTCTGATACCTTTTAAAATAGACTTGCATGCTATTTTAAAACATAGAAAAAAAAGAAAGAAAGAAAAATCAATACTACTGAATTACTCATACCAATTGTGTCTTACCTATTTATCTTTTGTCAACATTTTATCTGCTTTATGTCTAATTGGTGTGTGACGAAACGTTTCTGCTACTCCCCAATATTACCTCACTTTGTACTAAAGATTTATTATATTGCTTTTAACGTTGTTATATTATATAGATTATACCAACAGTTTTTTTTTTATTCTACAAAGTACTGAACAATTATACTTGATCCGTATGCTATGCTTTTTCTTTGTTTCAGGTTTGAAGGACTAATTTGTTTTTTTTTCAGGTTTACTATTCTAATTTTTCTATTGCAGGTACTGTTACTAATTCCTTGCAGCCGCGTACCTTATATGTTGGTCTACTTTCTACAACCCCCCCTACTCTCCGATTGAGCCGGGTCATTTCTTTGTTTTTCTTTGTGTTACGTACGGCCACGAGCCAACGTAGCATAAATTTGACGAACCAACGTGGCTGCCCCAATAATAACGTCACAGATGTTCCACGTGTATGCGCCAAAGGTCCATTTTAACTCAATATAGGAATAGCAAAGCCAACAGAAACTAAAGTATACCTGAAGAAAAAATTAAAATCCAAAGGAACTTAAAACTTCGTAAGATTTACAAAATAGAATCTACAACACACTCATAGAATTGGTGCAATAAATAGAATCTAGGAACAGGAATACGGCGCTAATGTTTTCAAAAACTGTAATTTCCAGCGAAAACACAATTCTGGTAATTCGACATAAAGAAAAATTTACAGTAGATCACCACGTAACGGACGAGTAACAAAACAACGAACGCAACAAAGAAAAATTTTCATCAGGATGAAACGGTGTATGTACAGAAAATTCGGGATCAAATGTTGAGTGAGAATAGAAGTTTCCAAATATGGGGGACAGATCCTTAAGCAAAAAAAAAACGATTTATGAAACCAAGCAAATTTTTAGAAACAACAGAAAAGTTTAGAAAATCGTAGCCCGCATTAAGTAAAAAGAACGGATTCGAAAGTCGGAACGAACGGTAAGTAAAAAATGTTGTTTCGAAAATCGGAGCCTCACGTTGGGTATGCCAAAATTTTATGTTACGATATTCCTTGCAGACAAGAGAGAAAGCAACAAAGCAAGTAGAGAAATTCGCCTACACCGAATACCGCATCATAAACAGGATTACAGTTCGGGCTATACCAAAACGTTGTAGAGTCGAGTGGGTGATCGAGAAAGGAAAGAATCGGAAACCTCAGAAAAGAACTATATTACAACCTGTAAGTAAAACATACAGTCCTAAAAGAATTTACAAACGTCAGAAACACATTTACTTAATCGTTCGGTATAACGTGATGTACACAAAGCGTCAATTTACATATAGCGCAGTATAAACCTAAACATTTTAATATATCGAGAATAAAATCTTATTATCTAAATTCAAGAATATTTACAACATGTTCCACTCCCAAAATATGTACAAAAAATAGAGAATTAATACGGTGCCATCTGCTTTAAGAAGCGCACCTCGTAAGATTTAAGAACGTACCATTAAAATTGTACATTCAAGTTGTGGATGTTAAGATTAATTTATACAGAAAGGTAAACAGTAGAAAAGTGCTCGAACGCATTACAATTTTAAACAGCAAACTCTAAGAATAAGGTAGATAATTATTCGTGTTGTGATCGTGCGATTGTTAACGTACAGTCTGCAATTTATTGCGGAATCACCAAAAAAAAAAGGTGTATATCTTCCAAAACAGCAACACAAATAAAGCAAACAGAAAAATACACTGTACCTGGAGCTATATCATCCTAGGATGAGGAAATGCGGCTGTATTTGTCTAAGACTGCGCGCTGAAACCACCAAACTAACTATACTAGCACATAACGAATTTTAAACGTGCGACTTTACAACGCTTACGGGACGTTGTATCACAGTAAGGGAATGAAGAAGTAAGAGCGACGAAGGAAAAAGTTGAACGTTGATTTATACAACTTTGAAATCATGGAAGAAATAACATAAAACCATTCCCAGCAATAGTGTTATGAAAAATTCCCTCGTGTATATCAGATAGCAAATTGGACCTACAACATAAATGCCTACCCTACCTGATATCACAAGGTCGAGAATTTCCTGTTAAAGAGAGAAGCCCAAGGTAAAGTTGGATGGAAAACGGCTTGAGGAAAATAAAAACTCATTAAAGATAAACGGCTAGTGTTAGCTCTGGGTGGATCATCAGCTTGAGCCATGGGTTGACAAACGACCAAAAATATAGAAAAGGAGCGCCATCGTATTTTTCAATACAACAACATATGAAAATACGTGTAATTGTATTAGGGGAATGCGGAAACCTGAAGTCTACACCGCTTATGTAACCACAAAACCTAAATATCGACCTTGCAAAGCACTTACCAAAATATCACTTACCAGATGTATTACAGATGTCTCGGCATTATCCTGTAAACAAACAAATGCACAACAGAGACACCGTTTGTGTCCTCAAAAATATTCACTAATAAACAACATATTTGCTTTTAAGTTCCAAAAATATATATACCCAGGGTACTTGTTAACATTAGACAGAATTAATCTTTTGCTTATTAAAAACCAAGAAATTTCCTTTGCATTTTTAATAATAAAAGAATTAAGCAAAATTAAAGAGATTCTATTCACTTCAAATTTTTTTTATCTTGTTTCAATGGAAATATTTACATTTATAGTAAAAATTTACTTGAAAGAAAACTAATGGTGTTCTTTCTAGAATAATATAAATTTCATTAGATTTTCAATATAACAACATGTCATCAGTCTAAGGTATTCGTTTTCTTAATAATATTACACCTTGAAATTAAGATAGCCTTTAGTAGTACTACAATAGACTTTACAATTAAGCATCTAACATATTTCTTTTAAATGTTACTAAATTGTATCATTCAGAGGAAGAATAAAGTTTACATTTTGTCCTTTAAGAATTTATCATTTCTTAAGGTTAAAGTACATGACCTCAATAATAAGCAAAAATATTTTAATGTAATTTAAAATAATATGTGGTGATAGTATCTAAAAATTGTAGGCATTTTGACAAATGGTTTTAATAACACTTTTTAGTGAAGCTAAAAATTATTTCCTTAATGATTAAATATTCAAGGCTACAATACTGCCATCTTTAAATTTTTTTTTTGTAAAGTTACTAATACAAAAATAAGGTGTTTATATAAAAACCCACTTCAAGATAACGACATTAGAATAAAATATCAATCTTTCATCTAACTTGGAACTTTTAAATAAATTCAATATATTTTAAGGTCAATATCACTCATGCGCACGAAGTACAGTTGGAACCAAAAAAACTTGAACGTTCTTACTAGAACAAAACAACGCCATATGTCGACCAATCTAAATCATCTGCAATCCACACAGAAAGATGATCATATTGTAGGGTAACTTTAAATTGGAGCCCACAAAAACCTTTCCATTATTGCATGCATTAATGATGTACACCAAAATTTTTCATCGTGTCTGCAGGAATCAAACTGCTTCACCAATAGTGGAATTCAAATCAATCTACACTAAAAGCTATCAGGAACCAGACTATGATACGATGATTTTAATTATTTAATCTTTTTTACGAACACGGTGCCAAACAAATTCGCTTTGCACCATCTTGACTCTTCTTATCATCAGTCAAGCTGCTTTCTCGTTCAAGCTCTAGTCGAAAAGTGATTGCAAAAAAGACAGATAAGTAACTAGCCTAGTAACTTAGATATCTGAGGGGAAGGAGCCCATTATACATTTTACACATAATTTTGTCACCAGACAATTACAAATTATGTTTTGATTTTATTAAGGCATAATATTAAATTTATAGAGAATATGTAACAAAATAAAAAAATACATTACAATAAAATGTTAAATATGCTCTTCGAAAGCAAGCAAAAATATATATTCCAGACAACAACGGCAAAACTATCCGTAGAATGCAAGCAATAACGATAATTAATTCCATTGAATTTTGTTGTTGGAATGGGAAAGCAAAATATATTTCAAAACATCCCGCAATTTAGGCAACAAGACATACTGTCAAGTCAGTGGCCTGACTGTTTAGAAAAGTAGAAAAGTAAAAAGGGGTTTATATGATTATTCATCCACGCTAAGAGGATACCATGAAATAATCCAACCAGAAGGAACGATTTTATTACCCATAAAACTTGAGCGAACTCGGACGCTTTCAAATAACAAAATAGGTTTTCACTGAAAACGAGCCGAAAAAACCTATTTAAAGTATTTAATGAGCGAGAAGTTTTCAGAAGCAAAATCTTTGCTACTTTCAACGAATAATTATTGAAAATAATATGCACGTATTTTAAGAAATTAAAGTGTTTAGTAAAAATAAATGCTTGCTTGTTTTAACGAATTTATAAACAGTTATAGGATATATTCCACGTACTGAGGGAAATTTATACAGAACGTATTTGTTAAGTTTGTATAATTTGAGAATAACATAGAAAAAGATTTAGATTAGCCTTTTTAATTACGGTAGTTACAATTTAATGTAGAATCGCTCTATTTCAAAAAGTTACCGTAACAAATTTCTTTCTAGAAAAATTAAAAGATCAGGGTAGGAAGCAGTAGCAACGGAGTAGACAGTACAGTATTAGCTTAAAGCAAAGGAAAATTAATTTGAAAAGACTCAAAGAAAAGCAAAGAACCAAATCAAAATTAGTTTATATCCGGCTCAAAATCCAATATACATTAATAGGATGAACCAATAGAAAATTAGCTTAAGAAAACTACAAAAATCAACACAAGAATTTTTATCCTGATCGAAGAACTAGTATACCGGACCAAATCAAGAAGTATAGAGAGGACATAGGAAAAGGAAAAGTAGAAGGCAGCAATTATCGAGGACAAAGATGGAATGGCGTAACACTGAAAAAAGTCGTCGAAGGACGTATATCTCTATTAAAGAAACAGTAAAGTTTTCAACTTCAAGAAAAGAAATTGGTTTCTGGCGAAAAACTAAAAAGTAAGAAAAGGAACGAGGGGGAAAACCAACAGTACAAATCAAAACGAAACAATAACCGTTAAGCCTCAAAGTAAGCAAGGAAACAACAAGAATGTTGGATAGAAAAAAATTGAAGAAAAGGAACGAGGGGAAAACCAACAGTACAAATCAAAACAAAACAACAACCGTTAAGCCTCAAAGTAAGCAAGGAAACAACAAGAATGTTGGATAGAAGAAAATTGAAGTACTTCAAGCTGTGGTAGCAAAGAATCGCATTAACCGAAGAACCGAATAAAAGAATTGCTAACTAGGTCAAAAGTCGACTAAGTTGTGGTTTCCTCAGACAGGAAGAGGGGTTTAGAAGACACCTACCGCAGGAAGTGGATCGAAAGTTTTATAAAGTGCGTATGAGAACTAACAGTAAGAAAACCAGCAGATGCTTAGGGAAAGGAAGGTGGATCAAAACGAATGGAGAAGTACAACTAAACATAAAAAACGATAAGAAAGCAGGACCAAGACTGCAAGAAGAGGATAAAACAAAGAAAGCAAGAACAAACGAAACTGTGTATGTGAGTGGGTATGTGTATGTGTTGGACGCTTTGGTTGCCTTTTACAACAGACAGGTCTTACCGTGGACCATTCTAATTCGAACCCACACGGGGTTGGATAAGTTGTGTGCGGGAGGAATGATAAGAAGAGAACAAGGACCAATAAAGTGAAGAAAATCAATGGAAACAAGAAAATTATTTAGAAAACAAGAAAAAGTAAAGTATAGAAATTAAATCCTAAGGAAGGTCAGAGTCAGGATAGAAATTGGGGACGCGGAGGACTAGTAATGTGGCTTAAGAGGTTTGCGTCGCCAGAAGAAAAATGAAGCCAGATCAAGAACATTAGAATTTCGACGACCTATACTCTTCAAGTTCAGAATCAGCAAACAATATTTTTAGCTTCTTATTTCTTTTGTTAACCATTTTCTTGGGTTGAGGGACCAGAGCAAGGAGTAGTATTGGTCGAGCAGTTTCCCTTAAAACAGTATTAACAGGGACTGTAGTAGTTATAGCACGCGGTTGAGGAGGTGTGGCGATGGTGGTTGTGGTTTAGGAAACTCAGTACCCGTTATAGAAGAAACTTGTTTGGTTTTGGTATTGGTTGTAAGAGAGTCAACCTTAGAAAAAGAAACAGCATTGGATGTCGGAGTATCAACACTACAAAAAGAAACAGAATCAGAGAAAACTTTGGCCACGTTAGACAAAGGAACAGAATCTGGTAGAACTTCGCCAACATTATGTATAGGAACATCAGGTAGAATTTCATCAATATTGGATAAAGGAACAGAATCAGGAAGAACATCATCAACATTAGAAAAAAGGGTACAATCAAGTAGGATTTCATCAACGTTAGACAAAGAAGCAGAATCAGGTTGAACTTCGTCAACATTAAAATAAGGAGCAGAAGCAAGTATACCTTCCACAACATTAGATAAAGGAGCAGAATTAGGCCGACCTTTGTTAACATTAGCAAACGGAGTGAAGGCAGGCAAAACTTTATTTATAGTAAAAATTACTTCTTCAACAACAGCAAATACAGGCTCTTTGACAGCAACAGCAACATGCATTAAAAATACGGGTTTACTAACTTCAACGGGAATTTTTCGGTCAATATTATAAATTATCGTCACTTCAGCTATGTTTGCTATTGCAGACACGACAGTAATTTCTTTAGTAGAATCATTTAAGAAAGCAGGAACAAACTCTTGAGTGGCTACCTGTAAGACACTAATTTGAAGTATGGGTTTCAGGAGGAGGCACAGACTGAGGTGGAAGAGAAAACGTAGGGTCTTTTTGATTATCGTTCAAATCAATATGGACAAAAGATATTTTGTTATTATTAGAAGACGTTCGGTAAGTAGGGGCGTGGTACCCGTAGAAATCAATATTTTAATTCGAAGTTTTATATGGTTGAAAAGGATATGAAATGATGGTAGTTGGACGAGCAGGAGGAGGTGCAGAGAATGATGTAGAACTTGAGACGGAAGAAATTTTGTTTAAAGCCATATTTGCTGAAGAAGGGTATCGTTTGGTAGTAGTAGTAGGAGGATGACCTGGATGAGGTACAGAAGAGAACGCAGGATTAGAAGCAAAAAAAAATTGGCTGCTAGAGCTTAGGACAGAATTTGAAGTATTATTCGAAGACCTATTAGTAGTAGAATAACAGTTGGGACAAAAATATTTATGGTTCCGGGTTGGGACCGTGTCATTTTATAATCTAAGGTCGGCGTTTCGCCCACTTCTGGGCGAAACGTCGACCTTAGTTTATAACCCGGAACCATAAATATTTATAATGACCCCGGCCGTGTAAGCCTCCGACAATACAACAGTTGAGACAATTGCGGCGAGTAACTCCCTGATGCCCGCAACCATAGCAATGGAGTACTTTAGGACGAGTACAACGTGTCGAAACATGACCATGTGTGTCGCAATTAAAGTATGTGACCTGTAGACTAGAAGTAGACACAAAAATAGGAACATAAGAAGTATTTGATCTACCAGTAGGTGTAGGAAGAATATTACCAGTGTGGTCATGTGAAGTAAAAGTATTTTTCTCAATCGGAGCGGCCTTATTAGCAGAATCCGGTTCAGCAGAAAAAGTGCGCGTATGATCAGAAGGAGCTGCGGGAGTAGTATCGGAACGGAAATTTTCGTTTTGAATGAAATGCGGATATCGTCTAAAGTATGAAGTAATTTGCAACAGATTTTGCACTCCACTTCTAGGAAACTCCGCACAGCGACGTCTTGCGTGAAGTCACAGGGCTAGTTATGCGTTTCAAAGCAAGTAAAGATTTGCCACCATCTAATTTAGCAAGGGATTATCGAACCTCTTGTATAGAAGTTGTGACTGCTTCAAGGTCAGCATCGTAATCGAATACAATAAAGGATAGAAGGAGTACCCCATCGCGTTTTATGCAAAGCATTAGGTCTTAGAATCAAAACCACGAGAACATAATTCGTACTGCAACTCAGTTTCGCGTAAATGTTTCACACGTATGCATCAAAGGTCCATTTTAACTCAATAAAGAAATAATGAACCTAACAGAAATTAAAGTATACCCGAAGAAAAAATTGAAATCCAAAGGAACCTAAAACTTCGTAAAATTTACAAAATAGAATTTAAAAACACTAATAGAATTGGAGCAATAAAGAATCTAATAAAGAATCTAATTTCCAGCGGAAACACAATTTTGATAACTCGACATAAAGAAACAGTTAATCAAGGACGAAACGGTGTATGTACAGAAAATTTGGGACCAAATGTTGAGTAAGAATAGAAGTTTCCAAAAATTCGGGGACAAACTTTTAAGCAAAACCAACGGTTTAAGAAACCAAGCAAATTTTTGAGAACAACAAAAAAGTTTAGAAAATTTTAGCCCACATTGAGTAAAAAGAACTATTTCGAAAATCGGAGCCTCACGTTGGGTACGCAAAATTTTTATGTTATGATATTCCGTGCAGACAAGAAGAAACGCAGCAATGTAAGTAGAGAAACTGGCCTACACCGAATACCGCAACAAAAATAGGATAACAGTTCGGGCTAATTCAAAAACGTCGTAGAGTGAGCTAGGTGAGCTAGAAAAAAAAGAATCACACCTCAGAAAAGAACTATATTACAACCTGTAAGTAAAACATACAGTTCTAAAAGAATTTACAAACGTCAGAAACACATTTACTTAATCGTTCGGTATAACGTGATGTATGCAAAGCGTCAATTTACATATAGTGCAGTATAAACCTAAACATTTTAAAATATCGAGAATAAAATCTTATTATCTAAATTCAAGAATACTTACAGAATGTTTCAGTCCAAAATATGTACAAGAAATAGAGAATTAATACATTACCATCTGCTTTAAGAAACGCACCTCGTAAGATTTAAGAACGTACCATTAAAATTGTATATAGCAAGTTGTGGACGTTAACATTCATTTATACAGAAAAGTAAACAGTAGAAAAAGCTCTAGCGCATTAAAATTTTAAACAGAAATTGGTTGACGTTAAAATTAATTTATACAGAAAGGTAAACCGTAGAAAAGTGCTATATAGCATTAAAATTTAAACAGTAAGCTCTAAGAATAAGGTACATAATTGTTCGTGTTGTGATCGTGCGTTTGGTAACGTACAGTCTGCAATTTTTTGCCGAATCAACTAAAAAGAAAATATGTGCATATCTTCTAAGACAGCAACGCAAATAAAACAAACAGAAATGTACACTGTGCCTGGAGCTATATTATCTTAGGAAGAGAAAATGCGGCTGTATTTGTCTACGACTGGGCGCCGGAACCACCAAATTAACTATACTAGCATATAACACATTTCAAAAGCGCCTTACAACGCTCACAGGACGTTGTATCACAGTAAGAGAACGAAGAAGTAATTGTGACGAACGAAGAAGTAAGAGATTTTCGAAAGTTGAAATTTATTTATACAACTTAGAAGTCATGGAAGAAATAACATAAATGCATTCCTAGCAATACAATGTTAAATCTGCTCTTCAAAAGCAATCAAAAATATATATTCCAGACCCAACGGCGAAACCATCCGCAGAATGCAAGCAATAACGATAATTAATTCCATTGAATTTCGTTGTTGGAATGGGAAAGCAAAATATATTTTTAAAACATCCTTGCGATTTAGGCAACAAGACATACTGCTAAATCAGTGGCCTGGCTGTTTAGAAAGGTATAAAGGTTTGTATGATTATCCATCTACGCTACGAGGACACCATGAAATAACTTAATTAGAAGGAACGATTTTATTACTCATAAAACTTGAGTGAACTTAGACGCCTGCAAATAACAAAATAAGATTTTACTGAAAACGAGCTGAAAAACCCCATTTAAAGTATTTAGTGAGCGAGAAGTTTTCCGAAACAAACTGTTTGCTACTTTCAACGAATAATTATTGAAAACACCTCGTACGTATTTCAAGGAATTGAAATGTTTAGAAGAACCAAATGCTTGCTTGTTTTAACGAATTTATAAACGGTTATAGGATATATTCTAGTTACTGAGGGAAATTTATGCAGGACGTATTTGTTAAGTTTGTATAATTTGAGAATAATATAAAATAGGTTTAGGTTAGCGTTGCAATTTAATGCAGAATCGCTCACTTTTAAAAGTTACACTCACACACACTATCACACACACGTACGCACGCACACACGCGCACGCGCACGCACGTACGCACACACGCGCGCACATACGTAAACACGTACACACACGCACGCACACGAATGCACATACGTAGGAAGATATTTGGAATTACTATACATGGGCAAAAAATTGACAAAATAAAACTAAAGTACTAGTATGCGAAGTTAGCAAAATAAATCGTAAAGAAGAATACAAATAGGTAACGAGAATTTACAAGAGGTTAAGAATTTCTGCTACCGAGGACGCCAAATAATGGAAGATGGGAAAAGCGCACAATAAATAAAATAAAGATTATCAAAAGGTCATGCTACATTTAACAAGAAAAAGCAATTACTGTGTTCAAAGACAACAAACATAGAAACAAAAAAATTGCTTAAAACATATGTGTGGAGCACAGCACTGTACAGCTGTGAAGCCTGGACAGTAGGAGAAGCGGATAAGAAAAAGGTTGAAACCTTTGAAATGTGGAGCTACAGACGTATAATGAAGATATTATAGACAGACAAAGTTAAGAACAAGGAGGTACTAGAAATAGTAAGGGAAAAAAGAAATATGTGGAAATGTGGAAAACAGTAAAAAATAAGAGAGATAGGATGAGAGGCTACACACTAAGGCATGAAGGAATAGTGCGGAATATATTAGAAGCAAAGATAAGCAAAAAGAGAAGTAGATGTAGACCTAGGTTAGACTTTTTCACACAGATAGTGAAAGATGTAGGCTGTGGGAACTTCGGGGAAATATTTAGACTAGCTCAGAAAAGAAATCAATGGAGGTACGCGTCCAACCAGTCCCAAGATGAAAAAACTAATGACGAAAAAAATAACTTTACTTATACATTGCGATTACTATTAGCAACTACAGGTATTGGTTGTGCAATATTCTCGAATAATGTTAATTGTGTGAAAGGGTTTGCTGGAAAACTATTAATTTGGCAAATTTCTAAGTGTTGGGTGATCTTGACAGCTACAGGCTGCTTCACATATCACTGAATCTCGGTGAAATAGGCCATATAATTAAAAAAAAATAGAAGGGGAACCAAGCTAGCTTAGAATATAAAGTGGAGGTACGCGGCCAACTAGTTTCAAGACGAATGATGATTATTATGAACAACTACAAGTGTTAATTGTGAAATATTTTCAACTAATGTTGATTGTGCAAAAGAATATATTGGAAAAACTATTTATTCGAAAAGGTCTCCCGCCCCTCCACATACCTTACATGTGATTTTCCAATGCTCCACCCGAAGGTGCGACATTGGCTAGGAAGCCAGTTTTTTACCTGAAAAATTTTGAATTTTGCAGAACCTTTGCTGTTCCAAGTAAGGTGGGGATCTTTAACGTGCTTGAAAACACTCACACACGTGACCTCCATTTTACCTCTCCTCTGAAGGAGGACGTATTTTTGTGAAAAATGCTCGCCTAACATTTTTCAAGCGAACCGTGTTGGGATTCGGACCCGGGACCTTGGACGTAGTAGTCACAAACATACCAACTACGCCACGAAGCCGCCCCCTTTCACATACCACTGAATATCTGAGAATTAGGGCATATAATTGTAAAAAAAACAGTAGGGGACCGCACTACAACTAACAAGGAACAACAGCGGCTATGTTCAAAGACTTTAAACAAAAGGAGAGGAATGAATTTTATCGCAAGTACATGTAAAAAAAATTAAAATGCAATTTTTACTCAAAAGCAAATAGAAATAATTAACAATACCCTTATGTAGAAAATAATAACTAATCTAGAGACAATTCACTGCGAACTTAGGCTGTAGTAACAAGAGTAGCTGAACTTGCTGTACAAATATCAATGAAGTACATAGAAACAAGGTTAACTATAATTGGCAGTTTGAAAATCAGGACACTTTTTGTATAAAATTATAACTAGAAAGAGACATACAAGAGTAATGTGTAGATATCAACTTTAAAGTAAGAATGAGAGATACAACACCAAGTAAGCATATAGAAATAGTAGTTTTTGTATTTTGTAAGTAAATGGTAAAATCATACGTTGTGTTATAATCTATCGAAGATTTTGTAAACATATAGTTTAAAGCCTAAATATTGAGTCACAAATATCCACAGATGAACCGTGTCGAAATTTTACTCTCTGTGCTTTTGCTACTACTTATACAAAAGCTTAGAAGTTGAGATTTTATTAGATGAAATTCTAGATATGCGTGTGCCATTGCAAGTAGAGTGAATAACGATCTACCTTAATCATTCTTAAGGTTACGTCCTCACCTTAAATGCCAGTTTGACCATTAGGCAAATTCGATTCTTAAACGTTTTCGTAAGCATTCAAACATTAAAGGTTGCGATATTCCTTTATTAACTCTACAGTTACTCATACGTCATTACTTTAATTAGAACAGTTTATCTTGGAGTGTAGTAATAATAATAAAGCGATCCTATTCCAGAACATGTCGTTAATTCAACGTCGTCGTGGTTGTGTAGGTAATATTATAAAGAGGAGGAGTAAGGTTATGTCATGCATTCACTCACTTCATGAATGTAACATGAGCTCTAAACCCGGACGGAGTTGACCCGTACTATTTTACACATGCAGGACTAGATGGAAGGACTACTCAAAGTTAGTGTAAAGCTTCCACTCAGACACGAACAGAAACTTTATGTTTAGCGAGAGCTGTGGAACGCTGCCACGTCGTTCGTTCGTTCGTTTTCAAACAACAATGGTAAAAACGTTTTCTTCCTGGAGGGGCTTTTCGTAATGAAAATTGGTCCCCTGCGGATATCATACAGAGGAAAACTATTTAGAAGAGACAGACATCGAGCGACAGCCACACATTTCCCCATTTATTATCAAGTTAACGCACAATATCCGGCGACAAACATTCAAATATTTTTTCTAATCAGATTTTGGCTTTAAATTTCCGCTGCTGATTTCAAGAATTGGAATTTAAAAAAAAATAAAGCGCGGTACATTTCCGTTATATAAACGAATTTTTTGTTTGTTGATATAAAAGCACTTTCGTATTATATTACACACACTTCATGAAATCCAAACAAAAGAAGACGTGGAGTTTACTAAATAACCTGAAGCTTAAGTGGAAAAGCCCGAAGGTACTTTCATAACATTTTCAGTAATAATGCGAACCCTCTGTAACCGCGTAGAGAGGTATAAAGATGCCAATGGAGGCGAATTTGAAACGACGACGAATCGCAAACGAGAAACATCAATCTAACATTAATTTCCTACGTAAATTATAGTAAAATCGGTGAAATCAACGGATATAATGTTAAAAGGGGCGTAGACTATATATTGCCAGAGGGCTGGAAAATCTCGCAATCCTTAAAAAATGGTGCCGCAATTTTCTCTCCACATTTGATATTTAATCTGCGCTGAGTTTGCTGAAGATTTAATAAACAGTTTAATTATCCTACGAAAATGCTATAAACTGAACGTCATAAATTCAGATTTTAAGGGTTTTACTACTTCAAATAAAGCCAGTGCCGGAAAATCTACTTCTAATTTTTGTTCTAGGTGTACAGAAAATGCTTAGTCTATGAACAGTGAAATCTATTTTCAGATAAATGATGCAAGTTGCTCACGTGATCTTAAAAATAATAATTTTCGTTGAGTAATTAAATTACTATTAATCCTTGATCAACTGCTACTAATGTTCAGGTTGACTACCATCGAGTTATCTTCTAAACTACTAGTCTATCTTCTAAATTACTATCGAAGCCTTATAATTAACTATATAAGCACTAATTACTAATTTATATTAATTTATCTGATCACAACAGTAATTTATATCAGACACGGCAATTAATAGTAATTTATATCACATCACCACTTCCAAAGCTTTAAATTAGAGCTGGTATCGAATTCAAAGCTTCAATTGGAGTGAACCACAGAACCCTTAACTGCAATTTATACTTCACCCAATTCTTCTTCATTATTCTGAAACATACCGGAATTATGCAAATAACATTCTTGACATTACCTATTGCACTCTAAATAACTCTTAAATGCAAAACCCTTGTACCCGTCAATCAATTCAATATTTTGTGCACAAATATTTCGATTACGCTTTAATGTAATTATACTGGTCATGCACGTACAGCTCGAATCGTGAATGTAATAAACAGAGCTTATTATACCAATTCCAAATAGAAGAGTTTTTTTTCTATTTGTGATTTATACTCACCTATTAACCCTTTAGTGCCCGACGGTACTTTTAGTTACCAACGAATATTTGACGAACGTAATAATTAATTCGAAACTCTGCGTCTATAAATACCTTCCAACGAGTCAGATTGATTGCGCATGACGGCAAAGTGAATTCTGTGTTTGTTTACTGTTAGTTGGTCAACAGGTTCTTTTTATGTTACACAGTGATCCTTGGATAAACGAATTTCGAGCTAAATTCGAAACAATTTAGTATTTGGCAGGTTAGTAGTTGTGTATAATGATTAGTTTAGCTGTTTTACGCAATAGTCATAAATATAATATAAGTCTAGACTCTTTGTTTCAGAGGTCTGAAAAATACCGTCAGGAATAAACACACAATGTCTCATAAAACAACCAAATGGAATTATAAAAGGCCGCTAACTGAGGCAGAACTGCAGAAGATTACAGATGACATTTTATTTGAGGATTTGCCTTTAGATAATGGTGTACTAACAGACATAGAAGACGATGATGATGACAATGTGGAAATTTTTTTTGAAAATGAGGTGCTTCCTTCACATCTAATTGAAGTCGAACCTTGTACTTCGACGTCATGTATCAATGATAATCAAACAGTAGCAGAAAGTAATTTAGTAAATGATCTGATAGAAAATAATCAACCATCAACATCATATAAAGAAGATGATGGCACACGCCGCTCTTTTAGATTGGAATCAAACATTTTACACCAATTGTTGCAGGCGAATTCCTCGTAACGACATTTCTGTATTATTTTTGCGAATTCCTAGGTTATAATTCAATTTTCGTAGGTCTAACTCTATTTACTAGTATGATTGGATAATTAGGAAATGTTGCATTGGTCTTGCGTGGTAATTTAAATGTTTAAATGTTATTGGTTGATTCGAATATGATGTATAATCAATTTAATTGGATATCTAGAGCGCACTATCAGTTCAAGTTAACATTTGTTTTCTGCTTTTTCGATATACTTCGAACCTGGTTGTTGCTTTATGCGTTTTAGCCGTCCACCATTTTTGGGATTTGTGACTCCAGGACTGTTTGAGGCAATCTATTTGGTGATACTTTGTTATGGTTGCTCAATAAACTCATTTAAGAGGATTTACATATCGAAGTTGAAGGTAATTAATTACATACATTCGAATCCATTGATTTTATTATACAGGTGTTTTAGGTGCCATATGTATTTGTTCGTATTGATCATCCGCTGATCGATGTATATGTTATCGTAGTTCATTGCCCGTTGTACGGTAGGTGAATTTATGTGTTGATATTGATTACTAATATTGCAAATTGTAGGGTTTTAGATTTTAGATTTTAGATTTTGGATTTCAGGTTTTAGGTTTTAGGCTTTAAGTCTTTAACTTAAGAGTTTTAACTGTGAAGCGTGAAACCCGATAAGCTTCAAGTTCAATTGTTATCCTGCGACGCTTGGCAGTTGTTGGGAATTCTGTCATTGCAACCTCCTGAGTTGACATTGGATGGGTATCGTTATGCATGATTTCTATTATAAGTTTATTAGATACAAATTTAATAACGTTAATGCATGAACTTTTAAATGATATTTGTGTACATTTTATGATGAAATATTTCAGTAGTTACAATTTGAGCCATCACAATTAATTATTCATTTTACAATAATCAATAACAATCAACGCTTATTTATATTTACAAGTGCACCACTGTATATAACTTATTGTGCTAATTTGAACATTGTGTAACTGATATCGGTGCACCAATATCCCCTTTACATACAGTGCACAATTAATATTAAGTATTCCGTCATTTCACATACATAAAATAATAGGTAAATAATTTACGTAAACTTGATTCAATAAGGTATATGTATTGATGCTGTAGATTGTTTAGAAATTTAGTAAATATTGTGATAGTGTACTGGTATTTTATTGGGTATGTTCCGTAGTTGTATGTGTGATTTAAGTATCATTTCATGGTAGGATATTTGAGTATCTTTTCGACGGGAGAACGTCCCAATTGGGTTCGCGGAAATTCAGGTTATGTCAATTGGGTGGCACTCATTAATTTTCGATCTCAGATCTTTCTTTTTTGGGATGGTTTCGTGAGACCCACTCCCCCCTCCACTGATCTAGTTACGGCAAACGTTCCTAGTATTTTCCGCTATTCAGTTATACCTATTCGTCCTCGTTATTGTATGTATATTTTATTTTTGGGCGTTAGCGCCTGGCGGTCTTTATCTAGCCAACGTTTCTTTTTTTATAAATGTTACGATTGGTAACAGTGGGGCAATCGTGTAGCACAATTGATGATGAAATTGAAACGGACATGTGCACTAATAAGAGCCGGAGTAAAAGTAAGGGGTAAAAGTGGAAAACAAACAAGTAAAGAAGACTTACGTAAATGGAAAAAGGAGCATAGGGCGGAATTCATGCCCAAATACAACTTATCTTGCGGTCCGGTAGAAGAAGAGTTTAGTAATTGCTTTAGCCTTACTGACGTTTATTTGCATTTACTGGGGGATGTAATCGACACTATAGTTTTCCAGAGTAACCTATATGCAACGCAAAATAACAAAAATCTAGGCCTGACCAAAAAGGAATTGCTCTCTTTTATAGGGATAAATTTTTTGATGGCATATCATAGATTGCCAGCGTGGAAACACTATTGGATCGGCAGTTCTGATCTAGGTGTACGAATAATCCCCAACTGTATGCCGCGAAATAGATTTGAAGATATCTTAAGATTTCTTCACTGTAACGACAACAGTCTTCTTCCACGTGACAATAAAGATAAAATCTATAAACTAAGACCAATGGCGATAACATTGAACCAAAATTTCCGAAAATGCTATCGGACAACACGGAGAGTCAGTATTGACGAAAGCATGGTCTTGTTTAAAGGACGTAGAACTCTGAAACAATATAACGCTAAAAAACCAATAAAAAGGAGCTACAAAATTTGGTGCCAGGCAGATCAAAATGCTTACGTTTCCGACTTTGAAGAATATCAAGGAAAAAATGAAGAGATTCAACAAGAGTTTCAAGATTTTGGCCTCGATGAACGTGTAGTACTATCTCTAACAAAACCTAATTGGGATAAAAATAAAATTGTCTATGCTGACAATTATTTTCTATCCATTTCCCTGTTACAACTTCGGCTCAAGAAAGTTTTAGCCTATGGTACAATTCAACAGAAGAGATTAGGGTTTCCAAAGACTATGGTCGAAGATAAGGAGTTGAAAAGAGGTGATTCAGATTTTCGAGTATCCTCCACAGATGTACGTGTTTTCAAATGGATGGACAACCGTGCGGTGCATTTTGCGTCTAACTTTCACGATACAAAGGAAGTCACAGTGAAAAGAACGCAAAAAGATGGTTCACGCACAGATATCAAATGCCCTTCTATAGTTGCCGATTAAAACAAGCATATGGGGTGAGTGGACAGAGCAGATCAGCTGAAAGGTACGTATGGTATAAACCGAAGGTCGAGAAAATGGTGGCACCGTCTTTTTTGGGGCTTCCTTGATATAGCTTTTATCAATGCCAACATTATTTATAATATGCTTTATGAAAAGATGTCAACATTTGAATTTAGAAGAGCAATTGCCCTGGGGTTTATTGCACAATCCTCCAAAAAACGAAAGAGTTCTCTGTTACCCTCGATTCCAAAACGTCGAAAATATAATTATAGTGTTCACAAGATATTCGACTTGTAAATCGTGGATCACATTGGGATATTTTTGTAAAATCTAAAGGACGATGCGAAATGTGCAGTAGCAAGTGTATCCAGTCGAGACCACATTCCAAATGTTCTACCTGTGGAGTTTTTTTGTGCTGCAATTCACAGAAAATTGTTTCGCTGAATACCACGAAATGTAATATTTTTGTCACTTTATTTTCTGTTGTTCTCTAATAAAGTAATTGATAAGCTGTTTTGACTTATTTAGTTTCCGATAATTATTGTTTTAAAAATATGCTAACTGTTAATTCCTGACGGTACTTCTGGGTCTTTTTTTTTCAAAATTTTTAAAAAAAGGAAAAATTTAAAAAAAAAATTAGTACTCCTTGTCCTTTTATATCCCCCTTAACCAATTTCTAGAAAAAAAACATTCAAAAATTATTATTTTCTATGTTTGGGCACTAAAGGGTTAATGATAAAAGGAATTAATAATAGAAAACTGATACTAAAGGTCCTGTCACAAAATTCTCTCGTTATTATATTTTTCTAAAACAACAAATGTTTCCTAGTCCTCTAATTATACAGTGATAAGAACTTGAACCAAACCTGACAATTTTTCCGACCCTGGAAACGCAACAAGTTGCCGTTTTCAGCAAAATACATATCAGCTTAGAAATCAAGATGATCACAAATGTGAACATTCGAATAATCAATAAATATCACGAAACACACATTAACATTCAACGACATTATAATCAAACATACAGCAATTTGATGAATATACAATTATTAGAAATATGTTATTAACAAGAAACAAGCATAAATATTGTCAGGACAGGAGAAAAGTTAAGAAATTCGAATTCTTCCAAATGTAATCATTCGAGTTTTTTAATCATTCTACCCCGCGAAGTGCATTGCTTAACACCATCACCACCGAGCGAGGTCTGAACCGACTCCAATCGGTACGAGACTCACCAATGATCGGCATCTCCTCAGTCGAGGTATTAATTCTCTCCCTAATTGATAGATCATTTTATTGTTTGAAGTCGTACCCTCCAAAGCGTACAATCTTTGCACCTGTCTAAGTAATTCACCTGTAATTGTCTTAAGTTTAGCAATTTTAACTATTCCATCTCTACGAGGGAATATTTACAACACTCTACTCAAATCCCAATCTTTTCGATTCTTACTATCATTTCCTATCCACACAACTGCGCTAGCCGAAACATTTTCCGCGTGATGTTTTAAAATCCTATTGTTTCGTATTACTAACGCACCTAAATATTCCTGCTCAATCTATCCTTTAAAGCCTTGAGAATTGAAACTAAATAGCGTGCTCGATCGAGAGTCCATTCATATCAACAACGTCCATTGGTATGTCTCCTTCTGTTGTAAAAACATAGATGGTGTGATGGATAATGGTCGGTGAAATCATCCGAGACATAACTAATTGGTCTTTTATTCATTACCTATTTTATTACAACAATAAGAGGTGTAACTCTTGTAACGAATTTTTTTTATTATTTATTATTTATCTGGCCCCAGGCATGGGCGTCAGTGAAACGTATTTATTGTTCCAAAAATCTTCCGACACAGCTAGGGGTCTATTCCTAGGTAGAGCAATGAGAAGTGGGGGATGGGGGGGGGGGGGGTAAGTCGAATTTTGTTTGCAGATCAAACTTAAGCTAAATCAAATAGGCGCCACCAAGTCCTGATGTAATCACGATAATTGCATAGCATAGTTCTAAGGGCGGACGTGGAGACCCAAAGAAAAAAAAGATCGCCTTCGCTTACAAAAGCCTGTCTTAATAAAATAAGATGCAGCTCCTGTAAGAAATTGTGCTAGTTAAATAAATAAAAAAGTGGGACACCATTTGTGTCCTGCAATAATACATAAAGAAATAATAAAAAAAAGTATTTCCAATATAACATTGGCATCAATTTATTACTCAGAAGGGTTTTAGCTTTATGTAATAAGATTTGATCACACTTGATCAAAATAAAAAACCTTTAATCTTGAACCAATTGTTTACTAAAAGATCTCTTTTAAAATAATATAACTTGTAACAAAAAATTTAATCATTAACTGCATCAATCTTAAACTTTTAACTTTCATGTTTGTCTTTATCATTTTCAATCAAACACTTTACTTTAAAACATGAATTTGTTGTACAAATAGGATTCTGACCTGGGCAGATCTTTTCAGGTAGATAACAAATTAATAGCTCCTAACAATATTAGCATTTGAGCTTTCAAAATTATGTATACTAATTTTAATGTAGATAAAGCTGATCACAAAAATATATATGTTTACATATATTGTACTGAAGCTGTTCAAAGCATTTGCTTTTAAAATAACATCTGTCAGCTATACAAAGTAGAAAAATATGACGTCAGTAACACCTGTTGACATTACTGACGATTCATATGGAACAAAGAATGTTGTTTTAGAACGTTAAATCAATAAACTTTCGTTTTACTGCTGGTAAATCCAGCTCAACAATTAGTTGGAACTTTTTCAGTGTACATGTATTACGCATCAAAACAAGTTAACGTGTTCCAAATTTTGAAACACATAAAAAGAACTTATAGCTATCTACGGACCAAAACTGCAATTGTCGCATTGTGACAAAGGAAGACTGGATCACCGTTCTTCAAGCAACGATAACAGCGTTTGCAATTTGAAACCAATTCATCCAAACCAACTTCTATAATTCCTGCATTCCACGTGTCGAATCATATCCTGTCGCCTTGCATTCAGCAGCAATCGTAATCTCAAAGTTGAATTACGTCACCTTCTAAAGGTAACATCTTACATGTGTTTTACTGTGTCCTTGTGTGTTTTTAAAAGTTGAATCCTACTTGTCGCGCGTTATTCGAAGATATCCTAACTATTTGAAATGGATTCGCAGATTGCCGGCCTCCAACCAAGGGAACATGTTGATATCTCTATCACCTGTGGCCGACTATCTTATAACCAGCTCGGGCAGCCGCGCCGTCAGGAGGGGAACAATCAAACAGAGATGTGCTTGTAAATAGCTGTATACGACACAGATATCTGAATGTAACTAGATTATTAAAGGACGATGCAGGCTTAGCGTATTACTTTTGAAGTTGAATGCAAATTATTATTGTTATTAATAAAATTGTTACATTATTCTTGAAATTATATGCAAAGAATTATTATCGAAAATAAAATTGTTACATTCTTCCAGCGTTAACACCACATGACTAAAGACTTTAGTATAATTTGATTACATCTATAAGTCGTACAAGAAACCCGCCCCACAAACTTGCCGTTCGCGCATTGAAATGCCATTTTAATCTTGATTTTTTCGACGGCATATCTGTTTGAACCCATCAACAAAATTAGTTCTACTGTCGGATATGAGAACTGATATTCTCCCGTGACGTGCTATCATAGGCTGTAGAGCATAAGCAGAAAGATAATTTACAATCTCTTGATGTACTGCTCTATAAACGGCACACGTAAATATCACCATGTAAACCTGAGTAGTATTCTTCAAAAACAAAAGCCTCATCAAATCACATCCAGACACTTGACAAAGTTTACCTAAATTAACACGATTATCTGGAAGACCAGTAGGAAGAGTGACAAAAGTCTTGGCCCTATGTTTGCGACATCTGCTTCAATTTCAAACAACCCTGTTATTCAATACTTTAAACAGTTTGCTCGTATATTTTGGTGATTATTGAATACTTTAAAATAGTTTGCTCTTTACGTGCTACGATGAAAGTTATTTAGTGCATTTAGAAAAAAAGATACAAGGTAATAAAGTCTAGTTATATTTACGAGTATTACTGTACCAACTATCGAAATTTGTAACGATAAATGAATAAACAAAAGTAGGCAGTTTTGGGTATAGCGTGAAAGAAGTATGAATTTCTTTGCTATTTTTCCGGGGTCTTAATAATCAAATGTTATTCGTAATCGTGAGTGGATCCACAAAACAAGTTCAGATATACATAGATGAGTTCCTGAAAAGCCCTGAAACAATTTTAGATGAATGGTGGTGTAGAGAAAATTTTTAAAAGCGACCAGTAATCCGAGGACCTAAACATAACCCAGTTGGAATGGTGTGATTAACAAAGGACGATGTAGATTGGAGCCACGAGTGCATTAACCATCAGGTAACTTATGTTTTGCTGTTCAATCTTTGATGTTTTGGTGTGTGTTGAATAACTTTATAATTTGTTTACTTAAAATGGACAGTAGTGAATTTGTACAAACAACAAATTTTTAATTTTAAGGTGAAATTTTCTTGTTCAAGTAGAAAGGAGTATTTAGTATTTATGTTCTTGATTATGATGAAAATTTGGGTTTGTCTTTGAGCTCAATTAGACGAACCTGTTTAATTAACGTAAAGGGGTGGAAGATGCTCCCTTTTATTCAGACTCAGGTCTGCAAATATTGTTAAATTAATTAGTAGGCATCCTACAAGGACTTTAATTCTGGATGCAAATTAAAATGATGACAAATTTAATCTTGAAATTTGATGATACTGAAATTTATGCTACAATTTAATTTTGAAATTTTAATGTATTATGAATATTGATGTAAATAGAGTTAACGTTGATGTTTGTGGTAGGAATGTGTCTGTTTTTTTATGAATGAGGATGAGAGTTTTAACTAGGTGAGCAGCCGAGGCGGAAAGAGTAAAGAGGCGATTATCAGAAGAGAATCACAGCAAATCGTAGCGCCCAAAAGTGAGGCTCGAGTTCAAAATAAAATTTTTGTGATTTTATTCCGGAACGGGCGAGGCGTTTTGTATATTTCACAGCATTTATGACGGCCCAACGCTGGGGCTCGATTCGAAAACCGTAGTTTAAGATTAATGGTGACATTTCACAGCAATATATATATATATATATATATATATATATTGTCGTGTAATTTGTAGCTAATTGTAGATATATAAGATCGTAAGTCGAGCTCGGGATAGAGTAATAACCTACGAGAAAGTTAATTAGGCATTTTAGATAATTAGGCATTTTAAATAATTAAAATAGAGCGTAGTCAACGTATGATAATTTAGGGTTAGTTTAATTTTAGTTGTATTTATTTAGAAAGGACGTAGCATAATATTTATGGTAGGATAGGACAATAAGGATTAGAAACAACGAGGTAAAAATAGCACTTTTAATTTATTTAAGGTAGTATACGAAAACACAAAAGCTTTTCGTATTCGTTAGAGTAGGATTATTATTTCGAAAGGTAAAACCAGAAACGTTTCAAAGCATAGTGTACGAACTAAAAGGGAGAAATATTTCAAGATAACAGGTTACGATAAACAAGCCTATAAAAATCAATGTGTTATGAGAAGGAAAGGGACCGTTGGAAGTTAGTATAGTCGATATACAACAAGGACAGAACAGAGAGTATATAAGTATGACGAAGAAGTAGTATGTTTGTATACGATATCGATTTTCGGTTGAGGCTAGTTTTCGCTAAATAGCAGGGAGATGACGAACAAACTCATTTTAAAGAGGGCAACAAAATCAATAATTTCTAGGAATATTATAAGCAAACACGGATCGATTGAAAACAAGGGAGAGAAATTGCGCGAGATGATTGGAGGATACAGGCATACACGCAACAGTTTTGTATTAGGTAGGGCAAATATCCAATTCGTGGAAGCAATGTGTGAAAAGGGACTATATGAAAAAGGGAGATGAAAGATGTTGTTTTAGTTTGAAGGCGTGAACATAATGGGAACCGATTTTCGGTTGAGGCTAGTTTTCGCTAAATAGTAGGGGCGGTTGGCCGTTGTAAATGTTTTACCAAGTATTTTAACGTGTTTATTGTCGTAATTCAGGGGAAACGAGGAGCCGTTGAAGCTTTTCACAATAATATAGAGGAACGGTTAGTGCATTTACATAGAATATTGTTGTACGTTAAAAATTTACATGCAAACTTGGAAACAGGGGAGGTGTAGCAAGCCTATATAACCCACATTCAACGGGGGTGAGGCTCTCTTAATTTTTCTTCATTCCTTCGCGTATCATCGAGTTACTTTTAGTGAAAGTATTTAGTGAATTTATATATAATTGCACATAAGTTAGTGTAGTGTGATGACAAGTCAAGTCAGTTAAAAATCAAATAAAGCATTTTAAGCGAAGAATAGATGAAGGATGTAAGTACAAACGATTACGATTTTGGTTTTGGAATGAACGAAAATTATTAAAAACTTAGGAGTATTTGATGGTGAAGGTAGCAATCTTTGATTAATTTATTATAAATGGGAATACGGAGAGTAAATTCTGCAAGTTAGATGCTTATGGTTTTATTTTAAATGAAAAGATTTTGGGGTAGCAGCATACACAGAGTGATGGTGATTCAACCGGGGAGCTGTTTCATGGACTAGTGCCATACTAGGCTGGTTGGCGGATACCTGTTGGAAGATAGTTACCAGGTAACCAACTGTATAAAAACATCTTGTGGTGAATATTTGCTATGATTCTTTTGAATTTTTTGCGCTTTGGAGTGTTTCTTATTTGATGTATTTAATAAACTGAAAATTTATGGGACTTTAGATGTAAATGAAATTTATTTAGATAGTCAAGGATAATTAATTTACAGATAACCAGGTTATGTTGTAAAAAGAGTATAGGGGGCTGTTCTTTCTTGTTAAATGCAGTTCGGGTCCCTTTCTATTGTTTATATATATATATCCTATTTCTTCGATATTCAGTAGTATGTAAAGAGGTACGCCCAAGGTCTCGGGTTCGAATCCCGACACGGTCCGCTTGGAAAATGTTAGGCGAGCATTTTTCATAAAAATACACCCTCGTTCGGATGAGAGGTAAAATGGAGGTCCCGTGTGTGAGTGTTGTCACACACGTTAAAAATCTCTACCTTGCTTGGAACATCATTGGTTCGGCAACATTCTTAATTTTACAGGTAAAAAAACTCACTCCCTGACCAATGTAGTACCTTTGCGTGGAGCATTGGAAAATCACATATAAAGTATGTGAAGGGGGTTAAGCAGCCTGCGGCTACCAACATCCTCTAACTCTTGAATATTTGCCGAATTACTAGTTTTCCAATATATCCTTTCACACAATAAACATTAGTTGAAAATATTTCAAAAACAACATCTGTAGCTTATAATAATCATCAGATTTGAGTTCAGGTATTTTTTTCGTCATTAGGTTTTCAGTCTTGAAACTGGTTGGACGCGTAACTTCACTTATTTCTATTCTTAGCTAGCGTATACTGTTTCTTGAAATTCCCACAGCTTAGATACAGGTCGGTTCTCCTTCTGTTGTTCCCTAATTATATGCCCTATTTCACCAACATTCAGTGGTATGTGAAGGGAGTTAAGCAGCCTGTGGCTGCCAAGGATTTACCAACACTTATACATTTGCTGAATTAATGGTTTTCTAGTAAATCCTTTCGTTGAGATTATTGCAAAACCAATACCTGTAGTTGCTTATAAATCATCAGGTTTAAGTACAGTTATTTTTTTCGTCATTAGGTTTCCATCTTTGAATTGGTTGGATGCGTACCTCCATTGATTTCTATTCTGAGCTAGCGTGCACATTTCCCTGAAATTCACACAGCTGACATCTTTCACTATCTATGTGCAATAGTCTAACCTAGGCCTACTTCTACCTCTATTTTTTCTTATCTCTACTTCTAATATATTCCGTACTATTCCCTCATGTCTTAGTAAGTGGCCTATCATCCTATCTCTCCTATTTTTTACTGTTTTCGACATACTTCTTTCTTCCCCTACCATTTCTAGTACTTCTTTATTCTTAACTTTGTCTGTCCATGATATCTTTATCATACGTCTGTAGCACCACATTTCAGTGGCTTCTACATTTTTCTTGTCCGCTTCTCCTACTGTCCAGGTTTTACAGCCGCAAAGTGCTGTGCTCCACACATATGTTTCAAGCAATCTTTTCCTTGTTTCTATGTTTGTGGTCTTTGAGCACAGTAGTTGCTTTTTCTTGTTAAATGTAGCACGGCCTTGTGCTAATCTTTATTTTATATCTTTTGCGCTCTTCCCATCTTGCGTTATTTGGCATCTTAAGCCGCACAAATTTTTAACCTCTTGTAGGTTCTTGTAACCTGTTTGTAGTCTAGTTTTTAATTTATTTTCCCCTCTTTTGCATACTAGTACTTTAGTTTTATCTTTGTTAATTTTCATACCGTATCTCTCTGCTAGAATTGTTTTCATTCCATGGAGGCAACTTCTAACTCTTCCTTGCTAGATGCTATATCATCTGCAAATCTAAGCATATCAATCTTTTGTCCTTGCATAATAATTCCAAATGCCTTCTTGCATTTGACAGTATTCATTGCTTCTTCGATGTATTGTTTGGAAACATTAGAAAAATCAAAATAGTTTTCCTTGATCATTGAGAAATTCTCTTTTAAATGATTCTAAGAACATTAAATTTCAACATGTGATATGCCAGATAACCATATTTACATGTAGACCAACTCGCCAGGTCCTATAACCCTTTTTGTGCGGTCTAAAAAAAAGGTTAAGATCAAAATTGTACAGATCTAAGTAAACTGTCTAATCACGTTTTGAGCATAATACCCTGCGTTGGAGTTTTGTGAGAAATATTGATTTTTGTCGTTGACCGTAGCGATTGTGCCCTCTTGCGGTCAAAATTTGAAACATGAAAAATATTTTGCAGCAATTTTTCGTGGCCACTTTATTTAATAAATATTTTTCCGCTAAGCTCTAAACCTTATACGTTTGATATGTGGCCCCGTGATACGCTTAGCGAAACACCCAGTATATTTTTAATATAAAGTCTTGCCATTGCCCTTTTTTAATACCGAAATTTCTTCCCTGAGTTTTATTGTACGATTAATCGATTAATTTATTTTATACATTTTTTGTCTCTCTTTCTGAAGACATTTCACTTTAAGAAGAACCTAACGAGAATTTGCGTAGAAATATAGTATCTGTGGCGTAGTCGAGTTATTAGGGTGATGGTTAGGGAGTGTGTTTTATTCTCACATATAAAGGTGCGAATATTTTTCTATTAGTTTCAGATCAAAGCAGAGTAATTAGAATTTCGTGATGTGATATACTGGATATTATAAACGAACGATAATGGCGGTATGGTTGGATCACAAAATTCGACCCAACTGATTCCCGAAAACTGCAGTACCTAATTATATGCTGCCATTGTGCGTAAAATGAGACACTTTTCAATTTTAAAGTTTTTCTGCTTTATTATGGTATTTTGTCGGAACTACTTTTTCGCCAAAAAAATCGGTTATCATTCGTTTTGATGTCTTATAAATGTATATAATTTAAAGCATTTTTAATTTTTTTTCTTAGTGTCTCATGTTACCCTCGTAGGGCACTCATGTTAGGCGATAAGTATGAAAACATCAGACACAAAATGTTTTTAAGAAACATTAGAAAACAAAACACAAAATATGTTTTTAAAAATAGTAATATTTAATAGGTATGGGTAATACATACAAAACAAAGCATTTTTAAACAAAATTAGTTAAATCTAAAGCGCCTTTAAGTATTTTGGTCACGCGCATTAGTGACTTTTTGCACATCGTCAATTACCGAGCAAACGTAAATGACATTTATCTTATCTGATTTTCTAAAAAACTTAACTGTGACAGTTTTAAAATTTTTTTCTAACACTACCGTAAAAAATCATTTTCTTTTGCTTCTTGGCATGGTGATTGTATATGAATTTCACAGCCACAAATGATCCCCCTTCAATTGGTAGAATATTTATGTTGTCGATGGTACTGTCTTTATCTCCATCAATATGAGGCTTATTTTTATTGTCATTATCCATTGCTATTGATTCTCTGAAAATTCAGTGGTTCACTCTCAACGTCGCTGAGATAATGCAAATTGATGTTTCTCGTTATACGATAAATCATGCAAAGAAATGGATGCAGTTGAAGATTTTTTGAACTCAAAGTTTGACTCACTTGCTGATTTTACCTTTTTTCTGCCTTAGGTGCTGCCTGCCTATTATCTACTTTGGCCACATTGGGGGGCAACATGCTGGTGACGATGCCTTTACCTGGTGGAATGCATAGTCTCTTCTTCATTTGGCGTATCTGGTTCGTTTTCTTTTATCTCAAATTTTCAAGATTACTTTCAAAGCGTAAAATCCATTGTTCCCCTAAATCTTCACGACCCCCTTCAGAAGCATGCTTAGGTAGTCGCTTTATTGCTTCAAGTTTGTCTAGTGGAACGTACCCACTTCCTCAAAACCCTGCTCTAACGTTGGATTTCTAGTTTCTCTAGACATTTTTGTAGAAGAGATGGAAATTTATTTCTCATCACGCTGTCGCGATTTTTCATCTTCTATTTATAGAGGACACAGCTCCACTTGGATTTCAACGGTTTAAAGAATACATTGTCTAGTGGTTGGGTTAATTCCGTATTATTTGGGGGTAAAAGGACGAATATAGTATATATTTTTTCACATTCTGCAATTACTGTCGGCGATACATGACTTACCAGGTTGTCCCAAATTAAAACCTTTTTTGTATTTGGTTTCAATTGCAAGCTATTGAAGTATGTCATGGCGATAGTGAAAAATCAATCTTCGAACATTTTCATCGTAAACTCGTTGAACGATTGTAGCCCGCGTCTTTGGGACCGTCTATTGTCTTCGAATTATAAAGATGCTGATTTGTAGGTGATACACAGTGGAAGAAGGGTGCCGTCTGCAGCAGCTACAAACTGTACATATACACTGCTTTTTGAACTGCCGATTATTGTTTCAGGATGAAAACATGAGCGCGTAACTATCACTAGTTTCCTTTTTGGATTGTTCTTTATATAGGCCTCGTCGTAGTTCACGAATGTGCTGATTGCTACGCCAGACAAAGTCACTTCCAATTGATCAAGATATTCATTTATCACATAACTGTCCAGAGGAGGTCGTACTCTTTTGATATTTTGACTTAATCGCACTGTCGACTCTTTTGAATTATCTCTTCACAAAACTATCAACCTAGTCTCTTCCTGGCAGGTTGCTTTTGAATCTATGTTCGGTTGTACCTTGCTGATCCAGAAAAGGGTTTTATAATTAATCGAATATCAAATGTAGTAAAAGGTGAAAGAGATTTTTGTTCTTAATCCTTGAATACAGTAGGAAGACCGACCATGCCAGTTTTCACACCACATACATGTCTTTGAACTGTTGCTCTAGGTATTCCAAATTTCTCACTTACTTTATGAAGCGATAATTTGTTAATTTTTACCACCTCCACAGCTTTTAAAAGATACTCCTTTTCAGAGTCACGGTAATTGCGAAAACTCAACTTCCTTGTCCTTTTTTACCCATAACACTAAAACAAAACAAAATCGTGCTATTATATCGATAGGTATATACCTAATCTAAGATTTATGAATTATTCTAGTTCAAAGGTAGGTATTGTAGACATTGCCGTGTCAAATGGCTGACAAGAATTTTTCAAATAAGCGATTGAAGTAATTTGTGTTTATACACTTTCTCAAAATTATAAACAAACAATTGATGGTAACATGAGACGCTAGTCCTATGTTACCTTCTAAGTGCCAACTATTTTTTAAACATTTATTAGTTTATAAACAAATCAAATCAAAGCACATAATAGGGCAGGGATATGTTTGCACAGGTGCACGTGTGTTCCTTAAAAAAGCAAAATTTCAAGTTGTTGGGGATGTAACTGAGATTGAAGTTAAATTACCAACAATTTTCGGGACTCAACATCACTAAATGAAAATATTGATTTAAAGTACTTACATTTGAATTTATATTGCTTAAACCTGTTAACCCGTTTCGAATGGACCTGCACTTTGAAGAAGTTCTAAATTAGTAGAACCGGTGAAACGGCTTGAGTGTTCCAATGAGCTAAGAGCCGAACCAAGGTTTTACCAAATTGGTGGGGGTCTTTGGTGAGGAACCAGTCTAAAGAAGTCCCCGAAAGAGGGCAGCAGCTCTTTCGGTACTTAGATTGGCAGAGACCATAGGGGTCGGTATGGCATTCTAAGACACACTAAGCAATGTGGAAGGCAACGAAAAACCACCACATTACCTCCAAAGTAAACAGCGTACTTAAATTGTAATAAACATGATGGCATTCTCAGTGGTATAAGATTCCGGAATTAAAATAGTCCTCCATTCGCATCTCCATGAAGGGACTACTTCGGAGGATGTGATTGGAAAGTTTAAAGGAAGAGCAGGGAACACTTTGCTAGTCGTAGAGTGGAATGTTAGAAGTATGAAGCAAGTAGGTAAGCTAGAGAGCTTGAAAATTGAAATGGATAAGTTAGCACTAGACATAGAAGGGATCAGCGAAGTTCAAGTGGCCAGGGGTGGGGGACTTTTGGAGTTGAGATTTTAGGGTAATTCATGCTGGATCAGAGGAATAAAATTTGGGTGTGGGGATTGTTATGCGAAAAAATATAGGATACTGTGTAGGAAACTACTTACAAAAGAACGAAAGAATACTCATGGTTAAATTAGAATCTAAACCAGTAAATACAGTAATAATACAAGTATCATGCCTACCTTCAGCTACAGTGTGGAGGAGGTAGAAACGATCTACAAAGATATCGCAGACATACTAAGATACGTAATAGGATATGAAAATTTAATAATTACGGGGATTTTACTGCAGTGGTAGGTGAGGGTAGGGAAGGAGCGGTAGTAGGTTTATTTGGTTTAGGCACGAGAAACGACAAAGGAAATGGGCTGGTAGAATTTTGCAACAAAAATAATTTAACCATCTCAAATACATTATTTCAACATCATGCTAGAAAACGATACACGTGGAAGATGCCAGGAGATATAGGAAGATATCAAATAGATTATATTATTGTTAGACAATGGTTTCGGAATGAAGTAAAAGACTGTAGAAGCTACCCAGAAGCAGATATAGACACTGACCACAACATCGTAATTATGAAAGCCGCTCTCAAATTAAAAAATTTGAAAAAAGGAACCGATAAAGGTACTTTGACTTTGAGAAACTAAAGGATAAATATATCTACGAAAGATTTGAAAAAAAAAGGTCAAATGAATTGCTGAAAGGTATCGGAAAAATTTTTTATACTAAGGAAGTAAAAACAGAATGGAATAATATTAAATTCAGCTTAGACATGACAGTCAAAGATATTCTGGGGTGTACACAACAAAAAAATAAGAAACCATGGATAACAACGGCTATTCTGAGTTTAATAGAAGAAAGACGAAAATACAAAAATAGATCAGACGAGACAGGAAAACAGAGATACAAAGCCATAAATGGGAAATTATTTGCAATTGCAGGAAAACTAAAGACCAACGGATCGATGAAAAGTGCAAAGAGGTAGAACCTAAAATGGAAATAGAAAAGACAAACCAAGCATACAAACTAATTAGAATGAATTTTAGGGAGATAAAATCATATCAGGGGCGCCATCTTATTTACATCAGCGCCAACTTAACCACTATTTGTAGGCACCAATTTAATCTTCTAAATGCCGCGAATTAAACACTTATAGCACTAGCCTTATTGATAGTTTATTTATGTAACACATTAAAATCACATGAGCGAATTTATCTTTATTATCTACGTACATCAAACATTGATTAGGTCGGAATTCAAACTATTCTTCTTGTCACATTGAGAAAATATCATCATGAAAGGCTTCGAGAACAACCGTATTATATTAGGGTACTTGTCAATCACCTTTTGCTAACAACAGACAAATATGAGACCGTTATAGTTAAAACTGTATAACGCCATTTTGAAAATGTTTTATATATTTTTAAATTAGTGCTACAATACGCTCTTTTATTATTTTTTACTTTCTAAGCCTTTGATATATTTCATGGCAGCGAGTTTAATAATGTAGGAACTTCTTTTTTTCTGTTTATTATTTTATTTAATATAAACCTGTTTACTCGCAAATACAGATGTCTTGATGTGCTGTAATGCCACTATGATTAACTATAATTATTGTAATGTCTGCTAACGCTAAATTTCTTTTTAACAAAACGATTAACTATTTATCACTGTAATTTATCTGGAGAAGCATTTATTTATATATTCACTAAACATATTTATATTAACGCTTTATGCCATAATTTATGTCATAATACTCACGAGTTCATGCTTCCATACTAACTACCCGATCTGCCGAGTCGTATGGCATTTTTATTTGTAATTTGTATACCATCTACACACTACCAGAAATTTCGAACATTTACCAGATCATTTGTACGCTTTACATTAGTTCCTTAAGTACACTTTCGTAGCTGTAATCGATCCACTGTTGGTTTAAGGGCTTTGTTCCCTTTTATTCCAGATACCTTAGGGCTTTTGTTTCACTAGGTTGCACTTTATCTGTTGATTATACGAGGGCTGTATTTCACGTTCTGCATACTGGAACATAGAGCAAGCTACTGATTAAATATTTGTACTAAAAATTAACCTGCATGTTTAGTTAATCTAAATCACAAGTTTCAGTGCGATACGTGTAGTGTTGTAACTATAACGAACTGTCAAAGTTAACAGTTATTTCTATAAGAATATTTCGTCGAATTGGTTTCTGTATGTGACAGTGAAGCACCACACCAGTCAACAATTTCTCGATGAATGGAAAATTCAAGCGCAGACGGATTAATCTTAGCAGCGATCCAAGAGCAAGTGTACCAAAAACAGAGGGAAAGGAAGAAATATGTGGAAAAAGGTAAAAATTAGGAGAGATTGGATGTTAGGCCAAATACTAAGGCATGAGGGAATAGTGCCCAGTATATTAGAAGCAGACAAAAGAAAAAAAGAGGTCGCGGTAGACTTAGTTTATACTACTGCACCCAAACAGTGCAAGGTGTAGCCTGCTTGAATTTCAGGGTAATGTGCACGCTAGCCCAGATTAGAAATCATTGGAGGTACGCGTCCAACCAGTTCCAAAATGAAAAACCTAATGAGGAAAAAATAATTGTACTTAAACCTGATGATTATTATAAGCAACTACAGGTATTGGTTTGCAATATTCTCAACTAATGTTAATTGTGAAGAAGGATTTACTGGAAAATTATTAATTCGGCAAAATGTGTAAGTGTTGGAGGATCCCTGGCAGCCACAGGCTGCTTAGCCCCCTTCACATACCACTGAATCTCGGTGAAATAGAGCATATAATTAGGAAACAACAGAAGGGGAGCCGAGCTGTATCAAGGCTGTGGAAATTTCAGAGAATGGTGTAGGCTAGCTCAGAATAGAAATAAGCGAAGGCACGCGTTGAACCAGTTTCAAGACGAAAAACCTAATGACAAAAAAATAATTGCACTTATATCTGATGATTATTATAATCAACTACTGGTGTAGTTTTTAAAAATTTGAACTAATGTTGATTGTGCGAAAAGATATATTGGAAAACCATTAATTCGGCATATGTTTAAGTGTTGGAAGCCGCAGACTGCTTAACCCCCTTCCCATACCCCGTACATGTGATTTCCCAATGCTCCACCCAAAGGTACTACATTGGCCAGAAAGGGAGTTTTTTTTACCTGAAAAATTTTGAATTTTGCTAAATTCTTGCTGTTCCAAGCAAGGTAAGGATCTTTAACGTGCGTGACAACACTCACACGGGACCTCCATTTTACCTCTCATCCAAACGAGGGCGTATTTTTGTGAAAAATGCTCGGCTAACATTTTTCAAGTGACCATGAGTTAAAGTTCGTGGCTCGGAGCGGTCCTTTTTAAAAAATCATTTCCAACTTATTAACAAATTTATTTATATTTATACAGAATTAACTTGGAATTTTGACAAACTAGTTTAAATTTTACTCTAAGTCGAAATACATTAATTAATTGTAAAAAATGAGTAATATAACGAACTGGAAGGTTAAAGCTAAACGATAGATTAACTGTCGTCGACTGAGGCTCCCGGGCTTTTTATAATATCCCTACCCCCTCACATGGCTGTGGGAACTTGCAGACCTAATGTCTGCTTACACTTGACTCTATTCATAAATACATTGTTGCGATCTTAATTCTTAGTAATCTTGGTACGTGACCGTCTGCGACCGCCTGTGACCTGACATCTGCAGTGTTACTTATCGTCTGTGCTACAAAGTAGCGCTTCCGTTCCCATGAACGTTAATAAACTGTATGAATTGTCCTTCATTTACAATGTTGCACATCACTTAGCGCATTTCTTATATTTCTAATAATTTCCTATTTCTTTACATATATATATCAATTGGGGGATTACATAACTGGTGTCGGGACCTTGAGCGTAGTAGTTACACGCATACCAAGTACGTCACGGAGCCGCCCCTTTACACACCACTGAATCTTGGTAAAATAGGGTATATAATTAGCAAAACAACAGAAGGGAAATTGAGCTGTATCGAGGCTGTGGGAATTTCAGAGAACGGTGTAGGATAGCTCAGATTAGAAATAAGTGAAAGCACGCGTCCAACTAATTTCAAGACGGAAAACCTAATTGCGAAAAAAAATAATTGTACTTAAATCTGATGATTATTATAATCAACTACAGGTGTTGGTTTTGAAATATTTTCAACTAATGTTGATTGTGCGAAAGGATATATTGGAAATCTATTAATTCGGCAAATGTTTAAGTCTTGGGAAATCTTGTAGCCGCAGGCTGCTTAACCCCCTTTACATACCACTGAATATCGGGGAAATAGGGTATATATTTATATAGCAATAGAATGAGAACTGAACTGCATCTAACAAGAAAAAGCAGCGGCTAGGTCCGAAGACAACAAACATAGAAACAAGGAGAAACTTGTTGAAAGCATGTGTGGAGCACGGCACAGTGCGTCTGTGAAATAGGGGCAGTAGGAGAAGCAGACAGAAAAACGGTAGAAGTCTTTTAGAATGTTGTGCTTTGGATGTATGAGAATGATAGCATGGACAGACAAAGTTAATAACAAAGAGGTTATAGAAATATTAGGGGAATAAAGATATCTGTGAAAAACAAAAAAATAGGAAATATAGAAGGGCAGGATACGTTTTAAGGCATTTTTGGGAAATAGTGTGGGATATATTACAAGCAGAGTTAGAAAAAGAAGAGGTAAAGGTAGACCTAGATAAGACTATTGCACGCAGATAGTGAAAGATACAGACTGTGGAAATTTCAGGGAAATGTGTAGGCTAGCACAGCATAAAAAACAATGAGAGTGCGTGTGTAACCAGTTCCAGGGCTGAAGACCTAATGATGATGATGAAACCTGTTAACATTAAAGATCTTAAGCGGTCAGATACCATTCGTATCTAGGAATAGATTGAATAATTACCAGGTGTAACATCAATACTTGTTGGCTGCTGTTGTTTGTCTCGTGTTAGACAACTGTTTCATGTTACGCACATTGACTTATAATGATCTCTTCCAAATCGATTTTTGTTGTGTGCGCAAAGTGTTACTATAAAAATTTGTCAAATCTTTACTGTTCCATGTGGCGTAGGGGTATGGCTTTTACATACACGGCAACAGTTATGCACGAGACCTACCTTTAAACTTCTCGTCTGAAAAAAAGCCATACTATTTGGAAAAATGTTGGTCTTACATTTGTTTTACGATGCGATATTGCAAAATCGAAGCCACTAACATTAGGCTGATTCCCATGTCTACTTAATTGCACTACGGTAACTCCATTTTCAGTAGTTTTTGTTTTATAGGGGTGAGATCAAATGGGTTTGTGTGTTGTCATTACGGACGTTAATGAAATCATGTAATTAATTAATCATAGTATTTCAAGTTAGGCTGTGTCTGAGTTACTTACATCCTTAGAGTAATTTTCTAACTCAGAGCATGTACTACATAAGTGTTTCTCCTTTATAAAAATTAAACTGAAGTTAAGACAGGGCAGTATCGCGAAATTAACAATGACACAAAATCAACAGACTAAGAAAATTTAATTATCCAACTTTTCTTCTCTAACAAAAACGGTCGCATTAATTTAACTAAAGCACAAACACGCTTTATTAAGCGTTTTACATGCTTTTCTCTTACGCGAGCGGAGAATTTCATGTGGAACGATGAAAATAGGACATGCTTTTAAGTCTATTACAAAACGACGATGCTAAAAAGTTAACAAGGTTGTTTTGTGCTTTACCATAATTAAACACACGACAATAATAGGGTTAGCACATTACACGAACAAAAGGAATAGTCGTGACTTGCTTATTCAAACGCTTTAATAAGTAATCCTTTCAAACAGGTGCCTTGCAATGATAATGACAGCATGTCGGGCCATGTCCCTTATGTTTCTCGAATTTACATTAATTATTGTCGAATATGAAACTTTTTAAAGCTCTGCATTTACCAACTAAGATGCTAGTTAATTGTGGTGAAATGAAGCATATTAAAGGAAGATTAATTCCACATATTTTTCTTAGAGCTCGGACTGCTTCAGTATTAGTGGTGGTTATTTTCCTAGGTGCACTACTGTAATTACAGTACTTAGTCCTTGTTTTATTAAAAGTAGAAAACGAACTCGCTTTTGAATTATTTAAAACAAATCAAAGCGCTACACGTTGATGATGAACTGGGCATTTTTACTTATAGAAATAAAAATCCTCTAATCGTAATGAATTAGCTTAGACTGTACACCCTCACGGTATATTATTTTATAACAAGTTAAATAGTAAAAATGTAATATGGAAAATTAGGGATGGACACGATTTTTCGAACCGAACCGAACCGAACCGGACATTTTATTTTCGAACCGAACCTCGAACCGGACCGGCAAATTTTTCGAACCGATCCGAACCTAGCTCAAGGTTCGGTTCGGTTCGGTTCGGTTCTAAAGGTTCGATTTTTTAAATAAATGCACATTTTATAAATCTCTAGTCGCAAGCATATAAGAAATAGAACGATTTTCTAATGTATATGGGCATCGAGTTCTAAGCCAATAGGTAAAAAATGAAATGGGTATTAGTGTTACACATCTAATAAATTTTTTCATCGAGGCATGCTTGTAGATATAAAAATTCTAAATTAGTTCGATTTGTTTAATGCTTCTTATGTCAAATTGTTGCTTGTTTATAACTAGTATTAGATATTAAAGAAACTTGAAATGATTTTGAAAATTTGGTTTTAAAAACAAGCTTATTTTATTTAATGAACAGAAGTCGTGTCGCAAAATCATCTTACACATATACAAGCCGACGTCACGGTCTAGAGACTACAGATGTTTTCAGAATAAATGAAACAATTTAATTTTTAATTAAGTATATATTACTAATCCATTATTTTGAATTTTTTACTTTTGTATGAAAACGAGCTCTCTATTACTATTAAAAAAAGATGATCCTGTAGCAAAAACTAATCTCCTTTTCTTTGTACATAATCGCTCAAGAAATGGTGTTACAAAACGCATAGTACCATAATATTTACTGTTTATTTAGTTTGGCCATTACCACCTACGTCTTTAGAAGTAGCCAATACTCCAGAAGAATGACCCCGAACTTCCCTCAAAACCAAGGGTTTAAGTTTATGACTCGTGGCGGCATAAACTTATCAATCAATGCCAACATAGAATAACACAGTATAATAGAAATAATAAGCAGATATAATGTTTTGTTTTATTATGAAAAACGTAAACGCTGTTTGAGACAGATTTCTGATTTTTTCCGAGAACTATCTGATATTGTCTTTTAAAAGAAATAATACTTAAATAGATTTACAATATTTTTTCCTTAGAATATGGGTTTATATTGATATTTCTAATGGCTATGCAAGGTTTCAATTTTATTTTTATTACTGTTGTATTTGTCCGTTTTGACCGACCAATCGCAAGTCCTATTGTCGATGTAAGTTTCCTTATTGAAAAAGATTGAAAAGCTTTGTTAGTTATTGCCCGGATTTGAATTTTGAAGGAAACGACTATTTAGAATTAAAGTAAAAATTTAAACAACGGCAGACTATGCCAGTGACGAATGGTTTTAGAACGATATGACGAACTAAAAAACATTGCTACGAACATACTGCGAAACAACAGTTCAAAAATATCTTTTACGTTAGACGGATAGAGTTCGTTCCGTCTTACGGTGGAGACACAGGAAAAGACATAGCGAAGGTTTTTTTAAACAGTAAAAAACTACGGCATTGAATAAAGGATACAAGGCATAACTGTTGACAATGCTTCAGCCAACACCCAACACTTCATTCATGAAATAATTGAATATACTGCAACCGACATTTAACAGCATAAACCAGCACTTTAATAGATGCATGGCACATGTTTCAAATCTGGCCGTGCAATATTTATTCCGTACATTAAACTTAAGCCCTGAACGAACTGATGAAGAAGAAATTGAAGATGAAGATGAATGTAGCAGTGATAGTGATGAAGACGAATTTAACTGTAAAGTCAAACTCAATTGTATTGAGAGAATTCGAATAGTCTTTAAGAAAGTTAGACGATCCGAGCTATTGAGACACCGAATTAAAAGCGTTTGTTAGACTGTCGGTGTGTCTACAGAGCTTTCACCAATTCTAGATTCTCCTACACGGTGGAATTCCACTTATAATTTGTTAGATATAGCTTTTAAGTTAAAGCGAGGACTAATATGTTTGTGCGAAAGTGATCCTATTCTAAAAAATTGAAAACTTAATGAAAGTGTGTGGTTAATCTTAGGGAACATGTGTAATTTTATAAAAATGTTTGAAAGAGTACTCTGATAAGTTAGGAAGAGACAGGTACGTTACCTTGCCCTCCGTGGTAGTTTGTAGTAATATTTTATTGGATAAATTAGAAGAAGAGATAAGAAAATTAGATGAAAGAGCAAATAGATCTACAGTCGATGAGCAGTTGTTGATAGCATACCAGGGTTCAAGAAATAAAATATTAAAACATTATCGTCTTACCAATTGGCTATATTGTGTTGTACTAGTGCTCGACATTAGACACAAAATAGAGCTCTTTGACCACACTAGTTGAAGAAAGCACTTAAAAGAGGAATCGCTGAACTTCTTTAAAAACCTTTATGAAGAATATACAAAACAAGGGCCAAACCTGCAGTCTCCTTTGCCCGAATCTTCTGAAGATTTAGAAGACTATTTTAGTGTCTCTAAACTGTACAATTCCAATAGAAGAAGGGACGACAAGGCCGATGAATTAGCAATATATTTAGCAGTACCGCGTTGCAATGGTGATGAAAATATTTTAAAGTCGTGGCAAATTAACAAAGCGAGGTTTCCGATACTGAGTAGTATGGCAAAGGATTTATATAGTGTGACAGCAACCTCAATCCCTTCTAAAAGACTGTTTTCAAAAGCAGGTTTGGTTATAAAGAAACAGTGGAATAAACTTAATCATGAATTAGTTAAAAGTCTATTCTGCCTTAATTCTTGGGTAGGAGAATTGTTTCCCAACCTAAACACCATTATATTAGAATTAGTTGTATTATTATGCACTATAGATTATACATTACTAAAATTATATATATATATATATATATATATATATATATATATATATACTCATATTTAGACCAGGGTAGAAAATTAAATAATCACATCAAATAATTTTAATCACCGTGTATAATGAATATTATTAGATAATACGCGTTATTAAAACCGTGAAGCATAAAAATTTATTAGTTTCATTAAACATAAGAGATTTAAATCATGTACAAGACGCTTTATATCAAAAGAAGCAGTATTAAAAAGCTCTGCGTGTAATGTAATTATTCCTAAACAAATGGAAATTACGTGCAAAATTTATCTTAATTAACTCTATTTCAAGTAACCGGTATTGAACAAAACGTACAGATAATATCTATAGAAACTTGTAAAACCCAATAAAATGCAAATCCTAGAAGTGTTAGTTAGAAGTAGGATGTTTGAACACACCTGCGTATTTTAAAAGGCAATTTCAGTTTAATTTGTTTAGATAAACATGTCGATTCTAAGGATATTGGAAACGGTCAGATGCTTTAGCACGAAATACAAAACAGGGTTTATTTAAAAGCTCATTCGGCGAAAATTTTGCAGATAACAAATGGTTTCAAAGAATCTTGGAGACACCGGGGCTTAATATTCACGAGAAGGTGCGATACGGGGTTATTTAACCCAGATAGTCCACATGGACTAAAATATAATCGATAATAAAGAATATCAATTTGCACCAATACGAACAGGTTAGAAAAGGAAAGAGAAAATGCGTCAAGCAAAGACACATATAGTAAAAGGCGTGATTTAAGCAACGTCACGAGGGTCACAATTGGTTGAAAATAGGATGCAAATATCAGAGGTAGAAACAACAATTTCTGTACAAAATTAATTAGTTTTTCTCGGACATGTTTGCGTGCCGTGTGAGAATTTCTGAGATTTTCAACTGGCGAGTGAAAATTTGTAAAACCGACGCGCGAGCGACGGACTGGGAACATAGAATGAGAAATTCTTAAGAATTGTCTGTTTTGAGGACAAAAGCGACGTGCCGGCTATTCGCTATATATACCGGTGGTAATATATGAATTGAGGTCTCTTAGACTTTTGACTATTCGATGCGTTAAAAGCTCTTACATCCGCGACTTGATTCAAGATGTTAAACAGTGCATTTTAGTTTGATAAAATAATTTAAAATTTTGCTCGTATATTTTAGTGATTCAAAATAGTTTGTTATTTACGTGCTAACATGAATGTACTTCAGTGCACTTAGATACAAGGTAATAAAATTTAGTATCACTGTACCAATTAGCAAAATTTACGACGACAAATGTATACACAAAAGTAGGCAGTTTTGGCGTATATTGGTGAAAGACGCATGAATTTCTTTGCTATTTTTCGGGGGTGTTAATAATTAAATGGTTCAAATACGTGTCTGGATCCACGAAACAAGGGTCAGATATACACAGATGAGTTCCGGAAAAGCTCAGAAACAACTTTAAATAAATGGTGAGGGAGAAAATTTTAAAAGCGTTGAGAATTAGAAGCCGTAAATATAATCCTGTTGGAATGGTGTGATTAACTAAAGGGACGATGTACATTGAAGCTACGAGGACAGTAACCTTCAGGTAAATTATACTATTTTGTTTGACATTTTGGTGTGTGTTGAATTACTTTATAATTGATTTACTTTAAATGGACATTAGTGAAATTGTACTAACCATAAAATTTTAATGTTAAGATGAAATTTGCTTGTTTAAGTAGAAAGGGGTATTTAGTATTGATGTTCTGGATTATGATGAAATTTTAGGTATGTCTTTGAGCTCAATTAGACGAACCTGGTTAATTAACGTAAAGGGGTGGTAGATGCTTCCTTTTTACTCTGCATATATTGTTATAGTAATTAGTAGGCATCCTACAAGGACTTTAATTCTGGATGCACATTAAAATGATAATAAATTTAATTTTGAAATTTTCCGATATTAAAATTTATGCTGAATATTAAATTTGAAATTTTAATGTATTCTGAATATTGATGTAAATAGAGTTAACGTTGATTTTTGTGGTAGGAATGTGTTGTTTTTTTTTATGAATGAGGAGGTTTATAAAATTAGGTGAGCAGCCGAGGCGAAAAGAGGATCACAGCAGCTTATGACGCCCAATCTGTGGGACTAGAATTTTTTTGTTGAAAGGACCCAGTTCCCGCATTCAAAGGAGTATATCACAGCAATATATATATAGCGAATTGAGTATTCTTGGGAATAAAACAGCGATAGAACTATATTCTCTTTATTCTTTTAGAACTCGAGCTTTCGAGAATCTTTATCTCTTCTTCAGGAGTAAACTACAAATAGTGGTTGTACATAATGGTTTATACTTAAATTACTTACGAAAGTGAGAAATGGATAAATTGTAAAAATTTTTATGGTTTGAAAGTTATTTTCTATTGAATGAAAAGTAATTTGTCAATGTCAAATTTTGAGTATTGTGATGTATTTGATATTTGAATAAATCGTTGTTGGATATGAATTCTGGATCATGTGTTATTTTTATTTTGAATATTAATGGGTTTCTGGTGACAGTGAAATTATTTGTGGTGTATTTAAAGTGGAAACATTGCTGAAAATTTTGATGTGTTGATTATGGGACGTTTTTGAATTGTAATTGTGATGAATTTGAGTGTATGGATGAATGGTGAGAGGAGATAGATACTGGAAACGTGTCAATTGTGGTAAGTGATGTAGAGAAGTTGTATTTTTAATGTTTCATGTTTTTGTCTATTTCTAGGCGATAAGCATAGACGCAACTTAAATTGTCAATGTCTTTCCTTTGATTTAACGCTTTTGGTTCTTGTGAAATTCTTACCATTTCAATGAATTTTCTTTTATTGGAATTTCTTTCAAAATCTAGAATTTGACTATTTTCGTAATCCATGTTGTGACCAGTTTCTATTATGTGGCGCGAAAGAGCTGAAGAGTTGATCATTCTTCTTGTGTCACTTTTGTGTGAAGTGATTCTTTGGTGTAGTGTCCTTGATGTTTCACCAATATAATGTTGTTTGCAATTGTAGCAGGTGATTTTGTATATTAGATTCGAGTTGAATTTCTTTGGTATGGGGTCCTTGACTTTGTGTGTAGATTTCTGCCAAGTTTTGTGTTTTTATCGCTATTTTGATGTTCGGGTTTTGATAGTGGAAGATATTCTTTTGGTAAGACCTTTGATATATGGTAAAATTGCAAATGTTTTGATGTTTTGTGATTGTAGATCAATTTGATTTGTACATTCTTCGGATGTTGTGGGTTTTTTTGTTGGGTGTGTTATGTATAAGTTTTTTTAAAAAGGTTGGTGGATAACCATTTTTGATTAAAATGTTGTGAATTAATTTTAAATTTTTGTCGATATATATTTGATTCGAGAGTTGTGTGATTCTGGTTTTTAGATTTATGATCGTGTTGATTTTAATGTGCATTGGATGATAAGAGAAATAGTTGATGTATCTTCCTGAGGCTATTGGTTTCTTGTACCAGTCTGTTGTGATGGTGGTGTTGTTTCTAATGATTTTCATATCTAAAAATGGTACTGCATTATGTGTTTCATTTTCTATTGTGAATTGAATGTTTTGGTCGTAGGAATTGAAAATTTGTAGAATGGTTTCTTGTGTATCTTTGGGTATTGCACAGATCAAATCATCTACGAATTTTTTACAAAAAGGTAACTCGAATGGTAATTTTGGTATGCATGTGTCTAGAAGTTCATCTACTACGTATTGCGCAATTATTGGTGAAATAACTGAGCCCATGGGAGTTCCTGTTATTTGTTTATAGAATGTTCCTTGAAATGAAAAATAGTTGGAGTTGAAGATGAATTGAATGATTTGTATGAAATCAGATAGTGGTAATTTGCAATGATTTTTGATAGTCTCCCATTTGTTTCTTATGCTTGAGATGGCGAGCTTTTCGGTTATGTTTGTGAATAAAGATGTAATGTCTAGACTTTTAAGAATGTAGTTGTTGGGTATCTGGAAGTTGTTTATGAATGATGCGAAATGGAAAGAATCTTTGGTGTGGTATGTGTTTTCGATATTGTATGCCGTTGTTAAGATATCTGTGATGAATTGTGTAATTTTGCTGCTTGGACAATCGATTTAAGAAATTATGGGTCTCAAAGCTAGTTCAGGTTTGTGGATTTTTGGTAATCCATAGAATTTTGGACATACACTGTTGTAAATCATTAATTTCTTGGCTGTTAGAGGAGTTTCGAAAATTTTTTGTTCTTTTAAAGCTTTCACAATTTTATTTGCTTTTGGTTGAAGCGTACTTGTTGGATCTCTGGGTAATGTTGTGTAATATTTGTTGTTAGATAGAAGGTTTAATGCTAGCTCATTGTATTTGGATTTTAGCATTAGAACTGTTACATTGCCTTTATCAGATTGGATGAGAACGAGTTCAGGATGTTTTTTGAGAAATCTCTTGGATTTGTTGTATAACTCATTGAAGTAATCTCTTGTGTTTTTATTATTATGAAAAAAGTTGGTGATAATATTTGTAATTTTAGTTTTACTTAAGAGTTTTTCTTTTTCATCTAAGGAATGATTTGCTAGTTCCACTTCTGCTAGTAATTGTGGGATCGAGATGTCCTGGTTGGTGGGTTTTATTCAAAAATTTTGGACCAAGTGCCATGAAGGTTTTAATATTCTCTGGTATGTCTGTGTCAGTAAGGTTTTTGAACCATTCACTTTCTGTATTCATATTGATCTTTTGAGTTGAGAGTAGAAAGTCAAATTTTTTGGTGTTTTTGATTTTAGTGTTATAAAAGCATTTGTTGAATCTTAAATTGATTCTACGTTTATATTCTGACCATATATTTGTTGGTAAAGTTTGAGTGATGGTTGTGACAAGAGCATCTTGTCTTTTTACTAAGAATGATAAGTTTTGTTGTGTGAGTGATAGTTCCAAATTGATAATTTTGTGTTTGAGTTTGGTGCTGAAATCACTTAGTTTGTGTCTCATGTATGCATTTTTATATTCAAAGATGTTGTCAATTTTTCTACCACTGTCATTGATGTGTTTTGGATAGATATTGCTGGTTTTGCATCTGGTTAGAAAAATTCTTCTGTTTTTGATTTTGGCTAATTTGTTGGAGTTATTGGAGAATTCTTTGAGATTTTGAACCATTTGTGTACCGTAGTTATTTTCTATGTCTTGATAAAATCCCATGTTAATGATATAGATGAGTATTTTCTTGCTGTGTGGTTTTAATAGCGAATTGAGTATTCTTGGGAATAAAACAGCGATAGAACTATATTCTCTTTATTCTCACACAACAAAACTTATCATTCTTAGTAAAAAGACAAGATGCTCTTGTCACAACCATCACTCAAACTTTACCAACAAATATATGGTCAGAATATAAACGTAGAATCAATTTAAGATTCAACAAATGCTTTATAACACTAAAATCAAAACACCAAAAATTTGACTTTCTACTCTCAACTCAAAAGATCAATATGAATACAGAAAGTGAATGGTTCAAAACCTTACTGACACAGACATACCAGAGAATATTAAAACCTTCATGGCACTTGGTCCAAAATTTTGAATAAAACCCACCAACCAGGACATCTCGATCCCACAATTACTAGCAGAAGTGGAACTAGCAAATCATTCCTTAGATGAAAAGAAAACTCTTAAGTAAAACTAAAATTACAAATATTATCACCAACTTTTTCATAATAATAAAACACAAGAGATTACTTCAATGAGTTATACAACAAATCCAAGAGATTTCTCAAAACATCCTGAACTCGTTCTCATCCAATCTGATAAAGGCAATGTAACAGTTCTAATGCTAAAATTTAAATACAATGAGCTAGCATTAAACCTTCTATCTAACAACAAATATTACACAACATTACCCAGAGATCCAACAAGTACGCTTCAACCAAAAGCAAATAAAATTGTGAAAGCTTTAAAAGAACAAAAATTTTTCGAAACTCCTCTAACAGCCAAGAAATTAATGATTTACAACAGTGTATGTCCAAAATTCTATGGATTACCAAAAATCCACAAACCTGAACTAGCTTTGAGACCCATAATTTCTTCAATCGATTGTCCAAGCAGCAAAATTACACAATTCATCACAGATATCTTAACAACGGCATACAATATCGAAAACACATACCACACCAAAGATTCTTTCCATTTCGCATCATTCATAAACAACTTCCAGATACCCAACAACTACATTCTTATAAGTCTAGACATTACATCTTTATTCACAAACATAACCGAAAAGCTCGCCATCTCAAGCATAAGAAACAAATGGGAGACTATCAAAATCATTGCAAATTACCACTATCTGATTTCATACAAATCATTCAATTCATCTTCAACTCCAACTATTTTTCATTTCAAGGAACATTCTATAAACAACAACAGGAACTCCCATGGGCTCAGTTATTTCACCAATAATTGCGCAATACGTAGTAGATGAACTTAGACACATGCATACCAAAATTACCATTCGAGTTACCTTTTGTAAAAATTGTAGATGATTTGATCTGTGCAATACCCAAAGATACACAAGAAACCATTCTACAAATTTTCAATTCCTACGACCAAAACATTCAATTCACAATAGAAAATGAAACACATAATGCAGTACCATTTTTAGATATGAAAATCATTAGAAACAACACCACCATCACAACAGACTGGTACAAGAAACCAATAGCCTCAGGAAGATACATCAACTATTTCTCTTATCATCCAATGCACATTAAAATCAACACGATCATAAATCTAAAACCAGAATCACACAACTCTCGAATCAAATATATATCGACAAAATTTAAAATTAATTCACAACATTTTAATCAAAATGGTTATCCACCAACCTTTTTAAAAAAACTTATACATAACACACCCAACAAAAAACCCACAACATCCGAAGAATGTACAAATCAAATTGATCTACAATCACAAAACATCAAAACATTTGCAATTTTACCATATATCAAAGGTCTTACCAAAAGAATATCTTCCACTATCAAAACCCGAACATCAAAATAGCGATAAAAAACACAAAACTTGGCAGAAATCTACACACAAAAGTCAAGGACCCCATACCAAAGAAATTCAACTCGAATCTAATATACAAAATCACCTGCTACAATTGCAAACAACATTATATTGGTGAAACATCAAGGACACTACACCAAAGAATCACTTCACACAAAAGTGACACAAGAAGAATGATCAACTCTTCAGCTCTTTCGCGCCACATAATAGAAACTGGTCACAACATGGATTACAAAAATAGTCAAATTCTAGATTTTGAAAGAAATTCCAATAAAGAAAATTCATTGAAATGGTAAGAATTTCACAAGAACCAAAAGCGTTAAATCAAAGGAAAGACATTGACAATTTAAGTTGCGTCTATGCTTATCGCCTAGAAATAGACAAAACATGAAACATTAAAAATACAACTTCTACATCACTTACCACAATTGACACGTTTCCAGTATCTATCTCCTCTCACCATTCATCCATACACTCAAATTCATCACAATTACAATTCAAAACGTCCCATAATCAACACATCAAAATTTTCAGCAATGTTTCCACTTTAAATACACCACAAATAATTTCACTGTCACCAGAAACCCATTAATATTCAAAATAAAAATAACACATGATCCAAAATTCATGTCCAACAACGATTTATTCAAATATCAAATACATCACAATACTCAAAATTTGACATTGACAAATTACTTTTCATTCAATAGAAAATAACTTTCAAACCATAAAATTTTTTTACAATTTATCCATTTCTCACTTTCGTAAGTAATTTAAGTATAAACCATTATGTACAACCACTATTTGTAGTTTACTCCTGAAGAAGAGATAAAGATTCTCGAAAGCTCGAGTTCTAAAAGAATAAAGAGAATATAGTTCTATCGCTGTTTTATTCCCAAGAATACTCAATTCGCTATTAAAACCACACAGCAAGAAAATACTCATCTATATATATATATATATAATAGTTATAAAGTAATGCAATACAATGATTTTAAATAAAAAGTCAGTATAGAATTTTACAAATATGTTTGAACTTTTTTCAATGTTTTTATATTAAGTGTTTAAGACGATTTTTGTAAGAATTTATTTAAATACGAATTGTTATATAAACACAGTTTCTTTATTCCTGTATTGTACAAAGTGTATAAAATTCCCTTATCGTTTAATTTTTAATTATAAAGATAAACTGACAAACAGTTTTTTGTTTGTATTGTATCAAAAATCAGTAACACCTTAGTGTCTTGATACTCTTTTGATACTAACTAAAATAAAAGTAATCGCAAAGATTGTGTGACATCGTTCTTGCACAGTAAAATGACATTAGTAAAAATCATCAATTATTAACACATTTTAAATGTTGTAGGAGGTTTTCACTATTAACTTAATTGAAATTACGCTTTGTTAAAGATAGTACGTATTGAAAAATCAAACCTGGAAAAATAGTATTAATATGATTTATGCTACTAAAATCTAAAGCAAATTAATGTTGGGTTTGAAAGTAGCAACTACTTACTAAATATAAAAACTACATTAAACATTTAAATTGTTGTAATTGAACGCACTAGTTGTTTGAAATATCAAAATGTCAAACCGGTTCGGTTTGGTTCGAAGTTCGGTTTGTTTTTTTCGAACCGAACCGAACCGAACCGGAATATATTTTTACGAACCGAATCTCGAACCGAACCGGACCAAAAAGTTTCAAACCGAACCGAACCTAGGGCAAGGTTCGGTTCGGTTCGGTTCGAATCCATCATTATAGAAAATGCACAGAATTAATGGTTTCAAAAGGGGATTTTTGTCAAAACCGTCCGAAACACCCAGAATGTATTAATTGAATTGTGTTTGGTTCAGCTATGAATTTGCATTTTATTCTAAAACTTTTCTTGATTTTAAACAGATGGGTGCAAGATGGGTCACGCTGCTTTTTTATGTACTGTATTTGTAATTTTAATATTTACCTACCGCATGAGGGTATCCAATTAACAATAAATAATAAATAACAGGACCTCTAACACCATCGTACCCTCACGTTTCGGGACGTTGCCTCGCAAGCTGCAGCAGTCGGTGAAGGGGGGGTTCATTAAACAAACACACTGAGACGAAAATTCGATTGTTTTATTGAACGAGCTACTAACTAAAACTTCAACTAATTACATATGCATAACAAAATATAAAGTAAATAACCTTATGTACAAAAGGGCGCCACCATGGGAATTAAACGGCCCATGGACCAATCGCGGTAATAGCTCTCGTCGCACTTTGTTCGTGGGCGATGAACCAAAATGGCAGAACAGAAAATAAGTCACTTATAGTCTCCGGCTAGCACAAACACAACTTAACTAAACTTAACTAACAAACATATTTTGAATAGATACAGTTCTAGGTGTACACACCCCAATAACAAAAATTTATTAATGCTACCCTAGTCTAATTAACTTGCATAGTGCGACGACCCTTTTAACCACGGGGTCATCTACACCATGAAAATACGACCTTCTCAAGGGTCAAATAGTACCGTAACTTGACTTCGGGCCTGAGCTTTGCATTCTCAGGTAGTCTCGTGGATTAGTGATTAACGACCTCTGACACCGTCGAAACACAATATAATAGAAGACCCTTCTAAAACGATGCGGTCTCCAAAGCAATAATAAAACGGATCAATTTACTTGAACTGGGCATTCACCCGGAATTGTATTTTATGGAAGTCGACAAATACTGTTTTTAAACAAATAACTGACTTATGCTGCATAACACAGCCTTGAGTTCAATAGTAATATCACATATACTAATTACTTACTCAGAGAAATAAATAACTTAAAACATAACGGCCCGCACTTGACTGCAGAGAAATAAACACATCACTAGTAACCGTTAGCTTTAACCTCTAACGCGTCTGGAAATAAACAACCCGATTCCCACCGGCTGGCCTCCTTATATACATTTTGGTTAATTGAAAATAACCCTTTCTTGACGCTCTTACTCGGCTTAGGATGCGCCGGTCGTAAATCTTTAATTTTAATTAAAACTGTCAATGCCTAAGATAACCACAACCGTAGCTCTCAGAATTGATTTTAGTTGAGTGCTCAGCTAATTGAAAAATTGCTTCAGACCACCCTGACATAAATAGGATCCTAAAGCATGATTGACATCTAATCATAGATATGGACTAATTTGACATGTTTAGTGCCCTTAAAGTAAGTGCCTTTAGAAAAATTGATTAACTCTTGGATTAGATCTTTCTGGGAACTTTGCTGAGAAGCTACTTGGGTGATCCTGCAGCCGCTACAATTCTAATAATTAGCATGCTAAAATTAAACTAGAAACTAACTATTTTTAGGAATACTAGAACTATTAGAGCTTATTAAAACAGTATGTTACATATTGACTGGAGACAAAGATACCAGCGAGCTAGGTGTTTAGACGGACCTTGAAGCTAATTTAACCAGACGAGGAAAAGGTGATCAGAGATAACAATAAAGTGAGTTCCTTCGATATACGGGCGGAACTTCTCAGTTGCTCATAGAACTGCTAAGCACTCCTCTTCAGTAAGGAATAATTGCGCTCTGATTTGAAAAGTGAGCAACTTTTCGGATCGCAGGAGCTCTGGCTCAAAATAGTACCTAGATCGAAACGAGAAGCATCGGTTTTTGATAGTAAAAAACAATGTAAAATCAGGGCAGGAAAGTATGGGAGCAGAAACGGAAGGTTGTTTAAAAGAGAGGAAAGCAGCCTGAAAACGGCAGTCCAGACGAAAAGAATATTCGTACGAGTAAGATTAGAAAACGGAAAGTAAGGGTGACGAAATTCGGAATGAAGTGCCGATATCAACTGGTTGTGCCAATCAGACAGTAGACTTTTTGAACAAAGGAAAGACGAAAAGATTAAGCATAGCGGAAACTTTGTAAGCGACAGTAAACCATCCTGGATAACCACGATAGCGGAGTTCGGCGAGTAGAAATCACACATATTCTAACGAAGGGTAAAGCCAGCAATAAAGAGCGTGAAAGGACTAAGTATGCGATGGTGTTCGTCGAATAGGGAGTGGTTAAAATGATATCGTAAAGATATACAAAGCAGAAGAGTTCAAAGTCAGGATCGATGACTATCGATAAAGTGTTGGAAGGTAGAGGAAAATTTATGGAATTCGAAGGGGTGACTGCAACATTGGTACAAGCCCCGATGGAACACTGTAAAAGTAGTATATATTTAGATTCAAGAGAAAGAGAGAGAGAGAGAGAGAGAGAGAGAGAAATTTGACAATAGGTGCAGCGAATATCTAAGGAGGAAAGGAAACGTGCATCCAGGAACCGATCTAAAATAGTTGAGATATAAGGAAAATGATAGGCATCTTTTTGAGTGACTTGGTTAACTTTTTCGAAGTCGATACAAAACCTATCGTAGTCGTATTTCGTCTTTACTAGGGCAGTAGGATTTGACCAAGACTGGTGGAATGTTCGACCACTCCGAGATGGAGCCTCTCGTCGCGTTCGGAATAGACAACCTTAAGAAAAGGAGGAAAAAGAGGATTGCTTTATCGGTTCTGCAGAAGTACGAGTGTGGCGTTGAACTAAAATGGTACAACCAATACCAGTAGATTGCTTAGAAAAAGAGATAGAGAGTACGGAATTCAAAAGAAGTTGTTGTTTGAAAGTGAGTTCGGATTGCAGTATGGGTGGGGGTAGGGGTAATGGTAGCTAAGCAGAAAGGAGAAGCAAAAGTCCATAATGTGTTGCAAAAATTAGGTCCACATTGTACGACTTTCAAAAAATCGATTTCAAAATTGGCTTCCAGATTTATAAGAACTTCCAAGGTAGTGACCGATTTCTGGAGGGTTATCGAAAGGGAAACGTAACCTAGATGGTACATTTGGAATTATTCGCAAATCTGTAGAAGAAATAGGAGAGGTGTAGAGGGATGGGTTAAGAGAACGTTAACCGTGTAAGCAGGAACCTTACATGTGGTTTTCCAATGCTCCACCCGAAGGTACTACATTGGCCAGAAAGCGAGTGTTTTTACCTGGAAAATTTGGAATTTTGCTGAACCCTTGCGGATCCAAGCAAGGTAGGGATCACTGACGTGCGCGACAACACTCATACACGGAACCTCCATTCTACCTCTTGTCCGAACAAAGGTGTGTTTTTGTGAAAAATGCTCGCCTAACATTTTTCAAGCGGACCATGTCGGGATTCGAACCCGGAACCTTGGGCGTGGTAGTCACACACATACCAACTACGCCACGGAGGCGCCTGCAAGCAGGATCCACAAACGATAGTTCGGGTAGCCCCGTAGTCGAACAGATCAGCTAAAGAAAGCCCAAATATTTGGACGACTAAATAATGACGTTCGTCGCTCCGAATATTAGCGCACATGAAATCTACTAAGTAACGAGCATAATCGTTAAGACAACGAAAAGAGGAATCCGAGAATCAAAAGGGATGTAGTTTTCACTCTGTTCCAACTACCATACATTTAATTATCCAATACTCTACTTGAATGTACTACGTTGCCCAGAAAGCGATTTTTTACCTGGAATACTTTGAATTTTGCCGGATCCCTGCGGCTCCAAGCAAGCTTGTTACGTGCCAAAAATTTTGGCACTAGACATTTTTAAATAAGTGCGGGAATTTCGCGCCATAAATTTAAAAAACTTGGTGCGCGTATTTCCGTCACTTCAGAAGTGCGTTGCGCGAGACTTCGCGCCGACGCGTGTGGCGGCAAGGAGGAGTGGGAAATTTCCGGAAGACGCTTAAGGACTTGCCTTTGAAACGCGAAGAAGAGTGGTTGTGTCTTATCTTCTCTTTTTGGGTTATGTAGGTCCCTTTTTTGCCTTTTTTGATTATCGTTCCCTATAAACCCGTTCCTGTCGTTCTCTACATATAGAAAAAAGACCAACGAATTTGGACGCAACCTGGCCTAACAGCAGCCCACGACCCGAGAACCAACATGAAGTAATTCCGAAGGAAGCTTCACCTATTCACGTAAGTACCCCCTAGGGGCTGTGTAAAATTGGTATACTTCGTAAATTACGTGCCATAATGTGTGACGTCATTGACAATTGGCGCGCTAATTTCTACATCATGTAATATCGTTACCAACTGTCTTTTGTGTCGCATGTATCACGCCGACGGGACTATAAGAAGCTAGGAATCTTTAACGTGCGTTACAACACACACACACACACACATGGAACCTCCATTTTACCTCTCATCCGAACGACGGCGTGTTTTTGTGAAAAATGCTCCTAACATTTTTAAGTGGACTGTGTCGGGATATGAACCCGGAACCTTGGGTGTAGTAGTCACATGCATAACAACTACGCAAAGAAGCAGCCCCAAATATGGTCGGTTTTACAAATTCCTACAGTTAGGACAGTTGCGCCGAGTGGATCCTTATGCCCGTAACCAAAGCTATGGAGTACTCGAGAACGCATTCAGTAGATCGAAACATGATCAGTTTGTTTGCAGGTAAAGTACGTGATTTGACAAGTAAAAGCGGTTATGGAAGTAAATGTAACAATGAGGAAAAAAGGGTAAATCTAGTAGTGTGTGTTGAACGAACCTTGACTGGCCCACTAGTATTTTTAGCTATCGCGGCAGACTCAAAAGCAAAGTCCGGTTTCATGTATGTCTGTCTTGATTAGAAAGTACATGGTTATCAACGCGGAGTTTCTTTTGCTCTAACCTCAACACCATCTTAGGATCCACCCCCATCCCTAATCTCTACTTGGGAATCCCAATACGGCAAATCCAAATTCACATTACTCTCACCAACTCGCTAGCCTCAAAACTAATTAGTTTCTGGACAGTTTCTCACATCCATCAATCCAGTGATCATAATCCAATTACATTTGATATCCTACCCAACCTCAAAATGTTGTACCAACAAACTGGCCAACGTCGGATTCCAACACGGACACGAGCAAGAGAGGCTCATCTGAATCCTGTTCAGTAGCCGAAATAATACTGGAAGTAGCCACTTGGGCACCAGGCTGAACGGTAACGTTGTGAAATTTACGAGTTTTTTCCTTATATGTAATATGAAGACTGTTTAATGTTAGCAATAGTTGACACCGGGTTTTTTGTTCCTCTGTTGTTGTAGGTATATTTGCACGTCTTTCCGTATGAACCCACAAGGTACTAACCTGTTTAAAAATGCCGGATGATTGGTCCTTGTCAAATGTCGTAAGGGTACTTCGCAGCTGTGCAATAGCATTACCATAATTTTATGTTCTGACTCGAAGTCCCCTTCCACCGGAATGGGGGAAGTTTCTTTTCACGTTCCATGCGAAAAGCACTGCACGGATCTGAATAGTTTTTTCACGTTAGCATTTGTGCCGTAATTGTAGGTATCCAATTCATATTGCAAGTCGGTTTTTCGTATGCAGTTAATGTCCGTGTGCCACTGTCACCAGAGATATTCTCAAAATATTAGAAAAATACGAAATCAAAAGGAGGAACAGAATAAACGAAAATGTTTTTAGAATGTGAACAAACAAAATGATTTAATTCCGCAAAGCAATAGTAGGATAAACCACTGTCTACGAGAACAACAAAAGAACTAAGTTCCGCGAAAACAAATTAAAGTCAAAAAAACTTGTAAACCCATAAAGGAAATTACTAAACGTAGTCGTTTATTACTAACATTAACCCTAATTTTAAAATAGCAATAAGTAGCAAAAAGGGACAACGCAATAAAACATCCAAACATTTCCCCCTCTTGTAACTGGAAACGGGTCTTACGCACATAACACATAAACACACAAACAGGCATTGCCTCGTTCAAATCTTGGGTATCCGGCTTCCGACGGCCCTGCAACGAGTAGCGTGGTGCCTCTCTCGGTGTACTGCGACTTTCGGCTGCCGATGGTCCCGTTGCAGGGTGAAGTGGCGGAGCTGCCCCCACACTCACGTACCCAAAAACACCGACCCACACACACACACGCACACCACTTACACACACATACACACGGGCCCACGCGTGCAAAAACACAAACACATGCACAAACACAACTATCAATTTAACCATAACACCAACAAAAAAAAACACAAATGCAACAATACACCCAAGGGTGTCCAGGAGTGAATTCGCGGTTTCCGGCTGCCGACGGCTGCGGTGCACAAACGAGCATCACGCAGACTGGGAATCTCCGATATTCGGCGGTCGCCGTGGATCAATGTAGTAAGCGTAAGACTATGGATCCTAAGATCCCGGGTTCAAATCCCGACACGGCCGACTGCTTGAAAAATGACAGGTGAGCATTTTTCACAAAAATTACGCCCTCGTTCGGATGAGAGGTTAAATGGAGGTCCCGTGTGTGTGTTGTCACGCACGTTAAAGATCCCTACCTTGCCTGCAATGGCAAGGGTTCGGCAAAATTCTAAATTTCCAGGCAACAAAAAACTCGCCTCCTGGCCAATGTAGTACCTACGGGTGGAGCATTAGAAATGTAAATGAACGGTCGATGTTCGGACCACCAGTTACACACAAACACGCATACGCACGCACGCACGCACGCACGCACACACACACACACACACACACACACACACACACAATTAAAAGTTACAACAGGGGTGAAGACGGCACTGTTTAAATATTAGGTAATAGGTTAACAAAATGTTAAATTAAATAATTAAAATAAATAAATAGATAAATATATTTGCTGCCTATAAGAGTCACCATACCTCATTTCCAGCGTTGATGTTAAGGTCTTATAGCTTCTTTGATCATGGTCTGGAACGGTATGCAGAAATTCAACTCGGTTACCCTTTCACTATCGTTCTAGCCATTAACTCTCGCAGCTGCCTCAAATTGTTTAAAGCATATTGTTACAATTTTTTTTGACGACTATAAAACTTATAAATTTAATTATAAAATACACTGCATTGTTTATTCAAATAAACAATTAATTTCACGACGTTAATAAATGTTCAGATCAGTATCGTATAGTCCAATCACGAGTCATATATTAATTATTAATAATAATATAGACTCTACTCGTAAACGTTGTTTATTTGAACTGCATTTCCAATGTCAGACAATTTTTGTTTCATGTGCGCATCCCGTCGACAGAAGGATCAGTCTGGCTCGATCACACGCTGCAATTAGTAGCACCATGGGTCTTGATAATGTCCGAGCTAGCGATTTACGCGTCGTCATAGACGTGGCAGCGTAATCAAGTGCAGAATGCACTCGACTTTTGTTTGTATCTGATAACGGTAAGCAAGTTAAATAATGATCCAGGTAGACTAAATGATTTTATTGTAGTGCTCACCTATAACGATAACTTACCGATAATGATAACTTACCGATTAATTTTTGATCTCGATAACTCAGACGTTTACTAATTTTAATTTCACTGATTCACAATTTATAAGGTTACGAATTTACTAGTTCTGATATCACGTTTTAATTTCTCAGTTTACCGTTAAATAATCTCGCTTTAAGATAACTTAAAGAAGAGTCGAAAATGATGCATAATGAATAGCTCGTTTTATGGATTGATTTTATGTATCGATTTACTTCATGGATTGCACAACAAGTTGATGAAAGTGGTTCCCAATAATAGTCCAGTATAATACGTTGTAATGCATTTAATTCGTCATTAGTTCAAAAGAAGAAGCTCAAGCTTACGCTTTGTAAGATGAAGATGTGGAAAGTTCGTTGACGTCACTTGTTTGTCCAAGAATCGCCTGCTGACACATGTGGTCTGAACAAGGTATTTGTTACAATGAAGTTCAAAGTACAATCAGTTGCTAAGGTAAGCGTTAGTCTAAGGACTTGACCTGACAACAGCTGTTCCGAATAATTTGACAACGAGGCGAATATTTGAAACTAAAATGATAGCGTTTTTTAATTTGTTTTACGAAAAAGTCGAAAAATCTTTTATTGTTTGGATTTCATTATAGTATAAATTATTGCTTACATTTGACATTACTGCAAATAATTAGGATCATTAATTTCTTTATATGATCCGGAAAAGTATTTCATTCAAGTCCCGTAACACATAAAGTAATTATGAGAACTAGTTTTATTTAATATATAACAAGTATTTGTAAACCAAGGTAGACAGATCCGTGCATTTTAGGTATTTAAAAACTTTACGGTCATATCTAATTCATTGTTGACATTTTGATTTATAGTAGAAATTATCAAAATTCTCATATATAAATATTTGAGTCTAAAAAATTAGACCACGTTTTTTATTGTACGTTTTTGTATATAAATTTTAAAACAGAAAAAGGCAAATTTAATTAAAGAACCATCATATGATTTAATAAAACAACTGTTTTATTTTGGACAAGTGCGTCCAAAGACAGAAATAGATAAGTTAAGAGAGAATATATCCCCTTTTATAAAGAATAAGGTTGTTGGTTGTGATACAATGAAGAAGTACTAAACAGATCTTTCAAGAAACTTGATATTTAAATTTCTCTTTTGCTACTTGTGTTTAAATTATAGGTATTGATAACTACTCTTTCTTTATTGTATTAGGTAGCGAGAATGTATCTCTTGCGTCCTTCATTATTATAATAACGTTGTTTTCTTTCAGATCTTGTGTTCGCAGAAAAAGAGATTTCTCCCCTGAAGATTTCCAAGTTCTCCTTTAGGGTAACCCGTGCTTTATTAATTCTATGACTTGGTGGCGTCCCTTTTGCACCCCCTATTTTTATTTGAGAGTCAGTATACAAAACAGTACTTTTTGTTGTGAAACCCACTACCACTCCTCTACCCGAGGAATTGACCCCTAGCTTAGTCGAAAAACTGTCGATTCCCTTTCACTATAAGGGTGAAGTTTTTTTATTGGTGCACAACGCTTTGATTGTCTCACTGACGTCCAACGTTTGGGGAGTCGATTGTTTCGGTGACGCCCAACGTTTGGGGCGTCGATATTTTTACAATATCTGCCAAGGCGACTTTCCATCTAATGTGAGTGGTTTTACACTGAACCTTGAACGTCTGTTCGCTTTCCCCGATATTCTTAAATTTTGGGGCGTGGTCTTGTATCACCAATCTGATGTCTCTGGTGCTTGCTTGGTTACGAAATTAATCCGTTTCTGCATCCTCGATGCATCTTTTTCTATTTTACGCGACTTTTATAACAATTTCGGGGAAAATTTTGTTTCTACCTCAAGCGAATGATTTAAAAACTTGGTTTCTAGTTTCTGTAAGCTACTGGAAAATTTGGATTTAAATTTTTCTGCGAATTTGTTAGTTTTCTATATAAATTCATCTCTCAGTTGACTGTAATTTTCAATTAATTTTTGCTCAACCGGTTTTGATTCTGGTTTAATCTTCCTGTAAATTCTCTGCGGTCTCATTTAGTTTTTCTACAGGGCTTACGGCAAAGTGTGCGACTAGATTCGTAGTTTTGTTCTTGTTTCTCTGTGTGCTCTTGGAATTCGCGTTAGTTTTTTCTAATTTCGCTGCCAAGTCGCAGGGTTTTGGTCTTGTTTCTCTGCATTTTTTTTTGCAGTTTACGGAGTTTTAGTCACACTTCCCTCAACGCTTGACTTAAACTCCTTTAAGAAGGAAGGGATTTCACTATCCATTTTTTGGTGATTACGAGTTTTTCGCATGTAAATGTTTTTGTTTCCACTAAAATCCCACCACTTGAAACCAATATAATGAAAACACTCTATTTGCTAAAGCAACAGTTTCCTATTTCTGAACAGGTTGTATAAACCTGTTCAACAATTCGTAGTAACAATAAAATTGCTAAAATCTTTCACAACGCTCTAATTACTTTTCGAACTAATCGCTATGAGTACAAATATTATCTTCTTAATATTACGATTAGGATGCTACCTCCTAAATTGCTTACTAATGAAGTGCTATAATTAACAATCCAAGCACTATAGTTAATTTATATCGAGTAGGGGGATTTATATCAATACTAAACTATATCGACAGTAATTTATATCACAACTTTCAAAGCTTTAAACTATAGCATATCGTAATCAAAGTTTCAATCAATAATCAACTTCAATTAGAACTGAACTTCAAAACCCTTTGACGACTATTTATACTTTTTAAATTGTACCAGTTATTTCACGAACACTCAAGAAATTATGCAAATAACGTTCTCGAGATTTCTTATTGTAATGGCTAAATACAACGTCTTGTACCTGCTATTCAGTAGATCTCTTTTATATTCAAACACCTCACCTACGTTCTAATGTAATTATTATCGTCGAAAGCAGATCAATTGGCACTACAGCATTGTTTCTGATTGTTCTAGGATAAACAAGTTTATTGCATTTCTCAACTCGTGACGGTGTAGCAATTAATGACGTTTGTTAAAATGATACTTTTCATTATTCACTTTGGTCAAGATACCTCATTATTTATTTTTTTTAACATATCCCCCAAATCAATATATGTATAATTAAATAAAATTATTAAGAAACTTAAGTTAGATGCAAAATTGTAATTCAAGGATAAATAAAGAAAAGGTTAATGAAAGTTCACAAGCAAGTTGTGAGAACGGATGTGAATACAATGTATTCCAGACGTAAGTGATTCTGCAGGTGCTGGTCACAGATGGTTATAAAACCGCAATTATTAAAATTAAAATTGTTACTTTGTATTATATAATTGAATAAGGAAATAAGCAGACATGAGCTCTGCAAGTTTCCACGGTAGGGCAACATAAATATCCCGGGAGCCCCGAGATGGTTAGTCAGTCTTGAGCCTCACAGCTGTTATATTGTTGGTTATTCAGGCTACTCGCCCTAATTTAAATCCATTTAACAGTAATTTCGACTTAGAGTAATTTTATATAGTTTGTTAAACTTCCACTTGTAAATTTTGCTTAAATAAAAAAATGATACAAAACAAGGCCCAAAACATAACTGGCGCAGTCGTACGGATCCAGAAGGTTACTAGGGAACCCAAATTCGAAGAACTGGTGGCCTGGAATATCAATTCCCAATCTGTAAGAACAAAACAAAATTTGGACAAGGTACAAAATCGGCCAAGCCCAAAGAAGGAAAACAAATGAAATTGACGATAAAAATTATGTAAGTTTTTATAACCGAAAACCACCCTGAATCAAACGGATTAATTGAAAGATTACCCTAACTCTATTAGAGTAGATCAGATTATTAAGATTAACGTACAAGAAAGAGCACATCACTAATTTAATGTCATACGCACTAATCGCTTACAACAATACAATCAACTCATCAACAAATTTTACACGCCTAGAATTAACATTAGGACATTCAGATTCCCGTAACCCTTACCACATACATTATAACAAAGAAGTATGCTAAATACCATAAAGAAAAACTAAAAATAACTTATGATAAGGTAAAAGATAAACTAGATAATGACAAAGAACGTATTAGAACAACCCACAACAAGAATACCGACATAAATAAATTTTCAATAGGACAAACCGTGTATGAGAAGAACTTTCAAAGTAAAAGACACAAACCAGCCCCGGAAATTTAGGCCCGTTTAAAATCAAAAAGATATCAAACACAAATATAGCCGTAGTAGACAACGGAAAAATAGTAAAATATATTCATTTGAAAAACTTATGACACCATATAATTTCAGATGGACAACCATCACCCTTGCCGTCAACTTCCACTCAGGTAGAACGGACAACGACATATTAGTTGTAGACATTAAAAACAACCCCGGTATACTACCAGTAATATTGGGAAGTATGCGAAATACAATAGACTATTGGACGTTCGCACAAAAATTTGATTTAACGGAATTAAAACAAGAATTTTACATGATCAGAGACAACTATTACAGATTGAAACAATCAATGGACACAGCCAAATTCAGAAAAGAGTACGCGATAGAAATGCTAAACTACAACAGTATAATAGAAAACATTTTAAGAAACATAGAAGATAAATTTAATACATTAATACCAACAGATCAAGTTATAAGACGAAAAAGAGGACTTATTAACGGATTAGGTAATTTAATAAAAGATATCACAGGCAATTTAGACAACCGAGATGCAGAACGATATGGCAACACCATACAACAGTTAATTGAAAACCAATACGACATAAAAACCATTGTTAGAAATCAAATATGTCTAATCCAGTCAACTATAATAAAATTCAATGATACGCTTAGAAATCTAGTAAAGAACCAAGACAGTATAGCCAATAGAATACAAACTTTTGAAACTAACATGCAAACCACAATGTTAGGAATGCGAGACTTAATCAGATTCAATACGATATTCACTCAAATAATATCAACCCTTACTGTAGTCCAACAAATTTTAGCCACATTAGAAATCGCTGTAACATTTGCAAAACTAAACACATTACATCCTAGTATTATAGAACCAATTGACCAATTAAAGGAATTATTAAGAATTAGATCATTTATAACTAACAGTAAACTACCATTTGAAGTAGTAGAATCAAACATACTCATATTTGAAAAAATTGCCAAACTGAAAGGCTATGTAAAGAACAACGAAATCACATTTTGTTACGTGCCATTTGGCACTTAAACATTGTTTTTAGTTTAATTTTGATGTGCGGAAGTTTTGCGCCATAATTTTAAAAGACTAGGCGCGTATTTCCGTTACGTCACAGTGCGTTTGCGCCAGATCTCGCGACGCGAGTGGAGTAGGAAAAAAGTGGGGACAAGTGTTTCCGTGACTTTATGTAACGTGGCTTTTTTGCCAGACCCTTCGAGTGGAGTGGACGTTTTCCGGTAACGTATCGTTAGCTTTATCTATGTAGATTCCCTTGCCTAATTGTCTTTGTTTGTCGCCCTTTACCATGTTTCCTGTTCATTCACTACATAGGTAGATGACAATTTGCAGCCGTTGGCGAACCGTACTGCACGACCCTGGATGAACGAGCCCATGACTGCCGGAGCTGGTCCGAACGCTTTGGAAGAGCGTTGGGCGTACCATCTGTAACTACCTAAAAAGGGCCCTCCGTAGCCCTGATGAACTTTAATAGAGGCCAACTTTAGCTCAACCCCGCAGGACGTTCGGATTTCTGATGTAAGTAGTCCATTGTTTAATTTGTTCGCTGATATGAACTATTGTCTTAAATTTATATTTCCGATTATTGCGTAATATCATTTGTGCATTGCTGACGTCATTGAAAGATGGGCGCGCAAAATCTGTACAAAGGTTAGCGTACCAACCGCCGGTGGCGTCGCTCGTTTTTTATATCGCGCTTGCGCGATGTATTTATCGACTTTTTAACTGTAGATTATCGACGTTTATAAATGTAAGAATTCACGTTTTAAACTGTAAGAATTTGGGTTTAAAGCGTAAGAATTTTTAATAGAAATCCCCATAGTAGAAAGTTACACTTATAATTATTATCATTTATTTGCTTTCCCCATGAAAATTACTAGCAGGTATCAAGTTATTATCCCTCATTATTTATCCTTTTAAACATATCCCCCAAATCAATATATGTATAATTAAATAGAAATTATTAAGAAACTTAAGTTAGATGCAGCATTGTAATTAAAGGATAAATAAAGAAAAGGTTAATGAAAGTTCACAAGCAAGTTGTGAGAACGGATGTGAATACAATGTATTCCAGACGTAAGTGATTCTGCAGGTGCAGGTCATAGACGGTTATAAAACCGCAATTATTAGAATTAAGATTGTTACTTTGCATTATATAAATTAATAAAGAAATAAGCAAACATGAGCTGTGCAAGTTCCCACAGAAATGTGAGGGGCAGGGACAACATAAATACCCTGGGAGCCCCGAGATGGTCAGACAGTTTTGAGCCTCACAGCTTTTACATTGTTGGTTGTTCAAGTTACTCGCTCTAATTTAAATTCATTTAACAGTAATTGCGACAGAGTAATTTTATATAGTTTGTTAAAATCCACTTGTAAATTTTGCTTAAATAAAAATTGTTACAAGAGTTTTTGGAAGAAGACTTTTTAAAAAGGCAGCTCCCAAGGCCCAAAACGTAACTCACGCGACTGGAAACAAATTTTACAAAGCTTTTGCCGAAAAAGGTATTTACTTTAGATCGTTCTGAAATGATATCTAATTAATAATAACCGTACAAAATCACATTTCTTAAATGGAATTACAGACGCGTTTACGATTGGGTTAAACAGAAACGACTTAATAGCATTCGTTTAATAATAAAATTGGCAAAATTAGGCCGCGATTAATATCCCATCTCGAGCTTTACTTTACTTCGGATGTAAAACTTTTCTAAAGAATTCGATAACAAATAATTTTTAGAGATTAATACAGTTCAGATTTGCAAAAAGTATCTAGAAGTAACTTTTGCATTCCAAAACTTGGGAACGGCTGAATAAATAAGCTTTTCGAAAAGTTTCTCGACTATAAAAATACCATCCCATTTACGAGCTCGAGCTAGCTCGAATTTAATTATTAATGAAGGTTATTTCCATTAAAAGAATTAATTTCCTTATGTTTCTTAAAAAAACTTTTGTTATTTAAATCTTTAGTTAGTTTGAATTTTAAAAGTTTTCCCAATAGTATAATGCACCAATGCTTACTCGGTTGTGATATCGAGGTTTTGTTTAGTTTAGAGCCCAACGATCAAACTTGGCTCTTTGTATTCAGTAGCAGTTAACTGATTTTACGCTATATAAATAAATAATACTGGCTGTTGATTTATATAGTAAATATCGAGGCTGACAGGTTTACAATCGAAACGAATTTACGTATTTGATGCATGATACATGAGGGTCGTGCTTGTAAAATTAAATATCTGACTTCAAAGTAGGCCACTGGCATTTACGAAATTATTTATCAAGCAAATACGTACAGGATGATGAGTAATACGTTACTCAAATACTACCTTATTGGACATTAGTCCTACAGAAAACGTTTGTTTAAGTAACGGTGTATCTTCCAAAAATTTTACGCTGTAAAAACAGAAAGCAGCGAGCTTGCAGTGGAAAAATTGCATTTTTATAACTACAATTAAAAATGGTTGAAAACAAGAAGTATGTAAGGTTAAAAATTTCTATTAAAAACGTCGTTTTAGTAATTAAACAATTTTTTCTTAATAAAGCTGTCCCTGAATTACTCTAAAGTAGTACAATATACTTCGGTTATGCAGCTTGAGCATTTGACGGGTTGCCTAATAGTTTGTAACACTGCCCCTTTTTTAAAACCGTTACGTCCTGTAACTGCAAAAACATCTTGGCGCCAATTCGATGACTGATGACGATATCGGCAGCTATCTCCTCTGGTGCATCCACCACGTCGTTGTAAATAACAGTCAACACTCTTTTCTTAGTCTTGATAGGCAACCGGTTGATAACAAGAAACAAGAACCTGGATGTTGGTTCCCTGGAAAATTACTTCTAGCATATTTCGAACTATTCTCCAATCTAAGCGATCCAGTCCACAGCCAAGCTTGGGTACCGCCAGTCTCGTAACTCCATTATCCATCAATCACTCCCTGTTCTTCCATGTCTGTGATAATTTGCTCGGCTTACTTACGTTTTGTCAAAGGAAGCCGCCTGTGATGCTGTATCGGTTGCGCATCTCCTGTATTGATCTTGCGTTGCACAACATTTGTCCTTCCTTTCTCACTATCATCCAGTGCAAACACACCTCGTTATCGTCCGACCAGATACCTTGCCCATTTGGTCGCCGTTTAATCCTTGACACGAAGATATCAACAATTCTAGCAATTTCTGTGAACAACCAGTTGAGCAGCAGGAAAACTAAAGCAAGTCGACGTAAGGGGGCGACCGTCGACAGCACAACGTAGTGTCCCGGAGATTATCAATTGTTCGTAACAGTAACATGGCACTGGATCAAGCTTGTGCCCACATTGTTGTACTTTGGCTGTACAAAAACAATGCCGTTATAACAGAGTTTCAACGATCAGAATTATTAGCACAAGGATAACAGTTCATGAAACCTCCCGTACATAACTAATAAACACGTTCTACAACTCGTATAGCATTTCACTTGCTTTGTGGGGATCTAAAGAGAATATGTAGTCTATTTAGAATTAATATCAAAAATTAGCATAAAAATGACAAGTAACAACGTTGTTACGGTATTCCGTTATTACAGTCCCGCCGTCGAGGTACGCGAGCCACTATGTTAGTTGGTAGCAATGTTAGATAATGTAAAAATTGACGCGCAAATTATAGATGACGTCACACAATATGCAAATTATTGCAACACAATTACAAAGTTTAAAGAAATACAAATTTTAAAGAAAACCCCCACCGGGGTACTCACGTGAACATGTAGGGCTTCCTTCAGAATTACTCCATGATGACGGCGGCTTCGCTAATCTGTCTCGAGCATCCGTTGCTTTGCTAATCTTTCTCAGACGTGGGAATTCTTGCTGGGCCCGGTTGAAACCAAATTCAAATTGTCTTCTTCCTATATGTAGACAAATAAGGTAAGGAAGGCAGGTAAAGGCACGATAATTGGGATCACAGGAAACCTACATATCAGAAAAAAGACACGGTAAGATACCCGACAACTACACTTGTTCACGTTTCGGAGGCTAGTCCTCACACGTATCCGGAAATCCACCACTTACCACTTTCTTGACACACCGCTTCCACGCAAATCTCGCGCAACGCCCTATCTGAAGTGACGGAAATACGCGCACAAGTCTTTTTAAATTCATTGGCGCGAAATCCTTACAAATTAAAACTTATAAGAATGTTTACGGCCGATTTCGGCACGTGACACCGTGCGGACAAGAAAAAAAAATGGACGCAACGAAAATAGCCTTCTCCTAGTACCGCAATGAAAAAAGGAATTTAAAGATGCCGTGCTAGCTAGAAAATGGTTGCCTGGTATGGGTTCTAAAAAAAATAAAAGAGAACCTCAAGAAAGAAAATTTATTTACAAAACCTTCTATCAGAGCGGATAGTAAACCACAAAGAGATATAAAGAATTATACGTGAGTGGTCCCTAATGGGCTGAAGGAAGAAGAAGGGTAGCTTGCTCACTAGTAGGTCGTGGGTTGACGGCTTCAGCTAAGGTCCAGTAAGGTGAAGTCTAAAAAGTAAGGGCACCAGAGGCTTGCCATAATGAAAATATAGAACCGCGACTTAAAGGTTCGGACTACCACACAAGTTTTCAAATACAAGAGCCAAGCACCACAAAACGGCACAGTTCTTACGCGATAATTCAAAAATAATAAAAATAATAAGCCTTATAAAAAATATTTTAGTAGCCTGAAGAATATAGTGTTTAAGTTGGAAAATATACAGTGCACACAAAATATAGAAATACAGCATGCGGCACCAAACATACAAGTTCTGCAGTATAATAACAACAGACATATACTTTTTTTTTCATTTTAATTGTATTTTGCACCATAAATAGTTTACTTAAAAAATTTTTTTTTAATAAACATATATAACAAAACAAACACAAAAACTGCAATAAATAAAACATATCTCGCAGTATTACATATATACTAGTACCTAAGGAGTATAAATATGGAACAAAACAGGTAGAAATAATATGAATCTAAAATAAAAATTTAGCTCAAAGAATGTACCAAAGCGGCGCAATACTAGAACAGACAATGCCGCTCGTTGGAGCGTCACTAAAAGAGTGCTATGACAACGTCTTGCTTTGATGCGCCGCTAAAAGGGTGCTGTGATACAGATACAGCAATTTGTAAAATTAGAAATTGTTGACTTACCTTTCTTTCTAACTTCACTTTGTCTGGCTAGCTCAATGGAATTGACGGAGTTTTCAAAATAAAAACAAACAGCAATATCATAAGGTATTTATACAGTATGAAATATTTTTTCGCATACAAAAGCATAAAGAATATTTACAACATCGTTTTTTCAATCATCAAATTATTTCTAACAAGTATTTATTTACGTAATTATAAAAATGTCCCTTACCTCATCTAGGTTTAAATTTACAGCATTCAATCTCTTTTCTTATGGATAGTTTACCTACCTGTTTATTCCCACGCTTGTAAGGTTTGTTTTGGCCAAAAAATCCTTGACAGATAGTCTAGAAAAAATATCAGAGTGTTTCGAATTCTGACCACTAACTTTCCTAGTAAATACCCTTACAAAGAGATAAAACGATTACGACTTATTCTAGCTCAAATATACATGACAAATACTAACAAGGTTTTTTCTAAAAGTAATACTTGCAGAATTCCACAATAATTTTCCAATTCGTATCTTCGGTTTCTTGGCTTTATTTTAAATTGACGTTCAAATCCTAGTTTACAAAATTTTGCATATTATTTAAATCTTTATTTAGAAACCCATGGGTATCCTTGGTTTAATTATTCAATAAAATTTTAAATAGCTTTTCATATCGAAGCATTTCCCATCTTCATTGTATATTACAAAATCAAATAATTGCATTTATTAATTTTCATATTTACGTAGGCTACGTTTAAAATTAACTTGTGTATTTACTGTTACATGGTAAATATTAATCACAGTTTACGTATTGCATACTTTAAAACAATAGCTTCGAAATTCTTTTCTCAAAGTTACATTTTTGCGCTCGAATTAATGAATGAATCTATTTAATAAACGCTTTCGTTTATATTACAAACATTATTTATTTTCTAGAATATGCTAGTGTTTACGTGATTCCATTCTAAATAATACACGCCTATCTGGTGTAATATTCTAGGAATTTCTTATTAGGATTCAAATTGTCGCGTTTTATTACCTTGTTAGCGCGTTTCACTTATTAGTGACGTACGCTGCTTATCTTTGTTTAACACCCAAGGTTATTGTGGCGTTGCATACTAATCCAGTAATTGCGAAAAGTAATAAATTATTTTTATCGATTTTTTATTACACTTTATGGGGTTTTTTAGTATCCCGACCACTTCTTGGAAAAAATGTTTCTTTATTTATTGAGTTTATACGAAATTGACGTATTTCTTCTCAATTCCTAATATTCTAGAAAATTCTTTATTTAAAATGAATTTATGTAATCCAAAAGTTCATGTATACGATTAATAGTCGCCTCATTATTTTTATACGTAGTCTGAAAACATTCGGTTAAATTTTAGTTTTTAAAAATATTTTTTTTTGCGAAAATAGCAATCATTGACCCATTCCTAGGCACCAGTTAAAATATTTCTATGAAATTGTAAATTGCCCTGTATAAGTGCGAGTCGCACAGCGACAGTTTAGTATTAGTTTGTATTCCGTCCCAGTAAACGTTTGCTTTACATAAAGCGACGTAAATATAAATTCGCTTACGTATCATAATGTACTAAATAAATAAATTACCAGTAAGATCAGTACTAAAAAGTATCTAATTTATCGTATTTAGAAGATTAAATTAGTGCCTAAAAATACTGATTAAAGTAGTGCTAATGTAAACAAGGTTGTAAATATTTGTGATAGTGAAGAATAACTAGACTTGTATTTGTTAGAAGTAAAAGGACAATCAAAAAGGTCGTTACATTGGTGTTGAGTGTGTGCGGTTCTATAGAAAAAAACATTAGAAAAATTTTATTTTTGAATGCCTATTATTAGTAGCCAACAACAGTTAATCCACAGCGATATTTTATTTTGTTTGGAGGACTTCAAGTCAGGTCTGAAGGAGGATTCTGCGAGCGTGACAACGAAATTAGATGAAATTTCCAAGAAGTTAAATAGAAATGCCGTAAAACACAAAAGATCCGCCGCAAACCTTACCCAAAAACTGAATCAGACCGCAGCGAAATTTGAAGAAAATAACACCAGTTTTACCGAAAAATTATAGGAAAACGCTGCGAGCCTGGCGGACAAACTAAACTAGATCCCCGCCGGTCTGTAGAAAATTTTACGACGCTATTAGGCCAGAATGCCAAAGCGGCTGAGGAAAGATTAATAGAAAATTACAGCCAATTAGGAAAGGAGCTTATGCAAGAAATTATAAAATTTGCGAAAAGGTTGGAAGTCAAATTTTCCGGCTGTTTACAAAAACTTGAAACAGATTCTTCAGAAAAATTGTTAGAAAATTCGCGAAAGATTGAAAAGTACTTAAATTGGAAGAACGAATTAAATAGCTTTGCAACTCCGGTGATACATCACACTTGAAAATTTAAGAATGCTGAGGAAACAAACTGACTATAATGAAATTCGAAGTAATACTGTTTATCTTTAATGGAAAGTCGCCTTTAGCAACGTATTTCAAATAATCCGAGCCTACCGCGACGGTTAATCGTTGGAATAACTGTGAGAATGAAACTGTGTTGATAGTCACACTGCGGGGCGAAGCTTTACGCATACTACAAACTATACCGGATTATGATCAAAGTAAAAAACGGGATCCTAACATCAAGACTGAAAATGAAGTACAGTGATTTCTATCTGCAACAATTGTATCACGCTCAAGTAAAGAGTTATCAGAAGAAGAAAAACGAAAATTTACACAACTTCGAAGTAAACATTGCCCGCTTAGTGAGATTTACGTATCGAACAGCACCGGACAATTTATTGGAACAGCTGGCTGAACTGACCCTTGTTAACGGAATACGACATGGAGAGGTCCAACGACCATTGCGACTGGTTCGATTTAAGACTCTGGATGGTGTGTTGACTCATGCTTTGGAGTTAGAAACGGCAAAGTAAGCATCACGTCGTAGGGGTAGCAAAGTTAGATGCGCTGTGGCTATACAGGGACAAGAAAGCATAGAGGAGAAATAGTTCGACGTGTTCATCGTGATAAGCGACCAAAAGGGGAAAGAATCAAAATGCTGGATTGTAGAAAATTTGGACATATTCAGTGGCAGTGCGAGCAAGCCAAGAACATAACATGAGAAACCGTAAAATTATAGGGGGCCGACCATAAGGAGCAATGGTTGACCTGCACGGATTTTGTCCCGGAAGACATCATTTGCTTCGCGCGAACTAGGTGTGAGGTCATTATTTACGTACATTGACAGTATAACGGTATGATTATTAAGTTTTTATTTAATATCGGTGCGATTAGTACAATTGTGAACTGTACCGTAGTACGCAACCATGATAAAGTGACACTTGCGACGGCGCGTTTTCGGACAGTTGTCGGCGAAGACATTCGGACGCAAGGAGTTTTAAATGTAAAGATCGGTATTGATAGCTAAATATTCGACCATCAAGTGATAATAGTGAGTACCACAGAGGAAGTTATCTTGGGAATGGACATTTTCGTTTAGTTATGAAAGAGTAAGGAAATAAAATATACCGTTTTGTGAAGCAAACGACGGACCTGCACGGGTCTGTTTGACGGATGACGTTATTTCACCTGAAAGGACAGAGAGCGTGGTAATGAGTCGATTGGGCGGTACATTCTGTGAGGTTCTGTGCGCGCTATCGAACTGATGGGAAGGACGTACGCGTGGGAAAAGCGTTGACAAGAAGTGTTAAACATTGTACATGTTGGGATGCTAAACGCCAATAACTATGACGTCGCATTGAAAAAGAATTTCAGTGGAGTGCTGCTCTTCGGTAGTTCACGTGACGGCAAGTACCTGCATCGTTAAGTGGCCGCTCACCATTGAGTGCTGCTCGAAAGTTTTTTTGAACCAGGTAGCAAAACCATGCCAGAATCACGAACTACAACAAGTGGCTGAACTTAAAAACGTGATTCGACGATACTCGAATGTGTTTGCGATTGTCGGTAGTGTTGGGAAAAATCTTGCTAGTCAAGCACAAAATCAATACCGTGACTGGCCAATAATAAAACAGCTATGAAGGAGGATACCATTGGCCAAGAGTGAAGAGGTCGAGAGAATGGTTGGAGAAATAGAAGGGTAGGGTGTAATCGAACGCTCGTACAACCATTGGATATCGCCTATTGTGCTTGTGAAGATCGGCCACATTCTGAGTCGAGTATCGCCGATTGAATGACGGGAAGAAAACGAACAGTTACTCAGTAAAGGAGGACTGATGACACTCTAGATACGCTCTCAGTGTCACGATAGTTCTCGACCTTGCGCTTGAACAGCGGGCACTGGGTATGATCTTAAATATCGAGAGAAGACTGCTTTTACCACTGGCACTGGTCTATAGCAATGTACGGTGATGCTATTTGGCATTTGCAATTTGGATAACAGCTTACGTGAACGGCCATAGAAAACATGCCCTACATGTGATTTTTTCCAATGCTCCACCCGAAGGTACTACTTTGGCCAGGAAGAGAGTTTTTTTACCTAAAAAATTTTGAATTTTGCCAAACCCTTGCTGTTCCAAGCAAGGTAGGGATCTTTAACGTGCGTGACAATACGCACACACCTCCATTTTACCTCTTATACGAACGAGGACGCACTTTTGTGAAAAATGCTCGCTAACATTTTTCAAGCGGACCGTGTCGGGATTCGAACCCGGGACCTTGGGCGTAGTAGTCACATGCATACCAACTACGCCACGTAGCCGCCCATGGAAAGCACACCGCGCGTATTTGAATGTTATCATCGTGATTGGGAAGACATATAAGGAACATTCGATCAATTTGGAGGAAGTGTTTCTAAAATTGAGAGGAACCAATCAGAAGTGTCATCTACTCGTCCAATAGGTACAATACATGGGGCTTGTAGTCTTACGAAATGAGGTTATATCGGACGCGGAAAAAACTAGGGCGGTGCAAGGGTGCCTGACCAACTATGCAGCTTTCTACGATTATGCAAATAGTATAGAAAATTTGATGTGAATTTGAATATATATTAACTAAAATAGTAGAAGAAGGGCTTGATTTTGTGTGGGACGAAGACTGTCAAATTCGTTCCAGTAATTAAGACATTTATTGACAGTAACCCCGATTGTTATGCCTTTTTTGAAGAGCTTTAACATTTATTGTATTAGTTAGGTTTAGGGTTCTTTTTAAAACCCCGCACTGAGAAAGTCCCAGCTTACTAACATTGTAATGCAGACGTACGTGAAAATGACAAAGTTTTGGTTTGTACGGATAGTCCGATCACTGGGTTATCTTTATGGTCTGAGAATATGCAACGATTGCATTGCTGGCACCTTGTATGGCAGTGTATCCGCCAATGTGCGTTAGAGAACTTTAACATCTCTTGAAGGAGATAACATTTTCGTGAAAGCGAACGTATCGAAACAGAGGACTTGACTACTGACTTCCCGCAAGTGTAGACGTGTGAGTAGTGCTTCGACTTATCGACAAGTGATTTCTCCTTTCGTTGCTATCCAATTGTCATCACGTATCGTATCGGCACTTCGTAAACCAAGGCCACAGCGAGGCAAACACCGGAACAACAGGAAGCCACCACGAAACCCTCGTACAATGCAAGGATACCGCTGCATCAGGAGCAAGATTTCGCGGATAAGTGTTAGCGATAATAAGTTAGCAATACATTATATCACCTCTAGGAATTTAACTCTCGTGTAATTTTGGATTGTATGTGTGTAAATATTATTGTATTTTACTTTAAATACGTCGGAAGGCAAATTCATATTAGACACGGACGCAAGCAATGATGCTATTGAAAGCGTATTGTCCCAGATATAGAACGGACAAGAAAAAGTGATTGGTTGTTTCTGCAAGCAGCTCAGAAAGAAACTACTGCGTTACGAGTTAAGAACTGTTGACTATAGCGAAATCCCTATAGCACTGCTATAAGTATCTCTAAGGCCAAAAGCTTCATTTGAGAACAGATCAGCAGCGCTGAAGTCGCTACTGCAGTTCAAGAGTCCACAAGGACATTGCCAGATGGATAGGAGGGTTATAGGGGGTACGATTTCGACACTGAACATCTAGCGGGGTGTCACCGGAACACAGATGCGTTGTTGTTTGTAGCCATTGTCCACGGCTGGAGACAAAATGTGATTAATGACGATTGGCAGCCACAGCAGCAGGGAACCGAACAAGAGAATGGCCCAGACCTAAGCGTCATTATCGATTGAAAAATCAGAGGGGAGCGTCCATCGTGACAGAATATTAGTCCGCCAAGTAACACATTGATGTCTTACTGGGCACAGTGTGATTCCTTTGAAGTTAGAGGATGGGACTTTAGTGCGATCTCTAGACAAGGAAGATGGATCTGTGAGTACACTTCAGGTGGTGGTTTCCAAGAGCAGTGTCCAAGGTTTTAGGATATGTACATAATAAGAGGTGGAAGGTCACTTCGGCGTCAATAAAACTCTAGAGAAAATCCGTAACAGATTTTACTAGGTAGGCTGCACGGAAGACGTTAGGGAATAGTGCAGAAAATGTCACTCTAGAGAAAGTCCGTAACAGATTTTACTAGGTAGGCTGCACGGAAGACGTTAGGGAATCGTGCAGAAAGTGTCAGTTATTTGCGTCGTTGGGTAACCGGAAAGCGCCAACATTGCAGACCCATTCCTCGAAACCGACTCTAGAAATAAATACATCTTTGTAGCTCTGGACTACTTTACAAAATGAACTGAGGCGTATGCCATACCTAACCAGGAAGCAGCAACTGTTGCTGATGTATTAGTCAAGATACTTTTCTGCCATTTGAAACACTTTTGCAGCTGCAAGCTGACCAAGGAAGAGATTTAGGTCGGTACTATTTCAAGAAGTTTGATGGTTGTTGAGGATGTGAAAGACCAGAACGATACTGTTGCACCTTTAATTAGATAGTATGATGGAACGCATGAACCGGACCTTGGTAAAGTATCTCGGCAAAGTAGTCTCTAAACTTCAAAGGGACTGGGACCTATTTTTACTATCCTACCGATCTGCTGTTCACGAGAGTACTGGACAGAATCCTGCATGTGCCATGTTGTTACGCGAGATACGTTTACCACATGGCTTTAATTTCGTTAGGAAACCTAGAGGAAAAAGTCGTAGGCGAAAGTTGTGTTGAGAGATTCAATCGGAAAATACATGACATCCATGAAGACATAAGGAGAAATATTTAGATTCCAAGCGACAGGATGAAGACCAGGTATGACATCGAGGCGCGAGAGTATGGTTTTCAAACGGGATACTATTTATGGTTGTACAATCCCAGACTGACGCGTGGATTGTCACCAAAGAAAATGGGAAGGTCCTACGAAGTACTAGAACGGATCAACGATGTAGTCTAGTAGGATTTGTAAGCTCCCGAAAGGCAAGACAACAGTAGTGCACATTAACATTCTGTCACTATACGACTGTGACGACTATCGACAATGCCACAGGATGTGATAAAATGAGACGAGAAGGGAACCAGAAAGTAGAACAAAAGAACGAACCAGCACCTGGTCCAGATTATGAATGGTTCATATTTGTTTACAGCGGTAACATTATAATTTGAATAAGGGCCGCTATACTTGCGGCCACGTCCCCAATGCTCCACCCGGTACAGCGGTAACAGCAAGGCGAGGTTTGGGATTACTGAAGAGGTCAACAGTGATCTATTTGATGTGCCGTCGAAGTACTCTCTTGCACATTGCGTAGCGGCGTGTCTTAATATGACCCAAGGGATTGCTACGATGTTGAAAAGTAAATTTGGTGGTCTGGACCAGCTTCGCCAACAACCAGAATTGCGAAAAACCATACATCTTCGAGATGGCGTCGTCTCATTTATTTCCTAGTGCTAGTGACAAAGCAATTGTCCTCTGACAAATCCAGTTATCAAGATTTGTAAAGGGCTCTAGTAGATCTCAAAGACTGGATAATAGATTTTGGGAGAAGAAACTGGCAATATCCGAGATTGGTTGTGGGCTTGATAAATTGTACTGGAGGGTAGTACGAAACATGCTGAGGTACTAGTCCAGGAGACCGGGGTCCAATTCTTGGTGTGCAGTTTTAACCCAATTGGGACGGCGCCCACTGTTAAGTGTCGATTTGCTATTTGCATCAATATGGGAAATGAAATAATGGTTACGGTTGTTCCTCTCGTCATCCAGCTTTATGCCCGGGAAATATTTTTGAGCAGAACAGTTTTGAGAGGGGGCAGTGCAGTGTGATACTAATTAAGAAGTATATAGAACACTCTGGAAAATATGCTTATTTGTTTTTACTAAAGCGTCCTCATATCTGTTTAACGATAAGAAATGATGATTCATAGGTGTCTTATTACAATCATATCTGTCTAGCGATAGAAAGGATGATTGATTGGTATCGGAATACAATAGGTTTGATGAGGCGCCTTCTAGATGTTTTCGCGATTACACTAGAATAAACGATCATTGTATATAAGCACGAGCTTCGTTGTGATAGATAAGTATTAGTTTGAATTCCGTCTTAATAAACGTGTGATGCGTATAATATAATGTAAATATAAATTTGCTTAGGTAATATATATGTGTTCGATAAATAAATTTCCATCACAATATTGCTTAATTCATTGTATTTAGAAGATTTTAGTGTCTGCAAATTGTGATTAAACTAGTGCTAATGTATACAAAATTGTAAATATTCGTGATAGTAAATAATAATGAGATTTGTATTTATTGGAAATAAGGGCAAAAGGACAATTAAAGAGCTCGTTACATTATATTGTGTTTACCTATAGTTTCCAAAGAAAATACAATCCCCTTTAAAATTTCGAAGCATTCACTTGCGAAAGACATGGGACGCGTAGTATAATAAATTATCTAAACGTTTACATTTGATTGATGGTATCCGCGTGGTTCAGAAACTTTACAGTCCAATGAAAGATATAGATTTATCTGATTTGTTGTAAACAAATCAATCAGTCTGCATATACAGGTGTCATCGCTATCTCACAAATTTATATTTAATTTAATGTTAGCTTACTTGTTTTCTAGGAAGAGGCCATTTTTTGAAAGTAAGAGCTATAGTCTATTCTTCTTTAAAGATAACAAAGAGCATCTTGTCGCTTCCTATTTTTAGTCGGCAACTTAATAGTCTACTAACACTGGCAATAAATGTGTCGTGGTGCTAACTCCTTTGCCCAATAATTATATTGCATGTGTGGCTGCAAGATATAAAATGTTCGATATAACATTTTCTCAATGCATATTGTCCTTTTTGTTGATTTTTTGAGGCTTGCAAGTGTTAACCTATTAACTGACGTCTCGTTATTTTGTAACTTAAACTTGACAACCTTGAGATATGTATGTATGTATTGAATTGTGAAAGGTAACTACCGTCATTCGCACTTAGGCCACAAAGTGGAGTCATTGTGGTACCTTCTTTGCAGTAGCTTGGTCCTCTCCCGCTTAGTCACCCAACTTTACAGGTGAACTTGAGCATATCGGACAAGGGAGTGCTACTTATTCTGGCTGGGTCAGGTTAGAAGTTCCTGAGTCTGTCGAATGCCGGAAAAGTGTACAGGATGCGCGCCGCCGTTCCACCCTCTTGTTGATAACCGTGACAAATAGGGAAATCTGACAAACCCACCCTGTGCATTAGTCAAACCAGTGCACGACCGTTAACAACACACAGATATATATAAAAATTTTCGAGGGGTTTGACACCCATTAACCGGGTGAAAACCACTTTCCAAACTTCAATAAATAACACCTACAGACTACAAGGCTGATAACAACATAACGTCCATAGAACACAGCAATAATAGAAAGTAACCAAACAACATATTCTATTAAATCACCAGGTAAATACATACAACCACAACATGTCAACGTTAGACGAGGAGATAGACACATCTGCCCAGAGAAAAACATTGCCATCACCATACAGTCAGATACCTCCACCACCAGCATATGTTGATGCAATAATGCCTTTCCAACGATCTGGAGCCACTACGAGGACGCCACCGGCGCCTAGATCCAGGGCCTCTTCTACAAGTTCAAATTCTACAAAACACCAGCGCGATGACCTAGATGATGTAGAAATTCCATACTTCACGATCGCCAAAATCCGCCAGATTAAACAAAAAGTGGCAGACTTCGTGTATAAAGACTCAAATAAAACCTTTCGGAACTGCGGACACTTCTTACTTCAAAAAGTGGAGCAATTAGCCTTAATAACTCACGAAGCTAATAACCTACACTCTATAGCTGAGGCAAAGATAGCGACATTTGAGAAATGCTTGAAGAAATTAGATACACAGCAACGGGGAGCAAGTAAAACCTCAGAAATACAACCTTCTACATCTAAAACAGCATACACACCTCAAACAACTCAAGCACCACAACCTATACCTATATAACCTCTTTCCCATTATTACCTATGTTCCAACACGCTTCGCTTACAAGACCTTCAGCCAAAACCATTACACTTAAACCCATTGCCTCCGAAGCTACACCCACTAAACTTTTAAAAATAATTAAAAACAACCTTTAACCATCCATATCTAAAATGAACATCAAGTCAATTCGACCCACAAAAACATCCGTCGTCATCCGCACCACTAAACCAACTGACATCAACCTGATCCAATCCCTAACACAAACCTCCTGCAATACACACACCCCCAAACTTAAAATCTCCCAACTAATCATCTTCGACGTCGATAGAGACATCCTCTCCGCAGACCTTATTACACTCATTTACTCACAAAACTCCTTACAATTCAGTCCCAGAATCAGCATATACCTCAAACATATCTATTGCCATCCGCCGATCAAAAACCGACCAATCTGATAACGTAATCCTTAACGTCTCCCCTTAAATCCAAACAATCCTGATATCTAATGCCCACGTCTTCATTGGTTTTAAGTCATGTCGTATCCTTGATCTAGTATCTGTAACCTGCTGCTACAATTGCCAACGCTTGATCATTCGATCAAAGCGGTGCAAATGCCCTTCCCCGTGCGGCTGCTGCTGCGCCCGCACATTACAAGATCCTGTCCTAACCCAGCACCCACAATCCCCAAATGCCCTAACTGCACACGTATCAACAAACCAAATAACCATGAAGTCACTGGCTCGGACTGCCCGATCTATAAACAAGCCCTACACTTAGCAAAACTCCGAACCGATTATGGCTACTAGACGCCACACACGATACCTCCCACAAGACTTACACAATCCTAAATCCTCGATCTGCTGCATACAATTGAACCTGCAACACTCCCGCTCCGCTACATTAGAACTTATAAACCTCCTACAAACACACAAATTCCAAGTTGCTTTCCTTCAAGAATCACAAAATTCCAAATATTCCAAATCACTATCGAACATTTATACATCCAACCCCAACAAATCCTAATTACACGTCCGCTATCATAGTCACTGATGCAGACCTAGATGCTTCTTACCACCTCTCCTTGTCCACACAATCCACCACAGTTATAGAACTCCATTAAGCATCTGGTACCACATACCTCATAGTCTCCTACTTCCAGTACGGAACAAACATTGACGTCCACTTACACCACCTTGACACAGCACTAGACTCACTACATAACAAAACAATCATACTAGCTGCAGACATCAACTCTAAATCCACACTGTGGTGTAACACATTCACAGACACGAACGGAAACAAACTAGAAAATTTTATTTCACTCAGAAACCTTCACATACACAACACACCTTTACATATCCCAACCTGCGAAACAGCCACAGGCACGTCCTACACTGACTTCACCATCACTATTGCCTCAGCATCACATCTAATCCACTCCTGGAAAACCTCACGCATGCATATCACTAGTAGTTATAACCCTATAACTTTCACAATTCATTCGAACCTACCTTTTTGCCAAATCCGATACTTTTAGTACCTCCAAAGCAGACTGGAAAAAATTTCAAGAAACTATAACTACCCTACTACCAGATTTCCCAAACACACCATATAACGATCTTAATGTAAACGAACTCACGCAACTAATCACAATAAACATTTTAACTGCCTCACAAACTACCATTCCGAAGACAACACGCACACAACGATCGACACCCTGGTGGACCCCTACACTGACAGCCGCAATAACAACAACCCCTATAATGTACAACTACTTTTCGACACATTCCGTACCACACGACGAGAATACAAATCATTCATCATGGACGCCAAAAATAGCACCTACACAAAATCATAACTGACCACGACGGAAACCCTTGGACCACCTACCGCAAATTAATCAAACTGTCCTGTACCCACATCCTAACAGCGCCAATATATAACTCTCCCACAGACTATAAGACGTCTCTACACACCTTACTAAACACTGCAATCCCTTCTGCCCCCCTTTCTCGTAAACACCTACTTTCAACAAAAAACTAGAGAACGATTCCTGTACCCCATCAGACGCCGAACCAGACCAAGACGTTGACCTAACCCTACTAGATATCTTAGTCAAGAACCTTAATCTAAAAAGTGCTCCTGGACCAGACCTTATCACAAATTCAATCCTACAACAATCATGGCCCATAATCAGAAAACCCATCCACATCGTCTTCAAAAAATGCCTATCCACAAGACGTTTTCTGAATCCTTTAAATCCGCATTAATAACCCTCACTCTAAAACAAAACAAGCCACCAGAAGACCCAAAATCCTATCGCCCAATTGCACTTATCCCTACATTAGGCAAACTTCTTGAGAAAACAATCCTTCACAAACTCAATTCCCATATCATAGACCACAACATTATATCCCCATCTCAACACAGCTGTAGACCCAACCACAGTGCTGAGAAAACCATCAGCCTCCTAGTTTCCTCCGTCAAAAATTCCACATCCAGCGCGGTCTTCCTTGCCTTCAAATCCGCTTTTGACCTCCTCTGGTGGCCTAACCTGTTAAACCAACTAAAACTATCCTACTTTCTTTCGAACATATGCAAAATAATTAAATCATTCCTAGCCTCAAGAACAGCATCCCTAACCTCAAATTACTACCGCATATCCAAATCCTTTTCTCAAGTGTGCCTTCAGGGCTCCTGTTAATTCCCCCATCCTTTGGAACATAGCAATTAATCCCTTACTCCTACACAACATACCCAACGTCACCACCCTCGCATACGCAGATGATGTCACATTCTTTATCCACGGTAACTCTAGATCCTCCATTGAACAAACAGCCCTAACACTGACATTCTACATAGAATCCGGGTCCCTCTTAAATAAACAACTACTATCCCCATTAAAATCAAAACTCCTCCTACTGAAAGGTTTTCTAAACCCACAACGTCCTCCCAAAATCAAGATCCTAAACACCCCAATTAAATTCTCCCCTTACGTACGATACTTAAGACTATATATAGACACCCGGCTACACACATACTAGCACTTAACCAAACTAAGAACAAAAACACAGGTCATACTAAAGTACCTCCACCAATCACTCCCAACTTCAAATCTATCAACACACACTTGACGCCTGATTCTTTCCCAAATTATAGTCCCTATCATACAGTATGAATCGATACCCGGTTGACTTTAACCCCACCCTCTTCTAGAACGAAACTAAATATAATAATCCGCCCCTTCCTACTATATACATCCCGCGCATGCAGAACCACATCCACACTAGCCCTATATACCATTCTTCAAATCCCTCCCATAGAATTACAACTCAACGCAGCCCTACAAATCCGTAACTTGAAACGCAACCTTCCAATCCAACTTCACGACACCATCCTAACTCCTAACCAATACAAAACACTGCCTATATTCAACATTAAAACCCGCATTCATTCATCGTTAAACAATTCCTGGCAGCACCTCTGGTCCACATCCCTATCTGACAGATACACATACGATCTGTTCCCCGAACTACTAAAAATCCCACAACACGTATCCCACTCCAGCCCTGAAACAATACAATTCTTAACCTCTCACAGCAAATTTTGATCAAAACTTCACTCCTTGAACATCACACCATTGTCCTTGCGACAACTCCACGCCTGACACTCCTTACCACCTCATCTACACATGTTCACTACTATCCACCTTTCGCTCAAACTTTAAATCTGCACTAAACCTAGATCCCTACACCCCACTACTTAGCATAGCACACCTCATCACGCACAATCCTGAGCTACTAAGCAAATTCCTTACCGACATCCTAAACACATAACCCCCAGTAAACACTTAAACACTCTAATGCATAACCTACCCCACATCCCATACTCCACAAAATGCACAACACCATTGCTTACTCCCCTACATCAAACATCCAGGCACTAGGAAGAATAGGGTACTTATCTCTCCAAAAAACAAGATACAGCAACAGACACACACATTAATCAAAATTATCTTTAAAGAAGAAATCTATTTTTTTAAAATTATCACCATTATTATATTCCTACACTTAGACTGTACAAGCTAGGGTGGACCAATGGCCAGGGTATATCTTAAAAATAAAGAATATTCAAATTAAAAAAAAAATTCAAAAAATTCAACCCTGTGCATGTGCTTTTGTAGTTTGCAGTGCCTAAACAGAATACCTACTAGCTGTAGTTTCTGTTTCAGAACTTGAGTTGTATAAATCGCCTGATTTCCACACATGCGTTGAGTTTAATTAATCAGTCCTTCAATTGTAGTGTCGTCCGTTCTAGAAGTTCCAGTTCAGTTTCTTTGGTTTGCGACACTTTTAGCTTATTCAGCGTTAAAAGAGTAAAATTTTAACTACGTGTTTGCGATTTCTTCGAGGGTTTTTCAGCCCCCCTCTTTTCAGGCCGTTTTTGTGGATTCTAAAGGCTGTAGAGAACGAAAAGCGTTTGCGTTCTACAGGAGTGATTTCGGTGTTCTGCTCTACAAACCTAGTTAAAACTATTTCGTAATAAATAAATTTTTCTAACAGAATAAAGAGGGAACTTGGTGTTGGCAATTATTCCAGCCTTTGTGGTTTTCATTATATAAATATAAAATACGTTCCGTGTGACGATGGCTCTGTTCCAAAAGCTCGTATTCTCCTACTTACAATTAATTTTAAAATTTGCAATCAATGTGTGACTTTATTCATCTACGGTTAAATAATCTAGTTCGCTTTCCTTGAACTAATTATTTCTACTAGTCTGTTTATGTTTACAAAAGTTTTTAATAAATAACATGAGACGTTAATGTATTTCTGAAGAACGTAAATTTTGCAGAATTAACTTTTATATTCCATAATGCGGCAGCAAACTCTAATAAGCTTAACAAAATCCTTGGAATATAGAATTACCTTTTTCCTCTTTCAAGAGTACCTCGTTCGAGATTAAATATTATTCCATTAATGGTATATTAATTTTGTTATTTAATAGAAAAAGCTTCTACTATTTAAATTTTTACTTCATAAGTTTTAAAAGTTTTTTCAGCGCTATATTACCAACGCGTGACCATAAAATCTGGCTGTTTATTTTTAGTAGCAGTAAACGGATTTTATGCTTTATAAATAAATAATATGATCGGTGATTTATACGATAAATATAGGGACTGACAGGTTTACAATCGAAACTGATTTGGAATATTCGTATTCGAAATATGAGAAGGACGTGCTTGTAAAGCTGAATGTGTAATTTAAACGTAGGTATTTGTTAATTAGTGGATTACTACAAAACTGAGTGGTCTGCAATAAAATATATTTTTATGCGAATTTCTAATTGATCAGGACTGAAAATTCTTTTAAACTAGTTATCTCTTTACGGTTTAAACTGAACTAAGTTACTTTCGGTTTGATTCGCTGTTTATACTGTAACGCTGCTTGAATTTAAATTTCTACATTCGGTCCAATACGTAGAAGTTTAATTATTCATAAATATTAATAGGAAAATTTTTACTCTACTGAAGTGTAACTACAGCTATTCACTTAATTGCTCCTTTAAAATACAAGAGTACCTACCATATTATTACCAATTTTACAGCGTATGGTGATTGGATTGGAGCACTATTAATTTATCCACGGTAACTCTAGATCCTCCATTGAACAAACAGCCCTAACACTGACATTCTACATAGAATCCGGGTCCCTCTTAAATAAACAACTACTATCCCCATTAAAATCAAAACTCCTCCTACTGAAAGGTTTTCTAAACCCACAACGTCCTCCCAAAATCAAGATCCTAAACACCCCAATTAAATTCTCCCCTTACGTACGATACTTAAGACTATATATAGACACCCGGCTACACACATACTAGCACTTAACCAAACTAAGAACAAAAACACAGGTCATACTAAAGTACCTCCACCAATCACTCCCAACTTCAAATCTATCAACACACACTTGACGCCTGATTCTTTCCCAAATTATAGTCCCTATCATACAGTATGAATCGATACCCGGTTGACTTTAACCCCACCCTCTTCTAGAACGAAACTAAATATAATAATCCGCCCCTTCCTACTATATACATCCCGCGCATGCAGAACCACATCCACACTAGCCCTATATACCATTCTTCAAATCCCTCCCATAGAATTACAACTCAACGCAGCCCTACAAATCCGTAACTTGAAACGCAACCTTCCAATCCAACTTCACGACACCATCCTAACTCCTAACCAATACAAAACACTGCCTATATTCAACATTAAAACCCGCATTCATTCATCGTTAAACAATTCCTGGCAGCACCTCTGGTCCACATCCCTATCTGACAGATACACATACGATCTGTTCCCCGAACTACTAAAAATCCCACAACACGTATCCCACTCCAGCCCTGAAACAATACAATTCTTAACCTCTCACAGCAAATTTTGATCAAAACTTCACTCCTTGAACATCACACCATTGTCCTTGCGACAACTCCACGCCTGACACTCCTTACCACCTCATCTACACATGTTCACTACTATCCACCTTTCGCTCAAACTTTAAATCTGCACTAAACCTAGATCCCTACACCCCACTACTTAGCATAGCACACCTCATCACGCACAATCCTGAGCTACTAAGCAAATTCCTTACCGACATCCTAAACACATAACCCCCAGTAAACACTTAAACACTCTAATGCATAACCTACCCCACATCCCATACTCCACAAAATGCACAACACCATTGCTTACTCCCCTACATCAAACATCCAGGCACTAGGAAGAATAGGGTACTTATCTCTCCAAAAAACAAGTTACAGCAACAGACCACACACATTAATCAAAAATTATCTTTAAAGAAGAAATCTATTTTTTTAAAATTATCACCATTATTATATTCCTACACTTAGACTGTACAAGCTAGGGTGGACCAATGGCCAGGGTATATCTTAAAATAAAGAATATTCAAATTAAAAAAAATTCAAAAATTCAACCCTGTGCATGTGCTTTTGTAGTTTGCAGTGCCTAAACAGAATACCTACTAGCTGTAGTTTCTGTTTCAGAACTTGAGTTGTATAAATCGCCTGATTTCCACACATGCGTTGAGTTTAATTAATCAGTCCTTCAATTGTAGTGTCGTCCGTTCTAGAAGTTCCAGTTCAGTTTCTTTGGTTTGCGACACTTTTAGCTTATTCAGCGTTAAAAGAGTAAAATTTTAACTACGTGTTTGCGATTTCTTCGAGGGTTTTTCAGCCCCCCTCTTTTCAGGCCGTTTTTGTGGATTCTAAAGGCTGTAGAGAACGAAAAGCGTTTGCGTTCTACAGGAGTGATTTCGGTGTTCTGCTCTACAAACCTAGTTAAAACTATTTCGTAATAAATAAATTTTTCTAACAGAATAAAGAGGGAACTTGGTGTTGGCAATTATTCCAGCCTTTGTGGTTTTTCATTATATAAATATAAAATACGTTCCGTGTGACGATGGCTCTGTTCCAAAAGCTCGTATTCTCCTACTTACAATTAATTTTAAAATTTGCAATCAATGTGTGACTTTATTCATCTACGGTTAAATAATCTAGTTCGCTTTCCTTGAACTAATTATTTCTACTAGTCTGTTTATGTTTACAAAAGTTTTTTAATAAATAACATGAGACGTTAATGTATTTCTGAAGAACGTAAATTTTTGCAGAATTAACTTTTATATTCCATAATGCGGCAGCAAACTCTAATAAGCTTAACAAAAATCCTTGGAATATAGAATTACCTTTTTCCTCTTTCAAGAGTACCTCGTTCGAGATTAAATATTATTCCATTAATGGTATATTAATTTTGTTATTTAATAGAAAAAGCTTCTACTATTTAAATTTTTACTTCATAAGTTTTAAAAGTTTTTTCAGCGCTATATTACCAACGCGTGACCATAAAATCTGGCTGTTTATTTTTAGTAGCAGTAAACGGATTTTATGCTTTATAAATAAATAATATGATCGGTGATTTATACGATAAATATAGGGACTGACAGGTTTACAATCGAAACTGATTTGGAATATTCGTATTCGAAATATGAGAAGGACGTGCTTGTAAAGCTGAATGTGTAATTTAAACGTAGGTATTTGTTAATTAGTGGATTACTACAAAACTGAGTGGTCTGCAATAAAATATATTTTTATGCGAATTTCTAATTGATCAGGACTGAAAATTCTTTTAAACTAGTTATCTCTTTACGGTTTAAACTGAACTAAGTTACTTTCGGTTTGATTCGCTGTTTATACTGTAACGCTGCTTGAATTTAAATTTCTACATTCGGTCCAATACGTAGAAGTTTAATTATTCATAAATATTAATAGGAAAATTTTTACTCTACTGAAGTGTAACTACAGCTATTCACTTAATTGCTCCTTTAAAATACAAGAGTACCTACCATATTATTACCAATTTTACAGCGTATGGTGATTGGATTGGAGCACTATTAATTTACATTTCACGTCAGCACTAAGTGATTACACAACGATCAATTTTTTATATAGATACTAGATCACTAGTGATGTAATGAAATTTTATGTAACTGAACTTAAGCCTCTATGTAGGCAACCGTAGATATTTACATAAATATCAATCAATCCATACCAACGCTCAAGTAAAGCGATGAAGCTTGTTACGTTTATTTTCAGCATAAATTAATTACCCTATTTTTCTTCCTAGTTAATTCAATACCCGCTCGAATAAATTCTGTTTCTACTGTTAAATCCTTCAACATAATTAATAATAAACACGCTCTCAAATAAACTCCTCAACTTAAATCTAATTGCTTTAAAACGACAAGTTTATGCTACAATTAAATAGTTTTTATTCTGTTTTAGGTACCTGTTATCTTGGTACACATTACAACCGCGTATAATGGTTTTCTCTATTGTTCCAGTGTAAAGAATTGTTGAAATAAGGTCGCGCACTATCCGATAAAACCCGTGTTTTCCAGTTTCAATTGCGTTTTGATAAGCAAGGATTTGCAGTTTGACTTCGTGTTATTTGAACTATTAATGAGTTTGATTCTGCAGCTTGTGCGTCGCAATATTTTCTACATTTATTCGTCACCGTATTTCAAAAGCAATGTACGTTTGTTTTTTTCTGTTCGACAATTAGGAGGTGTCTTGCGTGGGTTGCTTTTTTAGCTGGAGACCAAATGGCTTCTTTCTTTGTGTAGGTTCACCTGTCCGTTGCCGTGGACCAATTGCTTTTGTCTGTGGAATGCTGCTATACTTACGATGTTAGGGTGAATGAATCCTGAATACTGCGGCGTTTCTGTGTTGACTCATACCAGACAGATTGCGAGCTAAGTATCTGGGTACCTACAGGTATGCAGCTCGTTTTCTTTTGTGTGTGTCAATGGCATATTCCGTATCAGCGTTTGGTGTAGTTACGTGATAAGAAACGTGACATTGTAGAACTATGTTTGTTGCTGCTAATCGATAGTATCGCTCTACAGGTGTGATGTACCATTGGTAAAAATGTTGGATAGACGCACGCTTATTCTTTTATACTGATTGATTTATTTTACAAACGGTAGTGTGTACAATTTAAAAGATGTCTGACAAAAGCTCTCACACGTTAATTCTTTTCTACTGATTAGTTTATTTTACAAAAAGTATCAGGTTCAACTTTAAAAACGCTTGACAAAAGCTCTCACATATTGATTTACTACTGATTAATTTTATTTTATGTAAAATACGAGATGCGCACTTCGTATCTAAATTCCTAAATTGTCCGTACATTATAATTGTTTGCTGTAAAATAATAACACTTAATTTATTTTCTTTTTGTTTGTTTGTATAGAATCCTTTATTTATTCTTATGGTTAATAGATAATTGTGGGCGATGTGTTTTTTTTTGGTTTATTTTTGGTATGTAGGCTAATTCTCACTCTCCGCGTTTGGTAGTTAGCCTGGTATTTACTTTTCTTCCGGTTATGTCTAGGTACGTAGCAAGCTGAATTTTCTACATTTGGAACCGTACAATCCTTTTGTTTTATTTTAAAGCGGGGTTAGATAAAATATTGTACTTAACACGTTGAGAAATTCTAATTTTATTTGACTCATGTCAATACTCGTTCACCGCGTTTGATCGTTTTGGCAAATATTACATTCGTTAAATAAAATTAGTTTTTTCATAACTGGTACGTAAGGCGTTTTCGGAAACTCATTTGGATCACTTAAACTAGTAACCCACGCGTTCGTTAACTAAGAGAAACTAACCTACCCGTGTTTATTTACGCAAAATTAGCTACCAGGATCAGTGATCAGTGTTATCCTGCTGTTTAAGCAGAGTCAAAAGTAATCTGATTAGATGCACATGCGTTTAACGCAGTCTCATCTCAACATCCCATCAGTACTAACTCCAATTGCACCATAAGTAATAGTAGAAGAGAATAAGCGAAGCCAAAAGGAACCCGAACGTTTAAACAAATTTTGTGTAAAGTGCCAACAAAAGCATAAGGACAAAATGATTAGGCAAGACAAATTCCGGTCTTTGCTAGAGAAATTAGTGGAAAAAGAAGACTAATGTTTTTATAGTTTCATAATTCATATGTAGTATCAATTTGCATTCATTTTTCTTATACTTGGTTATTTTATGACGAAAAATATGTTATGTTTTGTTAAAACGTGGACTAGAACAGCGCGCCCAAATTTTGTATAGTTACACTTTCTATATTATGGTAGTAGGCGACTAGCGTGTTTGTTGTTTTAATAGTAACGTATACAAAAATGTCAGGGTGTTATCTTCTTTTGGAATTACTGGCTTAATGTTAATAAAAGGCGTTCTTACTTTATAAACTGTAGTTAGTTATTTGTCAATATCGTCATCGGGTTATGGGCCCAGACGTTCTGGACTATAATAACTAATTATGGAGTTCGAAGATAGATTCAAAGTCCCGTAGTTCAACAGCGATAATTTCTCAAATTGGAACTTCCGTTTGGAAACTGTGCGTAAACAGTGCGTAAAGAAATTGAAAGGACTCGTAGATTAGAAAGAGATTAAAGAATTAACGAGGAAAAAAATGCCGTAGCCAAATAATTATGCGTATAGCTGATTCGCACTTAGAGTATGTCAATGACTGTGATTCGTGCTTTGCTATTTGGATTAAACTGCAAAACACCTTTGAAAGAAAAGGTGTGGCCAGTCGACTGCTTCTGCGTAAGAAATTGCTGTTGATAAAGTTAGACCCTCCTTTGGAAATCTGTCACATCATTTTTTACAATTTGACAAGCTTGTACGACAGTTAAAACAGTCTACTCTCAAAGAAACATAGTTTGCCACTTGCTGTTAACTTTGCCCTCTGAATACGATAATGTAGTAACTGCAATATAAACTTTGTCATAACAGACACTGTCGTTGTCATTTGTAAAAAATCGTCTTCTGAAAGAAGAATCCAGACGTACATCAGGTAACGATGGGGGACATTCGTCATCATCAGTTGTGTTCAGTGAACAAAACACAAAGAAGTGGAATAGTAAGCCGTTGCAGAAGAAAATTTTTCTTTAGCATGTCACAATTGTAAAAGTCTAGGTCATCGACGTGCGGAATGTCTTAGTCTGAAGCATTCGTCTAAGCTTAGAGCGCAGGTTCTTAAACAAGATTGTAGAGACCTAGCATTTATAGCAGTGTTTGCGACAGCGACGTCTGTTCAAGAGAAAGCAAGTTCAGGAACAGTGCAGTTCTAGCTGGATTCTAGAACATCTCAGTACATGATACGTATTGAGGATACACATTTATTAGACAGTGTAAAAGATCTGTCTTGCCCACTGAACATAACTGTTCCTTTCAGACAGAAGGTTGGTGTAAACAGAAAGGGGGAAGTTACATGTGTTAGTTGACATCGGAGAAGGGGCCGAACCCTTAACAATAAACGAAGTGTTGGTAACTCCCTTTACATTTAATTTGCTATCTGTGCATAAACTGGAAGCACGGTCTTATAAAATCGCGTTTGAACGCAGGAAAGCAGTTGTTTTGAAAATAAATGTGATGTTCACCAAAGGTAAACGTGTTGGACATAAGTTTTTGATTTTCAACTGGTGTCGGAAGCTCCAACGCTATTGGCAGCTAGGCTTACTCCGGAACTGTGGTACGTGCGGCTCGGAGATATCAGTAACCGTAAACTTAAAGTTCTAGCGAAGCAAGTGGATGGACTTTAAGTTGTAACAACACCAAAGAAGGTTTGTGAAACTTGCGTGAAAAGTAAACAAACAAAACTGCCCCACAATAAAGGATGCGTTCGTGCTCGTCGACCCTTGGAGTTAATACACGGTGACGTAATGGAGCAAATCAAGCCGATGGCACACGAAGGGGCAAGATATGTCGTGACTGTTATCGATGACTTTACTCACTCTATAGTAACCTATTTAATAAAGGCCAAATTGGAGGTGCTGGAATACTTTCAACAGTATGAAGCTACGGCCACAGCGCACTTTTTGAACTTCAAAATCAGTCGTTTCCGTTGTGATATTGGAAAGGAATACGTTAATAAAGCGATGGCACAATACTCTAAAAGTAAAGGCATCCAGTATGAATGCACTGTACGAAACACTCCAGAGCAAAACAGAATATTGGAACGTATGAGTCGCTCTATTGTGGAAAAGGCAAGGTGACTGTTACTTGACAGTGGTGTACCGAAGCCATGATGGTCTGAAACTATCTATTCTGCAGTGTATTTAATTAATCGTGCCCCTACGATTACACTCGAGAACAAAGTACCAGCGGAGCTATGATACAGAAGAAAAATTAGTGTAAAAAAGCTTCGAGTTTTTGGTCGTGTCGCATATTTACGTATACCTCGAGAACTCATAGAAAAATTGAACTCGAGATCTGAAAAATGTTTCATAGTTGGGTACGCGTCGAATGGTTGTTGCTTGTGGAATGAACATGAGAAGAAACTGTACATCAGGCATGACGTTATATTCGGTGAAACCAACTACTTCTACAAGAATGTGTGACGTTTTTCTCGTGGCAGCCACGTTGGGTGCCAAATTTATGCTACGTAACACAAAGAAAGCCAAAGAAATGACCCGGCTCAATCGGAGAGTAGGGGGGGTTGTAGAAAGCAGACTGACCTATGATGTATGCGGCGGTAAGGAGTTAGTAACAGTACCTGCAATAAAAGAAATTAGAATAGTAAACCTGCAATAAAAAAAGATTAGTCCTGCAAACCTGAAATAAAGAAACAGCATAGCAGCAATGAAAAGTCTAAATTATTCAGTACTTTGTAGAATGTAAAAAAAAGAAACTGTTTCAATAATCTATATAATATAACAACGGTAAAAGCAATACAAAAATTTTTAGTACAAAGTGAGGTAATATTGGGGAGTAGCAGATACGTTTCCTCACACACCAATTAAACATAAATCAGACAAAAAGTTAACAAAAGATAAATAGGTAAGTCACAATTGATATGAGTAATTCAGTAGTATTGATTGTTTTTTTTCTTTCTTTTTTTTTTCTTAATAGCAGGCAAGTCTATTGTAAAAGGTATCAGAACGACGAAGATATGGCAAAACAAACGGATAGATATTTAAAGCAATAACAAGTAAGAAATAGTTCAACTTACAAAAAGTCCTTCCGCAACGCCTCCTTGCAACTGAAGTGTGGGACTCACGAGGTCCTGCATTAGCGAAGCACTTCACCCTTGATTGTGAGGGTGTTGATGGAATTCCTTACACTTACACTAATCACACCTACGTATTTCACTGGTTTTAGCAACAGACATTATCACGCGTCGGAACTATGTAGCCTTGATAAATTTTATTTCCTAAGACAATAATTTCGAAATCTTCTATAGCGCTAGTTTAATTTCAACTGGGACCAGAGGTATATTATTTTCATCCCCATAATCAGTGAGAAATTTCAAACAATACCTTTGTAAGTCGGTACTCTGTTATATTTCGCAAATAACGAAATTTGCGCAATAGTATCACAGCAACAAAAACAATTAGTAAAAGCCACGCGTATCACTAAGTAAAACCGTCAGTCAATGACCTTAAAACCCGTGCGGTCGAGTAAACACATTCTACAGTTAAAATACACTTTTATGCCACAAGAAAAACAACTAAAATCGTGCCGTGTTTGTTAATCAACAATTTTAAAACTTATCCCGCATTCCTTCTCACTAGTTTCAAAGCAAACAAACAGCATTCTTCCGTAATTAATAAATATAAACCAAGCACGAAACTAACAACCGCTCATCTGTAGATATAAAATCGTTCTTCGTATTTTATCACAGTTTATTTAGTGAAAAACGAGCTTGGGTTCAACAAACAACATCGCATTTTCCCACACTCTCTTCAAAGCAAAAGCAAACAGTAAACAGTGTTCTCAACGTAAAACAATCTATAGAAACGAGGAACAAACTACAACTCAAAACACAATCAGTAAAGCAATAAGGAAACAGCATCTTGAACGTCATATATCGAAACCAAACACAAACTGCTTGCTATTACCACCGCTTATCGACTCTTCTTATCTAGACTTGTATATCCACATAAGGAACAACATTTATATGAAAGCAGCAATCATATCTACTCATTAATTACAGCGGTTAGACAAGAACGATCCAATTTACAATTCATTGCAATTTATTTATTAATGAAAATCAATCTTCAAATTAATCTATCCTTTAAAGTAATACCCACGAGTTAATAAATATAAAACCTAGAGATAGTAGTTGCAGAAATGTATTTACAAATTTGGTAAAGCGGAAAAGGTTAACTATTAAAAATTGCCCGTTACAAATGTAACAGAATCGTCCAAGTCAGACGGAGATAGACCTAGTGAATATGCAGAAGTTATTCTACGTAAAGAACAGGAAGATGAAATTCCAGAAATCCAAAGGGAAACAGAGGTGGCAGTTGAAAAGGAAGAAGAAGATGGTCCCACTATAACACGTTCAGAGCTAATTATGTGCCGGCTAAAACACTTGGATGAGTACACTGTTTTTGCTTTTTGTTCGTTTGTGGACAACGTGCCTCAGACCTTTGATAAAATTTCAGGTAGAAGTGATGACCTAGAATGGAAGAGAACTACTGAAGGAAAAATGAATACGTTAAAAGAAAACGATACCTGAGAGTTAACTGATTTGACACCAGGTAGGCAAGCTATTGCAAACAAGTGAATCTTTAAAGTCAAAAAGAATGCATGTGGAAAAATCGAGAAATATAAGGCTTGATTTGTAGTGAAATGCTGTGCACAAAGAAAGGGTTTCGAATACAATGACACATTTGCTCCTGTGGCATGTCTTGCCACTGTCCGTACACTTGTTGCGGTTGCCTTCCATAAGGGTTTAATTATGCAGCAAATGGACGTCAAAAACGCGTTCCTGCACGGTATGGTTTCGGAGGAGATCTATATTAAGCAACTGTGTTTCAGCGATGGAAATAAAGTGTGTCGATTGAAACGTGCTCTTTACGGACTTAAACAGACGCCACGCATCTGGAATGCTTGAATAAATCATTTTTTAGTGCAATAGGGGTTTCACCATTCTCTAAACGACCCCTGCCTGTATGCGAAAGAAGATGAAGAGTTGAACCTTCTGCTGTATGTGCACGATTGTCTGATAGCTGGAAGTCAAGCAAGATATGAACTTACATTAATTTCGTCGTCGGTTTCATGGAGTCAGTCGATGTGTGTACTTTGTCCACGTTGGTTTGGTTTGGATTCGATCGATGTTTGCATCTCCTCCACGGTTCTGTTTCTGCTAGATTTAATTGATTCTTGTATCTCCTCCAACTTCTGTTTGGGTTCTGCCAAATTTGGAATTGAAATTCCAGACCACCAGTTCTTCGAATTTGGGTTCCCTAGTGACCTTTTGACATCCTACCGGCTGCGCCAGCTAAAGTTCGGGCCTTGGGAGCTGCGTTTTTAAAAAACACTTCCAAACTTCTTAACAAATTTATTTGGTTGATACAGAATTTAATGTGGAATTTTACAAACTTGAATTAAAATTACTCTAAGTCGAAAAAAGAATTAAATGTACTATTTTGAGTAGCCTAAGCAACTGCAATGTTAAGGCTGAATACTTTGACTAACTGCCGGCATCTGGGGTTTCCGGGCTATTTATAATGTCCCTACCCCCTCACATGGCTGTGGGAACTTGCAGAGCTCATGTCTGCTTATTCTTAATTCTATTCATTGTTACATTGTTATAATCTTACTTTCTAGGTAATTGCGATATCTTGACCGTCTGTGACCTGCCACCTGCAGTGTCACTATCGTCTGGATACAAAGTATTGCATCCGTTCTCATGAAATGTTAATAAACTTTATAAATTGTCCTTGTAATACTTTGTTGCACTTCACTTAGTAACTTCTTAATAATTTCTAATAATTTCCTATTAGATTCTATTTTATAACACATACATAATTGGGGGATATGTAACTCGCGTAAATTATTATTTTCAGTGTTTTACATTATTGGAACTATACATTTTCAACTGGAGCGTTTTCAAAATGCTATCAAATTACGTATTACAAAAATTATTTGTTAGAATTGGTTTTGTTTCATTAAGATGGGTGGGTTTGTCGCGTAGAAACTGACATGGATGCTTACGCTATCAGTGAGAAATTTCAAACAATACCTTTGTAAGTCGGTACTCTGTTATATTTCGCAAATAACGAAATTTGCGCAATAGTATCACAGCAACAAAAACAATTAGTAAAAGCCACGCGTATCACTAAGTAAAACCGTCAGTCAATGACCTTAAAACCCGTGCGGTCGAGTAAACACATTCTACAGTTAAAATACACTTTTATGCCACAAGAAAAACAACTAAAATCGTGCCGTGTTTGTTAATCAACAATTTTAAAACTTATCCCGCATTCCTTCTCACTAGTTTCAAAGCAAACAAACAGCATTCTTCCCGTAATTAATAAATATAAACCAAGCACGAAACTAACAACCGCTCATCTGTAGATATAAAATCGTTCTTCGTATTTTATCACAGTTTATTTAGTGAAAAACGAGCTTGGGTTCAACAAACAACATCGCATTTTCCCACACTCTCTTCAAAGCAAAAGCAAACAGTAAACAGTGTTCTCAACGTAAAACAATCTATAGAAACGAGGAACAAACTACAACTCAAAACACAATCAGTAAAGCAATAAGGAAACAGCATCTTGAACGTCATATATCGAAACCAAACACAAACTGCTTGCTATTACCACCGCTTATCGACTCTTCTTATCTAGACTTGTATATCCACATAAGGAACAACATTTATATGAAAGCAGCAATCATATCTACTCATTAATTACAGCGGTTAGACAAGAACGATCCAATTTACAATTCATTGCAATTTATTTATTAATGAAAATCAATCTTCAAATTAATCTATCCTTTAAAGTAATACCCACGAGTTAATAAATATAAAACCTAGAGATAGTAGTTGCAGAAATGTATTTACAAATTTGGTAAAGCGGAAAAGGTTAACTATTAAAAATTGCCCGTTACAAATGTAACAGAATCGTCCAAGTCAGACGGAGATAGACCTAGTGAATATGCAGAAGTTATTCTACGTAAAGAACAGGAAGATGAAATTCCAGAAATCCAAAGGGAAACAGAGGTGGCAGTTGAAAAGGAAGAAGAAGATGGTCCCACTATAACACGTTCAGAGCTAATTATGTGCCGGCTAAAACACTTGGATGAGTACACTGTTTTTGCTTTTTGTTCGTTTGTGGACAACGTGCCTCAGACCTTTGATAAAATTTCAGGTAGAAGTGATGACCTAGAATGGAAGAGAACTACTGAAGGAAAAATGAATACGTTAAAAGAAAACGATACCTGAGAGTTAACTGATTTGACACCAGGTAGGCAAGCTATTGCAAACAAGTGAATCTTTAAAGTCAAAAAGAATGCATGTGGAAAAATCGAGAAATATAAGGCTTGATTTGTAGTGAAATGCTGTGCACAAAGAAAGGGTTTCGAATACAATGACACATTTGCTCCTGTGGCATGTCTTGCCACCGTCCGTACACTTGTTGCGGTTGCCTTCCATAAGGGTTTAATTATGCAGCAAATGGACGTCAAAAACGCGTTCCTGCACGGTATGGTTTCGGAGGAGATCTATATTAAGCAACTGTGTTTCAGCGATGGAAATAAAGTGTGTCGATTGAAACGTGCTCTTTACGGACTTAAACAGACGCCACGCATCTGGAATGCTTGAATAAATCATTTTTAGTGCAATAGGGTTTCACCATTCTCTAAACGACCCCTGCCTGTATGCGAAAGAAGATGAAGAGTTGAACCTTCTGCTGTATGTGCACGATTGTCTGATAGCTGGAAGTCAAGCAAGATATGAACTTACATTAATTTCGTCGTCGGTTTCATGGAGTCAGTCGATGTGTGTACTTTGTCCACGTTGGTTTGGTTTGGATTCGATCGATGTTTGCATCTCCTCCACGGTTCTGTTTCTGCTAGATTTAATTGATTCTTGTATCTCCTCCAACTTCTGTTTGGGTTCTGCCAAATTTGGAATTGAAATTCCAGACCACCAGTTCTTCGAATTTGGGTTCCCTAGTGACCTTTGACATCCTACCGGCTGCGCCAGCTAAAGTTCGGGCCTTGGGAGCTGCGTTTTAAAAACACTTCCAAACTTCTTAACAAATTTATTTGGTTGATACAGAATTTAATGTGGAATTTTACAAACTTGAATTAAAATTACTCTAAGTCGAAAAAAGAATTAAATGTACTATTTTGAGTAGCCTAAGCAACTGCAATGTTAAAGCTGAATACTTTGACTAACTGCCGGCATCTGGGGTTTCCGGGCTATTTATAATGTCCCTACCCTCACATGGCTGTGGGAACTTGCAGAGCTCATGTCTGCTTATTCTTAATTCTATTCATTGCTACATTGTTATAATCTTACTTTCTAGGTAATTGCGATATCTTGACCGTCTGTGACTTGCCACCTGCAGTGTCACTATCGTCTGGATACAAAGTATTGCATCCGTTCTCATGAAATGTTAATAAACTTTATAAATTGTCCTTGTAATACTTTGTTGCACTTCACTTAGTAACTTCTTAATAATTTCTAATAATTTCCTATTAGATTCTATTTTATAACACATACATAATTGGGGATATGTAACTCGCGTAAATTATTATTTTCAGTGTTTTACATTATTGGAACTATACATTTTCAACTGGAGCGTTTTCAAAATGCTATCAAATTACGTATTACAAAAATTATTTGTTAGAATTGGTTTTTGTTTCATTAAGATGGGTGGGTTTGTCGCGTAGAAACTGACATGGATGCTTACGCTATATATCCGTCCGTGTACAATAACTTGCCTGCGCGTACATTAGCTGCGCAGTGTAAAAAGCTGTAACCTTCCGCCGCGCCGGTACGCGAGAATTATACTGTTTGATTTATTTTCTTATGCGAGATCGCAAATTTTTCCATACCTGAATATTTTGAAACAAGAGTACGAAGCTGAAGAATTTTTAATAACTTCAAGCCATGAAAGTCATCATGCGGTGTGCATTAGTTGCAATTGGTTAATAAACTGACCTATATATTTTATTATATTATATAACTCATTTATTCGATCCCTTCATAATGAAGTAAAACCGACAGTCTTCCAACTAAGCTAGGGGTCTATTCCTCGGGTAGAGCTTATGAGGAGTGGTCGTGGATTTCACAACAAAATTATTGTTTTCTGTACTGACTGCAAAATACAAATAAGGGTGCAAGAGGGGCACCACCAAGACCTAGAATTATTAAAGCACAGGTTACCCTAAAGAGAACTTGAAAATCCTCAGGGGAAACATCTCTTTTACTCAAAACGCAGGATTTGAAAAACAATGTTATTATAATAACGAAGAACGCAAGAGATGCACTCTTGCTACCTTATACAACAAAGAAAAAGAGTAGTTATTAATACCAAAAATTTAAGTATAAATAGTAAAAGGAAATATACATCTTAAACTTCTTAAAAGCACTGTTTAGTACTTCTTTATTAAGTCACAGCCAATAACCTATTTTTTATAAAAGGGTATATGTTTTTTTTTACCTTTTGACTCATTTATCTCTACCTTGTGGACGCGCTTGACCAAAATAAAACAATTGTTCAATTAAATCATATGATGGTTTTTTAATCAAATTTATCCTTTTCTGTAGTAAAATTTTATATACAAAAATGTACAACAATAGAAAACGTGGTCTAGTCTTTTAGACTTAGATATTTGAATATGAGAATTATTGTAATTTCTACTACGAATCAAAATGTCAACAATAAATTAAATATGACCGTAAAGTTTTTAAATGCCCAAAATGCACAGATCTGTTTACCTTGGTTTACAAATATCTGTTATATATTCAATGCTAAATTAGTTCTCGTAATTACTTTATGTGTTATTGAACTTGAGTGCAATACTTTTCCGGTTTAAATAAAGAAAATTTTAATTATTTGCAGTAATATCAAATGTAAGTAAAATTTATACTATAATAAAATCCAATTGATGAAAGTCCAATTGACTTGCTTGTCAAACAAATTAAAAAGCGCTACTATTTTAGTTGCAAATATTCGCTTCGCTGTCAAATTATTCAGAACAGCTGTTGTCAGAACGAGTCCTTATGCTAACGCTTATCTTAGGAACTAGTTTTACTTTGAACGTCATTGTAACAACTACCTCGTCGAGACCGCATGTGTTAGCTTGTGGTTGTTGGACAAACAAATGACATCAGCAAACTTTCCAGATCTGCACCTTATAAAGCGTAAGCTTGAGCTTCTTTTTTTAAACTAACGACGAATTAAATGCATTACTGCGTATTATACTGGACCATTATAGGGAACAATTTTCATCAATTTGTTGTGCAAGCTATCGAAGTAAATCGAAACATAAAATCAATCCATAAAATGAGCTATTCAATGTGCATCATTTGTGACTCTTCATTAATCTATTCCAAGGCGAGATTATTTAACGGTAAACTGAGCAATTATACATGATGTCTGAACTCGTAAGTTCGTAACCTTATAGATTGTAAATTAATAAAATTAAAAATTGGTAAAATGTGAGTTATCGTTATCGGCATAGGTGAGGATGAGGGTTAGGGCGAGCGCGTTATTAGAAACAAACAAAAGTCAAGTGCATTGTGCACTTGATTACGCTGCCACGTTTATGGTCACGCGTAGATTGCTAGCTCGGACCTTATCGATCTCTATGATGCTTCCAACTACAGTGAGTGGTCGAGCCAGACTGACCCTTCTGTCGACGGGATGCGCACAAGGCACAAAAATTGTTTGACATTGGAAATGCTATTGAACTGACCAACGTTTACGAATAGAGCCTTTACTATTATTATTATTAATTAATATATGCCTCGTGATTGGGCTATATGATACTGATATGAACTTTTATTAACATCATAAAATTAATTGTTTATTTGAATGAACTGTGCAGTGTATTTTATAATTAAATGTATAAGCTTTTATAATCGTAAAAAAAATTGTTACAATTGTGCGGAGGGACATTTGAGCAAAGTCAAGTTCGTAAATATCGGAGGAGAGGGGGGGCACACCCCTTACATGATTGTGGTTGTCGCGAAATATTCTGTCAAGTCGGCATTTTGTTGGCAAATTTTCTGCCTTGGTCGACATTTTTGGACATTTATTTTCGTTATCGCTTACTAATACTTGGGTAATCACATAAAAATATAACGCTATTAGTAGTTTCGTTGGCAAATCTCGTCCGATAACGTGTTCTACTTACAGTTCCGAGCAAAGTACGAGACAGGAATCATGGAGTAAATAATTCACAATAGTCAAAATATGGCATAATCAAGCTATGTTGTAATGTAATTTTTTACGTAGTTACACTTCGCATATTACTCTATAATAATACAGCAATAATATAGAAATATAATTTGTAAATTTCCGTACAATAAAAATAATTCATAAAATTTATAATAGCATATAGACTCTTTTGCTCTTGAGGTCTAAGCTTCGTTAATAAGCTTCGTCGAGTTGTCATTTCGTGGCACTTTTCTATCGGCATCTGAACAGGCAAGCTGCTATCAGCGGCATAGAAACGTCAAGATGGTCGTATCCAGGCACGTGGCCTGTAATACGGTCAGAAAGAAAGATAGAACTGATTGAATCTTCGTGTCTGAAGGTAGTTCCTAGCGGCTTTAGCGTGATCGTTTTTATTTTTGTGTTCCACCTAGAGCTGCTCAGTTGTTTCCTGCAGGCCAAAGAGATAGAAGCTCCCCCTCATCATTAAAACAGTTGGTATAATTAAGTAAATAAATTTTATTAATATTTTCCTCTTAGTGCAATATCACGGAAGTAGATAATATCTTGGAAAAATATCTCTGAAGTAATATCTAGATAGTATGTTGGATACAGTTAATATCATATAATTAATTTCAAGAAAATTTGGTTTGGGATTTGGAATACTAAATTCTATAAGATGTAATTAAGGAGTTCCAGCGATAAATTCGTCCGTATTCAAATGTTTCTATTTGTGCATCGCAGAACGCAGATGTTAATGGAATATCTCACAGCTGAGGTCATAGTTCGATTTCTTTTGGTCGTACTGTATTTCCACACGTGAGTGATATGTAGCATTTAATTACTTTCATAATTATTTAATCGTAATACGAGAATATAAGGTTGAAACTTTACATAGACTAAAGTAACTTAAAAATTGTTTAGTGAAAGAAAGAATTTCGTAATAAATTTATAATCTTGCATAAATTTTAAAGATGGCTATGCTGTTTGCTTATCATTATTATCTCACAAACAGATAACGTTAACTAAACTGAAAAGTTGTTAGTGGCATATGATGTCAAGAAAAATATTCAGTTGTCCAAATTTAAATATCACATGTTATTTGACGCTAATTGTTCACGCTTAAGCGGAACGGCTGGTTCACAATAACAAAACAAAACTTGTAATAAAATATGGTTGCATAAAAAACTTACCCCGAATTCAATTGTCACTTTACACTCACCACTAAATACATAATTGGTTAGGCAGGAGAGGGTGGTGAAGGAAGGGAAATAGAGGTACTCAGGTTGTTATTTTAATTAATTAATTAATGCCGACAAACCGGCGCGAATGTGATATTTAATGGACTGTCTTCTAAGAGAGAGCTGTGTCGACTGTCTTATCTTATTATTTGTAATCAGCGCTCACCTTTGGCGATGCGCGAATAACAAAATCGTAGCCGAGACGTAAGAGGAACATGCTTTTTGATTTATAATAGCAAGGCCTAAACACTAATCTAAAAATATATTTAATAATTTTGAGGTCATGTACTTTGATTGTTTATCAACGTGTTGAATCCTTTTATACATATTAAGTAAAACTAACTCTATGTTGAAACATGCTATTTTATCGGAACTTAAGTAATTAAATTTGATTGTAAAGTCAACGTAGTACTACTGGTGGCTAAAGATTAAAATATGTAATATGAATTGTTAAGAGAACTCGAACTTTTTAGAAAATCTATTATGAAATATTCAATTTAGAAATTATTATGTTTTTCTGAATACAAAACCTTATTATATTTCTGTTCTATAAAATTAATAGTAAAAGAAAGATTATATTAAAACAAATCAAGGAATTTAATCAAATAGAATCCATTTTTGCATGACTCTTTTCTTATTCAAAATACATGTACAACTTATAGGTCATTCATGATCAGAAATTGTGTGTAATGATAACAAATTCCCTGGGTGTATATTTTTGGAACTTAAATTCTATTATATTATTTTTGGTAAATATTTTTAAGGACACAAACGGTGTCCATGTTGTGCATTTATTTGTTCACAGGTTAAGTCGAGACTTCTGTATGACATCTGGTAATTGAGATTTTGGTAAGTGTTTTAGAAAAGTGAAATTCAGGGTTTATGGCTATATTAGTGGTGTTGATATAAGCTTTCCGCATTCCCCTAATACAAGCACAGATAATTTTTGTAGGTTGTTGTATTGAAAAATACGGTGGCGCTCATTTTTTATATTTTTGGTCATTAGACAACCCATGACCCAAGCTCATGATCTACCCAGAGCTAACACTCTACTAGCCGTTTATGTCTAAAAAGTATTTCTTTTCCTCAAGCCGTTTTCCATCCAACTTTACCTTGGGCTTTCATCGTTAATATAAGAAATTCTCGACCTTGTGATATCAGGTAAGGGTTTAGGAAATATAAGGGTGCAATTTGTTATCTGATATTCACGAAGGTAAAAATTAAATTTTTGTTAACAATGTACCAGTAATACATTAAGCTTAACAGGCATAAACCTTTTTAAACGGTTTAACGAATGCAGTGTTTCATGTAGTGTTTTAAATTGCACCTGGTTAAAGATTTTGTTTTTGTGAGTATCAGGTACTTCGAACATTTATAGTAATCTTTAATGAAACTGATTCATCGAATATATGTACCAGATAATATGTACCAGATTTATAGCTCTAGCAAGCAGCTTATGTAATTCATCGCGTTTATTTCCTCACTCACATCTTGTCAAATTAAAGTACTTATCGAAAGGAAACATCCCTATGGAATAGCCTTTTCAAAAAAGGAATCTCTTTGTTGCAACTCTAGTATGATTTTCATTCTCTGCATCTATTAAATACCTAGTTGTAATTTCAGGTTCTCTCTGATCCCATAAAGTCATCGCAGCAAGCATTTCGTTTTAAGTTATTAAAGCATTTCCGAAAGGAAAGTTCAAACTTAATTATAGTCCGGAAGTGTCAAAGTCTTGATAAAGGCTTCCCTATTTCACATCGTTTCAAATTGGGTGGACAGTAGATGCAAAGTTATTCAGTTCGTTGCAAGCGTGCCATTAAGTTAGTAAACTGGATAGTTTAATTATCCCTTTTTTGTACCTAAAAGGTTGCTGTGAAATAACTAAATAATGAATACCATAAGCGCTTTATATGATTTATTCTCTTTTAACGGGGGAGTATTTCATATAGAGTAATGAAAGTAATGCATCCTTTTAAGTCCATTAGACGACAACGATGCTAAAAAGTTAACAGGTTCTTTCGTGTCTACTAAAACTAAAACAAAACAATGATAGCGTTTGTACGTAAAGCAAAATTAAAGAATGAATAAAATGCTGTATCGTAAGTATTTGTTCCAGCGTTTTAATAAATGATCATTTTAGAGAAGTTAGTCGCGCAAAGGAAGTCAACATTTCAGATCGAGCTAATCAAACCTTTAATAAACGAACTCCTTCTAATTTGCATTAATAATTAAATATGAAACTTATCCAGCAAAACTTTTCTTTGGAAACGCTATAATTAATAACTCTGGCACGCTAATGTATTCTGTAAAAGTATAAAATTTACCAAAGTAACTTGGTGAATTCAATAATCCAGGAATAACGTTATACGTGTATAGGATTTTCAAAAATTTTCCAACTGAGAAAATAAAATCTCAATTTAACAGTTATTTTATCCATTTCCAATTATTAATTAAAATTACTGTATCTTTGTAATACTCCTGAAAAAATTTAATATGTATTGTTCCAGGATTTTAAAGTCTCTATTCAAAACTGAGCATATAGCATAACCAGGACTGGTTTTACTAGTAACAAGGAATATGCCTCTCAAGCTTTCTAATTAACAAATGTCACTATTTTCAAAATTTAAAATAACGATAAAATTTGCACAATATTTGCACAAAGTAATCTTTTAAACCCTTCAAATAGTATACACCACTATGCATTATTTTAGAAATTAAAACGTACAATGTGTTGCCCATAGGTGCCAACACTATCAAACTTTATATGGGATACTTGATAATATTAAATTTTTATATAAACCACTTCATGTTGTAATTACAAATTTTTTGTACATAATTGCGTACACAAGCAAATTCTACACAAATATTAGCACATATAATTTTTAAAACTGTATTGCAAATCTATTTATTCCTCCAATAAGCAATCTACAAACAAATCCTTTCACAATATTTGAACGTAAATCTTTTTAATTGCACCCCATCCTTTTCACGGTGTTACGAAAAGGGCAATTACACGATAGAGTGTAGATTACACTCTGGTACAGCTAATATCAACCTTCACATTGAGAAGCAAGAAGCTAGAATATCATCAGGGGGGTAAAGCGTCCGCCTTTAAACACAGCTATAAAAATTATGAATACGCAAGCGTGTAATAAAACAAACAGGCAGCACTGCAAACATTTTCTGATATATTGCAACAAAATAAAAACTTATAGATACTAAAATTTCAGTAATAATAAGAATATAAATCTAAGCTAATAAAATTTTGATATGAGGTGCAGTGGGGTAAGATCATAAACGGGGTAAGATCGTAAACGGCCTATATTTATTCATACATAAATGCGTATATAATAACTCATAGTTAGAAACCTGCATTAAATTAATATGAAGCGATTCCTAGAGATGTCTCTCATTTATGCGGGGAATTATCTTATTATATATTCATCAAAAAGTACATCTTCTGGTGCAGTGTACATCTAAGTTCGTGTTGTCCAACAAAGTGTCGTGATTTTTAAGGAAATTTTGTGTTTTTTTAGTCTATTTTTGGTAAGTATGGAAAATATTGTGTAAAGTTTACATTAAATAAATAAATTAGATCAGTTGTCCAAAATTTACTGAGAAAACCACTACTTCGGTCTTGCCCCGAAAATAATAGTGCACGGGGTAAGACCGAAGTATGCAGCGGGGCAAGATCGCAGTAGTTTGTGCTGTTCATATATTTTGGTTATTTCTTCTGATATTTTCTTTCAACACTTATTTATAAAAAATTTTAGTTCCGAATTGGTTCGAAGTTACGTTAGGAAGACAAGTCGAAGATCGTATACAACAGAGACGTTTGAAGAAGCCTTAGCAGAAATTAGAGCTGAACGTACAAATGCATTTAACGCCAGCAAAAAATATAAAATTCCGATCAGCACCATAATGGATCGCTTAAAAGGTAAACATGGCATCATAAATAAGTCACTTGGCAGATCAACTGCCATTTCGAAAGAACACGAACAACAGCTTGCTGATTGCCTCTTGACAATGGAAAAGTATGGGTTTGGGTTGTCTAGAAAAGAGATGTTTTAATTAGTTAGGCAGTTTATTAAAGAAAACAAACTAAAAACTCCATTCAAAGACGATCTCCCTGGAGAAGATTGGTTTCTAGGTTCTAAAAAGAGACATAATTTAAGCATAAAAAAACCGCAAGCGGTAGAAGTGGCCCGTAAACGAGGTTGTAATCCGTTTACGGTCCAACAATATTTTACATTATTGGAGAACACCATACAAGAACTAGGATTAGAAAACACTCCTTCCAGTATTTGGAATTTAGATGAGTCTAGTTTTTGCACTGACCCTTCTAAAACTAAAGTGGTTGGTGGTAAAAACGTGCCTTGCACCCGAGTAATAAGTGCTCCTGGAAGAAATAACATAACAGTACTACTAGCAGCATCTGCTTCGGGTGAAAAAGTCCCACCACTTATTATTTTTAAAAGAAAAAATATCTGGGGCAATGGGTTGCCCCCGAGAATACTGGCTTTTCTGGAGCTACCTATGCTGCGACTGCCAATGTTTGGATGGAATCAACTGTTTTTGAAAAATATTTTGAAAAGCAATTTTTGAAATGTATTGATTCAAACCGTCCAACCTTATTAATATATGATGGGCATGCTACCCATATTAGCGTCAAATTAATAGAAAAAGCTCGTGAATCAAATGTTACCATTCTAAAACTTCCACCACATACAAGTCACATACTCTAACCTTTAGACCTAAGTGTCTTTAAACTATTAAAGTCAACCTGGGACCAAAAATTAGTCACGTGGCAAAGAAGAAATATTGGAGTAAAGCTTCCAAAACAACAGTTTTCTGAAAGAATGGCAAGAAGCAAACGCCAAAGATCCTCCTACAATGAACGAGGAACTATCCATTATTGAAGAAGCCCTTTGTCATCCACCTATAATCATTGATTTCCCTTTCGGCAATGTGGATAGTCCAGTTGAGGAAACTGTTAGCTTTATTAAAGAAAGAACTGTTGAAATGTTACCACATTCTTCAAGAAACAGTTTTCCTTTTGTCTGTGATAGTCCTCAACTCTCAACATCAGCCACATTTGAAAATTTATTATTGGAAACTGTAAAGACAAACGTTAAATCAAACATTCAAAAGAAGAAAAGAGTGGGAACAGGAGTTGAAGTGATTACTTCAGAAGAAGTAATGAATAGGTTAAGTACGGACAAGCGGCCCACAAAAAAATCCGTAAGTGTATTAAAAAATAATCACAGTTCTGACAACTTATGTACAATATGCAAATGTGATCACCAATATTACACCGATAGATCATGGATTCAATGCATAACTTGCATGGAATGGGTTTGTGGCATGTGCAATAAAGGATCAAAGAAAATGCGGTATGAATGTGAAAGATGCGTTGATGAAGATTAAATTTGAAAATTTTTATTGATAGAATTACCAAAATTAACTGTTTAAAATATGTTTTGTGAGTTGAATTTTGAAACTTTTAGGGTTTGCTACAAAAATGTTAAAATGTTAGGATGCTTTGTATAGTTTTTCCTTTTAAATAAACTTCTTTCTCTAAGGAATTTCTTTAAAAGTGTGTAATTTTTAAACAATTCAACTAATTTTAATGCGGTAAATGGAATTCGGTAAATAATTTATGAATAATTCCCAATTTGCCCCAGAACACAGCAAGATACATTTCAATAGATTGTAAATAGCCATTTACGAACTTGCCCCGCGTTAGGGGCAAGTTCATAGTGGGTGCAGCTTGTTACAATTATCTGTGTAATTAAAAATTTCCAAGGAAAAATTGTGTTTTTTTCATAACAAATTATAAAGTATTAACTCTATTTTACGCTGATACTAATATATGTTAAATATTTAACAAATAACATATAAATAAATGTGTTAAAAGTGAAGCTATGCAAAAAGCGGTCCGACCTTACCCCACTCCACCTTGCTTCTACTTATAAAATTTTGCTAACAGCATTCAAAAGAAGGTTAGTTTAACAACTTGATTCATACTAAGTAAAGACAGAACAGTATCCGTTTTATAAAGTTAACAGATATAGGTATGACCCATAACCTTAGAATTTCATGAAACTTAAAGGTTTTACATTTCATTTTCTTTTAATCAAATAACATACAAAACTATATATTATGTTTTTGTCCTAGATCATAAATATTCCAAATAAACAGAGTGCTTTAGTAATTTAAGCCAGTACTTTAAACAAAAAAATTTTAAATGTAATTTAAGAATTTCTTACTTCATTTTCGTCATACCTACTTCATGCATAAAGCAAATAACGCCAGGAAAAACACTAAATTAAACATACCTGGAGTTAAAGTAACAAAAAGAAATAACAGTCGTTACTCTATCAAGATTCGTCTCAAGACATCGCGGTATTGATAGAGAACGAAAACGATAAAGTAGGCTGTATGTATAACATTCCAGGTAAGAATAAAAATTCAGAAACACATGTAGAAATCCAAACAGCAAGAAAATTGTTTTTTATCAGATAAACTCTTAACGGTGTCAGATAGATTTTTGTAATAAAACTTCTTATAAAATATTGAATGAATTTTAATGCTGCTACGTACATTGACGTAACCTAAAAAAAGAACCAAGAAAAAGAAAGAAGTAAATAAGTATGACCGGGCTCAGGGGGCGAGTGGGCGGGGTATTATACGTATAAGCACGTAAAGGAAAGCCTGAAAAAAAATAGAGAAAAAGAATATATACACTCACTCATTCACACTCATTCACACTCAAAACAAAACATACAAAGGAAAAAAAGAACTTATAATTAAACAAAATATTTACAGAACACAGTAAAAAGAATTATTCATGAAAATGGCGGGCTGTAGTTTTTAGGTAATTACCCCCTGACAGTAATTAGTAAAAAAAAGAAAGAACCAAACGCAACCCTAAAAACCACAGTTCTAGATCATCCTACGTATAACCTTAACCTATATTTACAAACATAATGGCAACAACATTTTCAAAAGTGCCCGCAAGTCTTTAAACTGTTTTTACATAAATAAGTAGTATATTTTTAGTAATTTATGAACAAATAGTAAAGCAGTAATAAAAGATTAGTAAATACCAAAATAGTTCAATAATTTTCATATAGAAGAATTAAATTTAGAAATGCCATATTTGAACGGTAAAATCCCAGGCGTTCTGGTTCCAAAGTAAGAAGCGAATACAAAGAAAAACTTACCCTCGAGTTGCTGACGTCGAGGTTGACTCAGTCGCTGGTCCACGTCAGCGAGTAGGTAGGTCTACGCCCAGGAAGAACGCGTTTGGCTTCCCATTACCAGAAGAAACGACAGCTCAAGAGATTAACGTGTCCATCGCAGGAAGCTAGAATAATTACCAACAGTAGATTAATTTATTAAAACCGAAAAGTACCGTTTTATTAACCCCTAAATACTCACCACGCTATATAATGCGTGTCAGAAATTCGCATATCGAAAAACGGAACGAAGCAAAGCAGGACGGTTGTTTTATTGTAGCTATTCGAACAGAAAGTGAATATTAAATTTGTTTAGTTAAAGCACCAAAGCTCAACGTAAACTTGTCGTCAAGGAAATAAAACAGGAAAACCCGAATTTTATTAAAACAATTTCGCCGAATTCTTTAAAAAGAGGAAAAATTCACCAGCATTAATTAGTGAATACTTGGAAAGACGCCTATCTAATTATGGCGTAAATTCCACGTTAAGAAATTCTTAGAAAGGATATTTATTTTTCTAATGAGCAGAAAGATTTATCAAGTAAAATATATAGGATGTTTATTATTAATTACAACACAATTTTAAACACGCGAAAGGGTTATTTTTAATTTACGGAATTAATTTTCGTGTTTAACACCAAAGGAATTTAAGTTAAAAATTATTGCATATAAACTAATCAATTATTTACGAAAATGAACGTAACAATGCTCATCCATAGAACCCTGAAATAAAATACGTATTAATTTTATAATGGGCGCATGAGTCTATGGAAAACCAATATACATCTTAAATCTTTCTTACCATCACTAGTTTTTGTGACACGTTAAATTAAGAGAAACAGCAACAGAACACTTTTGAAGTGTCCTATAAAACTATTTTTTTAGCAAAATTAAATATTGAAGCAACATTCATACCGTCTGTCCACCTCATGGTGTAATTTTTAATCGATAAGTTAGCATTTCTAGCATCTTAGTTCATAATGAGAAAATCCTATAACCATATTTGTGCTAGCAGGTGCAAACAACGTACAGGGATGAAACGTAATAAAGTACTGGAATATACTCGTTTTTCCTATTGTATTCATTCAATCATACTCCTTACACTGTTGTAGTTTGCAACCTAGGTAGTGTTCGTTTAATGGAGTTTAGCACTCTCGTTCTAAAAAATTTTTAGACCTCTGGTGCCGGTGTAAAAATACTTTTGAATTTGCAACTGCACTTTAATTTTAATAGCAACTACATAAAATCAAACAAAATATTATCAAATTCTAATAAATGTTTTCGGTTTTTTTATGTCGATCTCTCTTCAATTTAGAAATTTATATTAAGTCATTTAGTCTACGAACTATAATAAAAAACAGTTGCTTTTGATACTTTTAGGGGATCAAAGCGTCACTTGGGGGTAGGTTAGTAAAGGTAATACTCAACACAAAAAACGATGATGTTACATATAAGGGGGTAGCTGTGCAAAATGGCGACCACGTTCAAAATGGCAGATTAATCTCGAACTAAAGAGTTGAATATCTGGTGTTGTATGGCTTGAACTTTAGAATTATTTTTTTTAATTAAAAGGAACGATTTGGGTTACAATTTTTATCTCTACACCTTTTTGTCTGTCATACACTTGTAAGGCGCAAGTTATTATTTTTTAGTGTTTTATAAACTTTTCAGCCGAAGCGGGGCCGTCTTTAAAATTACGTACTAGAAAAACTATTTGTAAGAATTGTAGCTATCCATTCGTTTTAGTTTTATTATGATTGACAGATTTGTCGCGTAGAAATTTGAAGGGATGCTTGCACTGTACATCCGCTCATGAATAACACTTGCCTGCGCGTCTATCAGCTGCGCATGAGTGGACAAGTTGTAACCTTCCGCTGTACCAGTAGTATAACACGAGTAGTACGTGGGAGTTATACTGTTCGATTTATTTTCTTATCATTATTAATATTTTGTGGTTAATGACATTATAGTGCGTGTGAGAATGCAAATATTGTAATTGATGCGAGTAATTAAAGGAACGTGCGAGAACGCAAATTTTTCCAAGCGTGAATATTTTAAGACGAGAGTGCGAAGACGGGGAATTTTTAAAAGGTCAAACCACGTAAGTCGTCATGCGGTATGTATTACTTGCAATTGTTCAGAGGGACATTTGAGCAAAGCCAAAGCCGTAAATATTGGGGGTGTCATCCCCGCACGGTTGTGGTTGGCGGCAAATTTGCTGCTTCAGTCGACATTTTTTGGGTATATGTTTTCGTGATCATTTAATGCCTACATATGCGCTATTAGTTTCGTCCACAAAAATCCCCCTCAATAAGGTAGTCTACTTACGGCCCTGGGCAAAGTGAGAGATCACGAATCATGGAGTACATTATACAACGCCACGGTTATCCCTAATTTTCTTCTATTTTAAATCTTTTCCTTAAAAATGCAGATCTATCGAGGGTGTTATACCATTGAAGTTGTTCTTCATTTACACTTAAAAAATAGCAGAGTGTATTGCTATGTGTTATGTTTATTTTTGACGATAGATTCAAATACGTCTTTTTTGTGGTAATTCGTTTTCATTCACCTAGAATATATACACTCACTCATTCACACTCATTCACACTCAAAACAAAACATACAAAGGAAAAAAGAACTTATAATTAAACAAAATATTTACAGAACACAGTAAAAGAATTATTCATGAAAATGGCGGGCTGTAGTTTTTAGGTAATTACCCCCTGACAGTAATTAGTAAAAAAAAGAAAGAACCAAACGCAACCCTAAAAACCACAGTTCTAGATCATCCTACGTATAACCTTAACCTATATTTACAAACATAATGGCAACAACATTTTCAAAAGTGCCCTGCAAGTCTTTAAACTGTTTTTACATAAATAAGTAGTATATTTTTAGTAATTTATGAACAAATAGTAAAGCAGTAATAAAAGATTAGTAAATACCAAAATAGTTCAATAATTTTCATATAGAAGAATTAAATTTAGAAATGCCATATTTGAACGGTAAAATCCCAGGCGTTCTGGTTCCAAAGTAAGAAGCGAATACAAAGAAAAACTTACCCTCGAGTTGCTGACGTCGAGGTTGACTCAGTCGCTGGTCCACGTCAGCGAGTAGGTAGGTCTACGCCCAGGAAGAACGCGTTTGGCTTCCCATTACCAGAAGAAACGACAGCTCAAGAGATTAACGTGTCCATCGCAGGAAGCTAGAATAATTACCAACAGTAGATTAATTTATTAAAACCGAAAAGTACCGTTTTATTAACCCTAAATACTCACCACGCTATATAATGCGTGTCAGAAATTCGCATATCGAAAAACGGAACGAAGCAAAGCAGGACGGTTGTTTTATTGTAGCTATTCGAACAGAAAGTGAATATTAAATTTGTTTAGTTAAAGCACCAAAGCTCAACGTAAACTTGTCGTCAAGGAAATAAAACAGGAAAACCCGAATTTTATTAAAACAATTTCGCCGAATTCTTTAAAAAGGAAAAATTCACCAGCATTAATTAGTGAATACTTGGAAAGACGCCTATCTAATTATGGCGTAAATTCCACGTTAAGAAATTCTTAGAAAGGATATTTATTTTTCTAATGAGCCGAAAGATTTATCAAGTAACATATATAGGATGTTTATTATTAATTGCAAAACAATTTTAAACACGCGAAAGGGTTATTTTAATTTACGGCATTAATTTTCGTGTTTAACACCAAAGGAATTTAAGTTAAAAATTATTACATATAAAGTAATCAATTATTTACGAAAATGAACGTAACAATGCTCATCCATAGAACCCTGAAATAAAATACGTATTAATTTTATAATGGGCGCATGAGTCTATGGAAAACCAATATACATCTTAAATCTTTCTTACCATCACTAGTTTTTGTGACACGTTAAATTAAGAGAAACAGCAACAGAACACTTTTGAAGTGTCCTATAAAACTATTTTTTTAGCAAAATTAAATATTGAAGCAACATTCATACCGTCTGTCCACCTCATGGTGTAATTTTTAATCGATAAGTTAGCATTTCTAGCATCTTAGTTCATAATGAGAAAATCCTATAACCATATTTGTGCTAGCAGGTGCAAACAACGTACAGGGATGAAACGTAATAAAGTACTGGAATATACTCGTTTTTCCTATTGTATTCATTCAATCATACTCCTTACACTGTTGTAGTTTGCAACCTAGGTAGTGTTCGTTTAATGGAGTTTAGCACTCTCGTTCTAAAAATTTTAGACCTTCTGGTGCCGGTGTAAAAATACTTTTGAATTTGCAACTGCACTTTAATTTTAATAGCAACTACATAAAATCAAACAAAATATTATCAAATTCTAATAAATGTTTTCGGTTTTTTTATGTCGATCTCTCTTCAATTTAGAAATTTATATTAAGTCATTTAGTCTACGAACTATAATAAAAAACAGTTGCTTTTGATACTTTTAGGGGATCAAAGCGTCACTTGGGGGTAGGTTAGTAAAGGTAATACTCAACACAAAAAACGATGATGTTACATATAAGGGGGTAGCTGTGCAAAATGGCGACCACGTTCAAAATGGCAGATTAATCTCGAACTAAAGAGTTGAATATCTGGTGTTGTATGGCTTGAACTTTAGAATTATTTTTTTTAATTAAAAGGAACGATTTGGGTTACAATTTTTATCTCTACACCTTTTTGTCTGTCATACACTTGTAAGGCGCAAGTTATTATTTTTTAGTGTTTTATAAACTTTTCAGCCGAAGCGGGGCCGTCTTTAAAATTACGTACTAGAAAAACTATTTGTAAGAATTGTAGCTATCCATTCGTTTTAGTTTTATTATGATTGACAGATTTGTCGCGTAGAAATTTGAAGGGATGCTTGCACTGTACATCCGCTCATGAATAACACTTGCCTGCGCGTCTATCAGCTGCGCATGAGTGGACAAGTTGTAACCTTCCGCTGTACCAGTAGTATAACACGAGTAGTACGTGGGAGTTATACTGTTCGATTTATTTTCTTATCATTATTAATATTTTGTGGTTAATGACATTATAGTGCGTGTGAGAATGCAAATATTGTAATTGATGCGAGTAATTAAAGGAACGTGCGAGAACGCAAATTTTTCCAAGCGTGAATATTTTAAGACGAGAGTGCGAAGACGGGGAATTTTAAAGGTCAAACCACGTAAGTCGTCATGCGGTATGTATTACTTGCAATTGTTCAGAGGGACATTTGAGCAAAGCCAAAGCCGTAAATATTGGGGGTGTCATCCCCGCACGGTTGTGGTTGGCGGCAAATTTGCTGCTTCAGTCGACATTTTTTGGGTATATGTTTTCGTGATCATTTAATGCCTACATATGCGCTATTAGTTTCGTCCACAAAAATCCCCCTCAATAAGGTAGTCTACTTACGGCCCTGGGCAAAGTGAGAGATCACGAATCATGGAGTACATTATACAACGCCACGGTTATCCCTAATTTTCTTCTATTTTAAATCTTTTCCTTAAAAATGCAGATCTATCGAGGGTGTTATACCATTGAAGTTGTTCTTCATTTACACTTAAAAAATAGCAGAGTGTATTGCTATGTGTTATGTTTATTTTTGACGATAGATTCAAATACGTCTTTTTTTGTGGTAATTCGTTTTTCATTCACCTAGCTTCTGTTTCTAATCAAAACCTCATCCTGTATTTTTAACTCGTTACGATAGTACGCGCAATCATAACATTTCTTTCAAATCTATTCATTTTAAAACGAAAATTTATTCGATAAATTAAATAGTTAATACCTTGTTTTAGGTATCCGTTAATTTGTTAAACATTCCGATAGCGTATAATTGCTTTCTCTTGTATTTCTCATTTAAAGACTTGTCGAAATAATAGATCTTACTATTAGTTGATTGCGTGTTTTCAAGTTTTCTAATCGCGCTTTTGATAACGTGAGCATTGCAGTTCGAACTCGTGTTATTTGAACCCATTTTTTTTATTCTGCAGCTTGTGCGTTGAAATATTTTCTACATTACTCGTCCCAGTAATTCAAAACAATGAACTTTTTTTTATTCGACAAGTAGAAGGCCCAACTGTTCGTCGACAGACTAACTGTTTTTGTCTGTAGACCGCTGTTGCAGTTATGGTGGCAGGGCGAATGGATTATGACTACCGTGGCGTTGCTGTGTTGACTCACCCCCGACGGATTACAAAATTAGCATTTTCTTTTATGCACATCGAGGATTATTTATCAGCGGTTGATGTTGTAAGGGCGGCTCCGTGGTGTAGTTGGTATGCGTGTGACTACTACACCTAAGGTCCCGGGTTCGAATCCCAATACGGTCCGCTTGAAAAATGTTAAGCGAGTATTTTTCACAAAAATACGTCCTCGTTCGGATAAGAGGTAAAATGGAGGTCCCGTGTGTGTGTGTGTGTGTTGTCATGCACGTTAAAGATCCTTACCTTCCTTGGAACAGCAAGCGTTTGGCAAAATTCAAAATTTTTTAGGGAAAAAAAAGTCGCTTCCTGGCCAATGTAATATCTTCGGGTGGAGCATTGGAAAATCACATGTAAGAGGGTCGATGTTGTGAAAACTGTTCACCATACATGTTTAAAAGGTGGCTTCGCTAGTGCTTATGGTTAAATTTTTTTAATTCTTACTACAACGTGGTCTACGTTTAATACTTTAATTTAACACACGTGCTATTGAGAAAATATACATTTCGTACTTTAATTTAACACACTTGCTATTGAGAAAATCTAAGCATCATTTTGTTCCAATGAGTTTTATTACATGTTAACTGCGGAATGCGCACTTCGTGAATCCATTATAAAATTTGTCCTTTACAATATAACTTAAATTTAATACTTTTCTTTGTCCATGTGAATCAAGAAATTTTAATTAATTTTTATTCTTAATAGATAATCGTGGGCAAAGTGTTTTTCCATTTTAGATTCCCATTTTAAACAAATCTTTATGTCGAAGACCACTCTATAAGATTTCGAAAGTACTTTTGTTTTAGTAGATTAAAATATCAAGGTAATCTTGCACCCAGTTAAATTATAGTTTCCATTTGAGCAATAAATACGTCGTGAGTGCGCTCCATAGACAGTGATTTAGTAACTATCTATTAACGAACCTTGAATGAATGCCTTTTATTACTTACCGACTTTTATATAACAAAAATCTCAATACGTCATAGTTCTCGAATTTTTCTATCATATTCCAGCAGGTTTAACATATCGTATAATGTAATGATTAATTGTAATTTCGTGTATTTTATTTTAAATATCTGTCAATTTAAGATCTATTGCAATCGTAAAAATTTTACTATCTCTTATTAATGAATGGAAGCGCTAGGCGGTTATTCCTCCTCATTGTAATTTATGAGCGTCTTATCTAATGTATAGTCTTCACCTGCATTATCGCGTATTGCGAACTTACTTAACTGATGTGTATTAATTCTTGTCAAAAACAATTAACTGCCATCTACAACTTGATTTATAGCTTTATGAAAAATCCTGAAAGATTGGACGTCGATAACAGTGCTGTGGATTACTTTAATATCGCCTGTTCCCTAAAGTTGTAGGGTTCAACAGCCAACTTTATTGCAGCAATTTGAAGGAAATCAGTACGAGAACCCGTTGAACAATTTTGACACCGGCATAGATGTACCTTATACTACGTCTATTATTCAAAGGTAACCTTTTGTTTATATGTAGATAATTGCATTTGCTTTCAATGTCGTTGAATTTGGGCAATGTGGCTTCATCTGTTGAATCAGAGTTAGTACTAATTGTTTGCTTTTACCTGATGTTTTGCTTTTAATAAGTTTCAGTTTTGAAAACAGTAGATTTTGTCCATCAGAAGAGCATGATCAGTACCTCTTCTGTTGCTCATTGAGGCTTATTTTATTGGGACGGTCTTGATTATATTATACTACTACCAATTGTTTATATAGAAGCTACAAATCCCACGAACCACGCATTAAAGTTTCTTTAAGAGCTTGACAAAGTTCATACTGTTAAATATTAATTCTAATTAATAATTGGGAGTGGGTAACTGTTAAAAGGACATTTTATTTTATCAACTGGAGAACTTTCCAGAAAGCTTACTAATTGTGTTATTGGTGGATTATAGAATTAACTAAGTTATGCTGGCAAATTTTATATTCCTGCAGAATATACTAGCTGCCGGAGTTATTAATTATAGAGTTTCTAAAGAAAAGTTTTGCAGGATGATTTTCATGACTAATTATTAATGCAAATTTAAAGGAGGAGTTCGTTTATTAAAGGTTTGATAAGCTCAATCCGAACGGCAACATCTTTAGCGCTACTAACTTCTCTAAAAGGATTATTTATTAAAATGGTCGAACAAGTACGCCACGAGGATTTCATTCATTACTCATGTTCGTTTTATGCACCAACGTTATTATCGTTTTGTGTTTAGTTTTGGTAGAGCACGAAAGAACCTGTTAACTTTTTAGCATGGTCGTTGTCTAATGGACTTAAAAGGCTGCTTTACTTTCATTACTGTACGTGAAATACTCTCCCGTTAAAAGAAAATGAGACGTTTAAAGCGCTTATTAAAGCATTTATTATTTAGTTATTTCATAGCAGCCTTTTAGGTATAAAAAAGGGTTAATTAAACTAACTGATTTACAAATTTAGTGTCACATTTGCAACGAAATGAATACTTTTACAGCTACTTCCACCCAATTTGAAACGAAGTGAAATGAGTAGCGTTTGTTAAGACTGACACTTTGGGAATATAATCGGGCCTGAATTTTCCTTTTGGAAACGCTTTTAAAACTCAATATGGATAAGTGATAATTTTTAAATAAAGTAACTAAAGTTACAAAGTGTTTGCAGCGACAAATACTCAAATAGATGTGGAAAATGAAGATGAGGGTACCTGCGCAAAAGCAAACGCTTTGTTTTCTAAAATTTACCGAACCTATCACTAACAATTTCGTACGCAATTATTACTCACATGTTATGTAAGGTTTAAACTAGTAGCCTCGTACTTTAGTTTAAATTGCTTTTTAAATCACGATCTCTGTTTTTCTACACGTCTTAGTGACTTTTTCCCCTTTTATGTTTTGTAGAAACTGTTGCTTTGTAGTACTGTAATAAAAAATTTTTCTTAACTTGTTTTTTATTGTTTTTATTTATCCTCGTGACTATCAGCTAATAAATTACACCTTTAAATTTCCTAAACCCTAACCTGATATCACAAGGTCGATAATTTCTTATTATTAACGCAAGCCCAAGGTAAAGTTGGATGGAAAATAGCTTGAGAAAAAAAAACTCTTAAGACATAAACGGCTAGTCGAGTGTTAGCTCTGGGTAGATCATGAGCTTGGGTCATGGGTTGTCAAAAGACCAAAAATATATTTAATGAGCGCCACCGTATTTTTCAATACAATAACCACCAAAATTTAATTGTGCTTGTATTAGGGGAATGCGGAAACCTTATGTCAACACCATTAACATAGCCATAAAACCTGAATTTCACTCTTTTAAACACACTTACCAAAACCTCAAACACCAGATGTCATACAGATGTCTCAGCTTGACCTGTGAACAAACAAAGGTACAACATGGACACCATTTGTGTCCTCAAAAATATTTGCCAAAAATAAAATAATAGAATTTAGGTTTCTAAAATATACACCCAGGGAATTTGTTTTCATTACACACAATTTCTAATCAGGGATGACTTGTAATTTTTACTTGAATTTTAAATAATAAAAGTCATTCAAAAACAAAATAGATTCTATTTGAATAAATTTCTGGATTCATGTTACTATAATATTTTAATTCGTATCTCTATAATATTTTTACTTAATAATTTTTATGGAACAGAAATATACTAGTAAAGAATTGTATTCGATAATATAAAGATCTCTGCATGGATCTTTCTACAAAATTTAAATGTACTGACTTGAGATTTTCTAAATTATTCATATTACATAATATTCTTTCTAAGCCATAGAAGTTCTTCTTCGACCTTCACAGTGAAATTTAATTACCTAAGCGCTGATAAAATAGTATGTAGTTACCCTAAGTTACTTTTACTTAACAGTTAATACGCGAATTCCACATGTCGATTAAAATGAAAGTTCATGACCTCAAAATATTTAAACATATTTTTAAATTAACGTAAGACGACATGTGAGGTCTAGATAAGACAACTGAATCTATGTTTTTTATATCTGACATAAAATGTCATTCACAACTTTTTAAATGTACACTTTGTGTGCATGTGCAAACATTCTGACAAACAATAAATTTGTTATTTAATTCGCTGTTTCCTTAAAAGCTTTTTACGTTACAAAATTTTTAATATTCTATTTTCTTATTGCAACTTAATTAATATTTAAAGTGATTAAATTCTAAGGAACACTCACGTGTTGTGATACTGCTCTGAACAAAAGAAATAGGACCTTGACCTGAGCTGTCGGAAATTTCCATAACCATCGATTATCAAAGTTCTTCTGAATACAACCATTATTTAACGAAACTAACTTCTGCTTGATTAAAATTAATACTCCAACAAAATTTCTAGATCCAAGATTTGCTTATTCGATATTATTTATTTGTAAAGTGGAATTATACAAAACATATGAAATTGCCTTCTATGATATTGTATAAAATTTTATCATATCCGATATTATATATATGATATTGCATGTATTAATGATGATGACTTCAATTTCTCCTTTTACGGACTCGACAACAGGCCATGTGCCTGGAAACCATCTTGACTTTTCTACACTGCAGAGCAGCTTACCCGTTCGAACGCAGATAGAGAAGTCACAAATTGACAACTCGACGAAGCTTAGTAACGAATCTTAGACCATAAAGGTAAAGGAGTCTATATGTTATTATTAATTTTATGTATTAATTTGTTACCGAACGGAAAGTTATAAATTATATATTTTATTTTATTGCTGATTTATTCTATATTAAAGAACGAAGCGAGTTAAAGTTCGGGCCTTTGGAGCTGGTTTTTTAAAAAGCTTTAAAACTTTAACACATTTTTTATTTACTAAGTTAAACAGAAATTACATTGGAATTTGGAATAACTGGTTCTTAATAACATTAATAAAAATAATTTAATTGTACAGGTGAGTAGCTCAAACAACGAAGTATGGAGTTTGGAGACTGACTGCCGGGCATTGAGCTCCCGGGCCTTTTATAATAACCTGCCCCTCACACGGCTGTGAGAACTTGCAGATCTCATGTCTGCGTTTCTCCTTAATTGTACACTTTAATACAATGTAACAACTTAATTCTAAGTAATTGCGGTCTGTTGACCGCCTGTGACCTGCCACCTGCAGTATCACTGCCCTCACGGATGCAAAGTTGCATGTCCGTTCACATGAACTGTCGATAACCTCTCTGGGTTATCCTTGTGTTACAATGTTGCATTGAACTTATACTTTTACTTAATAATTTCTAATAATTCCTATTAGATTCAATATATCAATATATATATGTAATTGGGGGATACATAACTAGCGTAACAAGAAAAAAAATACGTTACAGTACGTTCAACCGGTAAAGTTTACTTCTTGATAGAGCATCTAGGTCTTTATTACTTTTCTTTCACTGTTTTAGAGTCCGTCTTACATTCAGTCAGAGCTATATTAAAAACCATAATTACTAATTTTTTAATTTACTCGGGGTCTGTTGGATATTTTCTGTTGTTGCTATAAGTGTATTTGGCATTTGCTCTACGTGTTTCTTTTGTACACTCACATATCATTTTGGCTATGATGCATATTCAATGCTTTCTTATTTTACTTTGCGTGGTTTCTTTAGTCTCTTTTTATCGTATCTTTATTTTCAATTTCAATATTGTTTATGCTATTATCTAGTTAAAGGATTTGACACAACCTTTCAAGATCTGCATTTGTATCATACCAGGCACAATTTATATCGTTTATAATTTGCGTAATATCTACAATTCACAGAATATTCATGAAATTTTTAATCTATTTTTCCTTCCATTATTAGCAATAGCAGTCACAAGTATCATGAACGATAGGCAATTTTTCTATCCCTTGTTACGAGTAAAATGAGCATTACGTTAGAAATTTTGATTTGCCCTAAAGGGGCGAGGATACCGTAACAATTCAACGGTGCTTTGGCTAACTACAGTGACACGGAAGTGGGTTCTTATGGAAAAAAATAGAAAAATTCGAAATAGAAATAATAAAATGGCCGAAATACAAACAAACTACTTTACAATATTCACTTATCTTCAAAAGCTGCTTCTCTTGGCATAATTAAGGAGCACCAAACCGTTTGTCTCAGTAATTCCATTCGTTATTTTCCCTACGAGGAAGACCATTATCCCGAATAATTCTTCTTTGCTTCTGGTTTCCGAAATTCATCGCATTTATATTATTTTTCTCTAAAATATTTTAAAACATTAAGTTTTGTCATAATCAAAGTTCCCGAAATCAAGATCTCTCCCAAATACGATCCCATCACTGGAGTGACTGGATATCTTTTTACAATCACTTATTTTTTTATCTAGTTGTTACGGTAGTCCATGCGGACAAGAGAAATATAAAGTACAGTAAGCAAAGTAGCAGTAAGCTCGCATCGCCGCAAGAAAAACAAGGGGAATTGAAAGAATTAATGCCGTGATAGATAAAAACATTGTATAGTGGTGCAAGTCACACAGAAAGAAAAAGGTAACCCCATGAAAGAAATTTATTTAGAAATCCTTAAGAAATCAACATGTGAAAAAAGGAAAACCAACTCGTGTAGAACAAAACATTTACCAGAACTATCCCGGAGGATTTACATAGTGCAAAAAACTTTTGCAATAATAAATATTATCCGTCTTTGACTACCTTAACCTAAATTGTTATCTTACACATGACAAAAATCTTTTCCTAAAAAATCAAGTGAATCAAATTCTGAAGAAACAACAGTGAGCGAAATAACTCTTCACTTCCGTTGACCAGTAGCTAGTAGCACATCATTACCTGACCTGTAATATATGTATATAAATATATATTGCTATGGTCTCACCAAAATTCGTGCCCCATCGTTGGGCCCTCCATAAGATTGCTGTGGATCGTGGTGACAGTCTCTGGAACTCCCTAAAACCTATTCAAATTTTAACGTTGGGCCGTCATAAGATTGCTGTGAATCCGCGGATTAAAGTTTAAGAATCGAGAGTGAATCATTAAATACTTTTCAAAATAAAAAGTTCACAACAAAAAAATTTTCTTACCCTGATTACTGCTTCAAAATATCTTCAGCAGCTTACCTGGCTAGCTCAGCTGGGCCTCTTCTCGGATACCTAAATTTACAATCATTTTTCTTTCCCACTCACACATCATTCCATAAAATCACCAAATAATACAACAATCATACAATCTTTATTTACCGCTATTTACAAACAATTATTCACAGATATGTACAGTTTGGTACTCTAGTTACAACTCAGTAAGTGATATTTTTGTAAAGTCCTTGTTTTAAAATTTTAATTGCAAACACATTTAATACAATAGAAGTAAATGGGCCCCAAACAATATCCTATATTTATTGCACACTGGAGTATGGTGAACTCATAATAACCCAGTTTATTAATGTATGCCTTTCACCTTGCATAAAATTACTACAAAATTAATAACCCATGTACCCTTAACAATCCAATTTAAATTCATAATGAAATTTAGTAAGCTTTACATACACCTTTTTTTTAATATTTAAAATACCCTAATAATTGTCAAGTACACGTATCTTTTCCAATACGTTAAATAACCATAAATGACCATCAAAAGTTCACTCACACATCACAAATAATTCCAATAGTTTATCAAATAACAGCAAATTCAAATGAGTTACCTGCAAAATGCTTCAAGACTCCACCTCCTTCGATGATGCTCTATTCTCCAGAACCCCTTGGCTTCGTGACTATGTGCTCTGATCCACCAGATATTTATAGATGATAACCTCAGCATACGCCGAGCTCCGTGCTACTAATTACCATTCCTTCCCAGCATCCAAATTCACGTATGTTATACTTTTGTTTCTTGCTTTATTAGCTTGCTATGGTATTAGTTGGACCTCGGTTAACTTAATGCACTCGACACTACACACGTTAATACTACAAGGCCTCAACTTACCACGTTATAAGTGCTAATACTACTTTTACTGAATTATAATTTTTTTTCAATACTCACAAGACTCTACCATAACGTCGGTTGATTATCATACGTAGTCTAAAGCGATGAAAATACAAAGAGAATGATGCGAATACAAAGAGAAGTATTTATACTGTTAAAATGCCACCTCTCGGCCACTCTTCACGCGAAATACTTAATTTAAAATAATGCTTCTGCAAATTTTAATCGAACTGACTTGAAGCTCCCAGAAATTTACCTCGTGAATGCGCTATATAATCCGAAAAACCGCATTCACATGTCGCGTGTACGTCCGTTGTAAAATTATTCGTTTCAACCAATGATACAGTCCTGTGTCGTCATAAAATTCCGCCTGTAATATTTTTTATCCCTATCTTATGCATATTTTATGTCGCGCTCCAACCCCACTTGAGTTATATAAAATCGATATTGCTGACCGCGTAGCATGACTCCACGTGGCTACGAACGTGCGTTTTGAAACCAATGCTTTTATATCCGTCTTTATCTGTACCATATTATTGATCGTGCAGCTCCTCCTCTCTTTAAGAAACTTTGTTATTTTGTTATTCGAAGCAACTGACGGTTGGAAATATTTTCTTTGAAGCCCGCGTTATTATGTTGATAAATTCGACGAAGGTAACCTTTTCAAACGTGCAGGTGTTCTTAATTATTGACCGTTTATAACAACAATTCTAGGAGCTTATATTTCACGGTATTCGATACAATTGACGTCCTTGTCTGCTACCACGAACCCTTTTGCCTTCGGATTATTGTTTTTCTATACCCCGGTGTGTTTCTTAATGCCATTACACGTTGAATTAAAATAAATTAAATTAATTATGCGTTTCTATTTGTTTTTTAAAACTGGTTTTCTTAATGAACCTATTACTTTTCAATCCTTAATTATAAAAATACGTCAATACTTGTTCGTTTAAATTAAATCAATGAAATAAATTTTGCGCGTAAATAAATTGTTCTTTTCTCTATACAGGGTGTTTGAAATTGCATTGCTTACCCCAAATTTAACCCTTTGAATCCATAACATATATATATATATATATATATATATATATATATATATATATTACGTAGAGATGAATTGCAGTAGTTGAAAGGAATTTGGACCCAATCGTCATAAATCATTTTATTATTGGGAATGTTTCATCCCTCAAAGTAACAGCTTCGTACAAACTAATTTCAGAATTCTATGTTATAAGTCTATTAGTGAGTTTTCTTAATTCGGATCGTTGTAGTCATTAGATCAATCTAAAATATAGGTTTTTGAACGAATGCTTCGAACAACCCACATTAGAAATTCAAAAGCCAACAACAACTGTCAACGGAAAGCTAATTTGATAAGACACGTTGCTAAACTGAATGTAGTATTTTTTAAAGAAATCTTTAATAATCGAAAATCACGTTTCTGTACGTATTATAATCTTTTTTGAAGCAAGTGCTTTTGATAAATAGATACCAGCTTTTAATATTGTATTGAAAAGGTGATTTTATATTGTAACTTTATAAGCCCCACGTTGGGCGCCAGCATAACTACTTTTGTTTATATCAGCCCCACGTTCCGGCGACAGTATAACTGATTTTGTTTTTATATATATGTTGTGGCGTCAGTGTAACTTATTTTTCTTAATGGGCGCCACTGAACAAAAATCTTCCGACATAGCTAGGGGTCTATTCCTGGGTAGAGCAATAAGAAGTGGGGGTAAGTCGAATTTTGTTTGCAAACCACAGCTAAACTAAATTAAATAGGCGCCACCAAGTCCTGAGATAATCACGATAATAGCAGAGCAAGGTTCTAAGGGCGGACGTGGAAACCCAAAGACAAAACGATCGCCTTCGTTAACAAAAACTTGTCTTACAAAAATAAGACGCAGCTCCTGTAAGAAATTGCAAAGATTAAATAAATAAAAATGTAGAACACCATTTGTGTCCTATAAAAGTATCAAAAAAATAAAAAAATGTATATCCAATATGATATTGGCACCAAATTATTACTCAAAAATTTTACCTTTATGTAATCAGATTTGATCGCATTTGACCAAAATAAAAGCCTCAAAGTTTAACTAATTGTTTACTAAAAAGACTCTCTTTTTCTAAAATTTCGGAACTTTTTAACAAGTAAAAAAATTTCATCATTAACATCTATATCAAAGTCAAGGTTTTGACTTTTTAAAACAACCAACTACACTTCAAATATGAACCTGCTTTAAACATTTAAGTGAAAATAATTTGTAAGCATAATACACTAAATTAACGTTCTAGCATGGGCAGATCTTTTCAGGTAGATTACAATTTCTAGATTCTTACACAGCGTGTCTTTAAATTTTCAGATTTAGATTTCATAATTTACATGTAGATAAATGCTAATTACAAAAATAGGAATGTTTAGTTTAAATTCAATGAGCTGCACGGAGCATTTGCGTTCATGACAACATCTGTCAGCTGTGCAACACAAAAAAAGTATGACGTCGAAAACATACGTTGAAATTATCTAAGGTTCAGACGGAACAAAGCTTGTAATTATATAAACCTAAATTGACAAAATTTCATTCTACGGCTTATAAAACTAGTTCAACAATAATTGAGAATTACACAGATTATATGTTGAAAACATAATAGCAACTTTACGTGCTTTATATGATAGTCTGTTTATCAAATTTTTATGACATTCAAAACACATGCATGAAATATCTTATATCTAATAACGAACCAAACTGCTTCTGTTGCTCCATGACAAATCGAGATGGAAATTCATATTCTTCAAGCAAAGTTACTAGCCATTCCTAATTTGGGACGACTGCAATCAAAACCAACATCCATAATTCTTAGTTGACGAATTCTTAGTTAACAAATTCTTAGTAGACAAATTCTAAATTGACAAATCTTAAGTGACGAATCCTAAATGATGAATTCTACATGACGAATCTTACATGATGGATCCTAAGTGACGCGCGTTAGTAAAAGGTATCAAAATAGTTTTAGGTCTAGCACGACCAGACCTGCTTACATTAATAATTTATTCGAAGGTCGCCTGCCTCTAACCGGGAATACATCTGGATAAGGCGGTTGCTAGCGGGTGACAGCTCGACGAAGCAAGGACCGAATGATAGCGACGTTAGAGGTGTGGAAGTAACAACGAAGCAGCTAAAGATGCGTGACGAAGTAACTTTATGTCACACAGATATTTTCATATAAGAAGATTAACAAGGAATAAGGCACGCTTAGCGCATTATCCTCGTAATTCGATGCTAATAATTATTACTGAAGTTAAACATGTTACACTATATTTAAATTATAATTGCACGTATTAATAAAACCTATTGAAGAAATGTATATATTTACCCGCTGATAATCAAAGCAAATTTCCATACTTTGTTAAAACCTTAGGTCTAACACGTTTTCACAGTAGAATAGATTTAAAACATTTAACTTTGTTACTGATAGTAATAATTGCAAATTTTACGACTGACTCGAAATAAATTCGAAGTACCTTAAATTTTATACCTGAATATTTAACATAAATTCTACAGAATGATGAATAAGGAACCGAATAAATTCACAAAGGCTACCAGATAGGTTTTGGGCCTCTTGGAGCGTCTTTTTAAAAAGGCTTCTTCCAAAAAACTCTTCTATCAATTTTATTTAAACAGAAATTACAATATGAATTTAATAACAGGTACGTTATGTTCAGTAACATATTAAATTCAAAAATATTCTAAGTTGACAATCACTATTTAATTTAACTAAAATTAGGATGGGTAGCCTGAACAACCAACAATGTTAAAGTTGTGAAGCTCGAAACGGACTGACCCTCTTGGGGTTCTCAGGGTATTTATGCTCACCCTGCTTTTACTTTACTTGTGGGAAACGCAGATCTCATGCCTGCTGTTTCTTTATTCAATACAAGGTATGACTTCTTAGTAATCTTAATTCTAACAATAAGTTTCTTATAATCTATTATGACCTGCACCTGCAGTGTCATGTTACATCTAGAATACAAAGTAGTTGCATCCGTTCTCATGTCTGGTTTATGAACTTCCATTAACCTTTTGTAATATGTCCTTCAATTATACATTGTAGCAATCTACTCTTTATGTTCAATAGTTCCATTTGATTATACCTATATACTAATTTGGGGGATATGTAACTTGCTGGATTCGCTAATACACGCAAAAAACTGTGGAAACAGTATTAAGTATGTACTTTTAAATTAACTATGCGCCAGATTTTTATTTACACAGACGAAACGTAATATAGTTCATAAATAAATACTAATAAAATACAGCTTACACTTAAGCTATATGGACATACCAGCATTATTGAGATTGTTGTTTTGGCTTCCATTTTCCTTGTTTTCCTCACTGTTTATCATTCTTACAACTTTCAACCTTTGTCTTGTGTTATAATAGCGCTTCCAAAGTTTTCCGGTGGCACTTAATGGTCTTTACCATTAACAGGTTTGTGTTTTTCACCATAATAAACAGCCTATATAAAATCTGAATATATTCAGAACCCAGAATATCAACTAAAAATGATGTTATTCTGGAAAGAGAGCGAAAACCTACTAACAGTGCAATAATCATCCACAAGCGCAATAATTTGAGGCTTGATACTTTTATTCGTCGTGGGCCTCTTGATAGACAATCAAATCCACGGAAAAACTTGTTTCTTAAAATCGACAGTGGGAAAATAAACGAAACGAATTTTAGGAATCCACTGTCACGTTTTTGCACCACTCTTAACTACATCGCCCTCCGTGTCTAGATTCCCGTTAAAAGTTCTTCGTGATTGCCAAACTTTCCCATTACAATCAGCCAAATGCCAACCCAAACCATACAAATTATCGTATTCTAACTAGAATAACCGTAAATGTGTCAATTTGGAACGTAACAGGAGATGGAGGCGTAGACAAACATACAGAGAATCAGAAAAACAGGAAAGCTGTTAGCACCTAAAAACAAAAATAGTTTTTAGGATTAACGGCTATCATGTATTTTCTTTGGTGCTCACGAAACCACGTCTGCGTTGCGAATAAGTGAATTACTGAAATCGAGTAATTCCTGTAATGCGTAGAGAATCATGGAATTTTTATATTACGCCAGTTAGGTTTTGGCCGTTGGAAACTGCTTTTTTAAAAAGTCTTCGTTCAAAACTTTTTGTAACAATTTATTTATTAAACAGAAATTTCAATTGGAATTTTGACAAACTTGATAAATAAATAATTGAATTTAAATGAGGGAAAGTAGCATAAGCAAACAACAATGTAAAAGCTTAAATACTCAAAACTGACTGACTGATCTGGGGCTTCTGGGATATTTATGTTGTCCCTGCCCCTCACATGTCTGTGGTAGCTTGCAGAACTCATGTCTGCTTATTTCTTTATTCTATTCATTATAAAATATAACAATCTTAATTTCTAATAATTGTGGTTTCTTAATCGTCTGTGACCTGCACCTGCAGTATCACTTACGTCTGGAATACAATGTATTTACATCCGTTCTCGCAACTTCCTTGGGAACTTTCAATAACCTTTTCTTATTTATCCTTGAATTTACAATGTTGCATCTAACTTAAGTTTCTTAATAATTTCCTAATAATTCCTATTTAATTGTACATATATGAATTCGGGGAAACGTAATTCGCCTCGAAACAAAAACCTTGCTGATCCCAACCCATTCATAAAACGAAACGATGTCATTCTTTGTGACGGTACTTGCAGGAGCCGGTAAATTAAGAAATGAGAAAATGGATATTCTATCAAATGGTCGTCGTAATATTTTATATAATTTAACAAACGATGGTAATTAATTAAGGAAATTCAACAGAAAAACAAGTTTATTGTGTGTATTTGTGAACTATTTAACTTTCCGACCGTGTAGAAAAGACGGGACGACGCTTTATTTTCCATGATCGACAGAAGAAAAATAAGTTATCGCTCAGGCACAAGTCGGTTTGATAACAATCTTTATATTTAAAGAATCATATCCTCATATTAGAACAGAAAGTCACATAGTAAAATTGCGGTATCACACCCGGGGGCGGCTCTGTGGCGTAATTGGTATGCGTGTAACTACTAAGCCCAAAGCTCCGGATTCTAATTTCGACACGGTCAGCATGAAAAATGTTAGGCGAACATTTTTCACAAAAATACACCCTCGTTCGGATGAGAGGTAAAATGGAGGTTCAGTGTGTGAGTGTTGTCATGCGCGTTAAAGATCCATATCTTGCTTGGAACAGCAAGGGTTTGGCAAAATTCAAAATTTCCAAGTAAAAAAAACTTGCTTCCTGGCCAATGTATTATCTTCGGATGGAGCATTAGAAAATCACATGTAGGGTATCACACCTGCAAATGATTGGCAATTTTATGGGCAGATATATGATGTTTTACAGGAGTTCTGAAGCTGTCAGACAAAAATTAAATGCATTCCTATAATTCATTACACCAAAATTGCTATAAAACTGCTGCCTCTATGCCCCTTGAACGTAGGTGAATCATTAGTGTTTATCACTAGGTTCACATTCCGACAAAAGATCGGCAACTTGTGAGCCCCTATCGTCTTCAATAGGGCTACCCCATAAAGGCGACTTGGCATTAGAGTCTCCCCAGATTATTAGTTCTTTATTTTTACCAATTTTTCGAAAGACGCCTTCTATTTGATTTATTAAATCCTCGACTTGAGGATTTTCCCGCGGGGAGTCGACTGGTGGAAGGTACGCGCTTATCACGTAGAACGTGTTTGTCCCTGTTTTTATTTCCACGTTGGTTATAAACTCGTTCGACAAATTATTTAATATTATCCGGCGCCCGTCCCATTATTTATTATTATTCCGCTGCGCAGACGCTCGCTGTTCGCGTTTAAGACGGTGACCCCCCTCCCAAAACATGTTATTTTGTGGGAATACAGGTGCGGTTCCTGTATAAGACCGATGTCGATACTTTTCGCTGAATAACTTTACGAACTTATTTGTTGCCACTTTACCTTTCCGGAGATTTAGGTGCGCGAATTTAATCTTCTTGCTTCTTTTAAATCTTTGTTGTTTTTCACGGTCCATAATCAATGTTTCGTGTGATTGCGTTCGTCAGTCTCAGCATCGTGGAGCATCTACTCGACTTGGCGTCGTGGCGCGTATCGACCTTTGCGCCACCGCCAGTTCTGTCGTTTGCCCTAGCGCAAACCACACAGCAGAGGACTGCCTTCCGGCAATTTTTGAATTTGTGACCGACTTGACGCAGACCGCACCTTCTCCCTGCATTTCATTGATCTATGACCGTACTCGTAGCACCTGTAGCACTGGGTCATCGAGAAGTTGTTCCGGGTCCATACTCTTTGCCGCCTGAGGTTGATAACGCCAGCTAATAAACGTCTTCGAAGTGTAGGGGTCACTTCGAAGACTACGTTGGCGAAGGGATCCCTAGAGCCCTTTTTGCTTAACTTGAACTTATGTCTTAGATGGTTTTCCAGCTTCAAATCGCCGAAGCGGGGATTCTGGCTCGCGATCAAACGCACCAGTTCTTCCGCCCTCATTCCCGCTTCGAGCCCCGGAAGAACAACCCGTGGACGTTTCTTCTCGATCGTCTTCGCTATTAATTCTTCGCAGTGCCCGTCGACTTTCGACTGCAGTTCCTTGACGTCTTCACGACCCGCGCGCTCAACAACTACATCGCTTCTACGCGTCCCTCGAGCTCCGACTATAACAAACTCAGCACGTGCTGGATCGACCTTCTTCTTCAGCTTCGTCATAACGTCGTTCTTCTTGTCAGGTTTGGCATCTACCCTGACGGCAAATGTAGGCCTCACCCCTGCTGCAGCTGCTGAGTAGGACGTACGCGGCACCAACGCTCCTTGGCTTCGCAGATCCTGGACCCCTGAAACAACAAAATTCGCCGCTGGAATTCTCTCGACAACGCTATCTCTTCCGGAATCACCTGAACATAGCCGCGACGCCCCAATCATTCATATAAATTGATTCGTCATGTCCGCGGCCGAATCACCTTTCCGTCTTCCAGAACGATAGTAGCGGAGGTCATCGGTACCTTCCGCAGATGGCCGCGTGCGTCTTCCTCACCCTAAACTTCAAGCACTCCTCCTCATCGAGGTCGCTATCGGCAACGTTACCGTTGCTGCTAGTCGACGTCTTGCGCTGGCCCCTTGAAGTAGAGAGCAATTCAGGCGCCGCAACTACCGCAGGAGGTTTCGACTCCTCCGACACGACCGCCACAGATACAGGCTCCTTTTCTAAGCCCTCAACCTCCTCCCGAGTCCTTATCATGACGTCTTTCAAAAGGATTGCTTTTCCCAATCATGTAGGATTTGAAAGACGTTTTTACGTTTGTTTGAATGTAGAACGAAAAATAATTAGAGGTTGGGCATTTTGTAGGAAACGCAAACAGTTGATTACAAGCATGCCCTTGGTTGAGCGTCTTGTTTTTTATTTTTATTTTCATACAGTACAACTGCTACTTTTTAGTTAGCTAATTATTTCTGCTTAATTAATTAATCGCGGAGAATGGTGAGTTCGACGTAATATACTCTCGGAATTATTTTCTACATTTATATATGGGACAGGAAACAATCTTTCAACGTTGTTGCATTGTGATCATTGTCGCTATGAAAAATGGCCTTACTTTATAAATGTAGTTGGTAGAGATCTGAGCGGAGCTATTGCATTTTGTATATCCCACGCTTAAGAGTTCCTTTAATTATAGAAATAATAATTTTGCATTCATTTGCAAATTTAGTTTTAATTTGACTGGGTCCAGCTTGAATTTGTAAAATATACAGATTTAGCATTTAATTTTAAGTGCTTTATGGAAAAACGAACGAGAAAGTTTTTGTATTCTAATGACATGGTTTGAATTTTTTCTTAATATTAATTTATACGAAGTAAGTTTTTTAATATTGAAGCTTTTTAATGTGTAGGATTGAGGGATAGGGAATGGATGCGGTTCAAAGCCCTCAAATTACTTTCTTGTGCGACAAGTTCACCAGTGAAGTTATTGAAATTCCCATTTAAAGGTCAGTTACTTTTAGAACGTTTTGTTCAAGGTCGTGATGTTTAAATTGCTTGCGCTACAGAAGCTATCTTTATTCAAAATAAGTTTTATTAAAAAAGTTGCTTTTAAAGCGTATAGGTTGTTGCTGATTTATGATTGTTGTTGACTTTTATTATGGGTAGCTTTAGTGCTTAACAACCCTATCCGTTAAAGTTTAGTAATACCACCGACTAATAATATGTGTTCCGGGTTTGGAAACGACTTTTTACCCACTTTCGTAATGGGCATCGTCAGAAAAGGGCGTGCAAAATCACGTACTCAAATAAAACATATTTAGCGTCTGTCTCAAAGTAGTGGTGTTAAGGAAAGTTGAGGAAGCCTGTGGCTTAGTTGGTATACGTTGACTACCAAACTTTGAGGTCTCGGATTCGATTTCAGACACGGACCGCTGAAAAATGTTAGACAAGCATTTTTCACAAAAATTTGCTCTCCTTCTGATGAGAGGTCTATAGTACATTGGAAAATCAAATGTAGTGTCAAGTTACTTCCAAACGCCTTATTAAGAGCTCAATTTCCACAGCCCCCCACAATCGAAATTTGAATTTTTTCTACGTCATTCGTTTGTGCGTCGTAGGTGCACAAGTGTGCACAGTAAACGAACGTTCGTGCACCTCTCTATACAAAGATACGAAGAAAACAAGTACTAAGTAAGTAAGTAAGTAAGTACTAAGCCGTACATTATATTATTTAAATGTGTTAAGACCTTAGAATCCATAATTCCTGACAACCGGGGTTCTTGAAGATTCGGTGAAGGGGATTTGTGCCCCTACCTTTGTCGTCGACTGTGCACGTAAAGTGGGGCTGATTGTGTGCATAGTGCGAGTGTAAGTGTGATGTGGTAGTGAATTGCAAGAGTGTATATTAAGTGTGTTAGTGCCGCTGGTTGTGGGTGGTCTGTTTGGTTAAAAGGATTTCATTTAGGAAATGCTTTAGTTCTTGCGGGTAGTTAGTGACTAGGAAGTTTATGTTAGGAAGTGAGGAGAACGGGTCAAAGTTTGTAGATTGCTTGAGGTTGATTTGTAGTAGAGAGATTAGGGGACAGGAGTATATCAGGTGTTGTGGGGTTTCTAGAGATTGATTGTTGCAAGGACAGTGAGGAGAAGGAGTTAAATGGAATTGATGTAGTTTACTACGGAAGTTTCCATGGCCGGACAGAAATTGTATTGTAGGGGGATTAGAGAAAGGAATATGTGAAGGGATGTTTGTGATATCAGGGAAGATATCAAATGTATATCTGCCGGTGGTGGAGCGGGACCAAAGATCTTGCCAGAAATGGAGTAGGGAGTTATGTATTCGCAATTTTGTCAGTTTTAGGGAGAGTACGGTATTCGTCATAGTGAAGTGTTCTGTCGTGTAGGATGATTGGTAGGTTATGTTTGAAGTTTCGGATTTGAAGTGAGGAGTTTAGTTGGATTTCGATCGGAGGGATTTGAAGCTGGGTATACAAGCACGCTGTGGAGGTGATTCTGTACGCTCTTGAGGTGTAGAGTAGGAAAGGTCTTATGATCGTGTTGAGCGTACGTCTGGAGGAGGGGGGGGGGGTAAGCGGGAGCCAAGAATCTACTGCGTATCTGATGATCGGGATTATGATGTGGTTAATGATTAGTCTTCGTGTTGGATTTGTGAGGTGGACTGACTTTGAGAGTGCGTGAAGTAGGTTATGAAGTATGATTTGTGTTTTGGTTCGAAGTTTGGAGAGATGGGAGTTCATTTTTAGGCGTGTGTCAATGTGGAGTCCAAGGTAGGGAGCTGTTGTTGAGAGGGGAATTGGTGTGTTAAGGATGTGAATCTTAGGATTTCGGTTTGGGCTGAGGTAGCCTTTGAGCAGGAGCATTTTTGTTTTAGATGGGAAGAGTGTTTGTCTGTTTAAAGAGGACCAGGATTCAATTGAATTAATTAGAACGGCAGCGGTGGATTCAATAGAGGCACGAGTATTGCCGTGGATAAGGAAAGCCACGTCATCGGCGTAAGTGAAGGTGGAGGTGTTTGGGATATTGAGGTCTAAGAGAGGATTGATTGCGAGGTTCCATAGGGTAGGTGATAAACGGGGACCTTGTGGACATCCTTGGGTGAGAGGTTTAGTAACCAAGTGGAAATTGGAGGTTAGGATGGCTGTTCGGATGAGAGGAAGGATTTTATTAAGAGGTAAAGGTTGCAAGGGAAATTGGCTTGTTTAAGTTGATTAAGAAGGTTGGGCCACCAAAGGAGATCGAAGGCTGAGTGGAAGTCAAGGAATAAGGAGACTACGTATGTATAAGGGGATGTTTGGACTGTTTGAATTAGGGAGCGGATTGTACATTTGGCGCTATGCCCAGAGCGAAAGCCGTGTTGGTTAGGTGTGAGTAAGGAATGACGTTTTATGTGTGAGTTTAGTTTGTATAGGATGGTCTGTTCAAGCAGTTTGCCAAGTGTTGGAAGGAGTGCAATAGGTGTGTAGGAGTTGGGGTCTTCGGGAGGTTTATTGGGTTTGAGTATAAGGGAGATGGAAGCATATTTCAATGGGTCAGGGAAAATCCCAGAGGAGAGGCATTTTTGGAATAGTAGGTGTGTGGATTCTCTAATGAGGGGCCAGGATTTTTGTAGGATCAGGTTGGTGATGAGGTCTGGGCCAGGGGCTTTATGGGGGTTTAGCTTGTTAACGAAGGAATCTAAGAGGAAGAGTTCTAGGTCTGTGTCTGGGTCCGTGTCTGGTTGGGTTAGAGTGTTGTCAATTATGCGTTGTTGCGGTTGGGTTGGTACATCAAGAGGAGCCGAAGGTATTGCTGTATCTAGGAGGGTAAACATTGTTTGCTTAAATGTGGAAGGATTGTAGTTGAAATGGCTGTAAGGATGTGTGTGGAAGGAGGTTTGATTAGTTTACGGTACGTACTCCAGGGATTTGTGTGTTGATCGTCAATTATGTCAAGGTAGTCCTGTTTTCTCGTGGTGTTAATGAGGATTTTGTATTGTCGTCTGTCAGTGGTATATTTGTTAGATAATGTATTAATAGCAATAGGGTCTGCATTGGTACGTTTCGCTCTTTGGAGTCTGTGTCTAGTAGTTGCAAGTGAGCGTCTGGCATGAGTAAGTTGTTGTGTCCACCACGGCGTGGCTCGTGGAGTGTAATGTTTCCGTGGGATAGTTTTAGAGGCAGCTGTGAGGACATTGTTGGTTATTTCGTTAGCGAGGGAATGGGGTGTGAAGTTTGCATAAGAGACTGATGGGAAAGCAGAGATGATTGAAGCTAGGGATTCTAGAAATAAGGACCAATCTACTTTTCGGGTGTTAAAGGATTAAATCTTCTGGTGTGTTTTGGGGGGAAGATTGGGTAGGATATCAAATGTAATTGGATTATGCTCACTGGATTGATGGATGTAAGAAACTGTCTAGGAACTAATTAGGTTTGAGGCTGGGGAGTTGGTGAGAGTAATGTCGATGTTTATTTTGCCGTATTGGGATTCCCAAGTAGGGATAAGGGATGGGGAGTTGTGGATTCTAAGATGGTGTTGGAGTGTAAAGTCCTCTAAAGTAGTGCCGTTTTCGTCAGTGAAATCGTTAAACCATAGTGTGGATTTGGAATTGGCGTCAATAGATATGATGATTGGTTTGTCTCCAATCGTTGTAAATATGTGGTCTAGTTGGTGTAAATAGGTATTAATGTCTGTTCTGTATTGGAAGTAAGAAGAAATGAGAAAAATCGTGCCTGATCTCCAGAGAAGTTCAATTACGGTAATTTGGGGGGGTGGATAGGGAGGTGTGGTAAGAAGCGTCAATTAGGGGGTCTGCAACAATGATGGCGGAGGTGTAGTTAGGGTCAGGCGGGCTAGGGGGAATATAGGTGCGGGAGTTTGGTGGGGTGTTAGGGATTTTGTTTCGGACTAGATATGGTTCTTGGACTAAGGCGATTTGGATTTTGTGTTCTTGGAGTATGTGGGGCAGGTCTAGTGTGGCGGCGCGAGAGTGTTGGAGGTTGATTTGAATTGTGCGCAGTTTGTGTGTGAGTGGTGCGAGTCTTGCGTCCGTTTGCGTGAGTGTTGTCTAGAACCCATAATCTGTGCGTAGATAAGTCATATAGAGAGATTACTTATAGACAGGACAGTCGGAATGGTCGTGGGGGCGATTAATGCGGGAACAATTAGTGCAAACGGGAGCGGCAGTGGGGGGATTCGGACATGATTTGGAGGGGTGGCTTTCGGCGCAGTGGCCACAGGCGGTTGGGGATCGACAGGTTTTTGCAAAGTGACCAAAGCGCTGGCAATTACAAAATCGGGTTACGGAAACGAGGTTTCTGATTCTGCAGGATTTGTAACCTATAAAAACGTGGGAATTTGTGGTGAGGATGGATCGTAATTTGGGAGAGACGTTTAGAATTAAGTTGTCGGAGTGATCTGTTTTTGTGCGACGGATGGCAATGGAGATTTCTGTTCGGTAAGTGTCTTCAGGAATAAGTAGGTCTAATGAATTTTGTAGGTATATAAAATTAAGAGCGTCAGTAGATGGGATCTTTTTGTCTAAGTCAAAGATGATAATTTGCGGGAGTTTAGGTTTAGGGAGATGTACGCTGCAGGAATTTTTTTGAGAGAGGAGATAAGGTTAATGTCAGTGGGTTTGGATGTACGTATGGTAACTAAGGTTTTGGTAGGTCGGATACTTTGAATACTAAGATTAGGAAGTGAGGGTCGAAGGTTAGTTTTTATGACTTTCAGGAGCTCAGTGGGTGTTGTATCGGATGTGGTAGGTTTTAAAGTTATGATTTTGGAGGGTGGTTTGGTTAAAGGAGCATGTTGTGATAGCGGTTGCTGAGAAGTAGCGACGGTGTATGTGGGAGTGTGTGTTTGAATTGGCGTTTGTGCTGTTACCTTGTCTGTTGCTTGTAGCTTGGCATCTAGGCATTGTTGCACTGCTATCAGTTTCGCTTCGGAGATGTTGTATTTCGGCACCGCTTCGTTAGCAATTAACGCAGTTTGTTCAAATTTCTGTAGTAGAAAATTAGCGCATGTTCGATTGATCTTGTTACTATCTGTAAATACGTAATCAGTAATTTGACGTTTTCGAGCACTGATGCTGTGTAATAATGATGGGTCAGATTGGTCTATTTCTGTGTCATCATAATCCCTTAATCGTTTACTTGGGTTGGAACTCACCGATGATGTTCTAGATCTAGTATCTTCAGGTGATGGTGGGCGACCATTTTCCCTGACCTGGTGAAGGGTGTTAGCGCTTCGACCGAGGGTGGTGGTTGCATGATGTTGGATGCATATGCTTGGGTTACTAGATTGCTGGTAGGCCGATCGTGGCTGCTTGGTGTGGACGATTTATTTTGGTCAGATGGCATTATCAATTGACAAGTTGTATCACTTGTGTATACAATAACACATGAGCTACGTTACAATTACTGATGTTATTTAAAAGTTCCCATTAAATATAATTTAGATTGTGGTATACTAATTGGTTGGTTGCAAGTGCAATTTACAGAAGGTCGCTTCACTGGTCTACACTTTTGGTTTCGAGTTTTAACACAAAATAAAACCTCGCGAATTAACTTCACTATGGTTATTGTTAAATTTGTGTCCTGATTGCAACGAAAGTTTATCACTAGTAATCAGGAGTGTAAACTGAAAATACTACTTACACGTGAAAACAGCAATGAAATGCGGATCTCACGCGATCACGTCCGTATTTTTGTATGTCCTACACTTTTTATTAATACTTAAAATCCAAAATTTTATAGAGAAAGAAAACACAGAAACAAGAATTAAAACATTTAACAAGAAATCGATAGTTTTAGATTAGAAATAGGTAAAACAGAAACAACACAACACGCCACCTTAGTGGAAGCCGACCTTTGGTTGCTGATAGCCGAGGACTCCTAGGGTGATAGCAAATAATACAAACCCAAACACAAACAAACATACTCATACAAGCCGCCCGGCTACCGATGGTCGGATCCACAAGGGCGGTGGACGAAAAACAAAACACCATACCAAACACAACAAACGAAAACAACACACAAAATATACGCACATATTTTCACACACATCAACGTGTCGAGCTTCAGAGGTTTCCGGCTGCCGATGGCCCCTCCAAGGCGCGACACATACGCACCAAAACACACAGCAAACAAAACAAAATAACGAACAACAAAATCGACAAACAACAAACAAAGAAACAAATCACACAAACAATTCACAACACAAACACCAACCTGATGGGGCTCGTCTTTCAGGGTTTCTGTCTGCCGATGACTGCGTGGAGCGAGTCACATCAAGAAAACGATGCTAAGAGCGGATTTCCGGGCTGCCGATGACCCGTCCCTCATGACACAAACACAACACACCAACACAACACAACACAACATCCATAACTAAAACCCCACATATAACATAACACACTGGGGAATAGAAATTAAGTCAACTAACACAAATATTACATTAATGTATTCAAACTAACAAGGGATGGGTGAAGGTGGAGGATAGTGTAGTTTAGGTTTAGTTTAGATGTAAGAAATGTAATTTATCAACTACCATACAAGTATAGTGTTACATTTAAGTTATTGGGGAATAACAGCCTGTAATAGTGTTCTAGGTTACAGGTTTAGGTAGGTGTTCAACTGAAAAAAAAATATTGCTCCAGGAATTGGTTCAACATGTCAAGGTACGGGTCATCGTTAATAGTCCATTTGACATACATGAAGAGCTCATTGACCTTTGACGTAATTATCCCCATCTACACATTCACTTTGTGTGTGTGTGTGTGCCGTTGCCACTCGTACACAGCCTCCATTTACTCATAGCCGACAATTGTGTCTGTTAACATGGCCAGACGTGTGGAATTCCCCTTCATCACTTAAGAGAACATAATTACAATAGCCTCCAAAGGTCATGGCACAAAGCTTGTCAGGCTGCATTATTTTACGTCTTAAGCTTATTCACTACCTGGATATGATATGCACGTTCTTCTATGTGTACTGTAGCGTTTTCCACACAGCGATTTATGGAACACCGAGCTCATTTAGTTTCCTAGTCAATGTGGAAGCGCTATATCTGATGGCCTCCTCTTCATGATGCACAATCTCTGGTGGTACCGGTGGTCCCCTGGTCATTGTTCGTCCGTTACACTACCTGTTCGCTTGAATATGTTAACCATGGTCTTAATAGCTAGTCTAGGGGTGCGTGGCTTCCGAAACCTACGGCTGAAATCTGACTGCACCTGTTAATACGTCAAACCACGCAGACGAGCACACACAACGGTTATTTGTTCTTCTGTTGTTAGCATTTTTTGCGTTACTTGCAAAAAAGAAATCGATGTAGGAAGTATACAGGGTGTTTTTAAATTCATTGCAGAGATTTTAAAGGTGTATTTTTAGGATGAAATAAGACCTTTTTCTTATAAGCATTTGTCCTAAAATGCACCGTTCCCTCTGATCTGAAACTATTGGAAGTTGCGCGAAAAAATAGATTATTTTGAAATGTGCATTTTCCCACCAAATGTCTGGAAAATTTGGAAACTCTTGCATCTTTAGGTGCTTTCTTCATTTTTTGTCTCCAAAATGACATACTTAGTTTTAAGGAGAATTGAAAAGGGCTCAAACGTTTAATGGCAGAAAATTCATGTGTCGGACGAGAAATTTTAAAATTGAACAACGCCATGAAAAATTCTAAAATTTTCGTCTATTGCATTGGTTTAATACAACTATTCGTTCTGAGAAAATCGTTCGTGATCTAAAAAATAACATAATGGCTGCTTAATTTGTATTGGTTTAAAAATTTATTTATCATTAGAAAATTAGCGTCTACTCATTATTTATAGAAAGTGTTGCATATGCACTCTCTTTGCTATGATACCGTACTTAATTCATCTCCTGAAAGATTGCCGTACGCGCTGTAAAATTCCGGGAGTGCTTCTTACACTTTGAGAGGCATCAATGATACGTTGACGGAGGACTATGTCCAAAGGAACTGGATTTGCATAATAAACCAGAGCTTTCAGAAATCCCCATTAGAGGAGTGCAGTCTGTTGAGCGCGGAAGCTAAGTTATTGGACCTGCTCTCCCAATCCACCCATTTGGAAATACTAATTCTAGATGATAGCGTATTGATAAACGAAAACGAAGAGGTGTAACATCATGCACGCACCATATGTACCGACAAACGTTTAAACGCATATTGTCCAATAAACGAGGCAAATCGTTGTGCAGAAAGTGCAAATAATAATAAAATTGCGGGAAAAAAGTCCAATATTTCATCTGTAACTATTCTTACCCATACGTTTAGATTGTTCCTGGTTGCGGGATTGTCTCATCACATTTGAATTTTATAGAGCTCAAACATGCATGTAGTGAAAATTTACCACTCAGTCACGCTTAAATTGAGCTTCGTCAATGAATAGGATAAGGCATAAATATTTTGTTCTCTCGCGTATTCACGAAGTAACCACCTTAAGAACTACAAACGTAGCGGAAAATCTCGGGAAAGCAAGCCTTGGGTGCGTTGGATATGGTATGGGTATGAGCTATATTCCTGTAAAACCCTCAAGACAGTTATATGAGAAATACCCAAATCAAGTGCTCTTTGTCGAGTGCTTAAATCGATTACATCCAAACTTCGTTCTTCTGTCACTGGACTACGAACCTCTTGTTGCCGGTTAGCATTGTGTCCGAAGTGTACCGTATTTCCGAAGATACTGGTGACAATTTGTTAAAGTTTGACTATAGGGCAACCAACGATGAGGGAATCTTGTTGTGTACAACCTTTGAACATCAGTTGTGTTCCCATCAGTCAGACCATAAACATAATGGATATCTTCGAGACGTTCAAGTGTGTATGGTTCCATTTAAATGTTCGATAAAAGGGAAAAAAAATGGATGCTAAACTAAAGCTCCAATCATGCCAAACGCTATTTAGTTATTTGACGCAAGAGGTCAAAGCAGTTAATAAATAAAAATAACAACTTACTATATTTTCTTAAAGGTAATACGCCCTTTTCTTTTACTAGCGATTTTTTATAGAACCGGTGGTTGTATCAAAAAAATGTGAGAGACAAGAATGTTAGAATTTTTCATCATTGCCTAGATGGTGTTGTTCAATTTTAAAATTTCTCATCCGCTTGAACCACCTTCAATTTTCAGGAGCCTCCACATTTTCAGGACATTTGGTAGGGTAACTGTAGTCACAGTTCAAAATATTCTATTTTTTCTCGCAACTTCCAATGGCTGTAGATCGGAGGTGGTGCATTTTAGGACATGTTTATAGGAAAAAAGGTCTTATTTTTATCTCAAAAATATGCCCTTAAAATGTTTGCAGTGAATTTAAAAACAGCTTGTATAATATTGCCTGTTCAACTAAGGATCTGGGAATTGAAGGAAATGAAAGGAGAATTTTTTCTGTTTCATTTATAATAGTTTTACGGAATGCATCTGATTTTTGTAAATTCTGATATTAAAAATATTCAAAATAAGTTAAAAACAGTAGCTTTTCTATTTTGGATAACATAATAAAGCTTAAGCTTTGATAGCTCGGTATTTATTAAAGCTAAAAACTTTTTAATTTACTAAATAAGCGAACGGGGGTGGGGATCATTTTAAGCATTCAATGTAAGTTTTGTTTTAAATTATCACATTTAATTTGGATTTGACTTTTTTTTTTATAGTTATACGAACCCGGTGGAGTGGAGAGCTTTTATAGCCAAAGTGTGAGACTCTCCTAGCGGCGTACCCACTAAAATCACCCTCCCTGGCGGCTGCTTCTGCCAAACGGCTTTGCTGCACTGCAGTCTAAAAGGCATATTGTGCTGACCCTGGTTATGTATCATACCCAGTCTGTAAAACCTGCTCCCCGAATTATAGTTTACAGGTATAATGTTTGTCTTTGCTTTATGACTCGTCACAGAAGCGGTTGCCCTTGAGGTGTTGGCGCTGGCTAGCAACAACCCTTCTGGATACACGTAGATTCTGGTATAGTTTCGTTGTCTCACTATTACCTGTTTAGAAAGAATGAACCAACTCGCAGCCTATTTTATATCGGTTTAATGAAATAATGTTATAAAAGAATGTAACAAAGTAGAAACAAATGCACAATATTTGGCGTGCCGTAAAATACAATCGCAACGAGGTTAGACGACACTCCTTATAGCTATACACATACAGCGTTGCTATTCGCAAATGAACAAAATTCTAACTACTCAAACTTATCTGTTATAATAATCCAAGAATGAACGAATTTCAAAGATGCTGTCACTACCACTTTGATTAAAACTACTAAATAATTCATAACTCACTAAGTTTACAAATCAACCATTATTAATACACGACCGGAGGACACGTGCCTAGACATCACAACCGCACGGCATCGCATCCTTAACCCGACTGACTTATACCTAAAAGACCCTAATATACAAAAGTATTCATATTTCAAGGGCGGGCCAGTACACAGGTCCCTCGATGAAAGGGCATCTGCTTTCTTCGGGTCTAACTTTGGTCGCCCGAATAGGCGCTGTCTCGTTCTACCCAACGCCTCACATCTACATAGTACATGCATTGCAGTCTCCTGTTTCTCTAAGCAAAGTCTGCATTCGAGGTTTCTGTTATATTTGTGCATCCTCTGGAGGTGAACCTTGACAGAAGTTTGTCCTGTCAGGAACCCTTCAGTGATTCTAAGTTGTTCCCTGTTTAAACCAAGCAATTCCTAGGTTCTGTTTTTGCTAGGCCCCATTACCAGCGCCTTGCAATGTGTTAGTCCTGAACTGTTCTGCAAGTCTCTTAGGTGTCGGTTGCACATCCATTTGCTAATAAAGCTACGGATGACAGCTTTTGTGACTCTCAAGGCAGGTTTGGGACCGATAAATGGCCCTTGCTCCCCCTATCTTGCTAGTTCGTTTGCAATTTTATTTCCCTTGAGTCCGTGATGGCCTGATACCCTCTGTAATGTAACAGAGTTCTGCTATACCAGTCGATTAAGCGCCTCAATACATTCCTATACCAATCTTGATGGCACTTTCTGACTTATTAGAGTCTTAAGTGCCGTAATATAGATTTGTCTTTTAATAAAGACACCTCTTAAACTTTCTCGTACACTTAGCAATATGGCGTATATTTCCGTTTAAAAACGGTAGCGTTATTCCCTAGGGGAACGCTTAAACGTACCTCCGGTCTCTCCCTAAAGAGTCCATATTTGGACCCGGTCTCGCCCTTAGAGTCATCCGTGTACCAGACCATGCTGCCCGGAGGTAATCTACCCTTCATTTTTTCCCACTCCTCATCCTGGATAACAGTCTTGAAGAGTGTATCCGGCGGATGCTAAGGAGTCATTTGGTCTGAACGCATCCCAAACAGATGCTTCGTCCTTTCAATAATTCTAGACTGAAGGTTTTTAAGTCTGTATAGTCCTAAACCTTGCCTCCCCCACCGCCACCAAGTGTAGCAGGGGAAGGTCAAGAAGAGTCTCCATAGCAGCAGTGGACGTGAATACATCGTCCCTGTAATACTTAGACAGGCCAGTCTCTGGATCCTGCCCAACTTTATTTTGGTGTTTTGTTACTTTTTTTTCGTGGCAGTCACGTTGGGCGCCAAAAATTTATGTTACGTTGTTTCTTAGCCGCGCGTAACACAAAGAAAAATCAAAGAAGTGACCGGGCTCAATCGGAGATTAGGGGGGGTTGTAGAAAGCAGACCAACATATAATGTGCGCGGCTGTAAGGAATTAGTAACAATACCTGCAATAAAAAAAATTAGTCCTGCAAACCTGAAATAAAGAAACAGCATAGCATGCTGATCGAGCATAGATTGTTCAGTACTTTGTAGAATGTAAAAAAACTGTTTAGATAAACTATATAATATAACAACGGTCAAAGCAATACAGAAAAATGTTTAGTACAAAGTGAGGTAATATTGGGGAGTAGCAGAAACGTTTCCTCACACACCAATTAAACATAAATCAGACAAAATGTTAAAAGAAAATAAATAGGTAAGACACAATTGATATGAGTAATTCAGTAGTATTGATCTTTCTTTCTTTCTTTTTTTATCTTATGTTTTAAAATATCATGCGAGTCTTTTGTAAAAGGTATCAGAACGACAAAGATATGGTAAAGCAACGGATAGATATTTAAAGCAATAACAAGCAGGAAATAGTTCAACTTACAAAAGTCCTTCAGCAACGCTTCCTTGCAACGGAAGTGTGAGATTCACGATGTCCTGCACTAACGAAGCACTTCACCCTTGACTGTGAGGGTGTTGATGGAACTTACTCACACTTTACACTAATCACACCTACGTATTTCACTAGTGTTAGCAGCAGACATTATCATGCTGATGGAACTATGTAGTATTGATAAATTTCTTGTTAATTCCATTTCCTGAGACAATAATTTCGAAATATTTTGTAACACAAATCGAGAAAAAAAATGGTAATAAAAATTTAGAATCACGGGCCTTCAAGGCACGATGTAATGCATTAAACTAACAGTAACGTGAGATGTTGTATTTGAAACCTATGGTAACAAAGAAAAATCTAATGCTTTTGAATAACGAAACTCGCGCAAACAATGATCTATTTTAGATTCTTTGGTGTTTAGAAAATGCAGAAACTACAGTATCCACTACTGTATTTAAATAATCCAAAGTATGCACTAATCTGATAAAACAAAGGGACACTAGACTAGATCGCACACACATTAATCCTAAAGAAAGAATCGGTCAGTTTAGCAAGTTCTACGATTCCTATTTCACAAGACAAACAACCAAAACCACAAATTAGTAAAGTACGCGTATCACTAAAGTAAGTCAATGTTCCGCAAAACGCACGTGTAGGTCGAGTAAACACGTTCGCCTATCAAGCATACTTCCATCAAAAGGAATTAAAACTCCACGTTTTACAGTTAATATACAACTTTTATTTCACACAGAAAATCAACTAAAAACATGCCGTGCTTGTTCAGGAACAATACGAAAATTAATCCCGCATTAATTCTCACTATTGTCAAAAGCAGAAAGAAGCAGTATTTTTAACGTACTTAATATATCGGAACAAAGAACAAAACTCTACTCCTTGTCTGTCTATATCAATTCGTCGCTATTACCCGCTTATCGTCTCTTATCTAGACTTGTATATCCACATAAGGAACAAAATTTATATTTACGGCAAGACAAGAACGATGCAATCCACTCATTATATATGATGCATTCGCCTAAGGAGTTAATAAATATAAAATATAGCAATAGTAGTTACAGAAAGGTTTTTTACGAATTGAGTATAGCGTAAAATGTTAAACTATAAAAAATGCCCGTTACAGTTTGATTGTTCAGCCTTGGGCTACCATACCAAGGCTGCATATGTTATTGCTGGTCTGACCATCCTATTGTACAATCAATGTACCATGTTTGGTCTTAGCCCCAGGATTTGCCGCATGCGCGTCTAACTATTGCTAAAGAAGTTTCCGCCTTGCGTAGGATCTTATCGATCTGCAGGTTCCATGTGAGTTTGGAGTCCAGAGTGTCTCCCAAGTACACCTACTTCGCCTGGCAGACCGATTTCGTTACCGTTAAGGAAGAGGGGTGTAATGTCCGCAATCCTTCTTCACCAGCTAAAAGGTACTAAAGTGGACTTTTGGGGGTTGACTCTAAGGTCTTCCCCTGTTGCCCACCTCTTCACTATTTTCAGGGCTTCTAGCATTCGGTCCCTGATAATATTATTGTATTTACCCTCCACTAAGACAGCCAAATCATTAGCATATCCTAGCGGGGTAAATCCTTCTCTGCTCAGCTTCCACAACAATCCGCCTGTGACTAGGTTCCACAACAGGAAAGACAATATTCCCCCCTGCGGACATCCTCTTGCCACTCAGACCGCCATGGTGTCTCCAAGCAGTTCTGTGACTGCCACCCTTCCACTGAACATGCAGTCTATCCACCTGCAGTAAGTTTCCTCCATTCTAACCGTCGAGATGGAGCTGAAGGGTGTATTATCAAAGGCTCCCTCGATGTCCAAAAAAGCACACAGAAGGATCTCTTTGTTAGCTAGAGTCGTTTCGTCCCTGGGAACCAGGTGATGAATAGCTGACTCTGTTGAAAGTGCTGCTCTAAAAACAAAGTGAATCGGGTGAAATGGGCTAGTTGCCAAAACACTCCCCCGAAATATGCCTGTCAATCAGTTTTTCCATCGTCTTAAGAAGAAAAGACATAAGACTGATGGGCCTGTAAGATTTTGCCTGTGACTGGTCCCTACGACCAGGTTTAGCAATAAAAGCTACGCTAGTTAACCTCCACCTGCGCGGAATATATTGGAATGCCGAGCTAGCCCTCTAAACTCTGCAGATCGAACTCAGCAGAAGGTTTGATCCGTTTTGCAGCAAACCTGGGATAATCCCGTTAGTGCTGGGAGATTTATATGGTTTGAAAGTATTTATCGCCCATTTAATTTTTTGGAAGATAATCGCCTTTTTCGCTACTGCCAGTCCTCCTGAGATTCCCTTCTTTGGGGGGCATTAAGCCCCTGGACTTGCCGCTCAATAGGTGATTGTTCCAGTTCGTCAAACCAGGAAAGTGAGTTCGGAACAAAAGAGCCATCGTTTCTTTCCCATTCCTGGTAAAAATACTGTCTCCCATGGACAGTGAGGCAATTGATCTCTGGGTGTCCTTCGAGAGAATTCTTTGATGTCTTGCACATTTAGGATATCCTTTGATATCTTCGTAGTACCTCCTCCATGAGTCTCTCTTGGTCTTCCTCAGAGCTTTGTTATACTCAGTAAGAGTCTGCTTGTACACCTCCCAATTACCTGATTTTTGCTTTATTAAATGCAGTTCTTACCTGATAGTTCTCCTCTTCAACCGAGGGCAGTTTTCGTTATATGCTGAAGTAACCGCGTTGGTAATATTTCCCGCGGCCATTTCAATATCCAGACAACTTTTCACTGTAAAAACTTCGCTGCAAGGTACCGATCCAGGTCCAACTGATAGTTACCCTAGTCAGTTTTTCTTGGGTTGCGATAAAATTCCTTCACCTGGTTAAGCCCGGTAAAGGCAAATCTGAAGTATCTGTTGTCTGAGCCGCTCTTCTTATCAGACAATTGCCAGTTTTTTACTAAGTTGCTTATACATGGCGAACTTATAGTTATATCAATGACTTCCATCCTATGTGTATTTACAAAGGTTGGAGTATTTCTTTTATTACGCTAAATTTCACCAGACTGAATATTTTCGTTCGATTTCCGAATTTCTCAAATTTCTCCGACACTTTCACTTCGACATTTTGTATAGCTACCTGTTATGAGTGACGCTTCTCATCAAGTATTACAATTTCGTAATTCACTTTGTGCATTTTCTTTCAAGTCTACAATAGTTCGTTAGTCAACCAACCTTACACCTTTATATCGGTGTATTATCGTATCTTTCTGATTCATACGAGTATTGTTATCAACACATGCTACACGGTTTGAATAGTCTAGAAGTTTTTTTCACATTTGGTTGTTAATTTGATAATGCGCTCATCGCGTTATTAAACATTCGTTCCCGACAATTTGAAAGTGTAAGAACATATCACCCAATATTACTTTACAAAGTTAAAAATTATTTGCACCAAGTCTGCTCTACGCTTATTCTTCTGATTCTTCCTTTTTGAAATACAGCAAGGAGTATACAAGGATTGGATTATACCCGTGGAAAGTGCGTTTTGATTTAGAAATTTACTTTACCGTTCGACATCGCTTAATTGTGGAATTATTTTCTAGCTTTGGTTATCGCCAACTGCGTGGTTTCCCTTCTGCTGTCTATATTAATGGTTTACCACCTGATTATTGGTTTTGATAAACTGTGAATATATAAGTCTATATTATTGAGTTTTTTTAACTTGGGTGGAATTATTAAAATGTTTACTAGACAGACTAGCGCTCTGTTATAATCATTTCTTTACTAATTATTACATGGTTGTCTTTATTTAGCACCGCGATTTGTTTTGTTCGTTTATCGTATACTACCCCCCTTATCTTAGCACGGCAAATACTTTCGGTAGTGGTAGGGGAAACTAACGTAACATAATTGGTAACACCTTTATTCAAAATATCTAAGTGATTTGCTATTATAAATTGCATTATTGCTGCACCTCTAGGATTGATCCCAGTACTGCTCCAAACTGTGTGGTGAGCAGTTACGTCGCTACCAATGACGAGGTGAGACCCATCCGCTCTACACCTAGCCACCAGCCTCTAGTTCCGTTGAAGGCGGAAGGTTAGGGAACTCAAACAGAAGATAGGCCGATCCGAGTATAATCTCCTTCGGCCCACCTCCGCGCGAGTCCCGCCCTGACCGCCACAAGGTCTTGATGACGAATTCTGTAAGCTGCAACCACTTAAGGTTGTTGTTGATTAGTATACATGTCCTGAGTCTATCGGTGATCTACTATATATAAGTGCCCCACGGATTGAATCCAGTTCTAACACCTTTTCCTTGCAAATCCAAGGTTCCTGGATAAGGGCTGTGTCGCAGTCCCCCATCATTTTACATAGGGTTGCTGACTCTGCCCTACTGTGCTGTAGGTTCACTTGGACCACCCTTATTATCAGGTGAATTGCCCTTGATAACTTGAACAAGACCGTTCTCAGCAAGTAATAGGCCTTGAACTTGGCTTGCTCAAGTACCTCATAAGATCCCGGATCGACTGAAAGGGCCAGGATAGTTCCTTCCTTATCAGCTTTCTGGGAAAGCATATGCCAGCCACTCGTTTGCAAACTGGGATTTTGCTTCTGCAATTGGGTCCTGGTAACTTTCTCCTCGACATCTCTGTCGGGATCCATACTAGAACCTTGAGTTTTTCGGAAGGTGTGCTGCATCTACTACTGTTAGGCACGCACCCTCCTAAAGGTTTCCCTTAGTCTCTACATTGTATTTAATTCAGCCCTTAGTCTCCAGGTTTGCACAGGTCAGCCAAAGAACACCGTCGGTACACCTAGGGCCCTCGAACTGAGGTAGGTTAGAGTTTCCTGAAGGGTGTCGAATACAGCGTCAAAAAGCATGTTCTGAACGCTCATCGACTGCTCCTCAGTCAAAACTGAGTCCGGGTGACGTTTGTCAATTACCGTCATTCGCAATCCCCCAGCTGGGTCCTACACCACGGGATTTGGGAACTTTTAACGAGGTTATCTCCTCTTGGTCCGGGCGGTTAAGCCAAGACCCCCACACCCCCTTGCCCGTGAGACATGACCACGACCACAGGGTAGGCACGGTTTGTCGGTGTTGCAGAATTGCCCCACCGGCTTCGTTTACCTCAGTGCCGACCCATTAGCCACGAAGCTACAGTTTGGGCTGAGGGGTTTGGTCCGCGGGATCGTTTTCACTTGACTAGGGAGCGGATTTTATCACGCACCAGCACGGTCTCTTGCTCTCCACCATGTAGTCTTATACCACTCAGGACACTGGGTCACTAAAAGAGATAAGCTTATCACGATCCTTCCCAGAGTAGATAGCCAATCGCTTGGCCAATATATCCTGGGATTTTTCCTATCCGCCACCTGGAGACGCGCACAATGGGTAACCAACGACATGGGTAGTTTTGACTTACCTAGCTGACTTAATTCCATGTACTGTATGCTATTATCGAAAGGCGTTTAATAAGTCTACGAAGCCGCTGTTGTTCAATGGAGAATTTATGCTGACCGATTTTCTTATTTTTCTTCGCCATGGTGGTGTTCTTTGCGCTCTAGTTAAGTTAATAAAACACCATGAATCACCTGTTGATTTTCACATGGTCAAAGCATGGGCTTAGCTGCAAGAATTCCGCTTTTGGTATATTTCATGAGAATGGTAAACAGGCTAACGATATTTGTCGATCAGCAAGAACGTTACACTGAATTTGATATTCGAATCCTACGTCTCAATTATGCTGTTGAACCATCTTTTTTTTTGTAAATTATTATAAAACATATACTTGAATATCTAATAGCCAGAATACAGTTTGTGCTCTACTGTTTCCTGAAAAATACTCTTTCAGCCATATTCACTTTAAATTTTCCCCACAATGGGAAATGTTTTATTGCGTATTGTTTTTTCAGCAAAATCCTTTCAATATTAAGTGTCGTTAATTGAAATTCAAAACTTTTAATTCAGAAAACTGCATCGACAGATATTTATAAAACTACCAACAAAGCCCGCATTGTGAATTAATTACTAAGTCATTTAAAAATTTAATGCTGCTCTTAACCGTAAACGTGCAAATAAACGTGAAAATAACACAGACGCAAACGAGTAATATAATCTGGTTCCCGTACATTGCAGTAATTACGGTGGACGTATCCTAAAAATTATATGTAATGGACCAATTTTCTAAAAAAATCACATTAATTATAAACTTCATTCACAGTTCTGTACTGTAACATTTTCGTGTGGGAAACTCATGACGTTCCAATTAAATAGTTGAGCCTTTCCGATTAACGTAGGGTAAGATATGATATTTCGGAGCGAACTAATCGTGAAACAATTCAGTTGAATATTTTTATTGTGGACGTTATTCGAAATATTGCAAAGAAAATTAACTTCCTCATTTCACAAATGGCTTTTTCATAGCTTATTTATCTCGCGCTTCAAGCTTTCTTTAATTGTGGAGATAATACATTTTACATTTATTTTCAATTTTAATTTTAATTTGACCGAGAATGTCTGGGATTTGGAATATACAAATTTAATATTTTATTATGTGTTTCGTGGAAAAACGAACGTTGGTAATTGTTTTCGAAATATTAATTTTTACAGAAGTTTTGTAACTTGAAAACCGCCCATTAAGGCATAGGATTGAAAGAAGGCGAATAAATACGGTTCCCAGCACTTTATTTATTCTCTTTTGCAGCATTTGATATTCTAAGTTATAGAAATATTTCGTTGGAGGTCTTATAATGTATTTTGGATACATGACGCTCTCATATAAGTTTATTTTTATAATTGGACCAATTTCCTAAAGTTTTTTTTTATTTGATCGTTCTCAAGTAATGTAGAATTTTATTCAATGAAGTAGGAAATACCTTGGTTTTCAATTCTAACAATGGAAGCAAATTATTCATATAACTTTGGGACATAGCAGCGTTATGTAGACACAGTTCGAAATTTGATTTACATTTTATGCATAAGCTAAAATCAATAAGGGCATAGTATAATTATTTCAACGTCATAAATAAATCCGCGTATTTTTGTGTCTACTAGTGTCGGGACACCTTCTTTAAGGCTAGGAAATTTAATATGTCATTTTAATTTCAATTCCAACATAAACACTATCTATCTTTGATATTATTACGAAAGCTCGATTTGCACAAACAACAGTTCTTCGTTATCAAACTGATTACACAAGCCTTTTTAGCTACTCGTGGCTTCAGTGAAAAACTCACACAACATTTTCTTTCCAGCTAATCGCTGACAGTACTAACACTAACTTCTTAACACTATGATGGTATTTTCTTAATTACAATCGAAGAACTATAATTAACTATCCAAGCGCTAATTATTAATTTAATCAATCACTACAGTGATTTATATCACATACAGTAATTTATATTAAACAGTATATACCACTAGTTCGTTTTATTTCACGACTTTAAAAGCTTTAAATTAGAACTTATACTGTAATCAAAGCTTCAATTAGAACTGAACTAACTAACGCTCATAACAGCAAAATATATTTTATCCAATCGTTTGAGAACATACCAAAAGATACAAATAATATCTCTAATTTGCCTATTGCAATCTTAGAAATGCAAAACTCGTGTACCTATCAATCAAGTCTATTACCCGCATGGTCTTACTGATCATCCTTTGTACAAATGCCTCGCTTACATTTCAATGTAAGTATTCTGGTCAGAGGTAGGCTAAACGGCTCACACTGTCTCATTTTAAAGCTGTTTGTCACAGAACACTTTGTGACCCGGACATTGGAAGTCCCCTTGGCGGTAAGGACAGTCGAAACCATTCCTGCAGTTTCCTTGTCGATTGAAGTGTCAATCGTAGCAGGCACCATACCGTTTGTATTACAACCATACACCCAGATCTGAAATTTGTTTTTTTGGATAGTAGCACTAGCATATTCCGTACCACTCTCCAGTCCAACCCGTCGAGCCCACAACCAATCTTGAGTACGACTAACTTCTTGTTTTCAAATTTGATGCCCCTTAAGGTTTACTAACGCCTTTCACCGATCATTGTAAATCGGTTTACCAGAAGGCTGTTGATTAGTCAATAAATCAAAGTCACCTTCAATTTATGTCATAAATGTCAAACTTGAAGTTTTTATTATTTTGAAAACGATCCTAGGTCATGGATCGAAACGTTAATAAAGATCATTTTAAAAACTATGAGTGGTTTAATCCCCAAAGAAGATTAAGAAGAATACTAAACAAACCACAACAAACATACAGGGAGTATTTAGGTAGTAGATGCCATGATGCCGGTCGTTTAGGTATGTGGTCTTTCCCATCTATGGTTGTTGTCCGTGAAGTTCATCCAGACCACTAAATTTATTTTTAATCACCCGAGCAAGTCTTCGGGATATATCAAGGTCCTCTGCTACATAATGTGCCAAGAAGTATTCCCATGGCATATCGAATAGATCACCTTGAATTTCTCCTGCGATCCCAATTCTTGCTGTATCTGTGCCGCTGTAAAGACACATGAACATATATTAGTTTCATACAGACTTTCGTTCATTCTTATGAGCGTCACTGTTAGTTCGTCTTACTATTTGCAGGCCTTTGGCATCACCGACGTCATCACTATTGTAGGGTGCCAACCGGTTAGCGTGCACTTTATTGTTCATCCTTTGGAGAGAATACGAATCCGATGCTCTACGTATCTGATTTTTCTATAGCTTCGTAAAGTCTCCCAATGTATATGTAGATTTGGCAACAGTTCACTCTTCCGTATGGGATTGCATAGCCAGACGCGGCCGCCCTCTTGAAAACCAGACTTGCGTGCCTTGATACCATATCCGGTCTTCATCCAATCACTTGCGATTTGGATATATTTTAACTTCACCAAGGATGTCATGTACCTTGCACTTGGGCGTCTCAATGTAGCTTTCACCCACGATGTCATCTCCAAGTTTAAATCCAAACTCAAGGTCACATGGTAGTCGTATCTCGTGTATCAGTATATCACGTGCAGGTGTCTGTGCAGTGCTCTCATAAAACAAAGACCGATAGGCCAATAAATATAGATGTATATGTTGGTCCTAGTCTCTCTCATGTTTGGAGAAGGTATTTGCGCAAGATCCGCTTTATATATTCTACTATATCATCCAATTGCGTAAGCAATGGTGTTGTTCGGGTCTTTTTCGTTCCCAGCAACGGGTAAACTTCTTAGAATAACACTGACTCCAAATTTCTGTGCTGGATAGTGTGCATCTCCATAGGCACTCCACAACGGCAGAACAGTTCCTTTACCAGCAACTCGGCGACGGTTGGTTTGGTATAACATACGATTCAGTTCACTTCGAAAAATACTGCATGGCTACCAAGAGATTCTTATTTCCGGAGTTGATCTCAATAAATGGAACTGTAATATCGATTGCCACTCTCTCAAGCGCTACTTCTCACGTTGTATTGTCTCATTATAGCCTTATGGTTTCCCAATAGTAAATACAGCTGACGCTTGCGGCACTACTGTTTAACATTGTCCTTACAGTCCACCCAGTAAAATCTTCTTTGGTCCGTCTCCAAATTCTTATTAACGCCGAAGTGTCCGCTCTAGGTCTCATTATATAGATATCTCAAAATCTACGACATTCGGCTCTTAGGAACCACAACCTGAAGCGTTCTGGCGTATCCATCTTCATTCTTCGAGGATCGCACTAAAATTCCATTCTATACCTTTAAGGAATCCTATCGTGCTCAGTGCTACATAACGGACTAGTATCCAGACAGTGTGGACGTTCTCCTCTGATTTTCCAACTCAGGATGTCATCTAAATTTTTGTCACTGTCCTGCTAGATTTGCTACTGTAAAGGCTGTTAATCATCATTGTCGATAATCCGAATAAGTAATTACACTTTGTTCCTAATCAAGAGCAATGGCTACAATTTTTGGGACGTCGTCTCGAAAGCACATCTGTACCAGCACAATGTCTCGTATCGAAGTCATACTTCTGCGGTTTTTCTATCCGTTGGGTGACTTGTCCTTCGAGGTTTATAAACTATATAGCCACTTCAGAACGGCGTAGTCGGTTCTCAGGTGACATTTTCTTCCGTAGAGGTACGTATACAAGTGTTCTACAGATTTCACCGCCGTACATGTGAGTTTTCAATGTTCCACCCGAAAGTACTACATTGGCCAGGAAAGGAATTTTTTGCCTAAAAATTTTGAATTCTGCCAAACCCTTGCTGTTCCAAGCAAGGTAGGGATATTTAACGTGTGTGACAATACTCACACATGGGACCTCCATTTTACCTCTCATCCGAAACAGGGCGTATTTTTGTGAAAAATGCTCATCTAACATTTTTCAAGCGAACGGTGTCGGGATTGGAACTCGGAACCTTGGACGTAGTAGTCAAACGCATACCAACTACGCCACGGAGCCGACTAGGTTTCTCCACCGCCAATACTTCCCTCCTCGTAACGCTATAATTTTGTTTTGGTTTTGAGAGCAGCTTTGTAAAGTAACCAAATACTTCTGTAGTTCGTCTTGCATCTGATGTAGTGCACTTCCGATGGCGAAATTACTGGCATCTGTATCCGAAATCAACTTGCCTTCCGACCGAAGATAACTTAAATTCGGAGCTGTTGTTAATAAATGCCTTAGTTGTTGGGACGATTTGTAGCAATCTTCATTCTAAACGTAATCACATTGTTACGTGAATCGTGGCAGCCACGTTGGGCGCCAAAAATTTATGTTACGTTGACTCGTAGCCGTGCGTAACACAAAGAAAAATCAAAGAAGTGACCGGGCTCAATCGGAGATTAGGGGGGGTTGTAGAAAGCAGACTAACATATAATGTACGCGGCTGTAAGGAGTTAGTGACAATACCTGCAAGTAAATTAGTTAAACAAACCTGAAAAAAAAGGAAAAAGCATAGCAGCAATGATAAGTCTAAATTATTCAGTACTTTGTAGAATGTAAAAAAAACAGTTTGGATAATCTATATAATATAACAACGGTAAAAGCAGTACAAAAATTTTTAGTACAAAGTGAGGTAATATTGGGGAGTAGCAGAAACGTTTCCTCACACACCAATTAAACATAAATCAGACAAAATGTTAAAAAAATAAATAGGTAAGACACAATTGATGTGAGTAATTCAGTAGTATTGATCTTTCTTTCTTTCTTTCTTTTTTTTCTTATGTTTTAAAATATCATGCAAGTCTTTTGTAAAAGGTATCAGAACGACAAAGATATGGTAAAGCAACGGATAGATATTTAAAGTAATAACAAGTAGGAAATAGTTCAACTTACAAAAGTCCTTCAGCAACGCTTCCTTGCAATTGAAGTGTGGGATGTACGATGTCCTGCACTAACGAAGCACTTCACCCTTGACTGTGAGGGTGTTGATGGAATTTCTTACACTTTACACTAATCACACCTACGCATTTCACTGGGGTTAACAGCAGACACCATCACGCGACGGAACTATGTAGCATTGATAAATTTCTTGTTAATTCTATTTCCTGAGACAATAATTTCGAAATATTTTGTAACATAAAACGTAAAAAAAATGGTAATAAAAATTTAGAATCACGGGCCTTCAAGGCACGATGTATTGCATTAAACTAACAGGAACGTGAGGTGTTTTATTTGCTACCTATGGTAACAAAGAAAAATCTAATGCTTTTGAATAACGAAATTCACACAAGCAATGATCTATTTTAGATTCTCTGTGGTTAGAAAATTCAGAAACTACAGTATCAACTGTCTTTACACGTGAATGAGATACATGTTTATAAGAAACAACCTTTTTTTTCTACTAAACCTGCTACAACTGTATCATCATTGTTTCTTTTTAAAAACACTCAAGTTTAAAAGTTTATTTGGATAATCCAAAGTATGCACTACTCTGATAAAAAAGGACCACGAAAACTAGATCGCACACACAGTTCAAATATAAAAAGACAAATCAACAAAAAAAACAATTAGTAAAGCAACGCGTATCACTAAAACCGTCCGTCAATGACCTTAACCGCACTTGTGGTCAATCAAACACGTTCGCCTATAAAGCATACTTCCTTCAAAAAGGAATTAGAACTCCACTGCTTACAGTTAACATACAACTTTTATTTCACAAGACAACAACTAAAATCGTGCCGTGCTCGTTCATGAACAATACGAAAATTGATACCGCATTAATTCTCACTATTGTCAAAGCAAAGAGGAAACAGTATTTTTAACGTACTTAGTATATCGGAACAAAGAACAAAACTCCGACTGTTCGTCTGTTTATATCAATTCCTCGCTATTACAACCGCTTATCGTATCTTATCTAGACTTGTATATCCACATAAGGAACAAAATTTATATTTACGGCAAGACAAGAACGATGCAATCTATTCATTATAATACGACGCATTCGTCAACGAGTTAATAAATATTAAATATAGAAAAAGTAATTTGTAGAAATGTATTTATAAATTGGTAAACAGCGTAAAATGTTAAAACTACAAAAATGCCCGTTACAACATATCTTCAGTCAACTTGGTCAAGGGCTTGACAATTTTCGCAAACCCTAAAACGAAACTTCTATAGTAACTGCACAACCCCTGATAGGTGCATAGCTGATGTTTGTCTTTTGATGTGGGCCACTCTTGTAGCGCATTAACCGTTTTCGGGTCTGGCCTGACTCCGTTTTTGAATTTTAGTAGCTTCCTGAATAAACTCATCTCTCAATTGACTGAAGTTTTCTTGTAGATTTACGGCGGTCTCGTTCAGTTTTACTACGAGGTTTACGGTATTTTCCTATATTTTTTTCGTAAACTTCGTGTTAGTTTATTCTAGTTTCGCTGTCAAGCTTGCAGAGTTTTGGTCTTGCCTCTCTGCGTGTTCTTCTAATTTTTCTCAAATCTCTCTATTAGGATGTAAGTGCAGAAGTGACTCTGCAGAGGCTCTGATGTGCCAAAGAAGCAACGTTTTTTAGTCTTTGTCTTGCCTCCGTAAGGCAACACAAAAAGTGGTTTAATAGGCGAATGTTACAGTTATCTAAGACTCGAATGTTACGCTAACGGGACGATTCTGCTACTATGTCCAATCAGCAACTCAGATGCTATTGGAAACTTAGAATTTTCGAAAATTCTTTGTTCTAGGACAACTCCGTGGCGTAGTTGGTATGCGTGTGACTACTATGCCTAGGGCCCTGTGTCCAAATCCCGACACGGTCGGTTTAGATAATGTTAGGCGAACATTTACCACAAAAATACGCCTTTGTTTGGGTGAGAGGTAAAATGTAAGCCCCGTGTACGCGAGTTGTCACGCACGTCAAAGATCGCTATCTTGCTTGGAACAGCAAGGGTTCGACAAAATTCAAAATTTCCAATTTAAAAGGAAACTCGCTTCCTGGTGGCCAATTTAGTACCGTTGGGTGGAGCATAGGAAAATCAAATGTGGTGCTCTAGATATGGTGGAATTTCAAACATGCTTAACAACATTTATAGACGAGGCCTTTGCCTTTACCTCACATCCGAAAAATGGTATATTGTTTGTTTTAGATTTTCAAGGATGCTGTTTTTGGGAATCCAACCTGAGTTCGTCCAGTCAAACTGCGACGCCGAGACTCAAATAATACACGTTTATAAGTTGTTTTAACGTTTAAAAACTTTTCCCGTATAAATTAATATATTAAGAAAAATGTCATTTAAGTATACAAACTTTTTTATTTCTCCAACATTTTATTTCTTCTTATATAAAATGCCAAACTAGTATTTATATCGCCGCTCACCGTACTCATTCCAACTCAAATTAATATTGTAAATGAATGCAAAATTTATGGTCTCTGCAATTAAAGAACGTTTGAAGCGTCGAGTAAATAAAGTATAAGGCGCCGAAGCTATCTCTCGCATCTATCTACAAAATGAGAAAATCAATTTCCTTTGCGATATTTTCAGTAATGACCACAATACAACTGCTTTTAAAAAATTTCCTCGTTTCCCACACATAAACGTAGCAAACCATTTCGAGATTACTTCACTTCAAACCCTCAGACGTCTTTCATCTCGTTATTAAGAAAGGACCAATTACTTAATTAAATAGCAGTTTGGACTGCAAGAGATGAATTTTCCAAATGGAAATGTTGCAGTGTCACAACTGTAATTTCAGTTCAAAATTAGTGTGATAAGTTAATGTAATTTTTGGCAGAATTGGTTGATTACATATAATTTTTGACGGTATGTCCACTGTAATTACTGAAATGCACTGAAACCGGATTATTTTTCGCTTGTCTACTTTATTTTTACATTTATTTGGACGTTTACGGCTGGGGTAGCGTTAAATTTTTAACTGATTTTCTAATTAACAGCGTGGGTTTTGTTTGCTAGTTTTTGTGAATGTTTGTTCGTTCAGTTTTCCAAACTAATTTAAAAGTTTTGTATTTCAATTAAACATGCCAGATATTGAAAGGATTTTATTGAACATTTCTAATAAGCGATACCCCTTTCAATTCGCAATTGTTCGAAATGATATCGAGTGTTTAAAAATTGTTGGGAAATTTAAAAGTTGAAAACAAATTGAATCACTTTAGTTATAAATAAGAACGCTGCAGCAAATTTAAATTAAATGTAATAAAAATATTTAGGCATGAAATTATTTTACAATAATTGCGTATTTTTGTCACTATGTGGCTATCTTCTGTAGTGCCTAGTGTTACCTCGGGTCGGTTGTTAAGCCCCAGTAACGTTACATTCACACCCTGTAACACAAGATTAAATAACATATACGAAAACAATTTATTGCCCGTTAATACAGATTGTAGAAATAATAATTTTTTTAGCTGCGGTCTCGGAATTCACGACCTAGGACTTCGTACAGCTCTTCGAATTCTCGGTTACAGGCCTTGTTGACGTAGGGGTTGGCGAGGGTCGGTCGGCAGCACGTCATCGAGCCGGGTGTCGTCGTAGACGATGCAGTCGGAGAGGTCAATGGTTCTCAGCCACCAGCGGGTGGTGTGGACTGATGATGGCGGTGCTGGTGCAGCGAGAGGCGGCAACAGAGGTAGTATCTTCTTTTGGAAGCGTTGTTCGTTACGGCGGTGCTTCCTAACAACAGCAGAAGATTTTCCCAAGGACGATACTGGTCCAATTCTTTATACTAGTCTATACGTGAAAACTAGTGTGCCCAGGATATGATCACCGTAGGGTGTAGCTGCTGGGATCGGTATCCACCAGCAGTATGTAATGTTGGGATGAATATCGACCAACAATGTGGTGTTGAAATGTTTTACTAGGATGAGGACTAACGAGTACCACGATCGTGTGTTTGGTCTGGTGCGACTCTCTCAGAGTCAACGATGATCAGTGTTAACTTTGAGTTTTTACTGATGTGTGATGTTTCCACGATGGTTGAATTTGCGCTTCTTTTATCCTTGTTGCTGGAAAGCACGGCTCGCTATTGGTAACGTTGTCCTGCCCCCTAAATTAAGGTGCGCGTTGTCATTGGTTGCAGATTTACGTAAATAGATTTTACGTGAGCGTTGCTGGTCAGAACGCCGTTGGCTTTTGGGAGGTGCTGATTGGTAACACCACCCCCGAAAGCGACGTTCTGACCTGATTGACGGCAGGCATTGCCGTGTTCTGTGGGGCACTTCTTATATCGTCGACGTGGATTTTCATGGCTTCACCGTATTCTTTCTGGACTCGATATGTATGTGGTCCTTTGATCCGGACTATCGGCCAAGATCCTGTCCATTTGGTTTGGAGTCGGGTGTCTGTTGGTGATTTCTACTTATCACCAACTTTCCGGCTTGGTATTGGGGAATTACCGGGCTCTGGTGAGTATAGCGGTTGCGGAAGCACTGTTCATTCCGGTGGACTTGTCGGATTTGTTCTTGCCTCTTTCTTCTCGGATTTGGTCTTCGGTTTGTCTCCTGGCCTTTCTGGTTTATGGGGGGGTTGCCGGAGTGGTGTGTGTGGGTTGGTAACCTCAGTAAATTCGAGGTCCCTGATTTGAGGTTTCCGTTCATTGGGAAACTGGTGATCGATTCGTTTCAAGCCAACGTCAACCTTAGGTGCGAGCTGAAGCGGCTGGTTTCAGTGGATCGTACGGCGTTAGTCAGTCCTGAAGTATGGGACCCCCGCCGTAGTCCATCATGGTTTGGTGGCGGGTTAGCCACGGCTGTCCAAGGATCAGGTCCTCGGTGAAACTGGGAACGACCAGGAACGTCTCACGGTCGCCGGTGTGTCCAATATCGAAGTCGACATCTGCTTCGTCTTTGATATCGACCCAGCTTTTATCTGCCATCTGTTTCTTTATGTCCATCGTACGTCTCGTATCTCTGCTGAAGAGCAATTTCTCGTGAAGGAGACATTACATGTGATTTTCCAATGCTCCACCCGAAGGTACTACATTGGCCAGGAGGCGAGTTTTTTTTACCTGGAAAATTTGGAATTTTGCCGAACCCTTGCTGTTCCAAGCAAGGTAGGGATCTTTAACGTGCGTGACAACACTCACACACGGGACCTCCATTTTACCTCTCATCCGAACGAGGGTGTATTTTTGTGAAAAATGCTCGCCTAACATTTTTCAAGCGGACCGTGTCGGGATTCGAACCCGGGACCTTGGGCGCCACGGAGCCGCCTTCCTGAAGGAGACGGCAGGAGGCTTCTGTGTCGAGGAGGGCAGTGCATGCCTTCCCGTCTAACTTTACCGTGATCCATGTTAAAGCTAGGTTTCTGTAAGGGGTATTTAATTGTGACCTTGCCAGATCTCTTCCGACCGGACGTGGTCCTGGCGTTGTCCGACCGGTTGCTCGTTTCCCTGGTTGTTTTGGGCTACGGGGCAGTCACGATGGTAGTGCTTTTCTGAACAGTAGTGGCACCTTGGCAGTTCTGTTGTCCTGTTTCGACCTTCTGGTAGTTTTGGAGCAATGGCTTTCTCCTTAGCTATCTCTCTCAAGTCATTCTCGACTTAAAACGATTTGTACATGAGGTTCCTCACGCTGTTCGGTGTGTAGGCCGTTATGTGATGTCTTACTGTCGGGGCCAGCAAGCTGATTAGTAAGCGAAGGTCGTGAAGCTTGTTGTATTTTCTTTTGCAAGAAGCTGGTTGTGGTTTCGGAATTCGTGACCTAGGGTTTCGTACAGCTCTTCAAATTCTCGGTTACAGGCCTTGTAGCCGGAGGGGCGGCGAGGGTCGGTCGGCAGGACGTCATCGAGCCGGGTGTCGTCGTAGAGGATGCAGTCGGCGAGGTCAATAGTTCTCAGCGAGTGGTGTCAACTGATGATGTCCGTGCTGGTGCAGCGGGCGGCGGCAGCAGAGGATTTTTTCATAGACGATACTGGTCCAATATTTTATACTAGTCTGTACGTGAGAACTAGTGTGCCCGGGATATAAAATCACCGGAGGGTGTAGCTGCTAGGATCGCTATCTACCAGCAGGGTGTAATGTTGGGATGAATATCGACCAACGATGTGGTGTTGAAGTGTGTTACTCGGATGAGGATCGACAAGTACTACGATGGTTGAATTTGCGCTTCTATTATCCTTATTGCTGGAAAGCGCGGCTCGCTATTGGTAGCGTTGTCCTGCCTCCTAGATTAAGGCGCGCGTCTGTCATTGGTTGCAGATTTACGTGAGCGTTGTTGGTCACATTCCAACAGCAGGCCTCGAGGAATCAACATATACTCCGGACGAAACAAGGTGAGCAGCGGAACGGTGACAACTCGAGGGCGTTTTCCAGCTATGCGGGGTGCCAAGGAATGGGGACACAAGCGAAATCGTTGGGGATGCACATCCGTCAGTCCTGTTCGACGAGCTACCTGACGATGGAGCGGCCTGTGGCGAATAGCCATCCTGTCGGTCAAAAACCACAGGCCGGTGGACCCAGGATTTGGATATCATATAGTTGGAAAGCAATCAAGAGGAAGCTTCGGGAAGCTACTCACCGCAACAACCACCCGCCAAAACATGGCAAAATCTGTAACGACAGATAGCAACAAAATAGCCAAAATCAATATTAATCAATGCTGTAAAAGGAGGTTGGACCTGAGAGGTCCAGGATCGATTTAGCTGAACGTTGCTGGTCAGAACGCCGTTGGCTTTTGGGAGGTGCCATTGGTAGCACTAGTTAAAACAATGAAAATAACAGGCGTCTCAAGAACCATTATTTGCAATCTTACCTGAAGTGGGCGTGTGGTTTACTACAAAATCCCCCTAAAGTGGGTGTGTGGCTAACCACAAAATCCCTTTCTTAAAACTAGCTGTTAAAGGAAAGACAAAACAAGTCGAAACACATATACTTAGGTAATAAGTGTAAACATTGCATCTATAAACATCCCAAGTAACATTTCACCTACTATCGACTACTATTTTATTTACTCTTGACATCGTTAATGTTACAAATTGTTGTCGATCTATACTTTATGTACTCGAGTATGAACGTAACTTCCATATGACGTTAATATAAGGTTATACAAGAATCCGACTTATATGTTACATCCTTTTTAGTGATATCAGAAAACGGTGATTGTTGGCCGTCAACCAACTAAATATGTCGAAGGCGTATTTAACTAATAAGATAACGTCCTTCAGACATTGGACGACTGACAGTAGTTGTTACGTTTTTGAACGACTTGGGATCAACGCTGGTAGTAGAATACCTTCAATTACCAAATTCTTAACCTCCAAATCAATTTTGCTTTGGTTATGTGTTTTATACATATACAAATAGATTTGGAAAAGTTGCGTATATGTCAGTAGGCGACCAATTCTGCGCTTCAATTAATAAATATTCCTGAGATTTGCTTGTAATGTAAACCCATTAAAATACGCACGATATGTCGGTACTCGTAAAGTGATTGAACTTACCGTAATGGTTAAGTTTTGACCGACGTCGGATCAACGTTGGTAATAGTACAATTTTAATTACCAAAATCTTAACCTTAAAAATCTGTTTTGTTTTGGTTATGTTTTTTACACATATACATATAAATTTAGAAAACTAACGTGTTCATCAGTAGGCGTCCGATTCTGTCTGACTTATTAAATATTCTTGTAATTTATGTATAATTTATATTCAGAGTGTCCAGAAAATACGTGTACAACGTAAGAACAGAGATTCTTTGGCTCAAAATAGATCGATTTGAGCCAACTTACCTATTATACAAGTTGCTTCATTTAGCCGCTAGAGGGCTTCAAAAATCGTGAAAAATATTTGATATTTTAAAATAACTCGAAAACGCGTCGATAGATCTTGACCATTTTTAGAGTGCGAGTTTCTACTTTCAATTGACATCTTTTCGTGGTGTACGCAATAATTTTAAAAGCATACGAGTGTCCCAAAAATGATGTATTGTATAAATATCCGACCATTACTTTTTTCCTGTTTATGCAATGACTGCCAATTTTTTTTTATGAGTAGTCGACTTAATTTGGAAACTTTTTTGTCTCTTGTAAAATTTTGTTTAGACGAGCGGTTTGACAGAAAAAAGTAATTTCAAAGGTCTGCATACTTTCGTCATCATTGCTGCATTAACTGTAAAACTGGGCAAATAAAAAAACATAGTATAGTAGTAGGCTTTGCTTTTGTTTTGTTATTTAATTTGAATATTATTTAACCTCAGTTTGCCTGTCAACTCGTGAATTTCTGCTTAATTCAATAAAAGTTTGCATCTTTCATCTTACATTATAAGTACTTACACAAACAACGAACAGGTGAATATGCTTTTGGTTTTCGGATTTTGTCAAGGCAATGGTCGTGAAAGCGTCAGAGTCTATAGGGAACGATTTTCTAATCGCCGAATTCCAAACCACCAAACATTCGCAAATATTGAAAGACGTTTTCGTGAAAATGATAGCTTTCAGTCAAGAAATGCGGATCGAAGACGTGAACGTACCACAAGAACTGCGGATTTGGAGGAACAAATTTTGGATAGAGTTGAAGAAGACCCAAAAATAAGCACCAGACACATAGGACTTGAACTACAAGTTCCTAAAAGTATTGTTCATGACGTTTAAAACGAACAGTTATTACACCCATACCACGTTCAACAGGTACAAGACCTTTTGCCTATCGATCCTGAGAGGCGTCTAGCTTTCTGTCAATTTATTCAAGATCAGAGAATTTAAAATTCAAATTTCAGTCGCTATATTTTATTTACAGACGAAGCTTCTTTTACAAGATCTGGTATTACTAACATACATAATGAACATGTTTACGCTGTAGAAAATTCTCATACAACTAAAGTGACTCACTATCAACATGAATTTAAGATTAATGTCTGGGCTGGAGTTATTGATAATTTTATTATCGGTCCTGTTGTGATACCAAATCGATTAAACGGAGACAATTACTTCAACTCTCTACAACAAACATTGCCGAATTTATTGGAAGATCTGCCATTGTTACTTCGCCAAGACGTGTGGTTCATGCAGGATGGTGCTCCTCCCCACTTTACTCTAGCTGTTCGATAACATTTACACGAAAAATATCCGGATCGATGGATCGGAAGGGGATATGATGCTACTACAAATTGGCCAGCACGATCGCCAGACTTGACGCCCTGTGATTATTTTTTGTGGGGTACCTTAAAATCTAAGGTTTATTCGTCTCCACTTGATAGCGAAGAAGAATTGTATAGACGAATTTTAAATGCAGCCAACTCTTTAAAAAATAATGCACAAACAATGCAGAGGGTTCAGTTAAACTTCTTACGAAGAGTTAATTGGTGCATTGAAGAAAATGGCGGCCATTTTGAAAATTTATTGTAATGGTCCAACACTTGTACCGCGCTGTTAATTTTCAATGATAGTAATAAAAAATAAACAAAACCATGAAATAAAAATAAAAAAACAGACATTTGAAATTACTTTTTTTCTGTCAAACCGCTCGTCTAATCAAAATTTTACAAGAGACAAAAAAGTTTCCAAATTAAGTCGGCTACTCATAAAAAAAATTGGTAGTTATTGCATAAACAGGAAAAAGGTAATGGTCGGATATTTATACAATACATCATTTTTGGGACACTCGTATACTTTTAAAATAATTGCGTACACCACCAAAAGATGTCAATTGAAAGTAGAAACTCGCACTCTAAAAATGGTCAAAATCTATCGACGCGTTTTCGAGTTATTTTAAAATATCAAATATTTTTCACGATTTTTGAAGCCCTCTAGCGGCTAAATGAAGCAACTTGTATAATAGGTAAGTTGGCTCAAATCGATCTATTTCGAGCCAAAGAATCTCTGCTCTTACGTTGTACATGTATTTTCCGGACACCCTGTATAATATAAATTACTACCCCAAGTCGGTTTTGGTGTAAAAGCTTATACTAGAAGGTTTAATTAGTGCCATTTAGTCTACTTATTTTAAGAACGTGGTAGAATTGGTAAAAGTGTTGTGTAAATTTTGTTACTACTAGTCGAAATTTGTATACTTATTTACTCTTTGATTATGTTTGATTTAAAACGGATATCGTCATGTTTTTTAACACAAATGTGCACCGACGTTGTATATGAAAATTTTTAAGAATATAGATTTTGAGTTATTAGAGAAAATTATTATTTAAAATGATATGGGTTATAAAAGCTTTGCATAATTTTATTTCTGCAAAAGAGTAAATATTAAAATTCTTACTCGTGCTATTATTATAATAGTCGTAGAGAAATTTTTGATAACTTGAAGGTTCTTTAATTTTTTCAACGTATCTCGTTCAGTTTTATCGGTAAAGTGCTCTTCGTTTACATTTTCATGTTTGTCTAGACACAAATTTTATTTTAAGTAATCCGCATGCTCGTCATAAATAAAACCATCAAAGAGTATATACAGGGTTGGGATAAAGTATGGATCTAAGTGAATATCTTTAAAACGAAAAGGACGATATTTATGAAACTTTGTAGATTAATCCAATGAGGCAAAATGCATCTGATATGATTTTCTTTGTTAATAATGTACTTCCGGTTTAGCCGGAAATGCCCTCAATTTTTTTTATTTAAATGGGACACCCTGTATATTTTTGCAGATCTTGATAGATCTTGTTAATGGAAATAATCTGTAAAAACAAGATATTAAAGCACTTTACATTTACTCAATAATAAATTTTATTTATGAGATTAACCAGAGAATTAATGAAAATAATATTGAATTTAATTTAAACAAAATCATTTTAAATGTTCAAAATGTTTGCCGTTTACTTCCTGACAATATGCAAGTCTATTAATAAATTCCTGAATTACTCTTTCCAAGACTTCTCCATGGATGAGTTCACATTCATCGATGATTCTTTGTTTCAATTCCTGCAGGGATGTTGGTCGTCTAACGTAAACATGTGATTTCAGGTAACCCCAAAGAAAGAAATCTAACGGACTGAGGTCTGGAGAACGAGCAGGCCACTCTACAAATCCTCTACATTCAGTCCATCGATTTGGAAAATTTGCATCTAAAAAATTCAAAACCCGTCTATCATAGTGAGGAGACGCTCCATCTTGTTGAATCCAAACATTTTGTGGTAACTGCCCATTTTGATGGAGTGCAGGAATAATTTGGTTATTTAGTAAATCTAAATACTTGTCATCATTCAAGTTTACGTCTATAAAAAATGGGCCTATAAGCCTATTTTTCACAATTCCCATCCAAACATTCAACTTTTGTGGATGTTGGGTATGGGCTTCATAAATCCAATGATGATTCTAATTTGACCAATACCTTGAGTTATGGCGATTAACTGTTCCATTTAAACAAAAAGATGCTTCATCCGAAAACACTACATTATTTGCAAAATGCTCGTCGACATTACAGATGTCCATCATTCGTTCGCAAAACTCCAGCCGTCGGTCAAAATCATCATCAGACAATTCTTGACCTAATTGTATTTTATACGGATGATATTTTTCACTTTTTAATATCTTCCCTACAGAACGTCGACTTATACCATGGTTTAGTGCCAAATCTGTGGTAGAAGTTTGAGGTGATTTCTTTAATTCAATAGCAATGTTTTGTCGTTCGTTGCGGTTTGTGGTCTTCCAGTTTTTGGCAAATTCTTAACCATTCCTGTTGCATTAAAACGTTGTAATGTTTTAGTAACTGTTGAACGTGATATAGGATTTCTTTCAGGATGCAAATCATTAAAAAAATGACAAACTTCTTCCCTAGTTCTAACACGATCGCCAAAACCAATCATCATTAATATTTCAATTCGATCTTTCTCACTTAAATGTACCATTTTTAACCGTACAATTTATTACCGTAAATTACAATTAACTTGACAGTTTGTCTTGACATTTTTCCAACAGCTACTTTACTAAACAGTACACGTTTAACACAAAGTAAACATCAATTTGCTAATCTAAATGGTTTTTACTCTAATGCGTAAAAAGTGATTGTACTAAAGTGCTTTAGTGTCTCGTTTTTACAGATTATTTCCATTAACCCCGGTATGTATGAATTCGAAATAACAAGATCTATCAAGATCTGCAAAAATATACAGTGTCGCATTTAATTAAAAAAAATTGAGGGCATTTCCGGCTAAACCGGAAGTACATTATTAACAAAAAAAATCACATCAGATGCATTTTGCTTCATTGCATTTATCTACAAAGTTTCATAAATATCGTCCTTTTCGTTTTAAAGATATTCACTTGGTTTCATACTTTATCCCAACCCTGTATGTAATAACAACGAAACAGATCATTGGAATTTTTTCTTTTCAAAATAACCAACAATTTATTTTAATTTTTGTCCACTATGATTGAATTATTTTCTCAATACCAGACAAACTTATTCATTATCATGTAGCTGGAAACGTATTAGTTTATGTTGGCCAACTTCCTCAATTAGCTTTGGGTGTAGTAATTTCTTAGAAGGTCTGCCAATGTTACGTAGGTAAACGACCATTTATTTATTTATGCTTTTATATAATAATATTATGTATAGTAATAACAATATTTTTAACAAGATTATTTTTTTTCAGGTAAGTTGATGTCTTTGTATGTAGCAAACTTTGATTGTGTAAGAGAAATGGTAAGTTTTAATTTTATAATTTTTAATATCAGACGGTACTCCAGTTAAGATATTAGCGCCTTTTGCTTTTGAGTAAAAAAAAAACAAAAAGCGTGTGCGGTTTTTAACAGTTTTCTTCTAGATACGTTTTGTACTTTGTAGATAAAATTCAAAAATGAAAATCTAACAAATCTTGTTTAATAGAATATATTTCAATTTAGGAGTATATTTTGAAAGGTTTGTTTAGAACCATATTATAAAATATATTTCAAATATTTAAATGCTTAGATTAGAATCTAAACCGGCAAATACAGTAATAATACAAATATACATGTTCACCTTTATCTACAATAAGGAAGAGGTAGAAGCTATCTACAAAGATATCGAAGACATACTAAGATACGTAAAAGGACATGAAAATTTAATAACTACGGGGGATTTTAATGCAGTGGTAGGTGAAGGTAGGGAAGGAACGGTAGTAGGTTTATTTGGTTTAGGCACGAGAAACGACAGGGAAAATAGGCTGGTAGAATTTTGCGACAAGAACAATTTAATCATCACATACACATTATTTCAACATCATGCTAGAAGACGATATACGTGGAAGATGCCAGGAGATATAGGAAGATATCAAATAGATTACATTCTTGTTAGGCAACGTTTTAGGAATCAAGTAAAAGACTGTAGAAGCTACCCAGCAGCAGATATAGACACTGACCACAACATCGTAATTATGAAAGCTGCTCTTAAATTTAAAAATTTGAAAAGTGGAACGGAAAAAGGCACTTTAACTTTGAGAAACTAAAAGATAAAGATGTCAACGAAAGATTTTAAAAAAGTCAAATGAATTGCTGAAAGATATCGGTAAAATTTCTTATACTAAGGAAGTAAAAACAGAATGAAATAATATTAAATCCAGCTTAGACATAGCCGCCAGAGATATTCTGGGGTATATACAAAAAAAAAAATGAAACCCAGGATAACAAAAGCTGAATTTAGTAGAAGAAAGACCAAAATACAAAAATAGATCAGACGAAACAAGAAAACAAAGACACAAAGCCATAATATGGAAAATTATTCGCAAATGCAGGAAAACTAAAGAACAATGGATTGATAAAAAGTGCAAAGAAATACAAACTAAGATGGAAATAGTAAAGACAGACGAAGCATACAAACTAATTAGAGTGAATGGGATATAAAACCGTATAGCAAAAATATAAGGGACGCGGGAAAAAACGTCATTATAGAAAATGAAGAGAAAGCGGTTAGATGGCAAGGATATATAGGGAATTTATATGCAAGAGAGGAACTGACAGCATTAGAACAGGAATCACATTGAAAATGATGACTTGGGATATTCTATACTTAGAGATGAGTTTGAATTAGCAATAAAGGGCATCGGGTACAGATAAGGTTCAAGTAGAAACTCTAAAAACCGCGGGACAAGCAGTAACATAACGTCTTTTCCAACTTATAGGCATACATGTGTATGTGAGATACCCAAAGATTTCAAACGTAACATCATAGTCACTATACCAAGAAAGAGAAGCTCGGATAGATGTCAAAATTCTCGAACAATAAGTATTACAGCACACGTGTCAAAAATATGAACTAGAATTGTACGAAGACAAATGGAAAAACAAGCTGAAGAAATACTAGGAGAAGATCAATTTGGATTTAGACGAAACAGGGGAACACGGAAGGCTATTTTAGCTCTGAGGGTGATAATGGAGAAAACAATAGAAAAAGCATGTATATCGGGTTTGTAGATCTGGAAAAAGCATTCGACAATGTAAAATGTAAAAAATGTTCGAAATACTCAAAAAGATGAGTTTTAGGTGTAGACCAATAGTACAATGAGCAAACAGCGGTAGTACAATTATAGCAGGAACGCAGAGAAGTAAATATTAGGAAACGGTTGAGACAGTGATGTGCCGTAACCCCATTAATTTTTAATTTGTACATCGAAGAGGCAATGAATACTTTCAAATACAGGAAGACATTTAAAATTATTATGCAGGGACAAAAAAAATTGCTATGCTTAGATTTGCACATAATATAGCGGTGTTAGCATCTAGAAAGGAAGAGTTAGAAGCTACTCTTAATGAAATGGAAACAGTTCTAGCAGAAAGATACGGTATGAAAATTAACAAAAGTAAAACTAAAGTACTAGTATGCAAAGGAGGGAAAAATAAATCAAAAACAAGGAGAAGATTGCTTAAAATATATGTGTGGAGCACAGCACTGTATGGCTGTGAAACCTGGACAGTAGGAGATGCGGATAGGAAAACGATAGAAGTCTTTGAAATGTGGTACTACAGACGTATGATGAAGATATCATGAGCAGACAAAGTTAACGTTCTAAGTTAAATATACAAGTCCAGAACTGGAAAGAAACGAGCAAAAATAAGGTTTTAAACGCATCAAGTTTCATCAAAATAAACACGTAATACGTGAAGATAAGCAACCTGACATACTACCAATTTATTAATATCATTAAATATATCAAGGCATAAATAAGTAAACGCGTTCAAATACGTCATAATAGGAATATGAATACGTGACGAAAGACATTGTATTTCGATAAAATCCAACATATTTGGAGTAACAAACAATAAATAACAGGCGGCCGTGATACGATAAAGCTTGAACAATAGTCAACATAAACATGAAGGACGTGACAAAATGCAATAAAGTTTGGACTTTCTGCAAAATATGCTACACAAAATTGAGCGTCCACGTGTGAAATGGAATGTCCGACCAAGAATCCGAACAGGGAATTTTTAGAAATACCGAGTTCTGCAGAGATAAGCGGAAGATACAACGCCTTCGTCAACAAACACACAATGAACACTAATATGAAAAATAGACAGGAGGAGTCTATAATACTTTAAGGACCTCGTAAACATTCAGTATCTCTTTGACCAAAGCATAAACCACGCCAATTGAAAGTGAAATATTACGTAAAAGTAAACTTAGTGGAAATTAATAATTTATTAAAATAGTGAAAATTAAAAGTGCCAATTTATACAACAAGAAGTAGCCGTTTTGATTTTAAAACGGCTCTGAATGACCTCCAAATATACTTTTAAATAAACCTCTGAATGTAATTCAAAAAATCTAAGTTCTCATGTGCAGAACTTCTAACCAAACTTACAGATATGTTGTTATCAAAAATATAAATATTACATATACATTAAAAACAAGATGTCGAATAACTCGAAAACCTTTCGACTTAGAGCATTGGTGATTTGAGAAAATATGTTCAGGAGGTATGGAGCTATGAGAGCTATGAGAAAATATGCTCAAGAGGTCGATATTAACCTAAAACTTTATTTATTTTTTGCTGGAGTGAAGTTTATCATAGTCAAAATTTCGACTTTAAAGTCGAATAACTCGAAAACTAAATGAGATATCGAAAAATGGATAGCATATTCTTAATCAGCGTAAAAAACTGAACAAGATCCATATATCAAATGTTTGTAAAACGAAAAAAACGTGCTACAGACGACGGCGGCGACGAAGGCGACGTAGCGATCCTATTAACCTAACTTACTTCGTAAGTTTGGTTGATAAACGTCCAAACGTACTTCTAAATATACGTCTAAATAAATGTCTAAACAAACTTCGAGAATATTCTAAAAATACTTATAAATAAGCTTACAAGGAAACATAAAATAAACGTCAAGATACTCAAATTAAACTACAAGTAAACACCAAGTCATTCCAAAATCCGAAGGGAGAATTCGAGCAACAATTAATTAATCATTTTGGTCTACAAGTGAAGAAACTATGCTAACAAATCAAGCTGTAACAATCCAGGTGTGCTGACCATCGATATTCAAAGGCAGTTCCTAGAACCAGGCAGGAAAAACACAAGTCAGAGATTTTATTCATTATTAGTATAAGACTGTGCTTCAATTTTTAACATTTAATATTTGCTATATCAACTATCTGTAAAGGTCATCAAAAATCATTTGAGAATTAGAAAAATAGAGTGGGATCGTTTTGAACCTTGAAAAGGTATTTAAAAGTAATTAAAGTGGTATTTTTGCTGGCTTTTAGGGAACATAAATTTTGGTGGAATAAGCTAAATATCAATATTTTATTCAGGGGCTAATTTTTGAATATTAAACAAATTAATAAGTTATTGACATAAAAGTGTACATATTATCGATTATTATATTGCATATTGTTGGATTGCTTCATTTTCATTTTCATTTATATTATTTTAACAGATAGGTAATAGAATGAAAAGGGGTAAAAAATCTTTATTGTCGTGACGTAGGGCACTCTGTGTTTAATAGATTGAGCTAGCCGAGGCATACAAATTCAGGGCATTAAGGGATTTAGAGACGCAGAGGAAAGAGGCCTAGTACGAACATAACAGTAAAGTTAGGGGCTGTGACATAGCAAGGTTTTATAACGAAATAATCGTGAGCCGAGATTACAGCAAAGTTAATACGACATCCAATCGTGGAGCTGAATTCACAGCAATTTATAGGACACCCAACATGGGGGTAATTTACAGCAATATATATATATATATATTTGTATATATATATATATAGTATCGTGTAACTAAGGGGTCATTGGGATATATAAGGGGACAAGTGAACTCATAGGTTGAGAACTTTTGAATAAGAGCAAATAAATTTGTTCAGTTAGGGAGTTGGAATATTTTTAGCAATTATTTTTTTAACCTAAGTAGTGTATAATAATGTAGAATCAATTTAATTTGGCCTAGGATAATGCAATATAATATTTGTATAAATACAGGGCATAATAAATAATACTTGGGTTAAAACCATTCTAACGTATTTAAATTTGCAGTAAAGTGTTATATGACAATCTAAAAGCGCGGAGCAGGTGTTAAAATAACATTTCTATTTTCAAAGGTAAAATTCAACACGTTTAGAACAAAAACAACGAGGGGAGATAATATTTTTCGGTAAACTTGGCAACAAACTTTAATGGGTTATTGGAAAAGAACAGCCGTTGGGATTAAGGTAAACGCGCTTTGGTGGTTAAAATATTGATTTCAATCTTAAAGGTAGTATAGTAAAGAGCCTAGATTAGACAAAGACAGAATAAAAATGTATTGACTACAAGAGGGATGCGTGTACTTAATTCAGGAGACAGTATAGTTGGGAGATCTACATAAAATCGATAATATCAAGGATATGTAAAAACAAACACGCGTATGTTAAAAAGTGGGAGAATGGAGCCAAACAAGATGATTGGTGTGAATTGTACAGGAAGGGCAGAAATTCAGCTGGTGGAAGCATATGTGTCAGATAAAGCCATATATACAAGGGACATGAGAGATGTTTGTTCAAGTTGGAAGCGTAGACAAACAAAAATGTAGAGGCTAAATTAGAACGACGGATTGACAGTTTGAAGCGATTTACCGAGTATTGTTATGTTCGTTATAAAAATTCACAAAAATCTGAGGTTCGTTAGGGGTTTTTCGCTGAAACAACGAGCGGTTAGAAAAAATTTTCAAGAATTATAGGAACGGGTGTTCGAGCGTACGTGCCAATTTAAAACAGGGGAGGGGGCGGATTTTACTTATAATCACTGGCAGAGAGGTGTCTCTCTCTCTCTCTCTTGCTCTTTCGTTTTGATTTCATCCATCATTGGTAATAAAAGTTACCTTCAAGTGAACTAGTGCAATTTAATAAAAATTGATGTAGAAGCTAATAAAGCATCTTTTTGTTAAGACGTTAAAGTGGTATGTAAGCACAAAGCTTATTAAGTTGATATGGGAATGCACGGAAGTATTATAATTTGAAATTGTTTGGATGATGAGAAAAAGCGATGTTTGAATAATAAAAGTTAAGTTGGAGATTGAAATTTTTGGGTTGGAAATTGTAAACAGCGGCGTGCTTGGCAGATATGGTACTTGGACCAGGGAGTTAGCAGATGGACTGGGTATCTACTAGACGGCAGCATCTCCAAGGAGCTAGGTGGTGGTGCACATTTAGAAGATAAAAACCAGGTAAGCGATAAAATAGAACATTGAGTGGTGAAGATTTTTATGGTGTTAGTGATTATTTGGATTTGAGTTTGATATGTTTTTATTATCTTTTGATATTTTATGAACAGACATTTATGGGATTTTAAAAGCAAATTGATTTTTGAAAATAATTAATGAATTTACAGATAACCAAATGTTGTAAAGAGGTATAAAGGGCTTATTGATATTTGGTGGTGTAGGAAATTTATATGCACTATTATAGAGTTTTATTATGAGCTCATGGTAAGACAAAAAAGATAACGTATGGGATGAGGAACGCTCTCTTACTTTGATAAAAATATGTGTTTAAAAGGTTATCAATTTGCATGATTATTGTTATAAAATTTATTGACCTTTATGAATGTACCTAAAGGAATGGTGTTTTAAAATGTACTATGGATCTAATTTAAATAGAGTGTGATATATTTGGTCAATTGAGTTATTTTTGAGTGAGTGATTGGTGTGAATTTCTTTTTAGGTTTGAGCATGAGGATATTGCGAAGAAGTTTTTGGATGTAATAGGTAGGTGTTAATATTAAATTAGGAAATTAGGTAATAGGAGTTATTGGGAGCAGCCGAGGGCAAGATACGAGTTTCACGGGGTAAACATCACAGTAATAATATATATATATATATATATATATATATATATATATTTGGAATAAATGGAGGTAATATTTATTGAGAAAATGGTTATGTTTTGTTTAATAGATTAAAGTAAACATTTACAAACCCATCCTGGTCCGTTTTAGAATTGATGGCGTTGGTGTTTTTTTGTATGTGGATGGTTTCTAAAAAACCTCTAACATTATCATTAGCCTCAATACCTAGAAACCATCCACATACAAAAAAACACCAACGCCATCAATTCTAAAACGGACCAGGATGGGTTTGTAAATGTTTACTTTAATCTATTAAACAAAACATAACCATTTTCTCAATAAATATTACTCCATTTATTCCAAATACTCGATATAAATTGCCATTTTCAACATAAATATTACTACTCTTATAGATAAGAAAAACTAGTTTATATGTTCTAATGTTAGTCCACTTTTGTATCTGATATCGCTAACATTGTTATATTGTTCTCGATTTTTATTTTATAACTACGTTGTTTATATTTCAACCCTTGTTAGTGACTATTCCTTATGATACATACAAAATACTACCTGTTGTTATAGTGATATTGTAAATTAACAAGTTAAAATTTCTGGTCTGTATATTTTATAGTTTTTAATAACTTTATTTTAATTATAACTTTTATAGATAATCTATTTGATAATGGTCTTGTTGACCGAAACGCGTCATAGTAAAATATATTGATTTTTTACTACTACGATTCATTATTTCTCGACTTATTTAACTGACCTGACCAACTTCCAAGAATAAACTTGAGTAATATTTATTTTTATGGTCAAGAATAATTTCCTGTTATATATATATATATATATATATATATTGCTATGATAAGGGGTTGTTTAGGGGTGTATTGTATAGCAAGGGTCGTGTAGTAACCATAAATTGCGATAGGAAGCAGAAAACTCCATTTATTTAGCAGAAAATTAAAGTAATTTATACATTATGTAAATAGTAAGCATTTAACACCCTGTATACAGATCATAATTAGCTTTAAACAATGCGAATAAGCATATCTTACAACAATAGTACTCGTATTTAGCAAAAAAATAGGTAATTCATACATTAGGTAAATAACAAGTATTCAACACTCGGTATATAGACCTTTATTAGCTTTAAACAATGCAAGTGAGAATATCTTTCATCAAATGTACGCGTATTCAGAGGAAAGGATAGTACAGGTAATTAAACACGCATTGAGAAGTGTTCTAATTAGTTATAATATAAAACGGAGATGAGAGATAAAACTTAACAAAGCTTTGTGTAAGTGCGTGGAAACAATAAACATTTTTGATAAGAAAACGCAGTTCAAACACGCGTAAAATAAACGAAAATAGAATTAAAATTACATTATTTATTATGTTCAATTATGGAAAAAGCGATATCTATACAAAACAACGTATGGTCAAGATACCGAGGTATCTATAAGCAAATAACCATTATATGGGAAACCGATATATTACATCAGAAACACTTCAAATGCATGAAATACAAAGATTTTATTGGTTAAAATATCTACAGACTTGTTGAAAACCTAGCCCACATGCAAGTCGGATGAGCCTATATTAACACTGAGCAATGATAAGACAGTTCAGTTTTAAACTCAAGCAGGGCCAAGCTGCGTCACTGTGAATTAAAAGTCATGCGTAATTATAATAAAATATTAAGTGATAATAGTGCTACAAATATGAAAACTTCTTTTGCCGTTTAACGTGAGTAGAATTTGGGGTAATTTATTTAAACTAAATATTAATAATAATAGGGCTCCTAATCGATGGTATAATAACTTAAATGCATGGATAATTCTAATTGATGGTATAACATTTCAAATGTGTGAAACATTCCAAGTATATGACATAACACTTCGAGTATATGATATAATACTTCGAGTATATGATAATATTTCGAGTATATGGTATAATATTTTGAATGTGATGACAATAATTTAAATGCATGAATACTTTGAATCTTGGTGAAAACAATTCTAATTGATGGTATAATATTTCGAATGTATAGATAATTTGAATGTGGGGATATTTTAAATGGATTAATATAATATTTAAAATCAGCGTCGACGATTTTGGTACAATTTTGAGTTGCGAGAATCAATGCAAATAAAATAAAAAAGAACGAAGTAATTTATGGAAACCAAAGGGTTCAATTAAGCAGAGCAGTGATAGACGAATGTAACAGGTTCGATTTAATTAGTTTTACGATATTTTTTCTATTTAAATTTCAATACTGAATTTACTTAATTTATATAAAAGTGGAACGAAGTCAGCAACAAACATTGCATACGTTAAAAGTACGTAATATATTATAAAAGGGTTTAGAACGTTCTAGATTTCTTTGGTAAAAGATGTAGTTTTTGGTGACTTTAGATTGTTTTCAAAGCAAATAAATTTTGGGGTAAATGATACATATGATATTGATTTATTGAAGGGTGTATTTTAATATTTTTCAAAACTTATAAATAATATTTTTTTTCATTATATGAAATTAATTGACTTCGTTTTATAATTAAAACAAATAGGTAATCATAAAAGGGTGGAGAAGAAAAAAATTTGATCATCGTAACGTAGTGCACACTGTGTAGATTAATAAAAGCTAGCCGTGGCATAATAATAAAAATTAGTGAGATTTAAATTTGATTAGAAAACACAGAGAGGTGGTGTTATAGAAAACGTCATTGACACCGAGTACGGCGTTATCATATCAATATATATATATATATATATTGCTGTGATAAGGGGTTGTTTAAGGGTGTATTTTATAGCAAAGGTCGTGCAGGAATTAGAAATCATAATAGGAAGCAGAAAACTGCATTTATTTAGTAAAGAATTGAGTAATTAGCATAGTTTGTAAATAGTAAGCAGTCAACACCCTGTATATAAAGTATAAGTAGTTATACGCGACGCAAATAGACACACCTTAACACAGGAAGATGCATAATTAGCATAGAAATAAGTAATACATGCATTAAGTAGATAACGGATATTTAACACCCAGTATATAGAGTTTTAGTTAATTTAGGTAATGCAAATAACGATATTTTTCAGTGGAAGCACGCGTATTTATAAGTAAGCACAATTAATGTAATTAAAGACGCATTCAAAAGAATTGCAGTCAGTTATGATAATATGGAGATAAGAAATAAAGCTTCAAGAAGCATAGTGTAAATGCGTACAAACAAATAACCATTTTGATAAGTAAAGGTAATTAAAAATTGCGTAAATAATAAGCATATATGAAAATTGAACGTCGAATTGCATCAGTTGTTTGTGTACAACATGGAAAAGCGATTATATTTCTCAAAACACCGCATGTCTGATAACGAGGCAGCTGCGAGCAAGCAACAATTACTTGAAGGCAGAGAATGTTAATCAGAAACTACTTTAAATGCAAAGACTTGATTGGTTAAAATTAGCGACGGGCTTGTAGGCCATGCCTACTGACGGAGTAGGAGATCAATCATATATTAACAGCGACAGTGATAACGAACTCGGTTTTCAACTCAACAAAGGCCGAGGTGCGTCACTTTGAACCTAAGTGAAACACGTAAGAATAATTTAAAAGTGAAAATTGTTTAAGTGCGACGAAGATGAAAATTACGATTGCCGATTAAACGGCTTCGAGTCCGGGCGGAATGAATAAACTTCGAGTCCGGGGAAAATGAATGAACTTTGAGTCCGGGGGGAATAAATAAATTTCGAGTCCGAGGAGAATAAATAAACTCCGAGTCTGGGGAGAATAAATGATATTTTGAGTCCGGGGCGAATAGATGGTATTTTAAGTCTGGGGAGATTGATGAAAATAAATTCTGAGTCTGGTGAGAAGAAGTAATAAGTCTAAATGAGACGACAATAATTTGGGGTGCATAAGTCTAAGTTTAATAATGGTAGTCCAGAGGGTGATGACAATAATTTAAATGCAAAGGTTCATGCGTGTGAATAGACAATATTTCGAATGGGTATATAATAATTCTGAATTTGTGGAGAATAATTTTTATCCAAATGGATGGTATAATGCATGGAAAATATTAGTTGATAATGGATGCGTCGATTGCGAGAAGGAAATAGCGAAGAAAACAGACCAGGTTAGATTTTTTAGTTTTAAGACATTTTTTTCTATTTAAATATTGAATATTGAATTTGCTTAATATAAATTAATGTGACGGAGTCAACAAAACAACGAACTTGCATACGTAGAAAGTGCGTTATATGATAAAGGGGTTTTGAACGTTCCAGGCTTCTTTTTATAAAAACAATAAGTTTTTTGGTGACTTTAGATTGATTAAATCGCATATGGTTTTTGAGATAAATGAGATTTACAACATTAATTAATTGAAAAGTCTATTTTAATAATTTTCGAAAACCTGTACATAATATTTGTTTTCATTATATGGAATTGAACTAACTTCATTTTATAATTCAAAATAAAAGCTAGTCGAGGTCAAAAGATAAAATTTGTGAGAGTGTAATTTGATAATTTAAAAAGAGAGGAGGTGTCAAGTAGAATACGCCATTGATATCAAAGAAGGCGTTAGCATATCAAGTTTTGTTATTGGTCGACACAAGTTTGGTTCAAGATAAAATCCTGTTAAGTTCCTGGAGGGAGTTTATAGCATAAATATTTGACGGCCCAACGTCGGGGCTCGATAATTCCAGTTCCTGTTTATGCATAGCTATATATATTACTCATATTTAGACCAGGGTAGAAAATTAAATAATCACATCAAATAATTTTAATCACCGTGTATAATGAATATTATTAGATAATACGCGTTATTAAAACCGTGAAGCATAAAAATTTATTAGTTTCATTAAACATAAGAGATTTAAATCATGTACAAGACGCTTTGTATCAAAAGAAGCAGTATTAAAAAAGCTCTGCGTGTAATGTAATTATTCCTAAACAAATGGAAATTACGTGCAAAATTTATCTTAATTAACTCTATTTCAAGTAACCGGTATTGAACAAAACGTACAGATAATATCTATAGAAACTTGTAAAACCCAATAAAATGCAAATCCTAGAAGTGTTAGTTAGAAGTAGGATGTTTGAACACACCTGCGTATTTTAAAAGGCAATTTCAGTTTAATTTGTTTAGATAAACATGTCGATTCTAAGGATATTGGAAACGGTCAGATGCTTTAGCACGAAATACAAAACAGGGTTTATTTAAAAGCTCTGAGAATTAATATTATTTTGAACACCTGCGTAGTTTAAATATCACGTACGGCGAAAATTGTGTAGATAACAAATGGTTTCAAAGAATCTTGGAGAAACCGGGGCTTAATATTCACGAGAATGTGCAATACGGGGTTATTAAACCCAGATAGTCCACATGGACTAAAATATAATCGATAATAAAGAATATCAATTTGCACCAATACGAACAGGTTAGAAAAGGAAAGAGAAAATGCGTCAAGCAAAGACACATATAGTAAAAGGCGTGATTTAAGCAACGTCACGAGGGTCACAATTGGTTGAAAATAGGATGCAAATATCAGAGGTAGAAACAACAATTTCTGTACAAAATTAATTAGTTTTTCTCGGACATGTTTGCGTGCCGTGTGAGAATTTCTGAGATTTAAATGGGGCGAGTGAAAATTCGTAAAACCGACGCGCGAGCGACGGACTGGGAACATAGAATGAGAAATTCTTAAGAATTGTCTGTTTTGAGGACAAAAGCGACGTGCCGGCTATTCGCTATATATACAGGTGGTAATATGAATTTCGGTCTCTTAGACTCTTAGACTTTTGACTATTCGATGCGTTAAAAGCTCTTACATCCGCGACTTGATTCAAGATGTTAAACAGTGCATTTTAGTTTGATAAAAGAATTTAAAATTTTGCTCGTATATTTTAGTGATTCAAAATAGTTTGTTATTTACGTGCTAACATGAATGTACTTCAGTGCACTTAGATACAAGGTAATAAAATTTAGTATCACTGTACCAATTAGCAAAATTTACAACGACAAATGTATACACAAAAGTAGGCAGTTTTGGCGTATCTTGGTGAAAGAAGTATGAATTTCTTTGTTATTTTCGGGGTGTTAATAATTAAATGGTTCAAATACGTGTCTGGATCCACGAAACAAGGGTCAGATATACACAGATGAGTTCCGGAAAAGCCCAGAAACAACTTTAAATAAATGGTGATGGAGAAAATTTTAAAAGCGTTGAGAATTAGAAGCCTTAAATATAATCCTGTTGGAATGGTGTGATTAACTAAAGGGACGATGTACATTGAAGCTACGAGGACAGTAACCTTCAGGTAAATTATACTATTTTGTTTGACATTTTTGTGTGTGTTGAATAACTTTATAATTGATTTACTTTAAATGGACATTAGTGAAATGGTACTAACCATAAAATTTTAGTTTTAAGATGAAATTTGCTTGTTTAAGTAGAAAGGGGTATTTAGTATTGATGTTCTGAATTATGATGAAACTTTGGGTATGTCTTTGAGCTCAATTAGACGAACCTGGTTAATTAACGTAAAGGGGTGGTAGATGCTCGCTTTATACTCAGACTCCGGTCTGCTTATATTGTTATATTAATTAGTAGGCATCCAACAAGGACTTTAATTCAGGATGCACATTTAAATGATAATAAATGTAATCTTGAAAATTTCTGATACTACTGAAATTTATGCCAAAATTTAATTTTGAAATTTTAATGTATTGTGAATATTGATGTAAATAGAGTTAACGTTCGTGTTTGTGGTAGGAATGTGTTTGTTTAATTTTATGAATGAGGAGGTTTATAAAATTAGGTGAGCAGCTGAAGCGAAACCAGGATCACAGCAGTTTATGACGCCCAATCGGTGGGACTAGAATTTTTTTGTTGATAGGACCCAGTTCTCGCATTCAAAGGAGTATATCACAGCAATATATATATATATATATATATATATATATATATGTAGATTTTCTGGGTATTGGTAATCAATAATAATCAACTATTTTCCTATATCTATTGACGCGTTTCGGTTTATTGCAACCATTATCAAAATATCTGTTCAATTTTTAAAGAGCAGAATTTACATATTAAAAACATGAAAGCATTAATGGATTTTGTGTCGATTGTTAAAATATATGTGTTAACAATCCATTAATGTTTCATGTTTTTAATATGTAAATTCTGCTATTTAAAAATTGAACAGATATTTTGATAATGGTTGCAATAAACCGAAACGCGTCAATAGATATAGGAAAATAGTTGATTATTATTGTTTACCAATACCCAGAAAATCTACATATAATATTTATAATATGGTCAGAAAAGCAAACATATATATAATATATATATATATATATATATATATATATATATATATATATATATTTCATGTATGCTATCACTTTCATCAGGAAGAGGTATAGATGTTCAACTTAATGAAAATAATGCCTTCTATTCCCACTTATATATTTTTGGCGTTAAATTCTTTACATCTTTTCCGTTGATTACTGCATTTCTTCAAATAAACAACAAATTATGTTTACAAAACACATTGATTAACACGATTCGGGACATATAAAAAAAACATTAAAGCAATTTATATATGACACAAAAGCAATAAACATCCGGTACGAAGATATATACAAAAGAGCAACAATATATTTTTGTCTTGATAAGTAAGCATTTCACTCTCTATTAGAAACTTTTAATATATTGCAGTTGTGTAATGTTTACATCCGTTACAAGCAGAATGCCTTCAATAATCAAAGGCAAAGCAACCGAAAATAGAAACGACGCATCTTCCAAAAGCAGAACAATTACATGTACAATGTCAGCACTATCCCACTCGCGGTATGTTTTTTGATGTTATAATTTACCGGTTTTATACATTACGCAATACTGTGCAGTACCTAAATTTGAGTTAGATACATATAGTATTATCTCCCCGTGAACGCGATATACGCGACACAACAGCAGTTGGTACGCTAATCCAATAAGTGGAAATTAACGCGCATATGTCAATGACGTCACACAATAAGCAAATTTAATTTCGCAATAAATATCAAAATCGCAAACAGTTCGTGAAAAGTTAATACTCACATGAATAAGTCCCGCTTCCTTTCTGGTTGCTAGGACCCCCTTCCGGGTCATTTAAAGATGGTGACTGCTCGGCTAACTCCTAGCGGGGCATGGATTCCGATTCGTTCCCGGGGTCGTGGACTGCTCCAAGGTCGTATCAAAATTCTTATATGTAGCGGGAACGATAAGGAACAGGTTTATCAGGTAAAGACAAACAAAGATAAGCAAGGGAAATTTACATAATAAAAATAAAGATACGATACTAAACACGACAACTGCACTCCTCGAAGTTCAAAGGCAAAAAGCAACGTTACAGCGTCTCCCGGAAAAACTTCCCCACTTTTTCTCCCGCCACTCACGTCAGCGCGATCTGGCGCAAACGCACTGTGACGTGACGGAAATACACGCCAAGTCTTTTGAATTTATGGCGCGAACTCACACACAGCAAGACTAAACCAAAAAATGTTTAGTGCCAAATCTTTGGCACGTAACAATAGTGCAAAACCTAAACATCATTTTTACATAAAGATATCTAGTGGTGGCTCTTTCTGTCTTAGAATTTCGTTGCTGCAGTGGAAAATTCCTATAAGAAAGATAAGGGACGGACAGGAAATAAACGTATGTCCTCCTTGTAGCTGCTCACCGCTTCAAGGCACCACTTTTAAATATCCTCGACTTAAAGCCACGTTATTCTCCACTTGTACCAAAATGTACATTCTCATTGGTACATGCCGGTCATGCGATAGGCAAAAACCTATAACAATCTTCTTAATAGGAAGTCATGTAAAAGTTTATAAAGCCGCTTAATTTACATATAAAATATTGAAGAACTTATGTATCAAAAATTATGAACTAAAGTGAACTTTATGCACACCAGCTGCATCCAATCACCAACTACTCCATCATGAAAATGGTATTCTTGAAAAGCATTGTAACAGATGTTACTACAAAAACGTTTTTTGATAAAAAGTATGTGTAGAGCGAACGACTATCGCTCAACAATTTACACACATAATTATGAAGTCGGGATTTTGAATCCTTGTAACATTATGTTGGGACGGGAAGATAATGAATAAGCACAGGAAGATAATCCTCTTCCGGGATACGTTTGCTGACAAAAATAGGGCTGTTTCATGAGTGTTGTTGGTCAAAGTATAGTAAAGTGTAATATTACCAGACTATCACCAAGGTGGAATTACTGTTACAAACACAAAAACATATGCTAGTGTATCGGTAATTCGATAATAACAATTATAATTTTCTAAGATGTAGAAATGCACCTTTGCTTAGTTCTATTTAATTTTGTGAAAACGGAATTAATTCAAAAATATTATAGGATTTCTATCTGACGCCATAACACTGGAAAATGGGCTTCTTTTATACGTTGCGTATAAATCATTTATGAGAGTTGTACATCCATTCGTGGATTTTATTATTTTTAGCTTTAATTAAAGCTCTATTTCGTTTTGCTTTTAGGTACGGTATTCAGCTATGCTTCTCATATAGAAAAATAACTTTATACTTTTTGCATGGTCAACGTTCCTAGCATTTTAATTACCCAATCGGAAAAGCTGGCATGATCATACACAATTTTATGTTCTTTAGAAAGCTATAATTTTAAATCTATGACTTTTCAAGTTAGTAACACGCTAGAACTTTATTACAAACATACATTGCAACTTTAACAAAATGAAAGTTTATTATTGGCACACAGGGAATGCTTTATTTCCTCACTTTAATACAGTTTCCACCTAGAAACCTGCAATTCATACTTTATAAAAGCTCCGACTCCAACAAAACAGTTGCGACATTTTTTCACGGGAGTTTTACTCATTTTGTAACCTTTTTACAATGTTTACATTTGGTGCTAAATCTGCATAACCCATTATTGTTTGTATAACACAAGTACAAACAAACATTTCCACCAACTCCTGCTTGGAAAATAGCGGTTGTCAGGGGTCTAAAAGTGCGTCAAAGAAGATCTACTTTTATGCTAAAGTTTTTCATACAGCTTTTTAGGTATACAGATTGCGTTCACAACCCGAAAAATTTTAAATAGTGCTGAGAATTGTCAACTTTCCTTTAAAAGGGATTTTACTCTTTACATAATGGTAAACTATTCCAGAGAGGAAATCAAGTATGTTGTATTGAAATGAACCGATGGATTGTCGAAACTTATTGTTGAATTAATGGTAACGTTCCTTTTATCGGCTATTGAAGTAGAACAGTTTCCCGCATTCCACCACATAAACATGAAAACTGAAATTCACACCCCCAATGTAAACATCCAATTCAATTGACAATGTTATCGTTAACACATCGGAGGGTAATACCCTAAAGGTAACATCGAAAACACATCAACAACAATTTAGCATCAAACCAAAGCACAACAACATGGATACGAGCTAAAATAGAGGAACAATTCAAAAAGATAGCACAACTCGTCAAGAAACTGCTAATCCTACACCTTCAAACAAAATTAGATACAATTTAATCGAATCGCAGGGCCACTTCAAGTCACTCCTTTCAGCACGGTCAGAGGACTAGACAAGTAGTTCTTTCTTTTATCTGACGAGTTGCCTTTGACACCGTAACTCAATGACCCGTTCATAACATTACTTAGGTATTGGGGTCACTTTGGTTCTTTCAAGCTAACCATTCAATTTGCGCTTCTGAGATAATTAAATATCTTTGGTCAGTCATCTCTATTTGCCGCTTTAGTTTGGGTCATCAGACCAGTTTAAATCACCGGATCAGATTGAGTTATCTGATGAATTTGTGTTGCCGGGTTAGTTAGGATCTTAGGTTACTAGATTCCGTATTAGCCTGTTTGGGTAGTCAGGTCATCGTATCAAAAAAACTGTGACATGATTCAATTCTGTATCAGAAAGCCCAACATGAGTCGAAATCGAGCACAGATGAATGAGAAATCGAAGAAAATTGTGACAAATACATACATATTGGTACCTAAATTGCGCAGCTGCTACAATCCCCGAAATCTATAGGGATATCAACACTTAATCATTATTTCGAATTTGGTCAGTAGGTAAAAAATCTAACATATTCAAATTACGGAGATGGAAAACTTAATTTTACAAAAAATGATTATAACGTAATATGACATCTAAGTTCGATAATGCAGTCAAAAACATGCCCATAGGCGCAAAAAATGCAAAAAGACTAGGATAGGTTAATAGAAACACGTTTATCAGCGTAGCCATGATTTCGTTTCTATGACAACGGAATTAATTTGTGCATATTGTCTGCGTAAATAATACTGACGCACCCGTGAAAAATATTTGCAGTTTACTATTTTCTAACCGTTGTGGCATCTACGTTAGAAAATCCGTCCAAAGGTAATCTGCGTATCATTATTGAGTTACAGCGCTGCAGGGTATCAACCAATGGAAATTTATAAGAGAATGGAAGCTGTATATGACGACTATAGTTGTTCTTAGACGGCAGTGCAATAAATTTTGACAAGGTAAAGAATCCACTAGAGGTTTTGCCTGTCCCGGACCTACACGTATTGCAACATCAGCTTCGTCAGGTCTTTTTCTGTATTGTCCCATTTCCTGTACTAAATTCAGAATATACTTTGTTGTCCATGGTTTCTTATTTTCTTTTTGTTTATATCCCCAGAATATTTCTTACCGCCATGCTTAAGCTGAATTTAATGTTATTTCATTCTGATTTTACTTCCTTAGTATCAAAAATTTTCCCGATATTTTTGAGCAATTCGTTTGACTTCGTCTCAAATCTTTTTAGTTTTTGAAAGGTATGGTGCCTATTTCTGTTCCTTTTTTCCAAGTTTGTAAATTCAAACGCGGTTTTCATAATCACTATGTTGTGGTCAGTATCTATATCTGCTTTTGGGTAGTACAGTCTTGCTTGATTCCTAGATCGATATCTAACAAGAATGTAATGTATTTGATATGTTCCAATGTCTCCCGGCATCTTGCACGTGTATCGTCCTCTAGTATTATGTTCAAATAATGTGTTTGTGATGGTTAAATTGTTTTTGTCCCAAAATTTTGCCAGCCTAGTTTCCCTGTCATTTCTCGTGCCTAAACTAAATAAACGTACTACCACTCCTTCCTTACCCACACCTATCATTGCATTAAAATCTTCCGTAATTATTAAACGTTTATGTCCTCTTACGAATCTTCGATAACTTTGTAAATCACTCTACCTCTTCCTCGCCGTAGCTAGTGGTTTAGGTTCTAATTTAACCATGAGTACTCTTTGGTTCTTTTATAAGTAGTTTTTTACACAATGTCTCATCTTTTTCCGTAAAACTATTCCCATATTCGAATTTTCTTCCTCTGATCCTATTTGAATTACCTTAAAGTTTTCGTTCCAAAAATCCTCTGTCTCTAACCATTGAGCTTTGCTAATCCGTACTATATTTAATGCTAGCCTATCCATTTCAATATTTAAATTCTCTAGTTTGCATCACGCTTTTAATATTCTACGTTTCAACTTGCAAGATGTTCTCGATACTTCGTTTCTTCTTGTTGAGTTTGCTGATCACATCCTTCCAAGTAGTCCTCTCCCGAAGATCCAAATGCGGGACTATTTTAACTCCAAAATCTTTTACCCCAGAGGATGCTATCATTTTTGAAAACGTTTATGGTTGGGGGGGGGGCGGCTCCGTGGCTCAGTTGGTGTGTGTGACTACTAAGCCCAAGATTCCCGGTTTGTATCCCGACACAGTCCGCTTCAAAAATGGCATTTTTACAAAATACGCTCTTGTTTGGATGAGACGTAAAATCTATTTCTTGTGTGTGAGTGTTGTGACGCAGGTCAAAGATGCATACCTTGCTTGAAATAGCAAGGTGCAGCAAAATTCATAATTTCCATGTAAAAAAATTGCTTCCTTGCTAATTTGGTATCTTCGAATGGAACATTGAAAAATCAAATGTAGGTTACAAATTACGTAATCATTGTTACTCTGCTCTAGTTTGTGATTGTAACGTAATAAAATGTTTTTTTTTTATTACAATCATCCCAGTTTTTTATAATAATCTACATCTAGCCTATAAATTGTATAGATTATTTATAGATTAATATAAAAATGGAGGATAATTATCACTAAACCTTCTCAGGATTTAATTAGAATATGCAATATTCAGGAGTTCTTTTTTTTGGAAAAACTGTAAGCTTCTGGGAAAAGAATTTATTAAGATTGAGTTTTCTTATATTATGGGTTACTGTACGTATCAATATCACCCAGGGAAGTTAACTTCCGGTTTCTGGGTGCTGATAGCCAGGTACGTGCAGTGTGAACGCGGACCGCTCAGTGCCTTATTTCTGGCTACCGGTGATCGAGTGGCGGCTCTGTGGCGTAGTTGCTAAGCGTGTGACTACTATGCTCAAGTTCCCAGGTTTGAATCCCGACACGGTCTGCTTGAAAAATGTTAGGCGATCATTTTTCGGTAAAAGACGTCCTCGTTCGATGAGAGGTAAAATGTACGTCTCGTGTGTTAGACATCCCTACCTTGCTTGGAAAAGCAAGGGTTTGGCAAAATTCAAAATTTTCAGGTAAAGAAAACTCGCTTTCTGGTCAATGTAGTAACTTTGGGTGGGGCATTGGAAAATCAAATGCAAACTTGGGAGGCAATGTGGCGGTTTTTCGTTGCATTACACATTGCATTATGGTGGCTTAGAATGCCACCAACTCCTATGGTATCTGCCACTCTAAGAACCGAACGAGCAGTCTCCGTCTTTCAGTCGACCTGTCTTAATCTGGTTTATCACTAAAGCATCCACTAATTTGGTTAAACTGATAGTTCGGCTCTTTTGCTCATTGAAACGCGCATGCCATTCCACCCGTTCTAATATTTTGAAACTTCTTCAAGGTGCAGGTGTGTACAGATTTGTCATTTATTAATCTTAAATTGATGTGCCAACTTTTTGTCTACTCCGATGTAATGAAACTAACTCTGGAATTTAATTCTTCAGAACAATACTATCTCTTTATTCGTCAGTGGCGTTGTGGCTGTTGATATCACTTTTAGGTATATACGCGTACCCTAGCGCTTTGTGCGGACATAACGCGTTTGCACCTGTTGCCTAACAGCTTCGTACACGAACAAGCTAATCCGACGCGACTGGAAGCTATCTCCAGTCAACTACTAATAAAGTTTTAGGAGAATGTACTGCCACTGATAGCGAAGACTTCGGGGGTTCTTTAACAAGCACAAATCTTCGCAAAGTATGCCGGTAGGTAAAGGAACAATTGCAGAAGCGAAAACATTAGCCTAGGCTTTTTTTATCTCGGAAAATCAAAAATTATAACTAAGTCGCTATCACATCGTTCAAGTACGTGCCAGGTTTCGTGAACATGTGCCGCGTGCTTTTGGAATCGATTTTTAAATAACAAGGAGAACAGAAGCGGTCATATTGATCAATTTATGACGCCATGAAGTGAACACTAGACATCGGCAGGCTATTAGGTGTGACATTCTCTATTTTTATTTGCTTCCAGTTTTGTGGTTTACCGTTTAGATAGGGAATACGCCCAGGACACCCCAGTTGTTGCTATGAGTAAAGCAATGTGTTTTATCAAGAGCCGATTATCTCTATTAGTTCAACTGGAGAGGTGTACTCAATAGCGTTTGAATCCGATCCCGTTTCCAAGACTCTAGTGATGTGGTCGTTTATGTGTTCATCGATTTCCAATTATTTTGTGGAATTTTGGGTCAAAGTTTCCTAAAGTGTTTGTGCGAATACTTTTGTCGATGGCGCTTTATGTGCTTTTTTAGTGTGTTCAATGAAATATTTGCCCGGTTATTTTTCCCTATAAACGTCCTGTTGAGGCGTTCTACGTTTGACAATAGAGTCGCCATGTTTTTAATTTTATATTTTTGATTAAGCCGATCTTGTACCTTCACGTTAAAATTGCGACACATTTTAAAAACAGCAGAACTTAAATTTGTTCTTATTCTAAGCCAAGTTAAGAGCAAAGCTTGTGCATAATGTCACAAATATTCCATCCAGCATTTGCTTATGCGCCATAAGAATTAAGAATCCTTTTCTGTTTGCTCATGGAATTAAGTGCATAAACCACTGAAAATAAGAAAAACTTTCAAAAGCAGCGTATATAATGCCTTTCTTTGTGCTATTCTTTTTGTGGTTGTATTCAAGCAATATTTTTTATTACAAGCACGTTCGGATATGACTGTAGTCTTAAATATACTCTAAAATATTAATAACTCAACTTTAATATTCAACTAGTGGAAAATTATACGTCTAGGGGGATTCATGATGATTTTATATAGAGCGAAATAATATTAGTCTTGCTGAATATTTCTGAAAATTAAATAAGTGGTTTCAGGCAGAATCCTTGGTTTGATATACCACAAAGGTTTTGCGATTTATAGTATCAGCAAAATTAGATTTGGAAAAGTTTCATATGGAAGTTTTATTTAAATATTTAGTTTCTCAAATTGTTATGTAATGAACGTTAGAGGAATTAATTTTATAATAAACCCCTTAAGGATGTTGTTGGAATTTGTATTTGCGTGTATGAAAAACATAAATTAACTCTAAAATATTAAATCTGAGGTACTTATTTGTAGTTGTTTTCAGTAAATAAATACTTTTAAAATCAGTTTTGTGTGTTTGCTCTAAAACGTTGAATTTACCACAACTTGTGATTTTTTCCTACTAAACAACACAGAAAAATATTTTCTATTTTTTCACACTCTATTAATATTATTCTAGAAAATTCAATTACATTTCTTGTACGTAACGTTATTTGGTGTTGATTTATTGCGATGTTTTGATGATGAGGTGGAAGGCGAACTTTTAATAATTAATAAATTCGAAAACTTTTGTTATCATTCGGGTGGACGGCGTCTGAAAGCATGTAGGCTTGGCCTGATTATTTGTTTAATAATACAAGCAAAAATAATCATAAGTTCATGAATACATGGAAATAAACATGAAATTCAAGGGTTTTAACAGTTTGAGCACGAAAGTCTCCGGTAATCTTCGGAAGTTTTCGAATGGCTTCATGGTTGCTTGTGGAACCAGAAATAAACTTAAACACTGATTAAATGAATGTATGTACAGTTTAACGGGTATGTATAAGGCTTCGCTAGTCTTCGGATTTCTTCGGGATGCTTCGGAAGTTGCTTATGAGGCCCAGTGAAAATTTAAACAACGATAGTTGGGATATATGTACAGCTTGAAGAGATCCAGACATCTTCGGTGGTCTGCGGATCTCTTCGGAAGGCTTCGTGTTTTAATTGTGGGTCAACGTTACGTTGCAAAGAATTATTATATGAAACTAAAAACTACTAATTTACAATATATACAAGTATAGAGAGTTCAAAAGGCCTTCGGTTGCCTTCTGAACTTTTCGGCAGACTTCGTGGTAGTGGTGCCTCTACGGGGATGTCGTTCCAGTGGTAGAGTTTGACGGATGCAATCACAATAACGACTTGTCGGTGAAGTATGGAGCGGAGTTTAACGTTGTAACAAATACGATTTTCTGCTATTTAAATATACGCTTTTGTTCAATATACCTATTCATTAAATATTAAATTTATATAAAAACCATATATTACGAATTCATACATAGTACCCCATCTACATTAGAATAGTCAAAGTAAACTTTAAGTGCTCTTCTATTTGTTTGTATCTTGATACAATATTCCCTTTCCCGCCGCATGCTTGAATAATTAACATTGCCTCGTGGTCAAGCTCCATTTTGATATCAGCATGTAATCCGAATACAAGTGTTATCGAGGGCCTGCAAGTTTTTTTGTTAAAACATGCCGTCCCAGAGGAAAGTAAGGTGGTGTCAACGAATACCATAGATTCATTTTTAGTTGTAGCATCGACCTAAGATAGTTGTAAATACATTTCTACGGTAGCGCAAGTTTTTAACGTTCCAAAGTTTTAACGTACTAAAGTTTTAACGTTGCAAATATTAAGTAGCCAGTATCAAGTTTTAGATTTTAGCTTTTTAAAGTTTTGGAGTTTCTAGTTTCAAGTTTCAAGTATTAAAGTAATGGAAATTATGCATTATACTAAACAATTGTTAACCGTATGGCAAGTACGAGACTGAAGTAAAGTAAAGACACGTATTAAATTCTTTTGGAAATTGGTTGAGTTTTAGATGCAGTTTCAATTGTTGCTAGGCAAAAGAGTGGAAATCCCCACAAATGATTGGTTAGTATGGAGGTCAAGTCCGGACACCTGCGTCAGCTGCGCACAACTACAAGAGTAAGAAGCAAACAATCACACATGTGAAATGTTGGTATTGCAGAAAGCTATTATTGGTGTTGAAATTAAAAGTATAATTTTGACTAGTTGATCTATTTATAATCTATTTTTTTTGGTGATAAAGTGACTAGGCTCGAATGTAGCCCTAGTCTAAAAATGTTTAGATGTGGTTAAATTTTCAGATAGTACGAGATCGTCGTTCCCATTCCAGATAGCAGAGTCAAAAGTAAGTATTTTTTTATACGTTGCTCGTCTTAAGTTTTTTTTCTTTCGAAGATTTCCGTATCTGATCTTCGGATAGTTTTGTATTATAACATTCATTAAGATACGGTGGCGTCCAATAAAATTTCTTTCTTTTTTTCGTATACCATCCTACGACCCTAGCTCATAGCTCTGCCCTAAGTTGAAGAAGCTTAGCTGGCTGGAAGATCTCTTTAGAGGGACCTTTTTCTCTCAAAGTCATTTAACATCCTTTTTACCCTGGGCTTAACCGTCAAACAGGAACCCCTCGTAATCTATCGAGGCTCTGCCGCCTATAAGGTAGAGCAAACATACTATTTACCTTTTGAGGAATATAGTATGCTACAACGTTCATATGTGGTTTGTTAACTATGCATTAATGAATTATAATGATGTGCCCTGGGTACGGCGTCGGACAGCGTCACCGTCGGAGGATACACAGGCTATGAGGAGCACTGCGTGTTTTAGAATAGTACTCTATGGAGTGCGCTGCTCGTTGAAGGGTTTGTAGGTTGTGGCGAGCACTTCAAGGTGATTCCTTAGGCTATGGTGAGCACTAACGAATGTCTTCCGGAGAATTTGAAATTTTATTTATACACTCCATTTCCTATTCTTCCTGTGTTGAAAACCTTTAATGATGTCTTTAACCAATGGAATTGTGTATTTCGAGTTTTGAATGTAAAATAATCTCCAAGTTTAGTTTGTCCAATAAAAGTACAGATTTTTGGGTAGCACAAAAATGAGTTGGAATTTCTCGCGATTCTTAGTTTGTTCTCTTTCTAGCTCGTGTACTTTGATGTAGTCAACTGCAATTCTGTTTGTCTGTTTTGTGCTCAGCTCGCGTGCGGTGATATAGTCAACATTCTCCCCCGCTGAAGAGTGTAGTGTAGCTGGTTTGTTGTGAGGATCCGGCGGGGTCCTTGTTGTTAAAATATTTGAGTCTGTGGCGGCGTTTGCGTTTTCGCTTTGTGCAGCGGCGTCGGGTTTCAGCATGATCGCCTGCTGCTGGATGGGCTGATTGTGGTCGAAAGGGTACCTGTTCTCGGGATATCCATCCACAGGTATGCCTTTCTGGTTGTGCGCCTTACACGTAATTGGGCAGAACGACACGGGCTGTGTGGCTAGCTCGTGGTCTGCACAAAAAATGAGTTGGAATTTCTCGCTATTCTTAGTTTGTTCTATTTCCAGCTCGTGTACTTTGATATAATCAACTGCAGTTCTGTCAGTCTGTTCTGTCTGCACCGATGAAGTACAGAAGACCGAAGACAGTAGTTATAGACTAGCATAGTTAATTTATAAATGAAGATCTTAAGTCGGCTGTCACTAGGACAGCAAGATAACACTAAACTCTTTCGCACTAGTCAGACTAAAAATGTAAAATTTTTCCAAATTTAAATTTCAATTAGATTAAGAGTAGAGATTTGTAATTGCAACTCAATAAAGAATTTGTCAATGTCAGTCTGTTCTGTGCCCAGCTCGCGTGCGGTGATATAGTCAACATTTCACCATTACGAAAGTCATAATCTAATAGACTGGGAGAAAAATACATTTGAAATCGGCGTATTCTGGAAAAGCAAATGTATTAACGTAGGAGCATAGAGTAACCGGTTTAGATTCTTTTCAAACGAAAATGAGCTCAAGCACTGCCTGCACTTGACGCTCTCAAAACATTTAAATGAAAAAGCACGAAAACGCTCTGAACCTGTTTCATAATCAAAGTTTATATTTGCATTAGCGGATAAAATAATGTCAGATTGTAAATCGTAAGTATTTTAATTTCATAAAGAAATATAATAAGGTTTAAAGTGCTGATTGAATAATTTATCTTCTTATTCCAACCACAAGAAATTTGGGTAAGTAAACTAAAATATATTGAAGTCAATTTCTTCTGTCAATTGATAAAATTTTAGAGTTGTGATTGGACAGTTGATTATTATACCGTAATATTAATTAATAAATGAAATAATAACACAAACTTTTATGCAAAACTTAAATGATCATTTCGAGTAATCGAAAGATGAAACATATAAAGTTCCAGACAGGATTCGAAACTGCGACTGACGCACTGACCAATTACGCCACCTCGATGGATGATTACAATTGAAAAGATATGCAGTTTTAAATCAGGTACGCAACCATGCATCAACCTAACTTGGTATTTTTGTCAATCTTATCTGACAGTGTGAATTTTTTGATTTATGTCGAATATAGACATTAAGCGATGCTCCAATTCACGGCAGTAGCCAACTACTAAACGCACATATTGGGTAATTGTACATGTCAAGTTGATATGATATTAGTTGATAAGATGAAATAATAAGATACGACTTTTATGCAATTGGTTAAGATGACGACGACCAAAGCTGAAGGATACAGGTTCGAATTCTGTCCAGGACCATTTATTTTTCATTTTTCAATTACTAGCTCGATTTGAAATGATCAAATAGGTTTTGTATAAAAGTCTAAGTTATTATTTCATCTTATTAACTAACATATTATACTCTCTCTACTCCCGTCCTCACTCGTTTTGTCGTCTATCGTGAGGTGGCGTACGTCTTCTCAGCTTGGTACCATTTTTTAATTATTTAACTTCGGACACAACCTTTTTTCTACTATTTAATTATCAAAATGCTTTATTAACAATTTATTTATGCGCCGACTAACTTTTTTTTAACAAAATTTTAATTATTTCCTTGTAGATGCAACGATCCTTATTTGCCGTAACCAAATATGTTTTACGAATCGCCACAAACATCCTGCTTTACTAACACAATGATTTCTACTAATACCTATCAAAACTTCATTGAATTACTCTTATTTACTTTAATGACATCATCATCATCATTAGGTCTTCAATTCTGTAACTGGTTAGACGCGCACCTCAGTTGTTTCCTTTTTTGAGCTAACCTATACGTTTCCCTGAAATTCTCACAGTCTACATCTTTCACTATCTGTGTGCAATAATCCGATCCGGGTCTCCTTTTACCTCTCTTCCTTTCCTACCCTGCTTGTAATATATCCCGCACTATTCCCCAATTGCCTTATAACGTGTCCTGCTCTTCTATTTCTCCTGTTCTTTTTGTTTTCAATATATATCTTTCTCCCTACTATTTCTAAAACCTCTTTGTTATTATTTTGTCTAGTCTTGTTATTATCACCATTCATCTGAAGCTCCACATTCTAAAAGGCTTACCTTTTTCCTGTATGCCTCTGCTACTGTCTGTCCCTATATCATACCCACACAGTACTGTGCTGCATATATATCGTGTTCAACAATTCCTTCCTTGTTTTTATGTTTGTTGTCTTCGAACATAGCCGCTGCTCTTTCTTGTTAGATGCATCTCGGTTCCACTTCTGTTGTTCTAAGTTCTACATCTTTGACTATCTGTGTGCAATAGTCTAACCTAAGTCTTCCTCTACCTCTCTTTTTTCCTATCTCTGCTTCTAATATATTATGCACTATTCCTTCACGCCATAGTATGTCACCTATCATCCTATCTCTTCTGTTTTTACTTTTTTCTTCATATTTCTTTCTTCTGCTACCATGTCTAGAAGCTCTTTGTCTGTCCATATTTTTATCGTACGTCTGTAGCACCATATTTATGGGCTTCTATCTTTTTCCTGCCTGCTTCTCCTACTGTCCAAGTTTCACAGCACTACAGTGTTCTGATTCATACATAGGTTTTAATCAATCTTTTCCTTGTTTCTATGTTTGTTAACTTTGAAGACATTAGTTGTTTTTCTTGTTAAATGTAGCACGAGCTTGCGCTAATCTTTGTTTGATATCTTTTGCACTCTTCCCATCTTGCGTTATTTAGCTTCCTAGGTAGCATAAACTCTCACTCTCTTGTATGTTCTCGTTACCCATTTGAATTCTTGTTTATTTTTCCCTCGTTTGCATACTAGTACCTGTCTTATACATATAGCTTATAAGTTGGAAGAGATGTTCTGCTGCTGCTTGTCCACAGACTTTAAAGTATCTGCTTGCACTTTACCTATACCCGGTGCCTTACCATTTTTCAAACCCTTGAATGCTAACTCAAACTAAGAGCAGATTGGGTCGTATGGTGCTGCTGCTAGGGGATTGCGAGTGGCAGTAATTGACAGACGTCACCCGGACTTTGTTTTGACTGAAGAGCAGACGATGAGCGTCCAGAACATGCTTCTGGATGCTGTATTCGAAATCCCCTCAGCAAGCTCACCCCACCTCAGTTCGAGTGCGCTTTGGTTTGCCGACGGTGTTCTTTGTCTGACCTGTGCAAACCTAGAAACTAAGGGGTGGGTTAAACACAATGTAGAGATCAAGGGAGACCTTTGGGAGAATGAGTATGTAACAGTGGTAGACGCAGTGGACATCCCGACGAGACCCAAGGTGCTAGTATGGATCCCCGACAGAGATGTCGAGAAGAAAGTTGCCAGGACCCGATTGCAGAAGCAGAATTCCAGTCTACAAACGGGTAGCTGGCATATGCTTTGTCGGAAAGCTGATAATAAAGGAACTATATTGGCCTTTTCAGTCGATCCGAGATCTTATGAGGTACTTGAGCAAACCAAGTTCAAGGCCTATTAAGGGCTGAGAACGGCCTTGTTCAAGCCTATCAAGGGCAATTGACCTGATGATAAGAGCGGTCCGCGTGCAGCACAGTAGAGCAGGATCAACAGCCTTATGTAAGCTGATATGGGACTGCGATATAACCGTTATTCAGGAACTTTGGATTTGCAAGAGAAAGGTGTTCATTCGGTGAGGCACGTGTATATAGTAGATCCACTGATAGACCCAGGATTTGTATACTAATCAACAACAACCTTAAGTGGTTGCAACTTACAGAACTTTGTCATCAAGATCTTGTGGCGGTCAGTGTGGGACTAGACGGAGGTTGACCGAAGGAGATTATACTGGGATCGGCCTATCCTCCGTTCGACTTCCCAAACCTTGCACCCTCAAGGGAAGTAGAGGTGCTGGTGGCTAGGCGTGGAGCGGATGGATCTCACCTCGTCATTGGTAGCGACCCAAATGCTCACCACACAGTTTGGGACGCTACTGGGACCAGCCCTCGAGGTGTAGCAATAACGCAATCCATAATGACAAATCACTTAGACATTTTGAATAAAGGTAATACTCCAACCTTCGTAAATAGACGTAGGATGGGAATCATTTATATAACTTTAAGTTCCCTATATATAAGCAACTTAGTAAAAAAACTCGCGTGTCTAATGAGGAGAGCTGCCCAGACCACAAATACCTCAGGTTTTCCGTTACTGGGCTCAACCAGGCGAAGGAATTTTATCGCAACCCAAGAAAAACTGACTGAGGTATCTATAAGTTGAACCTGGATTGGTACCTTGCAAGCCAAGTTTTAACAGTGGATAGCTGTCTGAATATTTAAATGGCCGCGGGGAATATTATTAACGCAGTTACTTCAGCATATAACGAAAATTGCCCTCAGTTGGAAAAGAGAACTACCAGGAAGGTTTCGTGGTGGAACTCTAAACTCAGACAACTAAAGGGACAGGTAAGAACTCTATTTAATAAAGCAGAAAAATCGGGCAATTGGGAGGTGTACAAGCGGACTCTTACTGAGTATAACAAAGTTCTGAGGAAGGCCAAGAGAGAATCATGTAGAAGATACTGCGAAGATATCGAAGGATATCCTGAATGTGTCAGACTTCAAAGAATTCTCTCGAAGCACACCCAGAGGTCAATTAGTTTTCTGTCCATGGGAGACAATACTTTTACCAGGAATGGGAAAGAGACGATGGCTCTTTTGTTTCAAACTCACTTTCCTGGTTCGACGGAACTGGAACAATCACCTTTTGAGTGGCCCGAGGCCCCCGAAAGGAGTGCATCTCAGGAGGACTGGACAGTAGCGAAAAAGGTGATTATCTTCCAATAAATTTAATGAGCGATAAATACTTTCAAACCATATAAATCTCCCGGCACTTACGGAATTATCTTAGCCAATCTACAAAACGGATCAAACCTTTTGCTGGGCTGATTCTGCAGAGGACTAGTTTGGCATTCCAATATATTCTGTTTATTGCTAAACCTGGTCGTATGGACCACTCACAGGCCAAATCTTACAGGCCCATCAACCTTATGTCTTTCTTTTTAAGACGACGGAAAATAGGCAACTAGCCCATTACACCCGAACCAGTTTGCTTATAGAGCAGGACTTTCAACAGAGTCAGCTATTCATCATCTGGTTTTCAGGGGCCGAAACGTCTCTAACTAAGAAAGAGATCCTTCTATGTGGTTTTTTGGACATCGAGGGTCAGAAGATCAGTTGGGATGGAGGAGACTTACTGCAGGTGATAGACTGCTTGTTAAGTGCAAGGGTGGCGGTCACAGAACTGCTTGGAGATAACATGGCGATCCGGGTGGCAAGAGGATATCCGCAGGGGGTGTCTTGTCTCCCCTGTTGTGGAACCTAGTCATAGACGGATTGTTGTGATAGTTGAGCAGAGAAGGGTTTACCCCGCTAGGATATGCTGATGATTTGGCTGTCTTATTGGAGGGTAAATACAAAAGTATTATCAGGGACCGAATGCAAGAAACCCTGAAAATAGCAGAGATGTGGGCAACTGGGGAAGGCCTTAGAGTCAACCCCAAGAATCCATTTAGTACCTTTTACCCGAAGAAGGAAGATTGCGGGCATTACACCCCTCTTCTTTAACGGTAACGAAATCGACCCGTCAGGCGAAGTGGTGTTCTTGGGAGTCACTCTGGACTCCAAACCCACATGGAACCAGCAGATGGATAAGATCGTATGCAAGGCAGACACTTCTTTAGCAATAGTTAGACGCACATGCCCAAATATGGTACACTGGTTGTACATTAGGGTGGTCAGACGAACAATAACATATGCAGCCTTGGTATGGTGGCCCAAGACTGAACAATTAAACACCAAAATAAAGTTGGGCAAAATCCTGAGACTGGCCTGTCTAAGTATTACAAGGGCGATGTGTTCCACGCCCGCTGCAATTGAGACTCTCCTTGGCCTTCCCCCGCTGCACTTGGTGTTAGTGGTGGAGGCAAGGCTTGATCTATACAGACTTAAGAACCTTCAGTCTAGGATTATTGGATGGACGGAGCATACGAAATTGCTTGGGAGAAATTGGGGGCATCTGTTTGAGATGCGTTCGGACCAAATGACTCCCCAACATCCGCCGGATACTGCTACCCAGGATGTGGAGTGGGAAAAAATGAAGGGTAGATTACCTCCGGGCAGCATGGTTTAGTACACGGATGGCTCTAAGGGCGAGACCGGGTCCGGATCTGGACTCTTTGCGGAGAGACCGGAAGTACGTTTAAGCGTTCCCCTAGGAGGTTTTTCAAACGAAAATACCCGCCATATTGCAAAGTGAGCGGGAAAGTATGAGGTGCGTTTATTAAAAGACATCTATATTGTGTCTGACAGCCAGGCGGCACTCAAGGCCCTAATAAGTCAGAAAGTGTCATCAAAACTGGTATGGGAATGTATTGAGGCACTTAATGTACTGGCACATTATAATTTGAATAAGGGCCGCTATACTTGCGGCCACGTCCCCAATGCTCCACCCGAAGGTACTACACTGGGTTTAAACGCGAAAATAAACGTGCTCCTAATTATTCTAACTTCAAAATTAACACATCCTAAAATAAATCCAACAACTAAACAAAAACTAAAAATAGGGTTTGCTTGATGGTGTCCTTAGCGTTGACTTTCGAGTGTGCCCGATCAACAAGACACAAGCAAAATGAATGAGGAGGGATTCGTAATACCGGATAGCAGACGCCGGCTCTGCTTACCAGTGCGACCTGAAGGGTCGATTTAAAACTATCCAAATCTAGCTAGCTAATTTTAAATGGATTCAAACTTCTAAGCATTTTCCAAATGTATTAATAGTGAATCCAGCTATTTTGCCTGCTTTATAAATTCACAAATTCGTCCTACCTGATCTGAGTATTTTATCTTAAATTTGTCCCTAACGTTCCTTATCATTCCCTAACTGACGTATTATATATACAATCTTCTTTTCTATATATACTGCGACCAAAAATTGGCGACAGAACGTCAAACGAATTAAATCAAGCCACAAAAGAATACAACGCAGGCAAAAATATATGTGTAAAAATAAATATAAATATAATATAAATATATAAATAAACATACAATAAATATATAAATAAATATCTGAATAAGCAAAAGCATGTAACAGTGCAAAAATTAGCAAAAGCAAATACATTATTAGGTGCACTCGCGTGAGCATTATATCGACTAGCGTCATTACACAAAAACGTGCTTGTTAGATTATTTCAAAATCTGTTTAAAATCACAAATCAATGCTCATGCGAGTGCAGCCGCCACAATTTTATTCTACCTACATCTATTGGTTTTCTACTTTTATGGGGTAGTTGAATATGCACTGTTAAAGTCCTGGTGGATATGCACTAAACGTTCTGGGGGGATCACAATCACTATCACTTCACTTTTAAGTCCTGGAGGGATGCGCGGTTTCACTCTATTTTATTATTTCTTTATTTATTACACTTATTTAAATTAATGAGGTTTCCTGATTTAGTTTGTTGTTATTTATTTGTTTCGTTTATTCCCGATTTTCCGCGCGTAAAAGGTGGGACAGTGATTGTTTTCGTGGTGTATTCGGCGTGCATATTAGAGTTTTGGGTATAGTTATTTAATTATTATTATTATTGGTTTTCTTTCTCTTTTTTTTGTTTTTTTTGGTTTTTAGTTTTTGGTTATAATGCTCTTATCATGTCAAAATCACAGCAGAACTTTGTTACTTTATAGTGGGTGCCAGCCAATTAGGGACTCAAGGGAAATGAAATTGCAAACGAACTTACACGACAGGGGGCGCAAGGACCATTTATTGGTCCCGAACCTGCCTTGGGAGTCACAAAAGCTGCCATCCGGAGCTATATTAGCGAATGGATATACAACCAACACCTAAGAAACTGGCAGAACAGACCAGGACTAACACATAGCAAGGCACTGGTAAAGGGGTCTAGCAAAAACGGAATCCAGGAATTCCTTTGTTTAAGCAGGGAATAGCTCAGAATCACTTTGGGGTTCCTGACAGGACTTACTTCTGTCAAGGTTCACCTCCAGTGGATGCACAAATATAACGAAGACTTCGAATGCAGACTTTGCTTAGAGGAACCGCAGACTGCAATGCATGTACTATGCAGATGTGAGACGTTGGGTAGAACGAGACAGCGCCTATTCGGGCGACCAAAGTTAGACCCCGAAGGAAGCAGATACCCTTTCATCGAGGGACCTGTACGCTATAATTCGGGGTGCAGGTTTTCCAGACTGGGTATGATACTTAACCAGGGTCAGTACAATAAAAGCCTTTTAGTCTGCGGTGCGGCGGAGCCTTTTGGCAGACGCACCCGCCAGGGAGAGTGATTTTAGAGGGTATGCCGCAAGGAGAGTTCCACATTTTGGCTATAAAAGCTTTCCACTCCACCGGGTTCGGATAACTATAAAAAAGAACTAACTCATCTCTAAGTATAGGATATCCCAAGTCGTCCTTTTCAACGCCTATTTCCTGTTCTAGTGCTGCTAGTTCTTGCCCTGCATACAAATTCCCTATATATTCTTGCCTTCTAACCATTTTCTCTACATTTTCTATGATGATGTCTCTTTGCACGGTTTTATATACCTAAAATTCATTCCAATTTAATTATATTATTCTTATTTAAGTTTTATCTTCTGTTTGCACTTTTAAGTAATTTTTAGAACACAATACTCTCTAATTCTGCTCTTATAAACTATCTCAGGATTTTATTACTAATCGCTAGATGTACTGAGGGTTCTTTAAACCACCTAGGATATTTATTCTCAAAGGCTGTTTGTTTTCATTTAAGTAATAGCAGTTCAATTCCTTGAATTTACCTCAAATTCAAATTCTACATTTTGAACCTCTTTAACAAACAACTACTTTCAGAAATGACCCTTGTTTGGTCTCACTGCCATACATACAATAAATACCTGCTCAAAATAGTTTGATCCTTAGATGTTAGTATGGTTTGCGACCTTTTATAGACACCACCCACAAAATTTATATATTAGGTACTTTATAATGATTTAAATATTTTAAGTTGTTACGTGCCAATCAAATTGGCCCTTAAACATGTTTTAGGTTAATTTTGATGTGCGGAAGTTTCGCGCCACAATTTCAAAAGACTCGGGGCGCGCATTTCCGTTACGTCATAGTGGGTTTGCGCCAGATCGCGCGACGCGAGTGGAGTAGGGAAAAGTGGTGAGAGGTTTCTGTTAGACGCTTAAACGTGGCTTTTTCGCCCGAACCTTTGATTGGAGTGGACGCTTTGAGGTATCGTATCGTGCTTATCTTTACCTATGTAGATATCCTGCCTAATTATCTTTGTTTGTCGCCCTTACCATGTTTCCTTATCCGATCCCTACATAGGTAGGTGACAATTTGCAGCCACCTAGGCGAACCGTACTGCACGACCCTGGATGATCGATCTCATGACTGCCGTAGCTGGTTGGAGCGCTTAAAGGAACGTTGGCAGGAGTCATCATCTTTAAATACCTCAAAAGGGCCTTTAGTAGCCTGATGGACCTTAGCGAGGCCAACTTTATCTCAACTCAGCGGGACGCCGGATTTTGGAGTGAGTATTCTCTCTGCTAATTTGTTCGCTATTATCATTTATTATTTTAAATTTATATAAATTTCCGATTATTACGCAATATAAATTGTGCATTGGTGACGTCATTGGCAGATGAGCGCGTCCAAAATCTGTATAAGATTAGCGTTACCAACTACCGATGGTGTCTAGTAAACCCCGCTTGCGGTGTTGTAATTATCGAACTTTAAAATGTAATTATCGTTTTAAATGTAAGAAAGTGTGATTTTGTATTTATAATTTAAATAATACTATTTATACTTAAAAAAACCCTTTTCTGCTTCTTATATTTGTTTCCGTTGTACAATCTATCGTTTCGTTCCAATGTCTTTCATTTGCTACACCTGCAAATTAACAGCAACCACCTTTCTCTTCTACACGTAAATTCCGGCTACTATAAATACGTAAGAAATGCCAAAACTTATCCGCTTCTTCTTCAGCAGTCTAGCTCCTCGGATAATTGATCAACAATAATTATTATTTTCTACACCTACTTCCACTTGGGTGGACACCCCTTTACTCAAAAGGTACGCTTTTAGTTAACACAACTTATTTTTAACACACAAGCTTAACTCAAAAGCTTGGTTTTGTTTTATTCGCTCGTTGTTCTGGTTCCTTCTATTTATACTTGTTCGCCAATACAGATTGCACGATTAAACTCTATTTATAAACTTTTAACCGATCAAAATTACAAACGTGTATCTATTATAGAATTTTTTATTAATTACTCTATGTTATTTACACCCCCCCCCCCTTTTATGGATACCTTAATCTTAATCACAGCTTCTCTCATATCTAAATGATAATTGCACGTTACTATTTCAAATAGTCACCCTACATATGGTGGTTTAAACACGGGTCTCACACTGTACCAATCACAACAGTATTTTGGATTACTAATGATTCAATTTTTTTTATACTCGTATCGATCAATTCAAAATTAACCTTTTTAAACGTTTCTTATTCTCCTATCAATTACAATTCTAATATTTGTCATACCGTTTTCAAATAAATACATAAATTATCAACTTCTACATCTATAAACAATCAAAAATACATCAATAAAATATCCCAGAGCTTATTCTTTTCAGTTTTAGTATTTGGATCATTCTTTTCTAGGCGTTTGGTGTTTTTTTTTGTGACCAAAACAACCTAAGGTTCAGTTTTGTTTCTTTAAATCTTACTACAACATATTTAGTTCTTTTGAAAATTTGATTATAGATTTCTAATGCATAAAGGTTTTTCCGTTGACTGTTTCAATCTTATTTGTCATTTCTTTACAATTTTACGTTGTAGACCGTTTTCCTTGTAGTTTCTTCTTAAACAGGTTTAATTGACTCTACTAATATTATAGGCACAGCGAAGCTTTCAGCTGTGTTACTTCCTCCAAGATTGTACCGTATCCATTCGCAAGTTTTAACGTCAGGATTTTTTAGTTATATGTCCAACATTGTTTTATGTTTTTTATTTGTCATATATTCGAACACCAAGAGGCGTTACGGATTGGGTTGCGATGCTGAGCTATTTTTAAAAATATATTTGATTCTTAGATAAGCTTGCTACATTGCTCATATTGAAGGTAATATTTCCTAATTTTCTATCCACATACAGAGTGACCATACTTTCGTATTGTCGCCTATCACTTTTAGATCGTTCTATTCTATATTGTTTATAATCGGTTGAATGGCTGTATGCCGTTGTAGGCAGTTTCGTGCTTCGTTGGCATGCGCGTGACTACTAAGCCCAAGGTCCCAAATTCGAATCCAGGCACGGCCCACTTGAAAAAAGATGATCATCATTAGGTTTTCAGTCCTGCAAATGGTTAGACGCGTATCCTCATTCAGTCCTATTCTGAACTAACCTACTCATTCCCAGTCTGCATCTTTCACTATCTGCGTGCAGTAGTCTGGTCTAGACCTACCCCTACCTCTTTTTTTCTCATCTCTGCTTGTAATATATCCCGCACTATTCCCCAAAAATGCTTTAGAACATATCCTGGTATTCTATTTCTCTAATTTTTTTCTTGTTTTCCACATATGCTTTCAACAATTTTCTTCTTGTTTTCTATGTTTGAAGTATATACCCTATTTCCCCGATATTCAGTAGTATGTGAAGGGGATTAAGCACCCTTAGGCTACCAAGATCCTCCAACATTCGAACATTTGCCGAATTAATAGTTTTCCAATATATTCTTTCGCACAAGGTTTATCGTCTTGCAACAGGTTGTGGCCATGTACCGCCACTTATTTCTATTTTGAGCTAGCCTACACAGATCCCTGAAATTTTCACAGTCTAGTTACAGTCTGGTTACCCTTCTGTTGCTTTCTAATTATATGTGCTATTTTTTGAGACTCTGTAGTATGTAAAGGGGGTTAAAAAGCCTGTGGCTGCCAAGATCCCCCAACACTTTCACATTTGCCGAATTAATGGTTTTCCAGTAAATGCTTTCGCACATAATACTAACAATAATTTTGGAGGCGTTAGTCGGCAAAGTGAAGGCAACGTTTTCAGAAAGTTGCAGAATGAAGTAGGTAGACCCATTTTTGGAATTGGATGTGATGCACACATTGCACACAATTCCGTGCAGACAGCATGTGACATTTTACTTTTGTATGTAGAGTTATTAAGTTGAAAGAATTTTGCAAGTTCGCAAACGTAGAGTTTAAAAGAATTTTATCTCATGGCAGTACTAGGTTTTTAAGTTTGATGCTAGCGTTGGAGAGAATGCTAACTCAGTTTCATCCTTTGAAGTTATATTTCCAGTCAAATGAAAACTCTTCTAAATTGCTGACGGATTTAAAGAGCCTGTTAACGGACTATACTTTGTGTTCGTACATGGAACTCTACAAATGTTTCAAAAATCTATTTTAAAAATTGAGGGAGACGAAATAAATGCTACAGAAGTCTCTCAGGCTTATTCTGGATTGGTTAAGAAGCTAGACGAGTGTAAGAATCTAACGTTTATACCGTTTGCAGCACGACAACTACTTAACAAACTGAAAGTAGACGAACAAATTGACGAAGTTACATTCTTTAAACGTTTCCAAATTTTATGAAAGTAGTATTAATTACTTAAAAATGTGACAGACCTTTTTTGACAAGACCAGCATATTTTCAATGCAATGTAACCTCGTCAGAATTTGAAGAAAGTGGGACTTCTGTCAATGCTGTAGTTCCTGAGAGTGTAGATATGGATGAGCTCTTTGATGAGAAGGTATTACTGTCACAAGTACTTCATGAACTGATTCCTAAGGGGAACTATCTATCGGACGAGAAAAGCCATCAACTGTAGAAAAGTGGAACTTTGAATTGAATGTACTGTGGAAAAGAAATGTTTCATTCAAGAACATGGCCAAAGGAGTGGAATTCGCAATGTGCCTACCGGGAACATCGGCTCCTGCAGAACCAGTTTTTAAATAATCGGAACTATTTGATCGGCAGAACGAGGACGACTGTCTATTTCAGTTGTCAGGGCATTTTTAAATGTTAAAGTAAATTCAAAGCTTTCATGTTCCGATTTCCATGACAAGATACGAAACGATAAGTGTGTCTTGCTCAGGTTTTATCTTCTGAGAAATATCAATGATAAATCATGTAAACATTGTTGCAGTAATATAATTTTGCTTTCATTGTCTCTATATATTCCTTAGGTTTTTTTTAGTTCTTTATTTCCCCCACCCATCCGTTTAAATACAGTGTCCGGGGTTGGCTCTGAAAATTTCTGGTAACCCTATGTAACGATAAATCTGAACGCAAAATTCACTTGCTCATAGTAAACAATTAGGGAATGTATCTAGTGAATAAATGTGTAATTCTTTACAATTTCTAAAATCTGAATCGTTGTAGAAAACATTACGCGTAATTTATGTACAATAAACAGGTTTAATCTAATTTTGTTCACAACGAAAACCCTTACAATTTTGTTCCATACGTTTCGCAGTTATAAATGAAACTACTGCAAAAGGAAATCTAATTTTCTAAAATATTAAACAAGACAAATGGCATTTTATTTTAAAATTAAACCGTCAGAAACTTTCAGTTGTGCTACGTGAATAAGTCCTGTTGTATTAATATTTCAGTTGGTGATGAAATCGCATTCTTTTGCTCAATTTTAATTAATATTTCTTAAATAAAACAGTTGCTGATGGTTGAGAACATGCGTTTTTGCAAATTTTGATTCGTTGTTGTATTAAAACAGTCATTGAACATTTTGAATTGAAGCTAATCGTGCAATGCATTCATGATCATTAGGTCTTCAGCCCTAGAACTCGTAGGACGCGTATCTCCATTGTTTCCTACTCTGAGGTACTCTACACACATTTCCATCAAATTCTCACAGCTTATAACTTTCACTATATGTGTGCAATAGTTTAATTTGGTACTACTTCTACCTCTGAGAAAAGCAAAAATAATTTTTTTATTTTGCGATCCTCATTGGAAGACTGTGGATGGATGAGAACCCAGACTTCATCACCAACCTCAAATTTAACAAGGTTTTTACTATTTTTTTCATGCCGCAGTTTGCTCCTTTTAGTTTTTGACGGCAACCGATCGTAAGCCAGGGTTATCATTTCTTCCATGCTGTGGGATGGTATAGACGTGGTGGGGAAAATAATGTTTTTAATTAAAATAGTACAGCCCGCAATCCCGAAATGAAGCTCGATAGGGTTAAACCCGGTGGAATCGTGAACCGAAAGACACCTAAGTATACTTTTTGTGTTCGCTCGTTTTAAAGGGTATAGCGCTACTAATTTGCTGACTTCTACATTTGATTTTTCCAATGCTCCACCCGAAGGTACTACATTGGCCAGGAAGCGATTTCTTTTTACATGGAAATTTTTTGAATTTTGCTGATCCTAGCTGTTGCAAGCAAGGCAGGCATCTCTATTTTACCTCTCATCCGAACGAGGGTGTATTCTTGTGAAAAATGCTTGCCTATTATTTTTCAAGCAGACCGTGTCGGGATTCGATCCCGAGACCTTAGGTGTAGTAGTCACTCCTAATTTCCTAACCGCATCCACTACCACTAATAGTTGTGTTGAACCCGACCCCTAACGCGGGAGTGGTTCCATCAAGTCAATACAAATAATTTTATTTGGAGCGTCTGTGATCGCGCTATGGTATTCGCCTTTACTTTTCTTAAAGTTTTTGCTTTCTGGCACAACTCGCCTCTTGCTATTATCATTCTAACCGCGTGCTTCATACGTGGAACATAGTAATAACGTTTTATCATATTTATACATTTTTCCGTCTCCAAATGGCTGTAATCTTTGTGCTCCTGTAAAACTAAGGGTATACTTTGCATATTAGGGACGCATAACGTAAAATTTGGTGAGTCATCAGACCCACGCTTAAACAGTACATCTTTGTACACAACATACCATACCGAATACCGTTTCGGCGCTTTTCGTTAATTCACCTGCTACCCTCACACAAAAGTCATCTTGTTGTTGCTCAATCAGTGTATTTTTCATATTCATCTCCACCTTTTTATATAACCCTGATTTCTGTAACAAATTTATTTCCGCAGTTCCGCACTTTGGGCGTACCGGTACATTTTCTACCGATATCGCATTGTACTTTCCTTTACAACACTCAACCCTGAAGGAATCTTCCTGAAAGTATAACATCCATCCGGCGAGTCGCGAATTAAGCAACCTATATGACATTAAGAAGCCAACGATTTGTGGTCAGTAAGGACAGTCGATTCTCACCTTAGTACGAAAACTCGCCATTGTTTCAGGAAGTGCAATACTGCCAAAGTCTTTTTTTTCTTTTACGCAATACCGGACTTTTGGCCTTCGCAACGTTCGACTCGTAAACGCCACTTTTTCCTTTCCTGCTGTATGTGGATTTTTTTGAAACAAACACTCACCAATACCTTCCACTGACGCATCCGTTTGTATGAAAAATTACTACTCGGAATGAGGGTGCCTCAACATAACTACGGATAAAAACGTCATTTTGATCACCATAAATGCTCGGTGTTGCTCCTTCCTTCATTTCCAGCAACGTTAATGAGGGAGCAGTCAAATTTGCAAATTTTTCTACAAACTGTTTGTCATAATTTACCACGCGTAAAAATCCACCTAAGTGTTTTTGGTTATGCGGCATCGGTAGGTCGTTGATGGCCGCCACCTTAACCGGATCCACTTCAATCCTGCAACAGTTATCTAGTGATCAAGAAACAACATCCATTTATGGGCAAAACTAGATTTTTTATTTTTATCGTTATTTCCGCTTCCTTGAACCTTTGAAATATGATTTGGTGGTGCTCCAAATGTTCCTCAGGATTTTTGGAATAAATTAGCAGGCAATTCAAATATAAAATCACAAAGAACTCCACTTCAGGACTCGATATCCTACTCAGACCCTTAATAAATGAACCTACTGATGTGCTGAAACCGAAAAGGAAGACTTTAAACACATACGCGTTTCTTTCATACATGAAACCTGTATTTTTGTCGTGATCAGGCTATCTGCCAGTAACTGACCGTCAGGTCCATATTACTGAGACACTGTCTGCTTGTAAAATTATACCACTTTTCCGCTGGGTTGAGCCGCATCACCCGATCTTGAAACATTCTTTTGTTCAGAAACCTAGTGTCTAAACTAACTCTTATAGACTCCCCCTTTTGTTAACCACTAGTAGTGGACTAAATATTTCGTCTGTAGGGGTTCTATGACGTCCCATGCGATCACCTCCTCAATCTACCTCCTTACCTCACTTTTGTTAGCGTAAAGAGTTGGATACGATTTCACCATAAACGGCGAATAATCATGTAATACGATTTTATATTGATATGCCATAGTTTCACCACCCTGCTATCAGAACGATTAGTCGCACGCATATTAGAGTTCGGTGCATAATGTCTATTATTTGCGCGGATGCCATTGCCTTGGTTAAAATGTTGGCCTATGTCTCGCCAGTTGGACTACGAGCTTTCCCTACCACTCCCTTCCGTCATACCTATTTCCCTCAAATATTTTTCGATTTCATTTAGTGTCCGTGGAAAACAATTAATAATTCCCCGCTGAACTTCTCTAAAAAAGTTATTTTACAGCATTAACATAATTTCATTTTAAGATAACTAATAGAAGAGACCCCGCCTCTCTGACGTGGTTCAAAAAATAATCCGCCTTCAAAAGACCAGATTTTAATTTTATTAAATTCTAGATTTCCTACCGTTTCCTCCATCAACGAACCCCCATCTTGGGCTGAACCGCGTAAGCCGCTGGCTGCCAATGAAATTTTTCGATGATCTGGAATATCTGTATCACGAAAAATACTATGAAGGTTTTGTATGTAAATAATGCAATGCATAGCACTTTCTGGTGTGAAATTTAGGCTCGAATTTTCCGGATCCCGCCATAAAGTTATATAACTAGTATCCCTTTTGCTACATCTCACGCATAATACACCACTGGGATCCCTATATTCTGCTCTTCCCTTCCACCTACTTGTTCCATAACCTTAGAGGTTCTATTCTGTTCTACCACAGTTCAGATATTCTATTTACATCTTGGCTTAACATACTCATCTGCTCAGAAGCTTTAACATTCATCTGATCTAACGATTCCTTCATGATAGCGTTATTCATAATCATATTATTTACAGTATTAATTAATTGTTTAAAACACATTTCCCACACCTCCGCCGTCCATTTCTCTACTTTTCCTACTCTTTTTACCGGGCATAATTTAATAGTCTTAGTCTATTTAATCTTAGCGCATCATACAATGCTTTAGTATGTGTCCGATCATAGTATCTCTCCTATTTTTTACTGTTTACTACATATTTCTTTCTTTCTCGACTATTTCTAGAAGTTTTTTCTTCTTAATTTCCTCTGTTTATGATATCTTCATCATACGTCTGTAGCACCACATTTCAACGGTGTCTGTCTATCCTTTTTTTGTACGTTTTTCGTACTGTACACGATTCTCGGCCGTACAGTGCTGTGCTCCACTCATATGCTTTCAACAATTTTTTCTCGTTTGTTGCCTTTGTACATAGCTGCTGTTTCTTGGTAAATGCAACACCGCTTTGTGATAATCTTTTTCTTATATCTTTTGCACTTTTCCCTCTTATTTGGCTTCTTAGCTAGCAAATACCCTTAAGCTCTTGTAAATTCTCGTTTCCTATTGTTTATTTTAGTTTACTACTTATTTTCTTCTTCTTTACATACTAGTGCTTTAGTTTTGCTTTTGTTGATTTTTATATCATATCGCTTTGTCGGTACTGTTTCCATTTTTTAAAGAGCTGTTCCTAACTCTTTCTTGCTAGATGCTAATACAGCTATATCATTTGTAAATCTAAGCATATCAATTATTTGTCCCTGCATAATAATTCTAAATGTCTTTTTGCATTTGAGAGTATTCATTGCTCGTATATAAAAGTTAAAAATTAATGGGAATATCGCACATCCCAGCCTCCCCTCTTTTCTAATATTAACTTCCCTAGCTTTCTGCCCTAATTTTATTACTGCTGTTTACTCTTTGTATAGGCTATGTACTATTCGTCGCTCCCTATATCTTATTTCAATGTTTTGAGTTTTTCGAACATTTTTCCCATTTTACACGTTTTCTTTTTTTTTATTGTTATCTCCATTATCGCCCTTAAAGCTAAAATGGCCTCTCGTGTTCCCCTGTTCTATCTAAACCTAAATTGATCTTCCCCTAATATTTCCTTAGCCTGTTTTTCCATCCGCCTTTGTACAATTCTAGTTAATATTTTTGACACGTGTGCTGTCAAACTTATTGTTCGAAAATTTTCACATCTATCCGCGCTTCTCTTTTTTTGGTATAGTGACTATAATGTTACGTTTGAAATCTTTGGGTATCTCGCCTGTCTCGTACATATAGCTTACAAGTTGGAAGAGACGTTCTGTTACTGCTTATCCAGCAGCTTTTAGAGTTTCTGCTTGCACCTAATCTATACCTGGTGCCTTATTATTTTTCAGACTAATGCTATTACTTAGCATAGGATGTGTATTCATACAGTGAGTAAAATATATCCATACAGAGCGCTTTTAATCTATTTGATTATAAATCATAGCTACAATTTGTTAAAATTAAAATTAAAAGTTAAATTTAAAAAATAGAATAAAAGTTCTGTAAATACTGATACTAATGACAGGTGAAGTGATGATGACATTTGTTTAATGAATAAATGATAATGTTTGTCAGTCATAGATGTTTTTTGAGTTAAGAGTGGTGGTGTGGGTGGTTATAGTCTCTTGAATAGTGACAGTATTTTTTTGAATTTAGGTTTTGAATGTAGCATAATTTTATGTTGTCTACTTTGTGGTCTTTGATCTTCATTTCTTCTGTTAAGTTTAATTTTTTGAGCTATTTTAAGGTGATATGATGTAGAATTAATGCGTCTGTGTTTTTGTTGAATTTATGATTTTCTACAAGTAAGTGGTGGCCGAAAGCATACTGGGTGGGCCTGTTGCTGTGTTTTTTGGTTATGATTTCAAGGTTTCTGAATATTCTGTCTATATATGACATGTGAGAGCGCACCTTAGTTTATATATGCCGCTTTCTGATATGTCTGTGACGGTATCTTGGAGTTATTTATGTATGAGTGTAGGTTTGTGTTAGATTTTATGTTTTGGTTTGGGTTGTTGTTAATGAATGGTATGCTGATAAATTTTTGGTTATTTTTTTGGTAGTTATTAAAGTATGCTCTTTGTTTTAGTTTTTTAGTTTTGGGTTTTTTTTTGATAATTGGGGCGTTGATTAATCTGCTTTTGTAATTGTTGAATGCTGCCATTTTATGTTGAATATTCCACATTCCTCTCCTTTTTCGTGATGCTGGTCTTCTTTGCTGTTAGTCCCTAGTTCAATTGTGTTTCGTCCATCCGCTCGTGTGGTAGATGCTTTTTAGTTCGTTTTTCTTTCTTCAGAAACCACGACTTAGTCGACTTTAGGACTAGTTAGCATTTCTTTTCTTTAGTTCTTCGGTTTTGGTTACCACAGTTAGTAATACATCGTTTTCTTTTACCAGCGCTCTCTTTCTCTTCTTCTCGTTCTTCCTTGTTGGCCCTTAGTTTACTTGAGGCTTGAGCCATGGGTCCTGTTTTGGTTATTACTGCTCGGTTTCAGTCTCGCTTTCGTTTTTGTTTTTTGGTTTCTTCCATCTTAGTCCTCGTTGCTTGCTTATTACCCATCTTCCCTTCCTTCTTTTTTTTCTCTTTCTCTGTTGTCCTAGTACTTGGTTTACTCCAGTGAGTGTCTTGAGTAGTTTTTTTTGGGTAGTCCGATCGTTATTTCTATTGGTTTTTCGAACCGGATGAGTTCTTTTTTTATTATTCTGGAGTGTCTTTTTTTCTTTTTGTTTTTTTTGTTGTTTTCGTAACTAATTTCCTTTTAGTTTTGAAGCGAATTTTCCTTCTTTTTCGTTTTGTTAAGGTTTTCTTTAGGTCCTGCCCATTCCTGGATTTTGGTTTTCTTACCTCGACCTGTTAATTTTGCTGGGGGAGATTTGTTACGTTTATTTTCGACGATAGATTCAAATATGTCCTTTTTTGTGGTAATTCGTTTTCATTCACCTATCTTCTGTTTCTATTCAAAACCTCATCCTGTATTTTTATCGCGCAATCAAAACATTTCTTTCAAGTCTATTCATTCTAAAATGAAAATTTATTCGATAAATTAAATTTTTTTAGGTATCCGTTAATTTGTTAAACATTCCGATAACGTATAATTGCTCTCTCTTGTGTTTCCCACCTAAAGACTTGCCAAAAAACGGATCCTACTATTATTTGATAGCGTGTTTTCCAGTTTGCTAATCGCGCTTCGATAAAGCCAGGATTGCAGTTCGAACTCGTGTTATTTGAACCCAGTTTTAATTTGATTTTGCAGCTTGTGCGTTGAAATATTTTTTACATTTTTCGTCACAGTACTTCAAAAGCAATGCACGTTTTTTTGTTCGACAAGTAGGAGGTATCTTGCGTGTATTAGTGAGTTTTCCCCTCGCTTACCCATTCTAATCCGATTCTCTTTTTAGCTCTTAGCTGGAGACCAAATGGGTTCTTTTTTTACGTAGACCAACTGCTTTTTTCTGTAGACCAACTGCTTTTGTCCGTAGACCGCTGCTGCAGTTACGGTGGCAGGGCGAATGGATCCTGACTACCGTGGCGTTGCTGTGCTGACTCACCCCGATGGCTTGCAAGCTTAGTATCCAGACACATACCGGTATACAACTTGTTTTCTTTTGTGTACTTGAAGGGCATATTCCGTATCAGCGTTTGGTGTAGTTACGTGATAAGAAACGTGACACTATAGGACTATTGTTTGTTGCTGCGAATCGATATTATCGCTCTACAGGTGTGATGTACATTGTTAAAAATGTTTGACAGACATACGCTTATTCTTTTTTACTGATTGGTTTATTTTACAAACGGTAATATGTACAATTTAAAAGAATGTTGGACAAAAGTTCTCACACGTTAATTTTTTTCTACTGATTAGTTTATTTTACGAAAAGTATTAGGTGCAATTTTAACAACAAAACGCTTTACAAAAGCTTTCACATGTTTATTTACTACTGATTAATTTTATTTTGTGTAAAATACAAGATGCGCACTTCGTATCTAACGTACTAAATTGTTCATATCACATAATTGTTTGCTTTGAAATAGTAACGCTTAATTTATTGCTTTTGCTTGTTTGTACAGAATACTTTATTTATTTTTATTGTTAATACATAATCGTGGGCGACGTGCTTTTTTTTGTTTTCTGGGAATGTAGGCGAATCTCCCCCCCCCTCTCCGTGTTTGGTAGTTAGCCTGGTATTTACTATTCTTCTAGCCACGTCGAGGCATGTAGCAAAGTGTGTTTGCGTTATTACGGTTGCCGTCGAGGAAGATTAGGTAATCTACGTATCTGAACCATTTGTTTATGTTATTGTTATTGGGTATTATAGTTTCTGTTTTTATATTGTCGATATAAATGTCAGCAAGCAGAGAGGAGAGGTGATTGCCCATTGCTATCCCGTTTGGTTGTGAATAGTAATTTTCATTGAATGAGAAAAGTTTTGTTGTAGGCACATAAAGTTATGTAGTTTTCGATGTCATTGGTGATTATTTTACTTTGTTTTAGGATTTCTGTGACTAAGGGGATTGTTTCAAAGGGGTCGGTGTTACTGAAAAGGTTGATGATGTCTAAGAAAACATGCGGTTGTTTGAATGTATTTTGGATTCTTTTAGTTTTTTATTAGTTGATTTGGGTTTTTGATGGTGTGTTGGGGTGTGTAATTTGTTAGGTTGTTGAATAGTTTTAGGAGGAATTCTGGTAGGGTTGATGTAGGTGAATTAATGAATGAGACTACCGATCTAATTGGGATGTTGTTCTTCTGAATTTTTGGTAGTCCATATAGTCTTGGTAGTCGTGGATTGATTGGGATTATTGATTTTGGGGCATTATTTTTGATCGGAATGCTTTGTTTTGAGTTAATTATTCTTTTGAGTTTGTTGTGAAAGGTCTCTAGGAGATTTTGTTTAGTTTTTTGAAAGAATTATCTGTTAGTAATGTTTCTTTTTTAGAATTACTAGGCAGGTTACTTTGGCAGCCTTCGATATGACTAGGGTGTTATTTAAAATTTTGGCGAATTTTTTTTTATTGTATTCAAATCTCAGCTATATTTTTTATCTTGTGTGTTGCTGGCTCTCTTAGAATAAGATACAACCTATTCCGTTCCGTAGTCCTTTTTTTGTTTTGTGGTTGATTTCTAATTGTTTGAGTGCTACGTATATTTCGATTGAGTAAAGTTTTAGGTTGTGAAGTGTGAGGGGTTGTTTATTGTTGTCTTTTAGTCCTAGCTGTAATACGTTGGTAAATTTGCGTTCGATATGATTTTTATACCTGTTGTGTGAATTTTGAAGGTGTTGTGTGTGTGTTGTTGAATGTATTTAAATTTGAAGCTGCATGTGTGGGAATAGATTTCGCGTTGGTAGTATAGTTGGTTTGGGCTTTGTTACTAATATTATCTATATTTTTGTTGTTGTAGATGTGATTGGATGTTTGTTTTACGTTAGTAATTGTCTAAAATTATAGAGATGGATGATAAGGCTGGTTCACCATAGTTAATTTTAGGCATTTTGTTTAATATTGCTCGACTTGCGTGAGGTTTTACGAATTCGCGTAGCTTGATTTTTCTTTCTAGTTGTTCTTTTAATTTGGGTGTGACATAATTTGACGTTTTGGTTAGAGCCAATTTTGGAGTAAGGATGTTCTTGATACATTGATGCACGAACAATATGTCTATTTTAATGCTTTAATGCTAGTTCAAACTCGTCTCTAAGTATAGGACATCCCAAGTCAACTTTTTCAATGTTCGGTTCCTGTTCTAATGTTTTTAGTTCCCGTCTTGAATATAAATTCCCTATATATTCTTGCCATGTATCCACTTTCTTTACATTTTCTATATTGATATCTATTCCCGTCCCTTTATGTTTTTGATATATTGTTCAATATTCTAAAAATTCATTCTAATTAGTTTATATGCTTCGCCTGTCTTCCAACTTGGTTTATACCTCTTTGCACTACTCTTCAATCTATTGTTCCTTAGATTTCTTGCATTTGCAAATAATTTTCCATTTTATTACTTTGTACCACTTTTTCCTTCTTCGTCTGGTCGGTTTTTATATTTTTGCGTTTTATCCATTACATTCAGGATGACTTTTGTTATCCATGGGTTCTTATTTTCTTTTTTTTTTATACCCCAGAGTATTTCGTGCTGCCATGTCTAAGCTGGATTATATGTTATTCCATTCTGCTTCAACTTCCTTAGTATCAAAAGTTTTCCCGATGTATTTCAGCAAATCGTTCGACTTTTTCTCAAATCTTTTGTAGGTATCTTTATCTTTTAGTTTATCAAAGTCAAACTGCCCCGTTACCTTCCTTTTTTCCAATATTTAAACTTAGGCACAGCTTATGCTGTGGTCAGTGTCTATATCTGTTTCTGGGTAGCATCTACAGTCTTTTGCTTGATTCATAAACCGTTGTCGAACAAGAATGTAATCTATTTGATAACTCTCTGTGTATTCTGACATCTTCTATATGTATCCTCATGTGGTATGATGTTCAAGTAATGTGTTTGTGATGGTGAAATTATTTTTGTCTTCAAGTTCAACCAGTCTGTTTCTCATGTTGTTTCTCGTGCCTAAGACAAATAAACCCATTTCGGCTCCTTCCCTACCCTAGCCTACCACTGCATTGAAATCCCCCGTAATTATTAAATGTTGTCTTTTTACGAATCTTAGTATGTCTTCGGTATGTTTATAGTTCCCTCGAACTTTATTCTGAGTGTTGCTACAATATTTGATATTATACTATATTTGCAGATTTGATTCTGCTCTAACCATGAGTACTCTTTCATTCTTTTGCAAGTAGTTTTCTCCACAGTGTCGTATCCTTGTCCTTATAACTATTTTCACACCCAAGTTTCTTTTCTCTGATCCACTATGAATTACCCTAAAATAACCGCTCCAAAAATCCTCCGCTTCTGACCACCGAACTTCGCTAACCCCTACTATATACAATGCTAGCTTATCTATTTCAATTTTGAAATTCTTTTGCTTGCTTACTTGCGTCATTCTTCTAACATTCTACACCCCGACGTGCAAGATGTTTCCGGTTTTTTTGTTCCTCGTATTGAGCTTACCGATCACTTCCTCCGTAGTGGGGACTATTTAAATTCTAAAGTTTTTACCCCAGAGAATTCCATCATTTTGAAAACGTTTTTGGTACGTTGTGTACTTGGGACGTAATGTGGTGGTTTCCCTTTGCCTTCCACATCGCAGTATGTATCTTAGAGTTTTCGACCCCTGCCTTTTCTGCCGTAAAAGCTGCTGCCCTCTTTCGAGGAGCTGTCTCAGTCTAGCTCCTTACTGAGAATCCACTAATTTAGTTAAACCTGTTTGGCTTATTAGCTCACTGAAATATGCAAGCCATTCTAACCGTTCTAGTACTCTAGAATTTCTTCAAGGTGTAGATCTGAACGAGTGCAGGGTATTAAAACATAAACATTGATTTATTTCAATAATTGTCATTTAGCGACTCCAGAACAAGAGGTGACTCTTTTGCATGTATATGCAATTCGTAATAACATATAAAATGCTTAGGCGTAGTCAAGAAAGTTGACATGTGTTGATTGCTCGTTATCATAAGGAAGGTAGTGTTCGGTTACCTGACTCCTGGAGTTGCTGCACATGTGGTCAGAGCAGGATGGTCTTTAATCGGTTATTTTGCTTGGAACACGGGATTGTTTACGAATTCTCCACAAAAGAATAAGGATGTATTTGTGTTACCTCTGTATTTGGCACTTTTGGGCATGCCAAATTCAATTACGTTCAATTAGTGGTTAGTCTGATAAAAACAATTATTATTAACCACTGTGGCTCTATGTGAATTTTTTGCAAGGTTTTTATCAGCAAGTATATACTTTCTTTTAGTTTTTTTGTTTAAGAGAAACACATCATATATGACCCATCAGCTGACGCAAAAGCATCAGTTGCCGGAAGAGTACGATATTTTCCTGGAGTGGATATTTAATCTAAGCACCATTTTTTTTCTCTTTTGTGGTTGAACAGCTTTTGGGATCAAACATGTTTACATATTTTTCAGAAGGATTTTAGAGGCGTGGTTAGTATAATAGCTCTTGTTGTTTAACTGGCAGCTATTATTTGATCCTCTGGACCTGCTCATCTGTCCTTGGTCTGGAAATTCCACATTTTATTTTAACGTATTTGGCTGGCTACCACGGTAGTCGGTTCAATCACCTAGATCCTGAACAACAGGCCTGAGGTAAAGGAAGTTGGGGTATGCGTAGACTGGAGTAATTGGAGACATATCACATAACTCTTAGGTTAATTATAAAATTCAGGTTAGTAGACTAGGTTTTATTTAGCTACTTAAGTATTTGTTCAAATCTATGTTTTAGAGTTCTAGTGCTTTCTCCAGCAATTTGGGGAATAAATGAAAAAATTGGCTAAATACGATTTCACAACATCTGTATTTGATTTTTATTACAGCTTTTGTTTTTCAAGCTAATATATGTTTGTTTTTACCAAAATGTGTAGTTTTTATTGCTTTATTAGTGTGCTATTTTTGCAGATTTTAGTTTCCAACTTAAGTTAGGAAAAAATATGTGTCTAGCCTTACCCCATCTTGTAGTCGAGTTGGGGTAAACATAGACATTGTATTGGGCTAATTGTAGACACTATATCTAGTTATATTGCTTCAGGTTTTGAATACTAGACTGTAAATACCAGTGTGTTAAAGATGCCTCGCAACTACAAACGCAAGAAGGCTGGTCCAACTTACACAACTGAGTAAGTTGCAGAAGCGTGTGAAGCCGTATATGCAAAAAGAATGACTTTTCGCCAGGCATAGGAGCATTATAAAGTGAATCGGTCAGTGATATATGAAAGACTATTGGGCTGAAAACTAGTATTATTAAAGTCGGTGGTGGAAGATCTTCAGCATTACCTAAAGATGTTGAACAACAATTGGCGCAGTGCATATTAGCTCGTGCCTAGTGGGGATACTCAGTGGACAGTCAAGAGCTTTTAAATCTAGTGAAGGACTGTCACTGTTAATAACATAGAAACACTATTTACCAACAATGGACCAGGAGAAGATTGGTATGAAAAGAAGGCACAATTTAAGCCGTAAAAGACCAGAGCAGCTACAACAACGAAGAGCGGACGCTGCCGACCCTCTTGTTGTTGAAGACTTTTTATAAAAAACTTAAAAGTGTAATCTAAAAATGATTTTGAACTGTGACGAATCTGGATTTGCTACAGATCCGAGCAAAGTTAAAGCTATTGGAGATAAAGGCAAGAAGTCATTCTATCGACGAGTAGGTGGTACAGGACGAGAAAACATTTCAGTACATTGTTGTGTGTCAGCATCAGGGGAAGTGTTGTCAAGTTGCCACCCCTAATAATTTTTAAAGCAGAAGGTGCTGTCCAAGCATGATGGACAAATTCCGAAGAAGAGTATCCTGGGACAATGTATGCTACATCAGAAAATGGTTACATGGAAGAACCAATTTTTTATTCATGGTTAACTGCATCCTTCATTCCCTATGTTGATTCAGTAAGAAGAAATGGAAATGGACGGGCATAAAAGTCACATTAAAGTTAAAGTTGTGAATTCTGCTATTAGTTTAAATATAATTTTGTTAAAATTGCCCAGTCAATTAACACTCAGAATGCAACCATTAGATCGATGTGTTTTCGGACAGCTAAAAATTAGTTGGGAGAAAATACTAGTGGCTTCTGGTCGACGAAATCTGTAAACTAGCTTTAATACACTAAAGAGGAAAATATTTGTTGAACTCCTGTCAAATGCTTGGAGAAACCATTTTCCTCCAAGTAATATAATAGCAGGGTTTCGAGAAACAGCGCGTTTTTCTGTCAACTCAACTAAATTTCCAGAAAGTGAGTATGCCCAAAATAAACTTATACGTTACAAAGCTATTAAAGCTAATTCTACAGTCAGTCTCAATGTGAATGACAAGCAAATAGAACCTGAATCAATAGAAAATAATAGAACTGAACCAGAAGGTGGTGGAATGAATAATAACAATAAGAAAATAATGACAAACAGAACAGTAAACCAGAAAATGTTAAGGACAAAAACCATGAACTAGATGTTACTGATAAAAGTGGAAATGAAAAACGCGCAAATACGTATATACAGTCAACAGTACTAAATCAAACCCCAAAACCATCAACATCACACATTACGTATGAGCCTACAACGTCTGATGGACGGTCCATCATGGATATTTTCGTCGATAAAATGAAAACAAAATTTTTGCCTCAAATACCTGCCAAAAGTGGTGAAAAACTAATACGCCTCAAAAAGTAACAATATGGAGAAATGCTGACAAGTAAGCAAGCCAGAAAAAGATTAATTGAAGAAGAGAAACGTGGAATCACCAATAAGTCAAAACCAGCAATTGCAAAAAGTGGGAAATGTAAACAAAAAAGCCAAACAAAGAAAAAAGGAACAATACAAAAGTGTCGAATGCCAAATCAAAAAAAAACAAACACATTCAGAAAAATCATCTGAATCTAACACAGACAATGATGATTTGTTCGATGAAATGGAAAACCTACCATCGAGCGATGATTGCAGTATCCGTGGCAGTAATGATGAAGAAGAAGTAATTTCTAAGCGAAATCGTGAAGATATTTATATAGCCGCAGATGCCTGCCACAACACCGAACAAATTTCTTTCCCTGTTAATACATATGTTGCTCTAGATTATATAACTAAATGGTACGTAGGACGAATAATAAAAAGTGGAGAAACAAGTCTGAAAATAAAGTTTTTGGAACGCTTTCCCGAAAACAAATATAGATGGCCAATACGTGATGACATAGGTTCTGTGTTAATATATTGTGCTTTGAACAAGCAATTCTTCTTGAAGGAACAAATATGTTTTCGATCTTTCCTTCACCATCAGAATTGGAAAAACTTTGGATCGAATTTAAAAAATCTTTTAGTATTTAGTGGGCAGTTTTTTAAGTTAGAAACCTACCGAATGTTTTAAGTTTTATACTTATGCTTTTACTCTGCCTAGTTTTTAGACTTGTTTATTAATTTCTGAATTTTCTAGCTTTGTTTCTTAGTTAATATTTAGACTATCATGTTCCTGAATAAAAGTCTTTACTCTAAGTAATAGTATTAATTAAATCCATTAGATATCCAGAAAAACCAATGACGCTATAATTTTTGATGTATTTTTCTTCCGATAAAATAGTAGAGTAGATGTTTGGTGTCGATGCTATTATACATAATTTTCTTCCCTTATATTAAGCAGATTTCTGTGAGCTGAGCTCGTCACCTGCACTGTAGTATTATTAAATAGATTAGATAAATCAATTGTAGATATTTGTATGTGGGTAAATATAATATTCTTTATTTGTATGTTACTTATATCTTAATTATTGTTTGTTTCTTTATTTTTTGTATTTCTATACTTTACTGCCGGGTTGTAAGTTCATCGGTTTTGTTTGGATTAATCTTCCCACCCAATCTTCGACTGTATTAGCGCCGCCATCTCTTTCCTTCCGTTTCTTCTCTTGTTGCAGTAATTCGGGCGAGGCGTCCTTGATTGATTCTCGACCTATTTTTCTGGCTCAGTCGTTTGACTGTACAAACAAGGTGGGGAGCCAAAATCACCTGCAAACAAAATGTTTTTTCAAATTTTTATAGGTGAAAAAATAATGAGGGGATTTCTATTAAACTACTTCTGATTAGTATATTGGATAATCGATTATTTTTATTTTTATTGTAAGTGAGAAAAAGTTCCAATCAAGAAATTTTAACAATCTCACCTAAAGTGGTGCTATACGTGAGTTCCGATGTTTTTGCACTAAAAGCTTCAATTTAAAGCCTAATAGTATCGTCGAACATTCAAAGGAGAAAACAAAACAAGAGTTTCATTTATCTTGCAGCTAGTGCATACCAAAGCATCGCAGCTGAATAACGCGAAACAAAGTTTTAATTAAAACTAACAAAGGACGAGAAATATGAATGGATAGTTGAAACTTATAAATAATTTGTATGCAGTGCTGAACTTAACCGCTGTGTGCTAGTTTCACTTAGCTAAGAAATTTTTATATTAATTTTGATGAATTTTCTTTACTTTCAACATGTTGTAGCGCCTTTTTCTCTAGAATATAAAGACTAGTTTTATTTCAACCTTGGTAGGATTAATCGTATCGTATCAGGGGTTTTCAGATGAATGAGATTTAATTTTATTTTCTAGAAGTTATATGCGACCTAAGCAATTTGTATTATGTAGATTTCAAAGTACTACATTGTAGTTTGATTCAATTCCTTTTCTGAAGAATATAAATTTATAGAAAAGCAAAGAAAGAGCATTATATCTAGGGCTGGGTCGGCGTATCGATATATCGATACGTATCGATACGACCCCCGTATCGACCCCCCCGATACAGCAAAAAATAAATATCGATATATCGATACTCGATATGTATCGATACGTATCGATATTCGATATAGAATATGTATCGATATTCGATACGCAAAATCCCGTATCGCCCACCCCTAATTATATCGACCTTGTTCATTAAGTTACCCTATAAATTTGATTTCTACATGTATGATATTGACATCACAAAATAGGGCGTAGATTTTAAAAATTATTGTATTTTGTTGCAACCCAGTCGCTCCTTAACGCATCCTAAAATTAAACTGTTGAATATTGATAATAAAAAGTAATTCACAAGATTGCGCATAACGCAGAAAGATTTTAAGCGTTGAAATAAAATCATACTTCTGTGTTCAGGAGAAGGAAAATCAGTTGTATTTTATCCAACTACTGGGTCACATGAGTGTTTGTACCTGACCAGTCGAAAACGAAACACAAAATTGCCACTAGTCGGCTAAAAGAATGAAGGCATCCGAGACTTGCAACATTGGAATATTTTGAAAAATATCATGCTTCAAAAACGGACGTTCTGTCTTTTAAGCGCTGTGAAGCATATAAAATGTAGTTGGTATAATTAGTTTAATTTATAATCTTAGTTGTTCAATTGTTCCTATTTATATTGGCATTTATATATATTATAGTGGTTTTAAAAGATTAAAACTAAATATAAAAGAAGCAATTTCAAAACACCCTGTATAAAGGAACAACCAGAATTTAGGGGCGAAATTTATTCCAGTTAGTTCATTTTTAAGTATCAGGTATTAACGAAATTTTACAAATAAGGAATGAAATTTAAGTAGGTTTGCAAAGAAATAAATGGTAGAAGCCAATGCCATTAATTTATTAATTTAATTGAATTTAATTGAACGATTATTGACGTATAATATGCATAAAAGCGTGTAAAAACCCAATAATACCAAGGTGAAAAGCGTTGCTAACAAACAAATATATCGGTGGGGTAGAAATACGCCGAACTCCAACTCGTGGAAGTGTTGTGGTAAAACGTCAGTTAATTAAACACCTGCGTATTTTCTAAATGTCAAATTCCATTTATTTTGTAGATAACAAACAAGGATTCTAAGGATTGTACAAACGGTCGGATGTTTTAGCATGAAACGCTAATGAGCGGTTATTTAAAGCACGTAAGAAGTCCACGTGGGTTTAAAGAGCATATGGTCTGGAATATTGATTTTGTACCACTCAAACCAGGTTAGAAAGAGACGTAGAAAACGCATAAGCAAGAGACAAAGATAGTATAGGAGGGACTTGTAGGGCGTCAGTGAATATACGATTGGTCGATATAGTTAGTTGAACGCGAGACAAATACAAGCATAGTGTATATTAATTTTCAGAAAATAGCATAACGACGCATTGAAATTCGCGGACTTAAATATCGGTTGAGCAAAATTTTAAGAATGTGTTGTGGTATATGGGGATTTAGGATGAAAAGGTGGCCAGGAGGTGGCAGCCTAAGTGTATAAATATTATAAAGAGGGAGCACGGCTCTCTTCTCTTTTAACTTCGTGCCTTTAATATTTCGATCGCTCCAAACGACGTATGAAAGTATCACGAGTTGTAAATATTATAAAATCATTTAAATTATATTGCATGGTGGTATCCTCTTAATTAGTACGCGGTTAGTGTGCTGAGATTACATTTTTTAATCGAGGTATCACCTATAATTTTTAACCAACTCGTGTCTGGACATTAAGTAACGTGGTTTGAAGCAACTAATTGAGAAAGACGTATGTTTAAATGGAATTTGGAATTTGGTTACACCGTGGAGGCGGCGTTGGCGGATCGGCTTAGATGAAGTTCGTCTAGTAACAGCGAGAACCGGCCTGCAGACCAGATAGAAGAAATACATGGCATCGTCCACAGAGCGGAGATCGTCTAGAAATTTCCAGGTAACGATTTGAAATTGTGATTCTTATAAACTGTGAATATTGGGTGACGTATGAGAGTGTTTTTCAAGGTAGTGTGGATTATTTACGTATTGAACATAATACGTGTAAATAACTTTATTATGGTATTTAACTAGAAATTTGAAGGTGTATATAAAGCTTTTTAACGTTCCATCAGAACGTGAAATTTTTGTGAAGAGTACATGGCTTTGTTTTGTTATTTGTTTTAAAAGTATGCAAATGCATAATTAGCTGGGTTATTCTGAGCTCACCCTACCCCAGAGTTTATTTAGAGTAAAATAAAGAAATAAATTATAAAGAAGGTGTTTTAGAGAAGGTATTATTATTCAAGGCCCATTTACTCCGGGTACATTTTATATGTTTGATGATTTAAAATATAATACAACACATTACAAAATAGGGTTTACTGAAGTGTAATGTGATCAATGTAATGTGGACAATATTAAATTTCATTTGTAAATAGTAATAAATAAAAGATTGTATGTTGGTTGTATTTTGTGGTTTTATTGCGAGTGTGTGTGTACGATTGAGAATATGCAAGTGAATCTAGATACCCAAGAGGACGTCCAAAAGAGCTAGCCGGAAGCAGGTGCAGAAAATTGTCAATTCAACCGAGGAAGAGAGGAGAACGGGTAAGAAAATTTTTTTTTTGACTTATTTTAATTTTTGGAAATTTTTCTGTTTTCAATTTGAAAATTTAATAAAATTTTCGAATATATTTTGTTGGTGAGGATTTTACCGAGATCCACGGCAATTTTATGACGGCCCAATGTTGGGGCTCGAATGTTTTGAGAGAGTACTAATTTAGACCCGAGTTCCACGGCAATATATATATATATATATATATATATATATTGCTGTGTTAATAAGGTCATTTAGGGTAGTTAGAACCAATAGTAAAGCGCACTTCATATAAACTACATGAGAGCTCAGAAAACGAGACAGTTTTCTGAAGAAAACAAAAAATACGATGATTAGACTGGAAAGTAAATGACAACGCCCTGTATATAAACCATAATCATAATTAATTTAGTTAATGAAAAATATTTTGAATATTTATTAGAATAAACAAATTTGCGAGTCGTAAAACAACACAAACGCAAGCTGAAACGCGACACGCATGGATAACGCATCATTATTACGCCAAGAATCCCAATTGAAACAAGCAGGTTTAATAATGCGTAAGAAAGCAAACGAATATAATTTAATACATATATATATATATATATATATATATATATATATATATATATATTGAAACAAACAAAGCATGGTGGATAAAATCAAAGTTCACCAAATTTATTTGAACAAACAATGGTCTACTTATCTAGAAGTATGAAAATCTAAGGAATCAATACTATTAACTCGAAATGGTACGTGACAACAGCAACGCGTTGATTTTAATATAATATACGATGAAATACCCAAAACCTGGTATGAAAGAATCATGTATAACAACGAACTATGCGCTTGTCAATAGATAGACGATGCATTTAAATGCGACCGGATTTGTAAACAAATCAGTTCAACATGAAGTAAGGCTTAGTTCACATTGCTTAAAGGAAAATATTTACATGAAGTGATTTATTTTGAAGTATGAAATAATACAATGGTAATGATGGAAAATTAGGAGGTTTGTCGTTTTACCCTTCAAAAACGTAAGTAACTGAAAGTTGTTTTAATTTAAATTCTACTATTAACATTAATAAAAAGGACTCTGAATGATTACGGGATAAGCGGCTCTAAATAATTACGGGAGAACACTTTTGAATAATTATTAGATCAAATGAGGAAATGCAACTAGCATTTACTTCAACTATTAATTACCAAGAAGTTTAACAAAGGACGCTAGAATAATTTAAGGCTATGCTAAGAGGACGCAGACAATGTCCAAAGCAGATTTAACGTTGGGAATATTAAATCACTAAGCTAAATACGAAAGCAGTTGGTACAGGATTCTTTTTAATCTTCTTTGGGGATTAAACCACTCATGGTTTTTAAAATTATCTTTATTTACGTTTCGATCCATGACCTTAAGTAGTCGTATCTTTATATTTATTTTGAAGGGGAAAATCATTATGATTTAGGCTACTTCTTTGGTAGATTTTAACAAGGTTCTGAGGCGACCTGTTAAAATCTACCAAAGAGGTAGCCTAAATCATAATGATTTTCCCTTTCAAAATAAATATAAATTTGATTTCTACATGTATGATATTGACATCACAAAATAGGGCGTAGATTTTAAAATTATTGTATTTTGTTGCAACCCAGTCGCTCCTTAACGCATCCTAAAATTAAACTGTTGAATATTGATAATAAAAGTAATTCACAAGATTGCGCATAACGCAGAAAGATTTTAAGCGTTGAAATAAAATCATACTTCTGTGTTCAGGAGAAGGAAAATCAGTTGTATTTTATCCAACTACTGGGTCACATGAGTGTTTGTACCTGACCAGTCGAAAACGAAACACAAAATTGCCACTAGTCGGCTAAAAGAATGAAGGCATCCGAGACTTGCAACATTGGAATATTTTGAAAAATATCATGCTTCAAAACGGACGTTCTGTCTTTTAAGCGCTGTGAAGCATATAAAATGTAGTTGGTATAATTAGTTTAATTTATAATCTTAGTTGTTCAATTGTTCCTATTTATATTGGCATTTATATATATTATAGTGGTTTTAAAAGATTAAAACTAAATATAAAAGAAGCAATTTCAAAACACCCTGTATAAAGGAACAACCAGAATTTAGGGGCGAAATTTATTCCAGTTAGTTCATTTTTAAGTATCAGGTATTAACGAAATTTTACAAATAAGGAATGAAATTTAAGTAGGTTTGCAAAGAAATAAATGGTAGAAGCCAATGCCATTAATTTATTAATTTAATTGAATTTAATTGAACGATTATTGATGTATAATATGCATAAAAGCGTTTAAAAAAACCCAATAATACCAAGATGAAAAGCGTTGCTAACAAACAAATATATCGGTGGGGTAGAAATACGCCGAACTCCAACTCGTGGAAGTGTTGTGGTAAAACGTCAGTTAATTAAACACCTGCGTATTTTCTAAATGTCAAATTCCATTTATTTTGTAGATAACAAACAAGGATTCTAAGGATTGTACAAACGGTCGGATGTTTTAGCATGAAACGCTAATGAGCGGTTATTTAAAGCACGTAAGAAGTCCACGTGGGTTTAAAGAGCATATGGTCTGGAATATTGATTTTGTACCACTCAAACCAGGTTAGAAAGAGACGTAGAAAACGCATAAGCAAGAGACAACGATAGTATAGGAGGGACTTGTAGGGCGTCAGTGAATATACGATTGGTCGATATAGTTAGTTGAACGCGAGACAAATACAAGCATAGTGTATATTAATTTTCAGAAAATAGCATAACGACGCATTGAAATTCGCGGACTTAAATATCGGTTGAGCAAAATTTTAAGAATGTGTTGTGGTATATGGGGATTTAGGATGACAAGGTGGCCAGGAGGTGGCAGCCTAAGTGTATAAATATTATAAAGAGGGAGCACGGCTCTCTTCTTTTTTAACTTCGTGCCTTTAATATTTCGATCGCTCCAAACGACGTATGAAAGTATCACGAGTTGTAAGTATTATAAAATCATTTAAATTATATTGCATGGTGGTATCCTCTTAATTAGTACGCGGTTAGTGTGCTGAGATTACATTTTTTAATCGAGGTATCACCTATAATTTTTAACCAACTCGTGTTTTGACATTAAGTAACGTGGTTTGAAGCAACTAATTGAGAAAGACGTATGTTTAAATGGAATTTGGAATTTGGTTACACCGTGGAGGCGGCGTTGGCGGATCGGCTTAGATGGAGTTCGTCTAGTAACAGCGAGAACCGGCCTGCAGACCAGATAGAAGAAATACATGGCATCGTCCACAGAGCGGAGATTGTCTAGAAATTTCCAGGTAACGATTTGAAATTGTGATTCTTATAAACTGTGAATATTGGGTGACGTATGAGAGTATTTTTCAAGGTAGTGTGGATTATTTACGTATTGAACATAATACGTGTAAATAACTTTATTATGGTATTTAACTAGAAATTTGAAGGTGTATATAAAGCTTTTTAACGTTCCATCAGAACGTGAAATTTTTGTGAAGAGTACATGGCTTTGTTTTGTTATTTGTTTTAAAAGTATGCAAATGCATAATTAGCTGGGTTATTCTGAGCTCACCCTACCCCAGAGTTTATTTAGAGTAAAATAAAGAAATAAATTATAAAGAAGGTATTTTAGAGAAGGTATTATTATTCAAGGCCCATTTACTCCGGGTACATTTTATATGTTTGATGATTTAAAATATAATACAACACATTACAAAATAGGGTTTACTGAAGTGTAATGTGATCAATGTAATGTGGACAATATTAAATTTCATTTGTAAATAGTAATAAATAAAAGATTGTATGTTGGTTGTATTTTGTGGTTTTATTGAGTGTGTGTACGATTGAGAATATGCAAGTGAATCTAGATACCCAAGAGGACGTCCAAAAGAGCTAGCCGGAAGCAGGTGCAGAAAATTGTCAATTCAACCGAGGAAGAGAGGAGAACGGGTAAGAAAATTTTTTTTTTGACTTATTTTAATTTTTGGAAATTTTTCTGTTTCGAATTTGAAAATTTAATAAAATTTTCGAATATATTTTTGTTGGTGAGGATTTTACCCGAGATCCACGGCAATTTTATGACGGCCCAATGTTGGGGCTCGAATGTTTTTGAGAGAGTACTAATTTAGACCTGAGTTCCACGGCAATATATATATATATATATATATATATATATATATTGCTGTGTTAATAAGGTCATTTAGGGGTAGTTAGAACCAATAGTAAAGCGCACTTCATATAAACTACATGAGAGCTCAGAAAACGAGACAGTTTTCTGAAGAAAACAAAAAATACGATGATTAGACTGGAAAGTAAATGACAACGCCCTGTATATAAACCATAATCATAATTAATTTAGTTAATGAAAAATATTTTGAATATTTATTAGAATAAACAAATTTGCAAGTCGTAAAACAACACAAACGCAAGCTGAAACGCGACACGCATGGATAACGCATCATTATTACGCCAAGAATCCCAATTGAAACAAGCAGGTTTAATAATGCGTAAGAAAGCAAACGAATATAATTTAATATATATATATATATATATATATATATTGAAACAAACAAAGCATGGTGGATAAAATCAAAGTTTACCAAATTTATTTGAACAAACAATGGTCTACTTATCTAGAAGTATGAAAATCTAAGGGAATCAATACTATTAACTCGAAATGGTACGTGACAACAGCAACGCGTTGATTTTAATATAATATACGATGAAATACCCAAAAACCTGGTATGAAAGAATCATGTATAACAACGAACTATGCGCTTGTCAATAGATAGACGATGCATTTAAATGCGACCGGATTTGTAAACAAATCAGTTCAACATGAAGTAAGGCTTAGTTCACATTGCTTAAAAGGAAAATATTTACATGAAGTGATTTATTTTGAAGTATGAAATAATACAATGGTAATGATGGAAAATTAGGAGGTTTGTCGTTTTACCCTTCAAAAACGTAAGTAACTGAAAGTTGTTTTAATTTAAATTCTACTATTAACATTAATAAAAAGGACTCTGAATGATTACGGGATAAGCGGCTCTAAATAATTACGGGAGAACATTTTTGAATAATTATTAGATCAAATGAGGAAATGCAACTAGCATTTACTTCAACTATTAATTACCAAGAAGTTTAACAAAGGACGCTAGAATAATTTAAGGCTATGCTAAGAGGGACGCAGACAATGTCCAAAGCAGATTTAACGTTGGGAATATTAAATCACTAAGCTAAATACGAAAGCAGTTGGTACAGGATTCTTTTTAATCTTCTTTGGGGATTAAACCACTCATGGTTTTTAAAATTATCTTTATTTACGTTTCGATCCATGACCTTAAGTAGTCGTATCTTTATATTTATTTTGAAGGGGAAAATCATTATGATTTAGGCTACTTCTTTGGTAGATTTTAACAAGGTTCTGAGGCGACCTGTTAAAATCTACCAAAGAGGTAGCCTAAATCATAATGATTTTCCCTTTCAAAATAAATATAAAAATACGACTACTTAAGCCTTTTAATAATGCAATCGCACACTTCTTTAATAACCATCCTCTCAATTGTATAAATAGAAACATGTTAAAAAATGTTTTTTCAATTCCCAAGTTATTGAATTTATATAAAATTCACCAATAAAAATTAATCAGCTGATTTCACGTTAAGCGTATTGGCTACCTAAAAAAAGTCGGTCCCAGGCCGTAACACAATTTGAAGGCAATCATTCATTTAAACTTAAAAAATTTTTGCTTAGTGTACTCAAACCAAATATTTCAAACATCAATAAATCAAAGTCACCTTCAATTTATGTCATAAACGTCAAACTTGAAGTTTTTATTATTTTGAAAACGATCCTAGGTCATGGATCGAAACGTAAATAAAGATAATTTTAAAAACTATGAGTGGTTTAATCCCCAAAGAAGATTAAGAAGATTACTAAACAAACCACAACAAACATACAAGGAGTATTTAGTTGGTACAGGGACTGATTCGAGCTGGAAACAACAGGTTAGCCAATCTGAATGTTTTATTACTTTATTTGTGAATATTTCGTTGTACATTTATAATCTAAATAATTAAAAAATTAACATTTCGTTGAATATTTCGAATTTCAATAATTTAAAAATTGCTTTCATGATAATTTATGTGAGGGTCGGTAAAGTTAGTTTTTTTTTTGAGTACACGAGTTATGTATCCCCCAATTACCTATATATATTGATGTATTGAATCTAATATGAATTATTAGAAATTATTAAGTAAAAGTATAAGTTCAATGCAACATTGTAACACAAGGATAACCCAGAGAGGTTATCGACAGTTCATGAGAACGGAATGCAGCATTGCATCCGTGAGGGCAGTGATACTGCAGGTGGCAGGTCACAGGCGGCCAACATACCGCAATTACTTAGAATTAAGTTGTTACATTGTATTAAAGTGTACAATTAAGGAGAAACGCAGACATGAGATCTGCAAGTTCTCACAGCCGTGTGAGGGGCAGGTTATTATAAAAAGCCCGGGAGCTCAATGCCCGGCAGTCAGTCTCCAAACTCCATACTTCGTTGTTTGAGCTACTCACCTGTACAATTAAATTATTTTTATTAATGTTATTAAGAACCAGTTATTCCAAATTCCAATGTAATTTCTGTTTAACTTAGTAAATAAAAAATGTGTTAAAGTTTCAAAGCTTTTTAAAAAAACAGCTCCAAAGGCCCAAACTTTAACTGGCGCAGTCGTAACGGATGTCAAAAGGGCACTGAAAATCCAAAAATCGGAGATTAGTGACCAAGAATTTTTATTCGAAATTTTGGCAGAACCCAAACCAAGTTGGAGGAAGAACAAGCATCGTCTAAATCCAGCAACAAACCAAGTTGGACAAGGAACAAGAATCGTCTAAGGCCAACAAAACAAACCAAGGTGGACAAGATACAGAATCGATCGAACCCACCAAAGAAACAGATGAAACTAATGTAAGTTCATTTCCATAAAAATTTTTTTTAAACCAAATTATAATTGATATATGCTAGTATTATAACTATTGATTACTATCGTTTTATGTATTTTATATTATGAATATTTTCGAAAATAGTTCAAAGTGAATTATCTTCAAAACGAGACTGTATAACATTTTATGAAACTTGAATGTTAAAAAGCAAATGAGACTTGATTATTTACAAAGAGATATTTTTTCTTTAAAAAAGCAAATAAGAATTGAATTTAAAAAGAGATTTTCTTTTTAAAAGTAAATGAGAATTAATATTAAGAGATCCTTACCATAATAAATAGAACGAACTCAAAATAATCCAAAAATAAACAGGCGCACATTCACTAACACCAAAATAAGAAACATCAATTACCGCGATTCAAACCCACGTTTCAATCCGATAAAATAAAAACACAGAACGCAATTCAATTTCAAAGCTAATTCGAACAAGCAGTACAGAACGTTTAATTAAACCATTGACCTCTATAATACTGAATAAATCACAAGAACATTCTGCATTAACTAAAAATACGGTAACTTAAAACCACCTAAGAAAACAAAGCTCGCATCTTTTATACACTTAGAACATCAGAGAAGTGCAATAACTTTCAACTTTCAGCTTAACAACGCAATATCATTATTAAAATCGCTTTCAGAATCCTTGCACAGTACTAACGAAATAACTTTCAACTTTCAGTATAATTTCAATTTGCATCATACACGGGATAATAAAATCGACGCAGTTTCTACATTAATACCTACAATCCATAAAAGCGTGTACAATTGCAATAAAATCTAAACGTTTTTTAACTAAGTAACCAGCATTATAAAGTGCATTATTTCAATACGAAAATAGAATAACGCAAAACGCTCATAATTAAAACACTGAAAACCTACATTACGGAGAGATTCAATTACCAACAAGCATTATAATACCAAGAGATCTAAAAATAAATAGACGTAACACTTTATGCAAGCAGTTAGCAATTACAGAAACAGACGTATCTAATTTCTATTAACACCTGTAAGTGTTAAGTACCTCAACAAGTATAATCATATGTACGCAATTATTACAAAGTAACGAACACTATATCTTTTAGTAGTTCATGCAAACAATAAAGTGCAGGAGAAATTAACCTCGAGTCATATTAATTACAAGTTGACAGAAGTTAAATAAAACAACGCTAAACGAGAATAAACCCATCCATTTCAGATTCCTTAAGAAAGATAAATTAAAAGCTGCATAAAAACAATTAATCCAAGACTACGGTAATTAAATTCAACATTATTGAATACAAATCTCGTGAATACATCACCGCATTGTGTAATTAAATATAAATAACAGCAACTACGATTTAAAAAATAACTCGACGCAATATAAACTTAAAATTAATAAATCTAATACTACAAGTACGAAATTAATCTCAAATTCTTACCAAATTTTATCCACCCAATCCAAACTGAAAATTAACCATTCCTAACTAAAAAATAACGCCGAAAAATAACGAAATAAACATCAACCTTTACCAAATCTTTATGTACCTAATTTAATTGAAAAATTAACAAACCAAAACCAAAGTTAACGTTTCAAATAGCTAAATCAACATCAATTTTTACAAAACTCTAAGTTATCCAATCTAAAAGAAAATTTAAAAAACCAAAGCAAAAATAACGTCATAAAAAGGAAAATCATCCCCAATTTTTACAAAATTCAAAATTACTTAATCCAAAAGAAAAATTAATACATCCAAAGCATAATAAACGCTACAAATAACAGAACCAACCCCAATTTCTACAAAATTTGAAATTTTACAACCCAAACGGAAAATTAATAAATCCGAAGCAAAAGTAACAATACAAATAACGAAATAAAGCTTAATTCAAAAAAAAAAAAAAAATTTTTTTGAAATTTCCAAAAAATCGAAAACAACCCTTAACCAACATGAGTAACACAGACTTACGTCTCTATTTAGAGACAATTCAGACGTTTGATGGCACGCAGGCCCATCTCTCGAATTTCATTGGAGCATGTGAAATGTTCCTAAAAACCTTTTACAAACCCGGAGATGACGCAAGAAATTCATTGCTTATACGCTTAGTAATAAGTAAACTAGCCGGAAGGGCACTAACCTTAATCGCCAGTAGGGACGACTTATCGGCATGGGACCAGTTTAAACAGCTACTAATTGCATATTTCGGAGACCAACGTAATATAAAATGCCTGGTACGAGACCTAATAAACCTTAGAATGGAACACAATCAATCCCCCTACCAATTCGGAATGAAATGCCAAGACGTGAGAAGTTTAATTTTAACAAAATTAAAAATCGAAGAACCCGATCAAAACGTTAGACATTTAAAAACCAAAATGTACGACGAAATGGCACTAGACACATACATAAACGCTTTACCAGAACGACTATCGGATAAAATCAGATTCCAACGTCCCCAAAATCTAGAAGAAGCGATGAGCCTAGTAATAGAAGAAGAAAATGTAATGTATTACCGCAACAGACTATACAACCCTAACGCGAATAAAAGTTATTCACCAACAAAAACTATACAAGCTACAAGACAAACAATCCCTCAACAAAAATTCACACCCTTTAACCCACAAACAAGTCAACCGCGAAGTAACAACCCAAGTTTTAACAATACCAATTTTAATAATCAATTTAAAAATTTTTCAAGACCAACATTCAACCCAACTTTTACGAAACCCGCATTCCAACCAAGATTTAATCAAAACCTAAACCAACAAAGACCAGCATTCAACGCAAACCCTAATAAAAATACACCAATGACTAATACTCATAACAACCCTAACAATTATTACAAACCAACACCAATGGACACCTCATCTGGTAACACCAGACAAAACACAAAAATAACACATATCCGACCAAACTCTCATCAGAAACGTAATTTTACATCAGAAGAATTATTCCATCAAGAAATAGAAAAATTTGACACTGACCAGAATAATGACATTGAGACACCTACGAACAATGAAACAAACCATGCAGAAACTTACGAACGTGACGAACAATACGAAACTTACGAGGAGTATGATGAAGAAAACTCGAACTCAAATTTTCAAATGGACCCATTTATAGACAACCAAACTTAATAAACTTAAATAACATAAATCACTTAGTATTACCATACATAGAAATACCCCACGCCAAATTCAAACTATTTATTAATCGACACCGGATCATCTAAAACATTAATTAGCCCCAGAACCGTACAAAAACACTATTTAGATTATGTAGAAAGAGAACCATTTAAAATTAAAACAGCTCATCAAACAACACTACACCAATTCGTAGCAAACATACCCTTACCGAGAACATTTAATGTTAAAATGAAACATAAATTTTGTGTATTCGAATTTAACGACAAATATGACGGATTAATCGGAATGGACCTTCTAAGAAAATTAGGAGCCAGCATTGACATTAAAAATCGCTTATTAAGGACAAAATACGGAAAAATCCCAATTAAATTTCAAAACACACAAATTGAACAAAAATACACTATAGAACCCCGAACGGAAAGAAAAATAAAAATCCCAGTAAAATCTAACAAAAATTTAGGAATAATAAATCATATAACTTTTCAACAAGGAGTAGAAACCCCAACTGCCTTAGTTCAAATAAAAGATAACTTTGCAACCACAACAATATTAAATTCAAACGACTATCCCGTAGAATTATCATTGACAGACCCAATTAACGTAGAAGAACTAAATTTTAACGAAATGGAAATAGACGAGAATTTAGAAAATAATTACAACCCAATGGAACATGACGAAATGTTAAGAGAAAATTTAACTAACATCCGCTTTAATACCGATATCAATCAAGAAGAAGAAAGAGCAATTAAAAACTTATGTTTCGAATACCGAGACATATTCCATTGTGAAGGAATAGCATTAACATTCACCAACACAGTAAAACATAATATCGAGTTGACAGACAATAAACCAATCTTTACAAAAGCATATAGACTACCTCATGCAAGCCAAGAAGAAGCTGACAGACAAGTAGCAGATTTATTAGACCAAGACATAATCCAGCACTCCAATTCACCATGGAGCAGCCCCGTGTTAATAGTACCTAAGAAATTAGACGCAACCGGAAAGAGAAAGTACAGAATGGTAATAGATTATAGAAAGTTAAATGAAAAACGGTAGATGACAAATATCCACTACCAAATATTACCGAAATTTTAGACAAATTAGGCAAATGCCAATATTTTACAACATTAGACCTAGCATCAGGATACCATCAGGTAGAGATGGAAGAAAAGGATATATCAAAAACAGCTTTCAGCACACCTAGAGGACATTACGAATACAAACGAATGCCATTTGGACTAAAGAACGCACCCGCTACTTTCCAGAGAGTCATGGACAATATATTACAAGGAATACACAATGAAAAATGCCTTGTATACCTTGACGACATCATAGTTTATTCCACATCATTGGTAGAACACATAGAAAGATTGAAAGAAGTATTCGAAAGACTTAGACAAGCACATTTTAAAGTACAATTAGACAAAAGTGAATTTTTTAAAAAAAAGAAGTATCATTTTTAGGACATGTAATAACACCCCAAGGAGTAATGCCAAATCCAGACAAAACAAATGCAGTTCTAAATTACCCATTACCAAAAACAACCAAAGAAATTAAAGGATTTCTAGGACTTAGTGGTTACTACCGCAAATTCATTAAAGGTTACGCTCAGATAACCAAACCCTGACAAATTGTTTAAAAAAGGGAAACAAAATTGAACACACCCCGGAATTTATTAAAGCAGTAGACAAAATCAAAAACATATTAACAAATCACCCTGTATTAGAATACCCAGACTTTACAAAACCATTTATACTGACGACAGACGCATCGAATGTAGCATTAGGCGCAGTATTGAGCCAAGGAAAAGTAGGTAGCGATAAACCTATCAGCTACGCATCCAGAACCCTAAATGAAACCGAACAAAAATATAGCACTATAGAAAAAGAATTATTAGCCATAATTTGGGCAACAAAATATTTTAGACCTTATTTATACGGAAGAAAATTTTACATATACACTGATCATAGACCACTAGTATGGCTATGCAAACTGAAAGAACCGAATTCAAAATTACAGAGATGGAGAATCAGACTCGAAGAGTATGATTACGAAATTATATATAAAAAGGGAATTTATAACAACAACGCAGACGCTTTAAGCAGAATTCAACTCAATGCATTAGAAACGGAATCCATTATAGGAAACGTAGACGAAGCAGAAATAAGGGAAGATCCAGACGAGAGCGACACAATACATTCGACACAAAACGAAGAACCAAAAAACGCGATTAAAATTTTAAACGAAGCAATCGATATGAAACCCAATCAATTTATAATAACCGAAGTTTTAAATAACCCCAACCCAGTAAAATATACAAAAGTAGACAATAAAAAAATATACCACATTCAAATAACTAAAGACGACAACGAGGAACAAATAATTAAAATTCTAAAAGAATACACCCCCGAGAAAAAACGATTTTATTTTTATTTCAACACCGAACATTTATACCAAAGATTTTCAGAATTATACATTAAACTATTCAACAACTCTGGACCTGAACTCATCAGATGTACTAGAAAACTAATAACACTAGACGACCCTGACGAAATAAACGATGTAATTAGAAATCAACACGAAGGAAAAACCAACCATCGTGGAATTAACGAAACAATAAAACAACTCATAAGACGTTATTATTTTAAAGACATGAAGGACTTGACCACAGATTTCATTAACCAATGCGAATTATGTGACAAAGCGAAATACGATAGGAAACCCCCAAAGATACCCTTAATGTTAACCAAAACACCCGACAAACCATTTCAAAAACTACATGCCGATACTCTAGTAGTAGAAGCTCAAAACTATCTAACAATTGTAGACGCATTTACAAAAATAGGACAAGCAATACCAATCACATCCAAAAATAGCATTGACGTGACCCAAGGATTTTTACAATATTTCACATTTTACGGAACACCCGAATCAATAACTTTAGACAATGGTAGCGAATTTAAAAATGAGACAATACAAAACACGTTAGAACTTCACAAAATAAAAATTCATTTCATAACGGAAAACCACCCTGAGTCAAACGGACTAATTGAACGACTACATTTAACCCTGTTAGAACAAATTCGATTATTAAGAATAAATTATAAAAAGGAACATATAACCAATTTAATGTCATACGCACTAATCGCCTATAATAACACAATTCATCAACAAATTTTACACCATTAGAATTAACATTAGGACACTCAGATTCACGAAATCCCTATGACATACACTACAATAAAGAAGTATATCAACAATATGCGAAAGATCACAAACAAAAACTAAGAATAACTTATGACAAAGTAAAAGATAAATTAGAAAACGATAAGGAACGTATCACCACAACCCGAAATAAAAATACCGACTCAAATAAATTTTCAATAGGACAAACCGTATACGAGAAAAACTTTCAAAGCAAGCGACATAAAACAGCACCCAGAAATTTAGGACCATTCAAAATTAAGAAAATATCAGATAAAAACATAGCAGTAGTAGACAACGGTAAAATAACGAAATACATTCATTTAAAAAACCTAAGACACCCTGTAATTTCAGATAGACAATCATCACCATTACCGTCAACCTCCACCCAGGTAGAACGGACAACCAAGTAATAGAAATTATAAAAACAACCCCGGTATACTACCAATAAACTAGGCAGTATACAAAATACAATATTTACTCAATAATATCCACCCTTACTTTAATGCAACAAATTTTAGCAACATTAAGAAAAACGAAATAATATTTTTGATAGAAATCTAGATAGTAGAAAGTAACAATTAATTATTATCATTTATTTACAAAGATTACTAGCACATACCAAGTAATCATACCCAAAACCAAATTCCTATCCCTAAATGAACTGAGATATGGTTATACAAACGAAAAATGTACTGAAGTAACACCAAACCAATATTTATGTCAATCGATGACGACAACAACCATTAAAGAAGACAGCCCTTGTGAAGTACAACTATTAAAATTCTCAAACCATTACGAAAACTGTGAAACCAAACAAGTGCAAATAACTAATATGAAAATTCAAAAAGTTACAGATAACAAATGGATAGCCATTTTCCCAACAGAAGTAATAGCAACCATCCACTGCAACCAAGATGAAAATAACCAAGCATTACTCGGAAGCAAACTAATTACCCTCAAAGAAGATTGTTATGTGAAATTGAAAGATGAGGTAATCAGAGTTTATCAAGATCCCATAGCAACAAAGAAACTTGCAAACCTACCGGAACTACAATTCAAAATACAACAAGAAGACGAAGAAATAAACAAGAAACCTATGAAGCTAGAGCATCTAGACTTAGACGATCTCAACCACGCCGTGAAATTAGTGGAAAGTTATAAAGAACAATTAAGTGAAATCAAAACGCCAAAGTTACATTATAATAATATAAGTGTTTGGACAATTGTATTGATCATTTTAGTAATTTTTGTAATCATGTATGTATTATACAAAATGTACCTTAGATATAAGAATAAAGGAAACAGTTCTAGATTTAAGGAAACAAAGAGAAAAAAGGAAACAATAAGTATACCCTTAGAAACAATGAATTTTAAATAATGTATTTTATGTATTTAAAAATTAAGAAAACCCTTAATTTTTCATTTACGGTGGGAGGAGTTATGTATCCCCCAATTACCTATATATATTGATGTATTGAATCTAATATGAATTATTAGAAATTATTAAGTAAAAGTATAAGTTCAATGCAACATTGTAACACAAGGATAACCCAGAGAGGTTATCGACAGTTCATGAGAACGGAATGCAGCATTGCATCCGTGAGAGCAGTGATACTGCAGGTGGCAGGTCACAGGCGGTCAACATACCGCAATTACTTAGAATTAAGTTGTTACATTGTATTAAAGTGTACAATTAAGGAGAAACGCAGACATGAGATCTGCAAGTTCTCACAGCCGTGTGAGGGGCAGGTTATTATAAAAAGCCCGGGAGCTCAATGCCCGGCAGTCAGTCTCCAAACTCCATACTTCGTTGTTTGAGCTACTCACCTGTACAATTAAATTATTTTTATTAATGTTATTAAGAACCAGTTATTCCAAATTCCAATGTAATTTCTGTTTAACTTAGTAAATAAAAAATGTGTTAAAGTTTCAAAGCTTTTTAAAAAACCAGCTCCAAAGGCCCGAACTTTAACTCACGTTGTAAATTACGTAAATATTTAAAGAAGTTGAATGAACGTTCATGGGGCTTCAGTTAATAATAATAAGGGTGACTTTTGCTGACTTCTTGATCAACTTTGGAAATAATAATTATTAATTTTTTTATTCAATTATTAAAAGAAGGTTCTATTTAGAGAATTTTTTAACTTTTCTTACGTTGTAAATATTTTTGAGAACATTATAATAATTTGTGCTTAATGGTGTTTTGTCATGTGCCTTCCGGTTTGAGAGGGTTACATCAATGTTGGAGGAGGCTCCAGCTCTCCCTTGATATGTAGGTATGGTTGTTTCCTTATTTTCTATCTCTAAATTGCATTGCTGTATTAGCTCTTCTAGCTTCTCGCCACTTTCGTCAGTTTTTGAACTATGCCATATGGGTGATTTGGCGTTTCCATCCGCTATTATTATGACCGGCGTCTGTTTGTAGTCTTCCACAATTCGTTCTATGATGTTCAAATATGGTTCTATAGGGTCTGCAAACTGGCAGTAAATGTTTGCCATTACCCATTCCCCCAAATTGGGTGATCCTATTTGAATACATGTGCAGTGCGTGGTACAATGTTGTTGAATCATCGTCACAGTAATTTCTTTGTTAAAGATAACTGCTGCCGACTTTGGTTTGTTTCCGGATGTAATTATCCTTGGTGTTATTGGCATACCAGGTATGCTGCCCCTGAACGTATATGGCTCTTGGATAAAGAGTATGTCTATTTTCTGTTCGTTTGCCCGTTTTCGTAGTTCTTGGACTACTAATTTGCTATTGTTCGCGTTTATTTGCGCGATTGTTAATGTGCTTTTGTCAAACATTACTCTTGATGTTGTTATAAGCTCTGGTTTGATATTAATTTTGGTAATGTCCCGATTTAAAATTGTTTGTGGCAAAACTGTTGTTGCCCTTACAAAAGGCTGTCTACGGAACGTAATGTCCATAGTCAGTCTTCTGAATTAGTCGTTTCGTTAACATTTTCTGTGTTGGACAGTCCCTGATGTCTTTCGTGTACTTTTTGCCCCTCCTTGTACATGGAATACATATTTGTTGCTGTTGTTTTCTTGGACATGTGGCTCGTTTGTGGGTGGAATCCCGTTGCTGGTCTTCCCCACAATGTCCACACGTCTCGTTTTGTCTTGTGCAGTGTTTGGACACATGTCCCAGGACCTGGCATCTAACACATTTGGGTACTACAATGTAGTCCTTGACTGATATTGCTCTGAAATCAACATACAGTTTGCCCTTGCTTAAGATTTTATGTCTTAAATTTGCGCTAATCTCCGCTACATGGTGCTGTGCAGCCTTGCCGTTTTGAAACGTAGTTTGAATTCCGTTTGGAATTCTTCAAAAGTCATGTCCTCGTATAGGTTTTGCGTATATATTGTTTCAGTTAGCTCGTTTTCGGTAGTGCTACATGGTACGTCATACAAGATGACGAGTGGTCTCTTTTTTCTTGGTCTTTCGCATACGAGTGTCTCGTTTAGTTTCTCAATGTTGAGAATTTTATTCACTTCTTCCTGGTTGTCAGTTTCAACTATTAATACTTTGCCTGCGGCTCTCATGTTTTTGATCTTTATTCGATCTGTTTTGGGATTTAAAGTGTTTACCAGTCTATTTTGAATTGTCTTTCCGTCATCCCCCGCTTTAGAGGTGAAGAAAAATTGTTGCAGTTGTCTGTGCGCTCTGTCTAAATTGATCGACTCGACCAGCGAGTCGTACGTTGCTTGCCGCCATACTTGCATATGAGACAGGTATCGTGGTGGCTGGTTTTGGTTCGTTTCTTCTTTGGTCTAATTGTTCTTGTAGGTTTTTGTTATGTTTTCTTGTTAGTTTTAACTTACCTATTAACTGTGCTTGTGTAAAGGCCCATTTCACTACTTTTTCTTTCAAAGCTGCCATGGTTGTTTTGCTTACTCTCTTTCCTTTGTCGAAATTGTCAATGTATAATTGGAAGTCAATAAAATGGTCTTGAAGGGTTTCTACTAAGTCGTCGTGCACAAGTTTAATTGTTGGTGGCGTATCATTTATACGTTGCCGTTTATTTGCCTTTTTTGGGGTTTTCTCCCTTTCATCTTTTTCTCCTTCACTTGACGTACTCATTGTGTTCCTTTCCGAGAAAGGGTCCACACGAGATCGTCTGTCTGCAGACATTGTCTATTGTTTGTTTTTAACTAGTCCTTAACTAACACAAGAGTCTACACTCACACTTACACTTGCTTTACGAGTCCTTTCTCGCTTTTTACGTTGTAACTTTCACAACTGTCACAGGGTAGGGCCCGAGGACCCTTCCCAACTGCTTAAGTTTGAGCCCTTCCTTTAGCCGCCTAGGGTTTCTAAACCAACCACAAGGGTAGTCCCTAGGTCGTTGCCCGGCCTGACCTCGGGGAGGCGGAAGGGGCTTGACCGAATGCGTTTTTGGCGACTTATACCGGCCTCGCAATTAGTTATAGTGTCTTATGTTAGCCGCCAGTATTGTAAATACATGTTTTTTGTAGCGTATACATTGACTTATATATTGCAGTAGACGCTTTCTAGATAGCGCCACTCGCCCTGGTATCAACCTTTTGTTTAGTAAATGCTAGAATTGATTATTTTAGTTTCTATGGGAAATAAGACAAGTTCTAATTACGAAACTATAATTAACGATATTTTTTGAATGCAATAAAGGTGAGTTAACATCTTTTCTGCAGTGTTAGGTTCAATTTAAAGACTCGTGCTTTGCTAAACATTCAAATGAGAAAACAAAATAAACGATCCATTTAACTTGAAGCTAGTGCATTCCATAGTATCGTAGTTGAATAACAGAGAAACAAAGTTTTAATTAAAACTAACAAGGGACTAGAGGTATGAATGGAAAGTTGAAACTTAAAAATAATTTGTATGCAGCACTCAAGTTAACCGCTGCGCTAGTTTCACTTCAGCTAAGAAATTTTTATATCAGTTTGGATTGAATTTTCTTTGTACTTTCAACATTGTAACATGCTTTTCCCTTAGAATATAAAGACCGTAGGTTTTATTTCAATCTTGATTAGAATTAATCGTATAGAATGAAGAGTATTCAGATAAATGGGTGAGTGCTGTATTTATATCCTAGAAGTTATGCGCGACCTAAGCACTTTGTATTATGCAGATTTCCTAGTGCTACATTGTGGTTTGATTCTATTTCTTTCCTGACGTAGATAAATTTACGCGAAAAAGAAAAGAACATTATTATATTGACTTTGTTCATTAAATCAGGAAATAAATTGAAATACAATCTGAATGAAATTAGCACAACTTAGGGTGTGTATTCCATAACCAATCAAATTCTAAAAGCTCAAAGTGTCCAATCATCCTACCTCTCCTATTTTTTACTGTTTTACACATATTTCTTTCTTCTCCTAGCATTTCGAAAACCTCTATGTCCATAACTTTGCCTGTGCATGATATCTTTATCATTCGTCTGTAGCACCACATTTCAAAGGTTTCTACCTTTTTTCTGTCATCTTTTCCTACTGTCCACGTTTCACAGCCGTATAGTGCTGTGCTTCACACATACATTTTCAACAATTGCTACGTTCAAAACCCTGCATATGATTTTTTTTGCATTCATATTTAAAACACCCTAAAATTTCTCAACAAGCTCGATTTCCTACCGTTTGAAATTAGTGTAAGTTAATAAAATTTCTCAAGTAATTGTTCTATGAAATTTTGCCTTATAAAATCAAACAGCTGCTTAGGAAACGTTACGTTACAAAGTGTTGCAATATTTTCTACCACCTGCAGTGACTACATTTTAATTAAAAGCTGCACGTAAATACACAGCTTTCTTCTAAAAGATAAAGCCACTTACCACCTACTTACACCTGCTACAATGGGTTCATTATCTATAAGTATACTGTTATTCTGCAGCTGTTAAGATGCTTCAAAGTAAGAAGACTGTCCTCTGTCTAAAACTTCTTTGATAATTGCGTTATCTGCTTGTTGGGAAGCTGTTACAGTTGTATTTCGACAGCTGTTGTCTGGGAAAGAAAATCTTACAAAACTTCAAGAAAAACTAGTACACACTAATAAGATAAATGAAAAATATATCCTACAAAACCACAAGAAAAACTCAAGAACTAAAACAAAAGAATTTTCATCCGGCTTGAAGGACCAGCACACCGGAGCAAGTCAAGAAGTGTATAGGATATAGGAAAAGGAAAGGTATTGTAACAACCCGATTTTCAATCGCTTTGTTGAGCATAATCTCATACAAGCAAATGCTTCTATATTTTAAAAAAGCTTTCGTTTTACATCTACGGTACCTGGGATCGCATAATATTTACAATACAATGTATTGAGAGGGTTAGTTTCTGGTATTTAAACATATGGTGCGGCCGCAGGGCCGGACGGATTCATTGGGGGGTTTGCAGGAATGTGGACAGATGTAGAGAAGCGGCAAGGATTCCAGGCTTTTTTTGATGTGTGTCTTTGGGTGAAGACGTGTTTGAGTGTTGCTTAGAACACGTAAGTACTTATTTTGTTTGAAAGGACATTTATTTTTAATAATGCAAGTAACCCTTTGCTATAAATTTCCTTCGGATACTACATCGATTTATGTAGACCATTATTGAATTGTAATGAGTTAACCTGAGTATTAGTTCTGGGTATCGGTGTACATACATTATCGGGCCTGTCAAATAATTGTTACTTCTTTATGAACAACGTTGCCCGCGAAGTTATTTTGTTGTTTTGTGTTATGAATATTTACAAATGGTTGGTTACAAAGACTTTTCATTGTTGTTTTTCTTTGTAAAAGTAAGAAATGGTTTAACATAAGATGTACAGCATTAATATATTTGTATAAATAACGTTTCGCTTTTATACTATACTTACAAATACTTTTTTGTAATATATTGCATCTGTGCACAATATTAATTTTATTAGTATAATTTTTAAAATAGATTCTTGTACTTTTTGTATTAAACGCTGATGCAGACATTTGATAAGGTGTGGTATTGCGTCTATTTGGAATTTTTAGTTCTGTTTTATCAATTAGCATAGTTGCTTGTAAAACAAATAATCTGTAAACAATTAAAAATAGGATATGCAATCTTATTAGTGCTTTTGCTAAATTAATTAAAGGTATTAAGTTAATCATAGTTAGGCTAAGGTTAGGTATACGTGACGACGTGCACGTCCCTAGATAACAATTAGGTTAGATAGAATTACGTTTATTTTATGTCGGAATAGTGGGCCCTGTAGGCCTTATTTCATTTCGAGTCAAGACTGTTTATATATTTGTTTATATATGCTTTTCCTGACAGTCGATGGTATAATAAAATGTTATTTCTTTTTTCTAAACTATGAAGTTTATTTCATGATTACTTTTATTAGGTATCAGTGCCTTTCCGCTGATTGGCGCCCATGTTTATTATAAATTGATGATTTTTCTTCATATTGCATAATTGGTAAGTACAAGCAAGGTTTTAGTTATGAGTTTGAACCACGACCTACGCCGCTGAGTTTTAGTCTGCCTGGCCTTAATTAACCGTCTCGACTGGTCTTCACAGTTCCACGACGGACGGTTGATTATGTAAATATTACATGTATGTGTGTGTGAGGAAGACCGTGTGTGTGTATGTGTATGTGTATGTGTATGTGTATGTGTATGTGTATGTGTATGTGTATGTGTATGTGTATGTGTATGTGTATGTGTATGTGTATGTGTATGTGTATGTGTATGTGTATGTGTATGTGTATGTGTATGTGTATGTGTATGTGTATGTGTATGTGTGTGTGTGTTGAACCGCTTTAGTCGTCTCTTACGACAGGCAGGTCAGACCGTGGGAATATTCTAATCCCGGACTCACAAGGAGTTTGAGATACTTTAAGCTGTGGTAACAAAGAATCATATTTAGCGAACAATCGAAGAAAAAAATAGTTAACTAGGCTTAAAGGTCAAATAAATCGTGGTTTTCGAAGAAAAGAAAACGATCTAGAAAGCACCTACCACAGGAAGCAGATCGAAAAAATTTAACTAAGTTCGTAAGAGAAGTAGCAGTAAAAAAACCAGCAGAAGCAATGATACAGGAAAGTGGACCAAAAGGAATCGAGAAGCTAAACTAAAATAAAAAAAGCTCACCTAAAAATAAAATTAGAAGTAGTACCAAAACCAAAGAAAAAACGAGAACAACCTAAAATATGTATGTGTGTGAGGTAGAGCGGATGTGCATGTGTGTGTATGTATGTGTGTGTATGAAGCGTGTGTATGTGTTAGACCGCTTTAGTCGCCTCTTACGACAGGCAGATCGTACCGTAGGAATATTCTAATCCTGGACCGACACGGGGTTGGAGTGCAAGAAGAGAACGAAAGAAAGAAGAACCAAACAGAAATGTGTGTGTTTATGAAGTGTGTGTGTGTGTGCGTGCGTGCGTGCGTACGTGCGTGCGTGCGCGCGTGCGTGAGTGCGTGTGTGTGTATTGGACTGTTTTAGTCGCCACTGTCGACAGGCAGGTCGTACCATGGAAATATTCTATTCCTGGACCCACACTGGGTTGGGGTACAAGGAGAAAACGAAAGGAAAGAGAACCAAGCAGTAATGTGTGTGTTTATGAAGTGTGTGTTATGTGTCAAATTAGCGATTTTCTCATCCTTTTAACTGTTGTATTGAATTTTTAGTGCTTTGTTACGTTTTTTGGTTTTGCACCTTTAATTTTTAGTTTTTTGATGTCATTATTAAGTTATTTGCAGGTATGTTAAGTTGAAGTGTACTTATCTATGTATTAATCTTTAAAGAAAAGGGGCGTAATATTATATTTTGCACATAGTCGGGCGCATGGCTTGGCGCGGTCCTGAGTAAAGTTGCCTAATTTTAGGGCACTATACGTATTTGCACAAGTTATCTATTTTTGACATTTTCCGATAGCATCTTTATATTGCTTGGTGCAGGTATCTAGTTGTAGTATGATATAAATGAAATAGTATGTCATCTTCGGGGTGGGCGGCGTCTGAAAGTATATACACAGCACTGTTATTTTTAATGTTTACAAGCAAAAAAATAAGAGAAAGTTTATAAGTACACAAATATATAAACAAAAAGTCAAAATGAACAGTTTATGCACTTTTAAGCACTTCGGAAGTCTTCGGAAATCTTCGGTAATCTTCGGAAGGTTTCGTGGTTGCTCGTGGAACCAAGTAGGAACTTTAGTACTAAGTAAACAGATATATACAGAGTTCGGAGAGGTCCAAAGTTCTTCGGTAGTCTTCGAACTTCTTCGGAAGGCCTCGGGATTTCTTAGTAAAGCCGAGTGAGAGCTTGAATAACGAAAATAAGGAAGTATTTATTGTTTGAAGAGGTCCAGACGTCTTCGGAAGGCTTCGTGGTTAACTTGTGAAACAACGCGAGTTATAGGATCCCCCATTTGTTATACATATAAAACTAATAAAGATATTAGGAAATATTAGGAAATATTAGGAAAGTGCAACAATGTCATAAAAGACAAACTGCAACAATTTATTACAATTTATTATGATGATTTCAGTTCCCACGAGTGGAAACGCTACAAAGTAGCACAAGGATAAGTGACACTGCAGATGTCAGGTCACAGACGGTCGTAGGATGTCACGTACCGAGATTACGCAGAATAAGCCTGCAACATTGTAATTATGAATAGCTTTTAAGATAGCAACTATGTATTATGAATAGAGTCAAGGGTAAGCGGACATAGGTCCGCAGGTTTCCACAGAATTGTAAAGAGGTAGGGAGATTATAAAAAGGCCGGGAGCTCCACTCCCAGGCAGTTCATCAAACGTTCAGCTTTTGCATTGCAGTTCGTAGATAGCTCACTTGTACAATTAAGTAATAATTTTGGAACTTAGAATAATAAATCAATATTGTCTAAATTCAATATTTAACTTCTGTATCAAACTTAAATAAATGTGTTAAAGTTCAAAGAGTCTTTTTAAAAAGGACCGCTCGAAGCCACGAACCTTAACTCGCGGAGTTATAAAGAATAATGATATACATATAAAAACTATACATTGACTATATACACAATATTGAGAGGTTTGGAAGTCTTCGGTAGGCTTCGGAAGTTTTCGGAAATTCTCGGGTTTTACTCGTGAGGCTGAGTAAGAGCTTGAATAACGAAAATAAGGAAGTATTTATTGTTTGAAGAAGTTCGGACGTCCTTGGAGGTCTTTGTGACTCGTCGGGAGGCTTCGTGGTTGACTTGTGGAACAACGCGGAGTTATAAAGAATAATGATATACATATAAAAACTATACATTGACTATATACACAATATTGAGAGGTTTGGAAGTCTTCGGTAGACTTCGGAAGTCTTTGGAAATCCTCGGGCTTTACTCGTGAGGCTGAGTAAGAGCTTGAATAACGAAAATAAGGAAGTATTTATTGTTTGAGGAGGTCCAGACGTCTTCGGAGGTCTTCGGGACTCTTTCGGAAGTTGCGGTTCACTTGTGGAACAACGGGGAGTAATAAAGAATTAATGCGGCGAGCCCCAGGTACGGCGACGGACAGCGTAACTGATAAGATATTAAGCAGGCTATGAGGAACACTACTATTACGCGGTTTACTTGTGCTAAACTATGGTGACGTGCCCCAGGTGCGACGACGGGCAGAGTAACAGGTTAAAATTAAGCAGGCTGTAAAGAGCACTGCGTGCTGAACTATGGCGACGTGCCCCAGGTACGGCGCCGGGCAGCGTAACTGGTCAGGTATTGAGCAGGATATGGAGAGCACTGCTATACGAGCGCCAGGTACGGCGTCGGGCACCGTAGCGGGTCAGAATTTTAAGCAGGCTATGGAGAACACTGCGGTACGTGCCCCAGGTGCGGCGGCGGGCAGCGTGACTAGTCGGATTCTTAAGCAGGCTATGGGGAGCACTGCTGGTTGAGGTAGTTTACAGGCTATGGTGAGCACTGTAGATGAATCCTCAGGCTGTGGTGAGCACTAAGGCCCAGAATACAATACCAGAAGCGACACTCTCAATTTTGAATTTTTGTGCGTATGTCCCATTTCGGCCATGTTCTTGGTGGTTATTTACTTTTGTTACGTCCAAGAATAATTTTGGGGTTATATTAAGTGTATGTTATTTACGAATAAATACATTATATCTTTGAATTTGTAAAAGTTGCTTGTTGTTGTTGTTTTACAGTTAACCTGTTCTATGAACCTTTAAGAATCTGGAGTATGACAGTGAAGAAGAATTAAAGTTTTAGGTTGAATGATTCCTTTGAAGAACTCCATAAATCACAATATTTTTACCATGCGATTTAATTTATTTAGTAAAGAATATAGTATGTGATCCTCGTGCTCTATTTAATATTATTCAGTAAATATATAAATTAAATAAAGGAATTAGAAGAAAATTGAGGTTATGTTTACAAAGAATTAATTAAATTTTGCGCCAAAATAACCACCAAGAACATGGCCGATTTCTGCCAAGGTTACCCAGTTTTGAACATGAATATCAAAGGCGCCGACAGAGAGTGTCGCTTCTGGTATTGTATACTGGGACTAAGGATACTGAATTTTGCAGGATTCGCAATCATATTTATATGCTTTCTTCCCCTACGCAAGGTATGTTGAAAAAAGTTAGTGGAATGGGCATCCAATAGATTCGCTACTTTTAGGGTTATAGCCTTTTTAGTTACGTTAAGGGATTTTTCCTAATAGGTTTTTTCTCCTATGTGACCAGCTGAAAGGCACAAGGAAGTTTGACGAGGATTTCCAGTAAGTGTAAAGAGCCCACGGCAAGTTCCGATGGTTAATGGCTCGTAGTTGAGGAAACCTCAAAAGGCTAAGCGGCTAGTCGAACTATTTGCTCTGGGTAGAACATGAGCTGTGGGTCGGGGTTGGACTGCGACCAAAAATGTAAAGAATATGGCGCCACCGAATTTTTGTATACGAAGAAGACCTTACTTAAGTCCCTTGTATAAGGCGAATGTGGAAACCTTTACTAAATTACCGCTATACAATATATTACTGAAACACAATCCCTAAAGTTTTCTTACCTTATGGCTCGACTTTGACCTTTATCGATGCACTGCTACACCTGTGAACAGATTAAAACAAAGATAGCGCTGTTTGTGCATTTATATCTAAAATTTAATAATGAATTCGAATCAACCCTCATTCATTCCAATTAATAATCATAGACTTGACTAAATAAAACTCTATTCCTTCAGTATTTAGTAAGTTATTTACAAGACATCTTCTTTAAATAAGTTTGATTAAATTAAATTATTGAAAGATATGTACATAGGTACTTGATAGTATCAGTATTTCTCACAGATAAAACATGGTAATTTCTATTAGCAATGTCTAGCAAAATTTATTCTCAAATGAATGAGTATGAGTTTCTTTTCTGAATGTTTAGCTATAAATTACAACTTCGGTTGGGTTTAGTAGCACTACTTAACCTCACATTCTATGATAAAATATTCCACTTAGCAATTAGTGAAATATAAAATGTAAAAATTTAATTTTATAAGATTTGAATAAATTATGTTTCAAATAATTAAATCAATTTTCATTAAATATAGAATTTAACTTTTTTCTTATCTTCATAATGACACCTACCGTATATTAAATGTATTAATAAAAAGATTTAATGTGAAAATTTACAGGTTCCTGTTGCTTAATTTGAAAAATAACTAGTTTGTCATTAACCTAATGAGCTTGAACATTATCACGTGATCAAACAAAAACTTATTTGTCTGCTATACCCAATGCTACAGCTGACGTATATGAAAGTACCAGAAAGTACCAGATGTTTATTCGATGGAAAAATACCTGCTAGGTATATGGGCCATACCCGGAATTATAATTGATGATTTATCATTCGCTTGTTTTAACAACTAAAATACAGGAATCTCCAATTCCATACAACCAAATTAGCTGCATACTGAAAATCCAAACACAACATCACGGCGTCTATATTAAATAATTGATGCACGCCAATTCGACATTCGTACAAAGGTTAAACTTCACTAGATACTGATAAATTTCATTTCTTGTCCAAATAAATTAGTTATATTTCTTAAATTTCAAAACTAAGATGTATTAATTATCCTAAATTGCATGTTAACCAAAAGCCATTCAAACAAATTAACGTCTCGTCAATTGCGAGCTAACTCCAGCAAGTGTGGACATCAAAATGTGCGTCGCCGAGACGATACCATTTCAAGAAAACAATTTAATTTTTATATGCTTCCAACACGTGGACTGAATTAACGTCATGATCCTTGAGTTCAAGGCACAATTGACCTCTTCTAACGACAGCTGAGTTGGAAGTGTAAAGATGACATGGGTTGCCGCCTGACAACAAGCTTAATACTACAATCATCTAACAGAGGGAGCTCTTATGACGACACTAACAAAAGGCATCTTTTGTCACCGCATAATTTAAAATTTTACACCTTCAAATCGAAAGCTAATATTGTTTTCGACAATATGTAATATTTATTTCGTAGATTGTGTAGCATTATTATACTTAAGTTGGTTATTAATAAATTAAATAAGTTGGATATCTGTAGAAATATTGTCAGAAAATAAAATTGTTACAGGGTAGCACAAAAAATGAGTTGGAGATCCCGATTTTCTAGGCCCTTGTTCTATGTTCGGCACGTGTACTTTGATATAGGGTAACAAGTACTACACTTGTACAGTTTATCCCAATTCCATCAATTTTGTAGATACTTACTTCTAGCATATACCCCTCGAAATAACCAAGCTATTAAAAAGCACCACTCCAGACATGTATGTCAACCATATGTATCGTTAGCGCCATCCATGTGTGAAATCAGGAAACTTTGTTGCAGCATCTCTGTAAGTCAGGTTTTTATTGCACTTTTTTCCATTTAACCTTCTAAAAAAATTCCCAGAAGTGTTACCAAATTATTAAAGTTGTTCATTGGGTAATAAGGGCTAACTTATAACACTCTTTATAAAAATTGTCCTTTATTAAATTTGTAAGTGCACGCTAGGCATTTACTTACTTAAAAATTTTCATAAGTAATTAAGATAACTTGTGACAACTTGACTTTTAGCACGGCCGTGTGTAAAAACGAATTAGCAAACATCAAAAAACACCGCTAAAATAAAACTCCAATCAGAAATTTAACGTTACTTCGGTTACCGATCTTAATCTCATTGCATTTAGTGGAAAATTCTGCGAAATAAAAACAGAAAGAGAATGACGTTTTAACCTAATCTTAGGTAATCCTTTCCGAGCTAGAGCGAAAACGACGACGCGATAATTTTTTATTAGTTCGTCGTTTTCCTTGATTTAATTTACAATTCGTGTTATGTAAGCAGGTTTCGGTTTACGTAGGGAATCTGAACGAGTTTTGCTGAGCTCAAGAAATCTATCCAGATGTTGTATGCATTTTCTCAAGTTACCTCTCGCATTTATATTCAGAATAAAGTTCAAGAAAAGAAAACTTTTACGTTTGTGTATAGTCAACACAACGAATTGGGTTTCGTATTTTGCATAAGTTAGTATTATTTTGGAAACAAAATGCAGGCGGTCTTGCATAATACCGAAACTAAGACATTCGGATACTGCAAAGTTGATAAGAATACTTGAACGTATCGAGGAGTTAACCTTTTTGCTCTAGATTTTGTTAGGACCAAAAAGCAATTGCGACTACAACTAGTTAATTAATTAAAACAAGTCAATTGGGCTTTCTGTTTCAAGCACATCTTGAGGATAAAAACAGGAACGGTGTTGTATTACAATAGTAAATAGTGCCTGAAAGATGTTATTTTATATCAAATCTTTATATGAACACTATAAATGTATTCTCGTTTCGATTATGTGTTTATCTTAAAGCTTATAAGGCAAAAAATTATTACAGATTGTTCTTCTATTGATAATTATTTTACTAATCAGTTAGATATTAACTTTATTGGCTTTATAATTGTGTAACGCGAGTTAGATTTTGGGCCTCTTGGAGCGACTTTTTAAAAAGATTCTTCCAAACACTCTTCTAACAAATACCATATATCTCTGTTAGAACTGTTTCCATTTCATTAAGAGCTGCTTCTAACTCTTCCTTGCTAAATTATAATACCGCTATATCATCTGCAAATCTAAGCATATCGATCGTCTGTCCCTCCATAGCAATTTCAAATCAAATCTTTCTGTATTTAACAGTGTTCATTGCCTCTTCGATATATAAGTTAAAAATTAATAGAGATAGGGCACATCCCTGTCTCACGCCTCTGTCTATCCCTAAAACTAATTGCAATTTGTTTTAGTATTTCGTACATTTTCTCCCATTTTACATTGTTGAATGCTTTTTCCAGATCTACAAACCCTACATCCACGCTTTCTTCTTTTTCCATTGTTTTCTCCATTATCACTTTCAGAGCTATAATAGCCTCCCGTGTTCCCCTGTTTCGCCTAAAACCCAAATTGATCTGCTCCTACTATTTCTTCAGCTTATTTTCCATCCGTGTTTGCACAATTTTAGTTAATATTTTTGGCACGCGTGCTGTCAAACTTATTGTTCGAAAGGTTTCTCATCTATCCGCACCTTTCTTTTTTGGTATAGTGACTATGTGCTACGTTTGAAATCTTTGGGTGTATCGCCTGTTTCATACATATAACTTACAAGTTGGAGGAGACGTTCTGTTAGTACTTGTCCAGCGTCTTTTAGAGTTTCAGCTTGCCCGTTATCTATACCCGGTGCTTTATTACTGTTCAGACTCTTTAATGGTAATTCAAACTTATGTATATAAGTATACGATATCCCAAGTCATCATTTTGAGTATCTGATTCCTGTTCTAATGCAGTTTCCTCCTGCATATAAGTTCCCTATATATTCTTGCCATCTACCCATCATCTCTACATTTTCTATAATAAAGTTTCCTCCCGCGTCCCTTATATTTTTGCTATGCGATTTTAAATCTCTAAAACGCATTCTAATTAATTTGTATACTTCGTCTGTCTTTCCAATTTCCATCTTAGTTTGTACTCCTTTGCACTATACATCAATCCATTGTTTTTTAACTTTTCTACATTTGCGAGTAGTTTATATGAATTACCCTAAAGTATGTCTCCGCCCCAAAAATTCCTCACTTCTGGCCACTGAACTTAGCCGTGCCACTATGTCTAATGCTAACCTATTCATTTTAATTTTCAAGTTCTCTAGCAAACCGTTTTGCTTCATACTTCTGACATTTAACGTTCTGTCGACTTGGAAAATGTTCCAGACTTTTTTTCTAAACTTTCCGATCAATTATTCCGTAGTAGTTCCCTCCCGGGTATTTGAATGGGGAACTATTTAAACTTTGAAATTTTTTACCCTAGAGGATTCCATCATCTTAAATAGCAATTTAAATACGTTGTGTGTTTGGGAGATAATGTGGTGGTTTCCCTTTGCATTCCACATCGCAGTAGTGTGACTTAGAATGCTAGTCCGACCACTATGGTCTCTGCCACTCTAAGTACCGAAAGAGCTGCTGCCCTCTTTCGAGGACATGTTTAAGTCGGGTTCTTCCCTAAAGACCGCACTAATTTGGTTAAACCTGTAGTTTGTTCGGCTTTTTAGATCACTGAAACTCGCAAGCCATTCTATTCGTTCTAGTAATTTAGAACTTGTTTAGGGTGTAGGTCCATTCAGGACGGCAAAAATGCAATAGTTCAGTTTATTTTTTTTAAGCAGCACTAAACATTAAATCCACACCTGCCTAGGTACTATAATATGTACTTTCGTTTGCCTAATGATGATCATTGTGACGATTGAAAATACCAGCTCTACTTATGAGTTTCATTTGTTCAAACTATATTTTGATAAAAATTAGGCATTGCAACACAACTATAAATAAACCATTGGCAAAATTGTAATCGTTCTTGAAGATGGTTTGGATAAAGGTGTTAGTTCATATTCATCTTATAAGGCTAATATTGAAAATGTTCAAAATTTTTAACGACTTTGATTTGGAAATACCAACATCTTGTTCAATTTCTCTACTAGATGTATTTGTTGGCTTCGTCACATGCTAAAACATTTAATGCACCTTGTTCACGATTACTATATTATAATGTTTCGGACGTGGTCTGGTAAATGACTTAAAATTATTTAAATTAAGTTTTAGCCTAAAATAGCATGAATAGACACGTTAGAAAAGCGGCCTTGGAGTCTTTAACGTTTATTTACCGCTTATATATTTTGTTATTAGGCTGATGCCTTTTTGAGCAGCTCTCCAAGTATAGACTTTCCGCTTCTTTTGAATTTTCTCCACACTGAGCGTTTATCTACAACATATCATACTTCTCAAAACGATTCATTTTAACTATCAACAATAAATTTGTGTCATCTGTGCTTTAATCCACAACTGAAGTGTTCATTTTGTTTGGACATATTTGTTGTGTTCTTTCCATTGTTTTAACGTAGTGCATCGCCAACTTATAAAAGTGAAAACTAACAATTCGCTTGTAATTCCGTAATTTTCTAAAACAACGTCTATAAACTATATTGTTGTAAAACTTACCAAATAGGAACTTTGTAACGTATTTTTTACGTAGTTACACTTCGTTTATTAATCTAAAATAATACAGCAATAATATAAAAATATAATTTGTAAATTTCCGTACAATTAAAATAATTCATAAAATTTATAATAGCATATAGACTCCTTTACTTTTGAGGTCTAAGTTTCGTTACTAAGCTTCGTCGAGTCGTCAATTCGATCACTTTGCTATCAGCGTCTGAAGAGGTAAGCTGCTATCAGCGGCGTAGTAAAGTCAAGATGGTCGTGTCCAAGCACGTGGCTTGTAACACGGTCCGAAAGAAAATATTTAATTGATTGAATCTTCGTGTCCGAGGGTAGTTCCTAGCGGCTTTAGCGTGATGGTATTCATTTGTATGTTCCAACTAGAGCTGCTCAGTTGTTTCCTGCAGGCCAAAGGAGATAGAAGCTCCCCCTCATCATTAAAACAGTTGATATAATCAAGTAAATAATTTTTATTAATATTTTTCTCTTAGTTTAATATCACGGAAGTAGATAATATCTTGGATCTAGAAAATATCTCGGAAGCAATATTTAGAAAATTTAGTTTGGGATTTGGAATACTAAATTTTATAGGATGTAATCAAGGAGAAATTGGTTTCGTTAAATAATGTTTGGTTCAGAATTCTCCAAATTCCAGCGATAAATTCGTACGTATTCATGTGGTTCCTATTTGTGCATCGCAGAACGCAGATGTTAATGGAATTTCTCACAGCTGAGGTCAAAGTTCGATTTCTTTTAGTCGTACTGTATTTCCACACGTGAGTGTTATTTAGCATTTAATCACTTACATAATTATTTAATCGTAATATGAAAATATAAGGTTGAAACTTTACCTAGACTAAAGTCACTTAAAAATTGTTTAGTGAAAGAAAAAATTCGGTAATAAATTTATAACTTTGCATAAATTTTAAAGATGGCTATTATGTTTGCTTGTCATAATTATTTCACAAACAGATAACGTTAACTAAACTAAAAAGTTGTTAGTGGCATATAATGTCAAAAAAATATTCAGCTGTTCAATTTAGATATCACATGTTATGTTACGCTAATTTAAAGATATATTTGCTAATTTTGAGGTCATGTACTTTGACTCTTAATCAACGTGATGAATTCTTTTTATACATATTAAGTAAAACTAACTCTATGTTGAAACATGCTATTTTATCAGAACTTAAGTAATTAAATTTGAATGTGAGGTCAACGTAGTACTACTATGGCTGAAGATTAAAATATGTAATATGAATTATTAAGAGAGCTCAAACTTTTTACAAAATTTATTATGATATATTCAATTTACAGATCATTATGTTTTTTGAATACAGAACCTTATTATATTTCTGTTCTATAAAAAATTTTTAGTTGAAAAAGATTATATTAAAACAAATCAAGGAATTTAATCAAATATAATCCATTTTTGCATGACTCTTTTATTATTCAAAATACAAGTAAAACTTACAGGTCATTCATGATCAGAAATTGTGTATAATGATAACAAATACCCTGGGTGTATATTTTTAAAACTTAAATTCTATTATATTATTTTTGGTGAATATTTTTGAGGACACAAACGGTGTCCATGTTGTGCATTTGTTTGTTCACAGGTTAAGTCGAGACATCTGTATGACATCTGGTAATTGAGATTTTGGTAAGTGTTTTAAAAAAGTGAAATTCAGGTTTTATGGCTATATTAGTGGTGTTGATATAAGGTTTCCGCGTTCCCCTAATACAAGCACAGTTAATGTTTGTAGGTTGTTGTATTGAAAAGTACGGTGGCGCTCATTATTTATATTTTTGGTCAATTGACAACCCATGACCCAAGCTCATGATCTTCCCAGAGCTAACACTCTACTACCCGTTTATGTCTAAAGAGTTTTTCTTTTCCTCAAGCCGTTTTCCATCTAACTTTACCTTGGGCTTTCATTGTAAATAAGAAATTCTCGACCTTGTGATATCAGGTAAGGGTTTAGGAAATATAAGGGTGCAATTTGTTATCTGATAATCACGAAGGTAAAACTTTTTTTTTTGTTTTCATCTTTAATGAAATCAAAGCCAACTATGGTTTCCATTTAAAAAAAATTAAGTTTATGTGGCATTTCAACTACTGGTGATCAAATTTAAAAATTGACTACTCCACTTGATTCTACGCTAAAACTGCACAAGAAATGTCTTTGCATTGTTTCTGAATTTTTTCAACATATATGAGGTATGGAATCCTAAATTCCAATTTTGGCCTCAGCATCAAAAACGTAAAAAGATAACAAATTTTTGTTTTTGTCATTTAATTTGTCTCAAAAAGTTGGTTTGATGCAACGTGAACAGTTTTACTCTAACCCTAGTTACGTTTCGGGCCTTGGGAGTGGTCTTTTTAAAAACTTGTAACAAATTTTATCAGTTTAAACAGACATTAATTATGGAATTTTGATAAACTGTTGTAAATATTTTAAATCGAAAAATAAAATATTAATTAAACTTATATTTGGGCAAGAAGACTAGGTAAACAACAATGTTCAAACTGAAATACTCAGACTGACTGATGGTCTTGGGGCTCCCGGGGTATTTATGTTGTTCTTGCCCCTCACATGTCTGTGGGAACTTGCAGAGCTCATATCTGCTTATTTTTTAATTCTATTTGTTGTACAATATAACAATAATAAATAATGGGACGCTCTCTGACCATAAATTAATAACATGGGACGTTGAAACCTAAACAAGCGCAAACGAGCAGCTAACTATATTTCTGCGGTTCTGTAATAAAAAAGCAAATTGGGAGCGGTTTAAACAAAAATTTGGCGAAAGTATCCCTACGCTCGAAAATGAGCTATTTAACTGCCGAGCGGCAGACGAAGTAGAAACTATCGCGAAAAAATTAAACGACGCGGTGGTAGACGCGTCGTCGTATTCCATGCCAGCGTACCTTGGTGGACCCGGGAACTAACCACCAAGCGGGCAGAAACGCGTAACCTAAAGCGCCGCTATCAACGCGCCTCGGGAGATATAAGAGAACAACGGAGAATAGAATATAATCAAAGTTACCGCGAATATAAAATATTAATAGAAGAAACGCGAACGAATAAATTTAAAGAATTCTGCACGCGAAACTCAGAGAAAGAACCCTGGGGAACCGCATACCGCGTAATTAGAGAAAAACAACAAAAAATCGCGCTCAGTAATATAAAGAAAACAAATGGCGAATACACGGAAGGTTTTAAAACCACAGCGGAATATTTAATAAAGAAATTTTTCCCATCGGATAATCCCGAGGGGGATGAAGGGTCGCACGATTTAGTATGTTAGGAAGCTGCAGAGGCGCAAGGAACAGGTGCGGATAAGGAAATCCTAGTTCACGAGGTCGTCAGGGCTCTTAGGAGGATGAACCCTAAGAAGGCACCTGGGCATGATGGAATCACTTCAGACGCAGCTCTGGAGGCATGCCTGTTAGTCCCGTGTGTCTTTGTCGAGTTGTTTAATCTATGTTTAGAAAGGGGCGTTTTTCCGCGTTGCTGGAAAATCCAGAATGTGAGATTTATACCCAAACCTAAAAAAGGCGGATGCGTCAGATCCGGGCAGCAATCGTCCAATTAGCTTGCTACCGGTGTTGGGGAAGGTTTTAGATCGCGTTATGACTACGCGTGTTGAGCACTTAGTGCGAGACAGCGGCGGTTTTAATAACCGACAGTTTGGTTTCGTAGAGGGCAAGTCGACTATCGACGCGTTAGAGTTCGTTGTCGGAGAAATTAAACAGGCGAGAGATGCTAAAGAGTACTGTGTCGTTGTTACTTTGGACATTTCAGGAGCATTTGATGTTGCCTGGTGGCCATTAATCGTTTACGAGTTAGATCGTAGGGGTTGTCCACGAAACTTGATGTCTTTGGTCAAGAGTTATTTCTTGGGGCGAGCGGCACAGGTTGAAATTCCGGGTGAAGTTCTGTCGCGTGAGGTGGAAAGGGGATGCCCGCAAGGGTCATGTTCTGGTCCCACATTTTGGAAATTGTTGTATGAGAGCATCTTTAGGGTCAGGTTGCCCGCAGGATGCTCAATCGTTGGGTTTGCGGATGACACGCTTTTAATTGTAAGATCGAGATTGTTAATGGATATGCGCACAAAACCGAACGAGGCGCTTAATAAATTACACGAATGGTCGCAGGCGGTAAAATTAAAATTTAACACGGCGAAGTCAGAGGCGCTTTATTTCGGCACGAAACCAGGATAGAGGCTTCCTAGGCTAGAGCTAGGAGGGGAGAAAATCTCGTTTAAAGATTGTATTACCTACATCGGCCTCAAGATCGACGATAAATTAAATTGGAAAGCGCACGTACAATACGTAAAAAGTAAGGGCGGCGAAATACCAAATAAAATGATGGCGGCGGTTAAAATAAAGTGGGGTTTTAGGGGCGAATCGCTGAGGACGGTTTATGCCGGAGAAATTGAGCCGGCAATGCTGTACGCAGCTTCTGTATGGGCAGAAGGCTGTAAAGTCAGGGAGGTGCGTCAATTGACGAGCGTACAACGGATAACCGCGGTAAAAGCGGCGAGGGCGTACAGGACCACCTCCACGGAGGCGGTCCTGGTGATCAGTAGGACTCTCCCTATCGAATATGTCGTTAGGGAGATTAGAGATAGGCGATTAATAAATATAGGAAAAGGGCGCTAAATTATCAAAGATCTTAATCTTGGTAATAGGGAAATTGCAAGAAAGCTCGTTGTATCTGAGTTGGGGTGCCCGGCTGATGTTAGAGTAATCGAGTTTGTCGAAGGTGATGAGGACGCGATGGGTATCAGAATTTATACGGACGGTTCACGTATGGACAATGGGCAAGCAGGCGCGGCGGTTGTCATGTATAAGCAGGAAAGGGAGTTGTTTTGGTTTCAAACCAAACTCGCGAACTGGAGTACAATTTTCCAGTGCGAATTGGTAGCCATACGAGAGGCTATCGATTACGTAATAAACCATACGGGCAGAAACGAGTATTATATAATCAGTGATAGTAAATTGGCGCTGACGGCTTTAACAAACATGAAGATCTCGACAGACCTCCAAGGGACGTCTAGAGGATAGCGCGTACGGCGCTCGAGTTTCGACGTTTAAAGTTCTGTTGGGTCAGGTCGCACAACGGTAACGTAGGAAACGATAAGGCTGATGAATTAGCTAAAGAGGCCGCGACGGGAGATTTTCGAATATCACATTCGTCGATACCAAAGTCTTTGATTAAAAGAAAGTTGCGTGAAAAGTCAATCTGACAATAGGAAGAGAGGTGGAACAACGCTGCCACGGGCAGGTTCACCCACAAATTCATACCGAGCTTAGAAGCTAGAGGCAAGATCGAGGTAAAACTCGATCATAAAATGGTTCAGTGTTTAACAGGGCACGGCGCCTTGAAAGCGTATTTACATAGGTTCGGGTTAACCAACAACGAACGCTGTGAATGCGGTGAGGGCGCGGAAAGCGCAGAGCACGTGCTCTTCGGCTGTCCGCTTGAAGCGGCAAAGCGAGGGTTGGCTGATACGAAATTAGCTATTGTAGGTCTAGCATGGCCAAAGAGCCTAGAGGAAGTCTGGGAAGTGGCTAACCAGAAGGCGTTCTGGACAGCCTTTAGAGAGTTCGCAGGAAGGGTTGCGAGATTAGACGGTGATAATCGTGTGTAAGTCGGGAGGGATGGTGGGAGGATTGAAAAATTATAGATTTTGACCTGGCGTGATTTTGACATGATAACAGCATTATAACCAAAACCTGCAAAAAAACAAAAAAAAAAGAAAAAGGAAAAAAAGAAAGAAAACCATTAATAATAATAATTAAATAAGTATACCCAAAACTCTAATATGCACGATGAACACACCACTAAAACAATCACTGTCCCACCTTCTACGCGCGGAAAATCGGGAATAAACGAAACAAATAAATAACAACAAACTAAATCAGGAAACCTCATTAATATAAATAAGTGTAATAAATAAAGAAATAATAAAATAGAGTGAAACCGCGCATCCCCCCAGGACTTAAAGGTGAAGTGATAGTGATTGTGAGCCTCCCAGAACGTTTAGTGCATATCCACCAGGACTTTAACAGTGCATATTCAACTCCCCATAAAAGTAGAAAACCAATAGATGTAGGTAGACGACCAGATCTTCGGATGCTGGAGAAATTTATATTGGAGGTAAAAATAAAATTGTGGCGACTGTACTCGTATGAGCATTGATTTGTGATTTTAAACAGATTTTGAAATAATCTAAGAAGCACGTTTTTGTGTATTGACGCTAGTCGATATAATGCTCATGCGAGTGCACTTGATAATGTATTTGCTTTTGCTAATATATGCACTGTTACATGCTTTTGCTTATCCAGATATTTATTTATATATTTATTATATGTTTATTTATATATTTATATTATATTTATATTTATTTCTACACTTATATGTTTGCCTGCATTGTATTGTTTTGTGGCTTGATTCGTTTGACGTTCTGTCGCCAATTTTTGGCCGCAGTATATATAGAAAAGAAGATTGTATATATAATACGTCAGTTAGGGAATGATAGAGAACGTTAGGGACAAATTTATGATAAAATACTTAGATCAGGGAAGACGAATTTGTAAATTTATAAAGCAGGCAAATAGCTCGATTCACTATTAATACATTTGGCAAATGCTTAGAAATTTGAATCCATTTTAAATTAGCTAGCTAGATTTGGATAGTTTTTAGTCGACTTTTCAGGTCGCACTGGTAAGCAGAGCCGGCGTCTGCTATCCGGTCTTACGGATCCCTCCCCCTCTCATTTTTGCTCGTCTTGTTGATCGGGCACGCTCCAAAGTCAACGCTAGGGATACCATTATTTTAACCCTGTTTTTAGTTTTTGTTTCAGACTTACATTTTTATTTAGGGTGGATTGATTATGAAGTTAGAATAAATTAGAAGCACGTTTATTTTCGCGTTTAAACCCAATGTAGTACCTTCGGGTGGAGCATTGGGGACGTGGCCGCAAGTATAGCGGCTCTTATTCAAATTATAATGTACAATATAACAATCCCGACACAGCCGACTGCTTGAAAAATAGTAGGTGAGCATTTTTCACAAAAATTACGCCCTCGTTCGGATTAGAGGTTAAATGGAGGTCCCGTGTGTGAGTGTTGTTACGCACGTTAAAGATCCCTACCTTGCATGGAAGGGCAAGGGTTCGGCAAAATTCTACATTTTCAGGCAACAAAAAGCTCGCCTTCTGGCTAATGTAGTACCTTCGGGTGGAGCATTGGAAAAAATCACATGTACTATATAACAATCTTAATTTCTAAGTAATTGTGGTTTCTTAATCGTCTGTGACCTGCCACCTGCAGTATCACTATCGTCTGGATTACAATGTATTGCATCCGTTCTTACAACTTGCTTGTGAACTTTCATTAACCTTTATTTAATTATCCTTGAAATACAATGTTGCATCTAACTTAGTAATTCTTTATAATTCTTAATCATTTCTAACACTTTCTATTAATGGTACATATGTATTAAGGGATACATAACTTGCTTAATAGTTACCAACATACTCTGCGATCCCATCGAAATCGGTCCACCCTGTACAGTCAAAAATTCATTTCCACATCTGATTAACATGATCATTGACTCATGACAGTAGTGCTAATAATGGTTGAAATGACTTGTTAAGGGTCCACTGTGAAGATGCATACAGATAAGTTTACATTTTTTATAACTAGGCTAAATGGAAGTAGCTGATTACTGAAGCTTCTCTGATAAAAATAATACAGTAACATAAAGGATTTTGCATTGCTAAAGGCGATGGACAAGAATAAATGCTTGAATTTTATTCTGAATGCAAATGCGAGAGGTAGGTTTTTCAGTGCATACAGCATCTGGATACATTTTCCGAACTCAGCGAACTGTTGAAATTGCTTACGTAAACTAGAACTTGCTTACATAAACAAGTTGTAAATTTAATCAAATAAAATAGCCGGCTAATAAAAAAATTTTTATTCCCCAAGCGACCTCAAACTAAATAGGGTTATCTAAAATTAGTTTAAAGCTTAATTTGCTGGCATTTTATTTTTTAGAACGAAACTATTGGAAAAGTTATTTGAGATTTTACACACCTTGTTAAATTTAGTAAACAGCAGTTAAAGGTGACTAATTATACACAGAATTGGTAATTACCAAAAAGAACAACTTATAATCAGCTTTGGCAAATGCAGCTCCTCGAACAGAGTATTTCTTTTTATGCAAAATGGGTAATAAAACCTTGAAACCGTAAAGATGATTTAAGAATATGCAATTGTGAAAATATTTAAAAACGCACTCCTAGTCAAATTCAACGACGATTGTTATGAGAAACTTTTGTCCCAGACCTATATCAAGGGCCTATACCTATGAATATGTTTCAATAACCAATTAAAAGTAAAAAGTAAAAATCAATAAATGAATATTGTATTTCTTGTTGAAACCTATGGTTTCTTATGCTTTTTACAATTTGTTGATAATTAGATATGTGGTAGGCAGTTGATATCAAAGTGTAGGAATATGCAACCAACCATACTCCTAACTAACTGACCAATAACCACGCAGTATGGAAATAAATAGCATACACGCATAAAACACCTTTCAAACAATAATATCCAATACATTTCGAAATACAATATAGAACTGTCTGAACAATACAAACAAATTCAAGATACAAAAGAAATTTCAAACGCTAAAACAAATTACATCTTACTTGTTCTCTTTTTAAGGAAGTCACCAATCTTCTTGGAGAGAACTTAAGAATAGTGCAAGAAGAAAATCACCAAGCTCCTTCAGCACTAAGGGTTCTCCTTCAAATTATCTCGTAACAGGATAATATGAAGCAAACGCTTTTAACCACACCACGGACGCAGGAACCCACCTTAACACAGCTTTGATCCGGTTCACGTCCGAGATCATTAGCACCACCTCCTAGAACACGTGACGTCAACATGCACGCTCTAATTTCTATCAACCAAGAACGTCGCCAGCATCTCCGCCTACCAGCCGCCGGGCACCGCAGTCTGGAAATTCTATTACAATCACCGCCTCTAGGTGCCTCATTGCATTCATTATAAATTGAATAAGAGCCGCTATGCTGACGACCACGTCCCCAATGCTTTACCCGAAGGTACTACATTGGGTTTAAACGCAAAAAGTTAACGTGCTCCAAATTTAATCTAACCTCAAATTAATCGATCCAAATAAAAATCTACAAACTAAAACTAACACTAAAAATAAGGTTTAAATAATGGTATCCCGAGTTGATTTTAGAGTGTGTCCGGTCAACAAGACACAAGCAAAGATGATAAGGGGGAGGGATCCGTAATACCGGATAGCAGCTGCCGGTTCTGTTCACCGGAGCGACTTTTTTGATTTTGTTCCCTCTAGGATTAAAGAAGCTCTTTACAGGCTACCGATGGCTGGCATTTACCAGCATCAATTGCCGAGGGTGGGATGGGACTAACGCTATTAATTGCGACTACCCACTAAAATCCTTGCCCCTTTCATCTTGTCACAAAGTACCCAGGAACCACCATAAGGTATTATTTCAGGGTACTTGAGGTGCATAGATCTTGTTAAAATATTTCTTCCTTGGTCTCAAAACGATCTCAGCTTCTATTTTAGATCTGTCTCTCATATTCCTCTTTATTGGCAATAACGTATATAATGTATATCTCAATCTTCGTCTAATGCGAGGGAGAATTAATTATCAGTTTTACCATGCTTGTAGCTGTAAATGTTTCCCCAAGATGCAACTCAAGCGTTGATCTTTTCCTGTGCTATCCCTGGCACAGAAATAATGTGTGTGTCACACCATCTCTCTCTCTCTCTCTCTCCACACGCAATGCAACTATCGTCCCTATATTTGCCGATTTTTCCAAATAATTGGAGAAACAACCATGGTCGCTGAGGACCTGGCTCAGATAGTTATCTACTTTCCCATGTTCCTTGTAAGCCAAGGCCTAACCTCTGGTATCAACTCGTGTGTAAACCTGCCCTTTTCTGAGTTGTTTCATCTTGCCTGCCAGGCCTTCAACATAATAACTCTTGCCTTGTTTTAGAGAGGTTTAAATACCTCATATAATGCCGTTCCTTGACACGTAGATCGATTGGGACGACTCCGGCACTAACCATTATTGCATCCGCAGACACCGTTTTATATGCACTTGCTATCCTTATCGCCATCCACCGTTGTACCCTCAGGATTAGGTTTTTATTGCTGACAGCAAGCATACTATTAGCCCAGATCGGTGCCCCATACAAAATAATAGAATCAGCAACATCAGCCTTATCCTGTCCTTTACTGGGTCTTGGTCTACCTATATTCGCCATCAGCCGGCCAATCCTATTGGCAGTAATCTGGGCTATGTTAGCCTGGATCTCCTAGTGTTTCTTATATAATAGGCTTCTGTCGAGCGTTACCCCTAAATACCTCACATACTCCTGTGGTTTGATTTCCAATGCTCCCTTCTCTATCGAGAAAGGTTTGGTTTTCCTTCTACCCGATATTATGGTGGCCTCCGTTTTATTTGGTGCTAGCTTTAACTTATTCTCTGACATCCACGTGTCCACCATTGCTAGTACCTGCATAGTTACACCGCGAAGTTCTTGTTCTCTATTCGCTACGGTCACCAGCGCTAAATCGTCAGCAAATCCGACCAGCATAACATTCTCTGGAAGCACCAGCCTCAACACGCTATCATACATGATGTCCTACAGATGTTTTAACTCCGGGCGTCGTATTCAGCGTCATTACTACAGTTGGCAACACTGATACGATCTACGATCACAATATTGCACAATAATGATATTATGACATAATTACGTGTCAAATTGTATCACATACCAAATACGTTTACAATGATACAAGTTTATATTTACACAAAAGTAAGGCAAAAGTACTTACTTAAACGCGCCATGCCGTTGATCTCAGAGTATTTCGTTTGGGTGTTGTTTGGCGTGGGTTACGTCATGCCATCGTTGAAACCAAATTTATTCATCTTCCTCTTTCGTTTGTTTGTAGCGATACGATAGGGTACAGGTAGGGAACGATATCAGGCAGAGATAAAGGGAAACCTACATCCTGAAAAGAGAAAAGACAAAAAAACGACACAGGCAAACGTTGCCGTTCGACGTTTCGTGACTAATAATAATGTCGTGTCCAAACCGCGCACTTACGCCACTCACTCCGCGCCTGCGCATTCATTTGCGCAAACTTAACTGTCCGGGATGGCGGAAATTTAACAAGTTTATTTGAAATAATGGCGGGAATTTAGACATATTTATACTTAAACTAAATATGATACATAGCCGATTTTCGGCATGTAATAGAGAATGCGCCCCAGCACCGATCCCTGTGGTACGCCAGATACAACGGGCAATATAAAGAAAGCCCCATTTCTACCGATGAAAGTCGCCGATTTATCCTGAAGGTAGCTACTGATGACCCTCTCCCAGTACGGCGATATCCCCAGTTGTTTAATCGCGTTCAAGAGTGTTCCCCACTTAGCAGTTTTGAACGCATTTTGCACGTCTAGCGCCACTATTAAACAAAATTGCCGGGTGCGCCAAGTTCCCCCTCATATCGCTCTTGGCAAACCCCACCACATCCTCTAGGGCGTCGAGAGTCGACCGGCTTTTCCTGAACCCAAACTACATACAAAAAATGCCAGGCATATAGGTCTGTACAAAGAAGGGATCCCTTGCGGATTCCCTGAATAAAAACGTAAAAAATATATATTTTATTAAAGTAAGTAGATTTGTTAGAATAGATACAGATTTATTTACTATACACTATTGTTTTAAAGCTAGTTCTGAAATTTGTACCAATGCCGTCACAAATGTCTTATTGTGGGAAAGTTTAAGGCTATACAATTACGTTAAAGATGATTCAAATTTGTATATCGTTAGTGATTACTTCAGTCGAATGCTAACGCCGAACTGACTTAAAATTGATTCGCTAAATAGGTATAGAAGTGGGTCGCTTGAAGGCATGCCACTTTTGCAATTCAACGTCAGGTGTGAAATACCAACGTCGCTGCAAGGTTAAAATGCTGCTTTGAAAGTGATCTACAATTGATAACACTAAGTTTAGGACATGGAGCATAAACGGAAGTTAATTTAAATTGAAGCATGCGCACAAGTTGGTAGCTCCAACCTCTTTATGCGAACACAACTTTAACTATACTAATATCGTTGAACAACGATCTACAAATGGGCACTACATGCGACTAGTGAGGAGGTTAGCTAGCTACCCTTACACTAAAAGATAGGACATGCTTTTAAATGATAATGAATAATTTTGTCCGACATTAAGAAAATAATTCAAGCATAATGGACGAAAATTAAAATAATTTGTTGGTTATTTTGAAAATAGAAAATTTCGCTGCAATAACAGCGAAACCGGTCATTGGAATTTTCTCTTTTTAAAATAAGCAATCATTTATTCTATTTTTGTCCACTATATTTTAATTACTTTCCTAATGCCAGACAAAATTATTCATTATCATGTAGCTGGGAAGGTGAAATAAAATATAAAATTAGAAAACAATAGATGGGAAGCTAGCTCAGAATATAAATAAGTGCAGGTACGTGTCCAACCAGTTTTGAGATGAAGATCCAATGAAGATGATGATGAAGCATATTAACAACCCCTGTAAAACAGCATTGGTATCTGACAAGTGTAAACCCGCAATAAGGTTACCTCACAACCATATACAATCTCCGTTAAACAGTATTGGTATCTGACAAGTGTCAACCCGCCATAGGGTCGCCTCAGATCCATATACAACCTTCATAGAACAACATTGGTATCTGACAAGTGTAAACCCACCATAAGGTTACCTCAGAACAATGTTAAAATCTACCAAAGAGGTAGCCTAAATCATAATGATTTCCTTCAAAATAAATATAAAAAAACGACTACTTAAGCCTTTTAATAATACAATTGCACACTTCTTTAATAACCATCCTCTAAATTGTATAAATAGAAACATGTTAAAAAATGTTTTCCAATTCCCAAGTTATTGAATTTTTACAATAAAAATTAATCAGCTGATTTCACGTTAAGCGTATTGGCTACCTAAAAAAGTCGGTCCCAGGCCGTAACACAAATTGAAGGCAATTATTCATTTAAACTTTAAAAATTTTGCTTAGTGTACTCAAACTAAATATTTCAAACATCAATAAATCAAAGTCACCTTCAATTTGTGTCATAAATGTCAAACTTAAAGTTTTTATTATTTTGAAAACGATCCTAGGTTATGGATCGAAACGTTAATAAAGATAATTTTAAAAACTATAAGTGGTTCAATACCCAAAGAAGATTAAGAAGAGTATTAGTTTCGGTTGGCCAACTTCCTTAAATAGCATTGGGGGTACTATTTTCTTAGAAGGTCTACCAATATTAAGTAGGTAATAGGTCATTTGCTTATTTATACTTTTATATAATATTATTATATATAGCAATAACAATATTTTTAACAAGTTTTTTTTCTTTCAGGTAAGTTGATGTCTTTGTATGTAGCAAACTTTGATTGTGTAAGGGAAATGGTAAGTTTTACTTTATTAATTTTTAATATCGGACAGTACTACAGTTAAGATATTAGCGCTTTTTGTTGTTGAGTTAAAAGAAACAAAAAAGCGTGTGCGGTTTTTAAGATCCGAAGGAGTTATTTTAACCGTTTTTTTCTAAATACTTTTTGTGTTGTGTATATAAAATTCAAGAATGAAAAGTCTAACTAATCTTGTTTAATGCAGCATATTTCAATTTAAGCAATTAATTTTAAAGGGTTTGTTTAGAATCAAATATTATAATATACTTAAGATATTTAAATGTCACAAGTTTTTTGAATATTTTGCAAACTTTGTTACTGGTGAATCAAGCGCTAATTCGTAAATTTGGAATTACTAGGAAATGGCGGGAATCCCGTAACAAAATAAGGGTGCGTCGGCCAATTACAATGGTGCGAGCTGGGGCCCTAATAACATCTACCTTGTAAGACCTTCGAGTCTGTCAAATTATGGGATCCAATTTGTATAGTCTAATGTAGTTTGTAAGAGTCTACTAGATGACTAGTACTTCTGGGGGAATTCTAATTATTTTGCCCTCCTGGTGAAGTGGAATTTCTTTTACAAAATACCACCTATACATTTAGCTAAATAAAACAACAAATGTCTACTTCCTACGTCACCTAAATCTATTATACCATAACATAGTTTCATTTTCTTGTAAGCAGGTATACAAACAAAAATTTTAAATTTACTTCCATCAGCGTAAATATCGGCGGCATATTCCTGTAAACAAATACACACACAGAATGGTAAAATTTCATAATTAATTTACTATTATAATCATAGCCTTGATAATTAACAATAGTAATAGTTTACAACCTCATTGGTAACTAAAATTAGCATTGTCCGGGTTTTATACATATAATTACTTATCACTGTGCTTTACCTAAAGTGGACGTTGTATAACTTTATCAAAATTTTGTGGAACAAAACATCATGCATAAATGCCACGGTACAAGAAAATAGCCAATGTAAACAAACGGATAACTTACAGTTTAATTTTCTGGTGAACCAAAGAATACCATCTTTAGCAAGGAGTCAATACATTTGTCTTTTTGCGCTTATTTCAAAATTAATGTTGGGAACCAATTCGTCCCAATCTGTGAACGTTGTGGTTCTTCCAAAAATCTGTGGGATCACAACACGTTAGACTCGATGTTTACACCCGGGGTATTTACGGCTATCCTTTGCGTTCACACGCCCCTGTGGTCTTGTGGAATGTTCGCGATTAACTAATTCGTTTTTTCGTCACATGTAGTTATTTTCATTTCATTCTCCCTCTTTTTTATGTTCAGTTGGGGGTTTTGTCGTCGAACAGTCTTCCTATTGGGTTAATGGAACTTATTCCGGGAAAGCACTTGTGGTATGACATGATTTACTCAAGTTAACGTTTCGTGTTTCCTTCTAGATTCAACAATATTGTATTGAAATAATTAAATTGTCTGCAACCGAATCTTCGTGAATTTCACTACTCAGGGTCTAAAATACAACATACAAAATGCCAACTGGCAAAGACTACTGGACAACTTCAATCCGCCCCCAGATATCCAACGCAACGACAGCGTACACGCTTATGCCCAAGCCCTAACATGAAGAATTAAAGACACTATGAAACAAACATTAAAAACAATAAGACAAACTGCGCCACAAAAACCGCTAAAATGGACCACAGAGGTCCAGATACTGAAAAGCAAAGCACGCAAGGCAAGGGGACGCTATCAGGCCGCCATAACACCGGCAGAAAGGGCCTTCCAGCTGACCAACTACATACAACGCAAGGCGACATACAAACAAAAACTATACAACTATACAAACTATACAAACGAAAATCCTGGGGCACTTTCGTCGAAAGACATTTGCAGACGGATGCTTGGGGGGTACCGTACAAGATAGTAACAGGAAAAATTGCACCACCGACAACATACTCGACTTTAACCAAACCCGACGGAACAGAAACCAAGTACTATATTGAAGCCGCGACATTACTACTACATACACTATTCGGACATACACGCTATTCGGACAAGTAAAAACCAAAAAGCTCCTGGGCCAGACGGGATCCAGGCAGAAATCACACACCGAAACTTACTAAACTGTACAACGAATGTCTAAAACAAACAAAGTTTCCAAACTGCTGGAGACAAGCAGACGTAATCATACTCTCTAAAACCCGAGGAAAAGACCCGAAAAATCCGGGTTCGTACCGCCCCATCTGCCTTCTAGATTCGCTCGGAAAAGTTTTCGAGCGACTACTGTGCACGAGAATGCAAGAACATCGGAAGGCGAAAGGCATGCAGTCAGCGCAGTACGGATTTAGACAAAAGGACGATCAACCGAAGACGCTGTTAACAAAGTCATAAACTCTTCAACCACTTCAAATAAAAAATACGTGGCCCTAATCATGATAGACATAGAAAGAGCCTTCAACAACCTATGGTGGCCAACACTGTTCCATAGGTTAATCGAAATTCAATGTCCAAAACAACTACATCATACCTTCAGAAGCTATTGCCAAGATAGATTTGTAACACTGTTAAGTACTGAAAGCATCACAAAGGATGCCTACAATGGTCAGTCTGCGGTCCCGTGTTTTGGGACATTGCGACTGAGGAGCTTTTGGAGCAGCTGGAAACCGCAAATGAGGTAAGGTCCGTAGTAGCGTATGCAGACGACATCTTGTTGGTGGTGGAAGGAGGTTCCAGAAATGAACTACAGCACAATGCAAACACCGCATTAAACAAAGCACTAGAATGGTGCAACGCAAATAGGATGACGATAGCACGTAACAAAACAATTTATATGATAGTTAAAGGTTATCTAGAAAGAGACCCTATCATTAAACTGAACAGAGACAGAATACGAAGAACACTGGAGGCCAAATACCTAGGGCTGACCCTTGATGAAAAATTAAATTACGAAAAACACATTGCCACAGTGACTGCAGCCAGTAAAGGTATGCAATGCATAGCAACTCTTGCACAACGAACGTACAATATCCCCCTAAACTGTGTAAGATTATACTTATCCAGCGTACTTGCAGCAATAATAAGCCATGCAGCTAGCGCCTGGGCAACCATATTACATCTAGTAAAACCCAAACAAAAAGTCAACAGTGCCCAAAGGGGGGCACTAATAAGACTTACTGAAGCATACCGGATCGTATCACTTGACGCCGTCTATGTGATATTATGAGTCCTCCCTCTTGATCTGTATATCAGGAAGAGAGCGGCGACATACTAGTTAAAAACAACGAACCAGAAAAAGTCCGGGAAATCCTAAAACTAACATCAGAAATTCGGATAAAAAAGGACATTAAGGGCACAATACTAACCGAGTAGCAGGATAGATGGAACCAGAGCACAAATGGGAGGAGGGTATACGCACTAGTCCCAAACATCCGAGACAGGCTAAACTGTCACCACTTGGTACCCTCACAAGAGCTCATTCATTTTCTCACGGGGCATGGTCCTTATCCAATCTGCAGGAACCGCTTCGACTTCCAAAACAACAACAACTGTACATGTGGTGAGGTGGGGACACCGGAACGTCTGGTATTCCACTGCACCGAACTGCAACAGGACCTAGGAATGGACAGGACAATCTTACGGGACATACCCCTCTCGGACATGCTCTGGAACAAAAACATATTTCCTTACCTAAACAGAATCACTCACCAAACTACCACTATACTACACCAAAGGTACACAAACGGACTCTGACAGGACACGCACAAACACCATACAAACCCCACACATCACAAATACCACAAACACATCACACGAAACACAGAAGCTTAACGTAACGCATCGAATGTGCAATACAAAAGCACAGTCCACCCAACACACATGGGAACCGACAACAAAAAAACGGCATTCTCCCAAGGAAATACCAGGAACCACGTGTTTGCTGAAGATCTACCAGAAGGCTTGTGAATCCTGACGATCAGGAGTGATACCAGTGAAAACGGAGTGAAAATAGTGAACACGGCAAAAGTACGGCAAACATACCTCAAACACAAGTTACCCCCAGAACACTTATTAGCATTAGAATAATATCATTAGTAGGATAAGGACTCCATACTAACCATCTAACCAAAAACTAAAACTAACTAAAATAAACAGAAGAAAACAAACCATATTCGTAATTGCTTTAAGAAATCTAACACTAGCTTCAGTAACATAATGTTCATATTTCCAATGTTGTAACGCAACTATAAATTACTACTTTGGAAATATTCTGGCAACATAATTACAACACGACAATATACACACATACACGCACACGCACACACACACACACACACACACACACAACAGAGACTGTACGTGACCTCCATGGTTTCCGGCTGCCAACGGCTAGGACACGTACAGGAATGCAAACTTATCGGTTTTTGATTTCCGGCTGCCGACGGTTGGAAGCTGGGAAGGAAAGCAGTCCCAAGGATATTACCACAGACAGAAACACACACACACTCACGCACCCACACGCGCGCCAGACACACACACACACACACAAACGCACACATACACACTAGGAACTGTACGTGGTCCCTCTGGTTTCCGGTTGCCGACGGCCAGGACACGTACAGGAATGCAAACTTCTCGGTTTCTGATTTCCGGCTGCCGGCGGTCGGAAGCTGGGAAGGAAAGCAGTCCCAAGGATATTACCACAGACAGAAACACACACACTCACGCACCCGCACGCGCGCACAGACACACACACATGCACACATACACACCAGGAACTGAACGTGGTCCCCCAAATTTCCGGCTGCCGACGGCCAGGATACGTACAGGAATGCGAACTTTTCGGTTTTCGATATCCGGCTGCCAACGGACGGAAGCTGGGAAGGTAAGCAGTCCCAAGGACATTACCACAGACAGAAACACATTCACGCACCCACACGCGTGCACAGAAACACACACACACACGAGTATTTCCAAACGCAAATAATATAAGACTAACCAATATAACTTAAGGTAGCAAATAATTCTGTTAGATTTCTTAGGAGTAACAGGGTTGCTGTAATTTTTAGGTAGCAGACTAATTGTAATGTTAGAATAATAATAATAATAATACTCAGGGTCTGAGTTTTTTTACGTTGTATGAAGATGTGTAAAGTTTGTCTGGGTTTTTTGTATTACAACTATGTAACCTTAATTCTAATTTATCTTATTAAGCTTTGTGTAAAGCTTTCCTATATTTGGAATAATTGTGATATGGCACATGCTTATTAATCATTTCACGGTTATTTACTTCTATATTTTAAAAGCTTCCTTCAAATGACATGATTCCATTATGAAAGCTTTACTAAAATGAATATTTTGTTTCTTGTTTGTGGTTTAAAATGGTTTATCAACCTTAGTTCTGTCCTAATATGTATTTTACCATAAATAAAACGACGCATTTGTGGTTTTTAAGTTTATGATTTAATAGGACTAACAATTTATAGAAATGTCTTGCTTATTGAACACTACTATACATGAAATCAGAATTATCTAGCATACATCAATATTAAATTGACCGTTTTAGATTAATTTTCTTTTTTTTTCGCCCAGTTTCTATTTACCGTAACGCCAAAGCGTTACAGTTTTTAATACGTTAGATGTATTTCGCGAATTCTTCATACGACTAAAAGCATTTCGATATGTATAAACTTCCTATTGTGGTACAGGCAGTTTTATAGTCATCTATAGAATTGGGTTCTACACCTTGTCATAGTATCATTGTTATGTTCGTATTTGATGTCGTTTTCATCAAACAGAAACGTTCACCAACGTTGTAACTGCTTTGGGAGGCAAGTGACTGAGCTTGAATCTACGAGACTGTTCTATTCACTGTGTAGTGACATGGGGGTTTTTATGTTCCAGATTTGGCCTTTTGGTGAGCACCGGAAGATACATCAATCAGTCGAAATCACAGTTTTTTGCCACTACTCCACACAGAAGCACCGCTGTTCAACCGTATTCATAAGCCATTACGTATTCCAATTCTTATTTAGGTCTCTTTGTATATATAATTTAGCTATTGCATGCTGAAAAGCTATTTCAATATCCATGATGTTGATATTGTAGACAAATGAAACCATTATCAAACTTTATTCTAAAAATTATATTTATAGAACATCTAGTAATATTTTCTCACAATAGTCTGTAATTCATATTTAATAATGGGCATTGTTGTTAAACGACAGGGCTACTGGCGCCTGTTGTTAATTTTTATTACCTCATTGGAAAAATATATTATCATTTATCATTTGGGAAAAGCTGTAATTTACTTGTAGCATAAAGTGATTTGTACATTTGTTAAGGGTGTACACACTTTGAAGTAATGACAAATAATTGTAGCTTAGCTTGTAAAGAGAACAAATGTTTCATAAATCATTTTTCACTGTACTTTCTATTTAGATTATTTTTGGTGTTTAATTTGTAACGCTTTGATGAAGTATTACCTTTTCACATTAAGATTTTAGCAAATCCCTTAGTTTTTATTAATACCATATCATATTGGAATACAATTTCCTTGATTTATATTTACTTTTCTCAGTTATGCTTAGTCAGAATCGTCAAAATGCTACTCAAACCGCTTTTTGTGTTTGAGCCATTCAAGCTTATTTTCTATTAACTCCTTGTGTATAGTAGTAATTGGCCTAAAATTTCTGAATCTTAAAATTCAATAAACACGAGTTTAATTTGAATATTCTCTAAGTTCAGGATATCTTTGCTAATTCGTAGAAATTTTAAGCTATTTTGCTCAAAACTGTCGCCGTACAAGTCGCTCGAGTGTAAGAGCATATCAACATTTAGCTTCTCGTCATATTCCCTGCCTTTTTCTCTGTCAATGTGTGAAAGTAACATAGTTTGATAACAGCCTACGTTATATTCTAGTGATAAGATCTGAACCTGCTTCCAATATTTAGATTTAATTGGGAAGAGTGACACATGCCACACGCACTTAGGCCTCCTAGTGGGTCCATTCTGCTGCCTTCCTTGCCTTAAGTTTGTCCTTCAATACTCAACCACCCGACCTTACAGGTGAATTTGAGAATGTCGGACCAGGAGGTGTCTCGAGTTCCGGCCTTCTCTGGTCAGAAGTCCCCCAGCATAGATCCTCGAAGTCGGGCGAGTGCCGGGCAGGTGCACAGAATGTGCTCGCACGTCTCATCCTCCTGTTAACAGCTACGGTCTGACAGACCGATCTTGTGCAGATGCTTTCTAGTATGCAATGCCCAGACGGTATACCCACTAGTAACCGTAGTTTCTGTCTCGGCAAGCATATGACAAATTTTTCGGTTTTTGATCATGGGAGACCTTATAATCATTTTAGCCTGTCGGCAGCTTGTTGTACAAGCTTACCTCTCCTTGTGACGGCGGTGGGTTACTTGTCTTATCATAGAGAATATCACCGATGGCGCAGTAGCAACCGATGGCAAAGGGCCGACAAAGCCCCGAGCCACTCTCTGCCTGGCCAAAGAGTGTGCCTGTTTGTTGCCATGTACTCCTGAATGCCCTTTGATCCAAATTAGCTTAAGGGCGTTAGTATTAAAAGCGAGATCGAGAATGCGATAGCATTGGTAAATCACCCCGAGAGAATCTTCTGCTTATTTTTAAGCTCAAGAGTTGCTCTGCTATCGCACAGAATGCGTATAGCTTTATTTTGGATTCTGCGTTCCAGTGTGGGGTTAGCACCAAGCATGATGGCTATGTCCTCCGCTTGGAAGATAGTTACCAGCCTGCCCTGCGTAACACGTTCATGAAGGTCTAAGTCATCGGAGAAGATGCCTGTCCCGGTACCTTCATTTGTTTTGGAGCCATCTGTGTAGATGGAGATCTCCGTTATGGAAGCGTCCTCAGTATTCAGACAAACCCCGAAGCGCTTCTTAGAGATCATTGTGGGTGCGATCGCATTGACCATTCTTCCCAAGAGAGGGGTGTTCCGCACCGCCTCTCTTAGTATGTTGTGGTGTCTACCACCGCCTCCTTTATCGATCGGTAGACCTTTAAACCGCAGCTTCATTGTCGCTCTCAGGGCCATCTTCTTCATATGTAGATCCAGTGGAGTGAGGCGTAGGATGGCTTCTAAGGTTGCACTAGGTGTAGATCGCATTGTGCCCGTGATACCTAGACAGGCCACTCTTTGGATATGAGTAAGCTCTATGACTGCATGGGCCAGTCTGATCTTGGGCCACCAGATCACAGCGCCATAGCATAGCATCGGTCTTATTATCGTGGTGTATAGCCACAGGACAGCCTTTGGTGGAAGATCCAAAAGTTAGCCTATGGCACGTCTGCATTGCCAAAACACTTGGTTGGCTTTAGTAGTTTTTGTCTGTAAGTGTTTGGCTTAGTTCAACTTCTTGTCAAGTATGATGCCCAGGTATTTGACCTCTTCTGATAGGGGCAGAGACGTTTGGAAGAGCATTGGCAATCTGGTTACCAATAGCTTCCTTTTATTGGTAAACAGCACCAGCCTCGTTTGATTGGCGTTGATGGTTAAAGAGTTTTCGGAGCACCAAAGTTCCGCGATCGTTAGTGCTGCTTGCATCAAATTACACAACACTTGTTCAAATTTGCCGACTATTAAAATCTGCTTGCAACATGTTTTCGGAGTATAGCAGTTTGAGTTACACGCTTGTTTGTTAATTATGAATTATTCATCAAGTAGTAAAGAGAGTGTGTACCGCATTTTGTTTATCGAAATATTTTATATTATCTTTGAATTAATCAACCTGTAATTTGGGAAATAAATTACCAAGAACATCTACTTAAAAGTAATATAAAAACATTTTTGAAAGATTGTTAATATTAGTTGTGCGCTTGTCAAAATGCAGTGTCAATTTTTAAGATGTGTGAAGGTTGCTTGAAATATGGGCCACCCTGTGTACCACGCACATTCCTTCCCTAATATGTTATTAGTATGTAGTTTTTTAAGGGTTCCATGTTATTTGTTTATCTATCGTTAATTCCTACGCCAATGGCATGAAGTAGTATTGTATTTAGGTTTATGTGGTGCGATTTCGAACATGGGCGGTTAGGCGTGACCTTGCCGTGGGTTACAATATTAAAGACTCTAGGGGAAAGGAATCAGTTTGTTACCCATGCGTAAAGAAACATGTTGAATGCGACGGTCAAATAGTTTTATCCAAATGTTTTTAATTATTGATGTTATAAGTGAGTTGTGTTCATGTGCATTGCATTAAGGGTTTATCTACCAGGAGTATCCTCGAAGCAGTGAAATTTTAAGTTCTTTTATAAAATATGTAAAGCACTATTGTATGAATTATTTTCGGCCGATAATACTGATATTAACCGTAATGGCTCATCTTTTAAATGCTTCCTTAAATACAATAGCCGTTCTATATTCTCTAAATTTAATTTTTTGTCAATCAAAGTTATGAATAGTTCAAAAAAATGACTTAAAATTTAGAACATGACCAGTGACAATCGGCAGCTGTGACGCCTCTAATTTCATGTTACTTTTAGCAGCTTTACTTTGATTTCTGTTGCCATCATTAGACAACATTACTGTTTCTTGTGTACCATCAGACTTGACTTGCACGTTAACAAATCTTTTAAATTTAGCGCAAACTGAAGTATACAAATCTTCTACTTCCTCAATTTCTTCAAGATTGCTATTATTATTTTCTTTTTCTTGCAAATGACTTATTTGCATGAATTCGTCAAAGTTTTCAACAATTCAAACTTAACTTTAACATCTTCAAAATCAATCTCTGAAGCAGTCTTGGATTCAACTTCTGTTACGTAAGCCTTAGCCCTGATTATGCTATTTTTATGCTATTTTTTAATTTCAATTCTTTTTAATAAAAGTCTTTTTTGGTATTGGTTCTTTTATTAAAATTGTTGGTGATTTAAAATCAAAATTATTAAGATTACCAATAACGTGGTATGATAAGGCAGTATTAGGTTTATTCGGTTACCGAGTTTTGTATTTATTAATTGTTTATGCTGGTGAATTCTTAGTTTTAAATATTGATTTATTTGGCCAATTTACAATTACAATTTAATTGATATATTAAATTTGATTGTAATTTTTATTCTATTTTATCTTTTAACCGTTTATAAAATAATGTTCTAAAATTGTTATTAACGATGTAGCTAGTTTGTATATTTTGTTCCTTTAATTCTTGTTCTAGTAGTTCTAATTCTATTCGATATAAAATAAAAGAATTTGGCTGCATAATATCTTTTACTGCTACGTTACAAATAATTTTATTTATATTACAGTCGTATAATCCAGCTGTGGTGGCTATTTTGGTCAAAATAATTACCCGTTTAAAATTTCTTCACAAAGTGTTAGATTGGGTACTAAAATTCTCTACATGTTTAGATTTCTCCAAATGGGGTCTAGAAATCCCACCCCCCCCATCCCTTTTCCGCAAAAAAATTTACGTCGCTCTCTCACATCCGGGATTCAAAAAATTCGAAAGAAACACTATTATGAATTAGAAAGCTTACATAATTTCGAAACAAAAATTCTTTACGGATTTTTCATATATGCAATAGTTTGGCCGCATTCGCTTTCCCCAGTAAACGTGAAATTCCGCGCGCAAAGTTTCGGTAGGCTATTTTTTTTATAAAAACTGAAATTTTCAACATTTATATAATATATTTTTAAAAATTATAACAAGGCATTGATAGTCAATATACACACTGTTTTTTTGTACTTTTCAAAGTTTGGCAATTTTTCCTAGTAATAAATTTTACATCATTATTCCAAGATTTGTGGAATTTTTAATTTTTTTTTACTCACCTCGGATGCAAATTTAATAAATTTCGATTTAATTGATGAACGCTGAAAATTTAACTTGGAGGTTTATCTCAAATGTACACGTAGTAAAAAATATTCCACTGGGAGAAGATACCAACATATTCAAAATTATGAAATTTTGCCCTATTTTTAATATTTTTTTCAAGATGAAGAAAAATAATGAAGGAATAAAAATTTATTGTCTATTTTCTGAATATAATTCATTGAACTATTAATAATTAATTTCCCATGATTATGCTATCTAAAATTAGAACGGTATGAAAAATTTCGGAAAAATTCTATAAATGTGTCTTTTTTGCCTTTTATAAAAATAATTTTACGTCTCTTTGAACAAATATTTTTGAATTTTATACGACTAGAAATGAAGGTAAAACTCCAAACTATACGTTGCCGCTATTTATATGTATTAATACCTGTCCTGGTAGAAAGATAGAAGGTAGAAAGGAGGGATAATTTCAAAGAATATTTTATATAGCATTCATAAGCGACGGGCCGCGGGTCGAGTTCTCTGTATTAGTGCACGTGTGTATATATGTTATATAGTTGCATGCGCATTCCTGTATATTGTACATGGTGTCCGGAAAATACGTGTACAACGTAAGAACAGAGATTTTTTGGCTCGAAATAGATCGATTTGAGCCAACTTACCTATTATACAAGTTGCTTCATTTAGCCGCTAGAGGGTTTCAAAGATCGTGAAAAATATTTGATATTTTAAAATAACTCGAAAACGCGTCGATAGATTTTGACCATTTTTGGGGTTCGAGTTTCTACTTTCAATTGACATTTTTTGGTGGTGTACGCAATAACTTTAAAAGCATACGAGTGTCCCAAAAATGATGTATTGTATAAATATCCGACCATTGCCATTTTCCTGTTTATGCAATGACTACCAATTTTTTTTTATGAGTAGCCGACTTAATTTGGAAACTTTTTTGTCTCTAGTAAAATTTTGATTAGACGAGCGGTTTGACAGAAAAAAATAATTTCAAATGATACCATAATTATAAAACTCAAATTAGGGTATTTCTTAAAGTCCTTGATTTTTCTAATAAATTTTTAACAACTTCAATGAGATATGAGTAGATGGGTCCCACATGTTACCCTAAACTGACTTCACACTGGAGTATGGTGAGCTCATAATAACCCAGTTTAGTTTGTATATGCCTTTTAAACCTTGCATAAATTAAAACCAAAAATTACAGACCCGTTTACCCTTTACAATTCAAATTTTATCCTGACTAAAATTTTGGAAGTTTTAAATACACCTTTTTTCAATATTTAAACATCAATAAATAGTCCAGTACATGTATCTTTTACACTAAATTTTTGCAACCATAAATATGCCACCAAAAACGTCAACCACACAGCACAAAATTTCACAAATGTTTATACAACAACAGAAATTTCAAATAAATACCTGGAGAATTCTCTAGTCTTCATTCCCGTTAGAGATGGTTACCATAAAAATCCCTTGGCGTTGTTACCATTGACTATACTGCTTGTCGAATCCACAGGCCTCTACCATCCATATCATACACACAAAATAGATTACCAGCTCTGGTTACCCCTATATATCATGTTCCATTTATTGATTTTTGCTTAGTAGTAGCCGGACCTTTATTAATTTAATATGCACATTCGTACTTCACGTCAATAATTAGAGGTCCGCTACTACTGTTATATACTAGCAATGACGATATTTACGGTAATATTACATAAAATACTCACAAAAGCTTTATTATTGTATTCTGAATCGGTATTCAGCACTTTTATCGACGTAAAGGAAAAAGAGAGCTTGAATATTAAAGCTCCGGTATTTAAATCATTTCTCCAACCCCCTCGTGAACGCACTTCACTCGAAAAGCTTATTTTTAAATCTATTTCTATAAATTTTGAATGTAACCGTCGGTTGATTCTGAAAATTTTTCCCGCCGTGCTTGTTGTATACTTTGAATTCGCTTACAACCTTCGCGTGTGCATTCGTTTCTAACACTTTTGACTTTCGACCAATGACAAAATTCTCTGCCGTCAGACACTCTGCCTAAACTCTATTTTTCTCTGTCTTATGCATGTCTGCTGTCTCGTTCAAAACCCCACTTAAGTTACAGAAAATCGATATTGTTGTCTTCTTATCTCAACTCCACGAGTATATGGTACGTGCTTTTCAATCCCAACACTTTTATATCTGTCTCTATCTGTTGTATATAACTGATTGTCCATTTCCCTCGCTTTTTAAGATGTTTGTTAGCCTTGTTATTAATACCAAACTGACGGTTGAAAATATTTTCTATGAAATCTTATCTTAACACACTCTCGACTTTGTCAAACGTAACCTTTTAAAACGCAGGTGTTTCTGTTAATTATTGAACGTTTGAACATAACAACTTCTTGGACTTTCTGCTTCTTGGTATCTGTATAAAACAAATACATTGCCTTGGAATTATTGATTTTCTTACACAGCACGTTCCCTTATGCTTATACGTGTTGAATTAAAATAACTTATGGTTAATTATGCGTATCCTTGAACTTCTATTTGCTTTAAAACTGTTTTTCTTTATGTAATCCTAACATTCCAATTATTAAATATACAAACACGTTAATACTCGTCCGTTTTTCCTAAATGAATTAAATTAATTTTGTGCGTAAATAATTTGTTCTTTTCTATATACAGTGTTGTTGAAATTTTATTGTATCTACCTATTTACCCCTTTGAATCCACAACAAAATATATATATATATATTGCTGTGATGTAGAACCACGATTGGTGCGCAATTTTTAATTGCTGTAATATAGCCCCTTATTTCAAACCACAATGTTGGACGTAAAATTTTATTGCTGTGAATATGCTCTTATTTCTTTTAAGCCCCACAATTGGGTGTTATTTTTATTGCTGTAAATAAGCCCTTCGTTGGTGCGCTCTTTTCTTTGCTGTGATATAGCTCCTTTAATATCCTATAATTCCTTGAATTTGTTTCCTCGGCTAGCTCAATCTATCAAACGCAGAATGTCCTACTTCACAACAATAAAGATTGTTTAACCCTTTTTTTTTCTATCACCTATTTGTTAAAATAATTTAAATGAAGTAATCCAAAATTTACACAATATAATGATCGATAATATGTACAATTTTTATATCAATGACTTATTGGTTTGTTCAAAAATTAGCCCCTGAATATAATATTAACATTTACGTTTTCCCACCAAATTTATATTTCTTGAAAACCAGCAAAAATATCTCTGTAATTACTCGTAAGTACCTTTGAACGTTCAAACGATGCTTTATTTATTTTTCAAAATCTCAAATGACCTTTTTGTTGTCCCTTAGAGATATTTGATATATAGAAAATATTAAAATTGAAAACAGTCTTTTACTAATAATAAATAATAGATCTCTAACCTGCGTTTTTTTTGCTTGGAACTGCCTCTGAATATCGGTGGTCAGCACCCCTTGATTGTTACAGCTTGACTTGCTTCGCTTGTTGGCCATAACGATTTATTAATGGTTGCTTGTATTTTTCACCTCGGATTCTTGATTAACTCTGAGTATCTTGTAGTCCAATTTGAGTATCTTCACGTTTTATAATATTTTTTGAAGTATATTTAACTATTTAATTAAGACGTTTATTTAGACGTTTAATTAGATAGTTAATTAGACGTATAATTGGACATATAATTGGACGTATAATTGGACGTATAATTGGATGTATACTTGGAGTCCTAAATTATTAAATATTAGAATAAAATTCAATTAATAGTTTACCTTACGATTTAAACGTAAAACGGCTATTTTTCGTTGCATTAATTGGCACTTTCACTTTTCACAATTTTTAATAATTTATTGACTTTTACTAAGTTTCACTTGTACGCAATCTTTCACTTTAAATTGACGTGATTCGTGCCTTGTTCAAGAGATACTAAATGTTTACGATTTTCCTATGGTATTTATAGACTCCAACTATCAACGTTCTAATTGGTGAGTTTGTTAATCAAGGCTTGTACTTTGCGCCTATCTCTGTAGAACTCGGTATTTCTCAAAATTCCCTGGTCTTAATTGTTGTTCCATCATTCAATCTCGCACGTAGACGTTCAATATTTCACAGCGTATTCTCATAATTTCCAAATATTTATTGTATTTTGTCACGTCTTTTCATGTTTGTGTCGATTATAGTCCAAACTTTATCGTATCACGAACCCCTTATTATATTGTTTGTTACTCCAAATATGTTGGATTTTCATGCAAATATGATATTCCTAGTCACGTACTCATCTTTTTAAATATGACATATTTGAATGCGTTTGCTTATTTATGCGTTGACATTTTTAATGAAATTATTAAATAGCTAGAATGCCAGGTTGTGTATCTATCCCGACTACGTGTTTATTTTGATGCAATTCGTTACATTTAAAACTTTATGTTTACTCGTTTCTTTCTAATTCTAGACTTGTATATTTAACTTAAACGTATTATTCGACGTACACATTACTATTTTAGTTAAATAGTATCTGATTATTGCAAAATGAGTTTCTTTCTTATCAATTAAATTGGTTATAATTTATATACAGTGTGCTCGCTATTGATCTTTTGTAAAATAGTCAATTTATTCCTATTTAATGATGAAATTATTTCGTTTTCTTAACGCTAATTATATTTACATTTATCCTACGACCCCTATGACTTAATCTACCCTTAAACTACCCTCTTGTCATAGCAATATATATATATATATAAATTGCTGTGTTAATAAGGTCATTTAGCGGCAGTTAGAACCAATAGTATAGCGCACTTTATATAAATTACATGAGGGCTCAGATAACGAGACAATTTTCTGAAGAAAACAAGAAATACGATGCTTAGGCTAGAAAGCAAATGACAACGCCCTGTATATAAACCATAATCATAATTAATTTAGTTAATGAAAAATATTTTAGAAGATTTATTTGAATAAATAAATTCGCAAGTCGTAAAACAACATGAACGGAAGCTGAAACGCGACACGCATGGATAACGCATCATTATTACGCCAAGAATCCCAATTAAAACAAGCAGGTTTAAAAGTGCGTAAAATAAAAAACACATATAATTTAATACATAAATTGTATTAAGTCTACGTGACTAAAAAGCGAAAATCAGCACTTGATATATTGGAAACAAACTCGGCACGGTGATAAAATTAAAGTTCACTAAATTTATTGTACAAACAATGGTCTACATGATCTAAAAATCTAAGAGAATGAATGGAATTAACTCAAAATGCTACGTGCCTAAATTAGCGCGTCAATTTTAATATACGACAAAATACGATAGGAATAACCAAAACCTGGTATGTAAGAATCACGTATAATAGCGAACTCTGCGCTTGTCAATAGATAGGCGATTCTTTTAATTACGACCGGATTTGTAAACAAATTAGTTCAACTTGAATTAAGGCTTAGTCCACATCACTGAAAAGAAAATATTTACGTGAAGTGATTTATTGTGAAGTAACAAATGCTACAATGGTAATTATGAAAAATTAAAAGGGATTTGTCGTTTTAACACTTTAAAAACGTAAGTAACTAAAAGTTGTTTTAATTTAAATTCTAATATTAACATTAATAAAAAAGGACTCCAATGAGGAAATTCAACAAGCATTTAATTCAATTATTAATTATCAGGAAGTTTAGCAAAGGACGCTAAAATAATTTAGAGATATGCTAAGAAAAATGTAGACCATATCTAAAGCAGATCTGAATTCAACGTTGGGACTATTAAATTACTGAGCTGAATACGGGAGCAGTTGGTACAGGGACTGATTCGAGCTTGAAACAACAAGTTAGTCAATCTGAATGTTTTATTTTTATTTGTGAATATTTCGTTGTTTATTTCTAATCTGAATAATTTAAAAATTACTTTCATGAAAATTTTATGTGAGGGTCAACAAAGATCGTTTTTTTTCATACACGTTATAAATTACGTAAATTTTTAAAGAAGTTGAATGAACGTCCATGGGGCTTCAGATAGTAATAATAAGGGTGATTTCTGCTAGCTTTTTGATTAATTTTGGGAATGATAATTATTAATTTTTATTCAATTATTAAAAGAAAGTTCTATTTAGAGAATTTTAAACATTTCATACATTGTAAATATTTTTGAGAATATTATAATAATTGTGCTTAATGGTGTTTTGGTTTAAAGAAACAGGAAGTAGAGGTAGAAGGTAAATTTAAAGGCTGTATTTGTCGAATTGTCGCAAACTCCGTGCGTAATTAAAAACTGAGCTAGCCGAGGTAATTAAAATTATACATTAAAAATAAAAAATTGACAGAATAAAAATTTTAAGCTTTTTAATTCACAAAAAGGGCGCGCCGCGCCGGGTTATTGCTACCGTATCACAACAATATATATATATTTTTTGCTGTATTTTTAAGAGTTTTTCTTGGAAAATACGCACTCTAAAGAAAAAACACAAGAAAGTACAATTGTAGTTCGAAAAATTCCTAATTTTTTTGCATTCTATTTTATCGTTATCTTGTATAAATAACAAATTCTAGCCCAAAAAGGAGTTTTTGGGGAGAAAAAGGGTGTTTTTGGGTGGGTTGCTAACCCTCAATTTGGAGAAATTTCAACTTTTAGGGGAGTATAAAACCCAATCTAATAGTTCGTGAAGAAAATTTACACCGGGTAATTTTTATGAGGCATACTACGATATAGGTCTCCCACGACTGTGTTAGTATGATAAAATACAACTCAATGGCAGTATTTTCGGTTTAAAGCTGGATGGTGATATAGAAAGAAGGGCAAATGTTGGAAGAAAAGTGTTTTTTTATGTGTGTGAGCAGTGAATAGGAATGCAGTATATAGTATAAATATAAAGCTGGCAATTTACAATAGTGTATTTGTGTCAACTGTTCTATATGGAAGCGAAACGTGGGTCTGGCAAAAAAGCATGCTCGTCGTATAAATGCTGCAGGAATGAGGTCCCTAAAAAATGTGCGCGGATAAACACAGAGACAAGGTACCAAACGAATGGGCCAGAGCAGAGTGTGAGGTGCAAGTGACTCTTAAGGAATTGAGCGAGGGAAGCGCGCTTTGATGGTTTGGACATGTGGAAAAGATGAATGAGAATAGACTTACCAAGCGAATATATGCAAGTAAGACGACTGGTGGAGCTACAAGGGACATACTGTGTAAAAGATGGTTGGATGTAGTAGAGGTGAAAAGTCTGAGAAATAAGAGAGCATGCCAAAAGCAATATATGAATGTTGCAGAGGCAAAGAAAATGTTTAGGGACCGAGAAGTGTGGAGGAAAGATTGTGAATGGTGCTGGGAGTAAAAATAGTGTAGTAGTCTAGAGCTATTCCCTCTGAATATCCCCCCGGAAATAGGTGCTAGATTTGGTTTCTTTGGAACGGGAATACCGTGAGTCGTGATTAAAGTACCTTGAATTAGCTTTAATTTTAGTACGTAATTTAAGTGAGGGTTTTTTCGTTTTGTTTAAAATGTTTTGCTTGTAGCCTCGTACTATTGATGATGCAATTTTTTGTTTTTATATTTTAATACTAATTTCTCTCGCCTTGACAATTATTTTTTAGTTTAATATGAAAAACTATTTTGGTATTTATTTAAGAATTTTCTGTTTGTGTTCTTGAACTAATAATGAATGTAATCGACGTCTCCTTATCCGACAGTTGTTTTGCATTAGGTTTAATTTTTAGAAGTTTAGTAGTAATGCCATTTTAAAGTCAACCAATACACTATAGATAGCTGTTTGTAACAACTTGCTAAGTGAGTTTGAAATTGCTTTACGTATCTACCAATTTCAAAACTATTCTTACAGACGCGGAAACTTATAATTGAGTCTGCTAAAACAAAAACTCTAAGCCTTTTGACGGAGAGACTTTAACTCATTTCATATGTATTTTTATAAAGAGTTTTTTAGGTTTAAACTATCGCATTGATTAAACTTTTCTACATTATGTAACATAAATTTTCCTACAAACTTAGCCGAATTGATCCATAGACGTAAACGCCTAACTAAAGCTATGCTTTTGTGAATATAAATTTTGTTCTCTTAGCTATTAATCATGTCCCAAGGCGATCCCCAAAGAACCACAGTTAAATGTATAAATCCCACTGGTGAAAGGGCTTAACCAAACTTGGCCATTTTATTTATTTACGTATATTGGGCGCGCCAACGTAAGTGCTGAAGTATAAATTAATTTCAGGTTCTCAGGTGATAACTTTTATGCACATTCAACTTTGACTGAGATTAAGTGGCTTACAGGCAAATCGGTATTGGTATTTGTTACTTGTTGATTAAATCCAGTATGGAATAATTGGAGTTTAACTTGTAACTATTGCGTTATGATAAATTAAAATAGCTGTTACCACGTTCGAAGGATTGTGGTTGGAAATTGGGTTAAGGTAGGTTCAGTGGGATTGAAACGTTATTTGTTAATTTTACCCTGAAATTGTGGGCGACTACAAAAACCCTTTCTTAAAACAATTTGTTGAAGGAAAGGCAGTCTTCCGACGTAGCTAGGGGTCTATTTCTGGGAAGGGTAATGAGAGATGATCGTGGGTCTTCAAAGGACGACGCTCTACAGAAACTAAAATTAAAACAACATTAAAGAGGGCGCCACCATGTCCTAAGTTCATAAAAAACAAGTTGTTATCTCAAAGAAAAATATCGCTTTCGCTTTGTAGATACAGTTATCAAAAAGGATTGTGTAGTAACTGTAATAAAAAAAATATAACTAGGACAAAGAAAAGACATAAGATGCGTGTTCTTACTACATTGGTATTGCAAATGAAACAACTTATAAAAGCTAGTGAAAAATTCTTTTGTGGCTATTGCAAAAGAATCAACATCTATAAATTACTTCCTATCATAAAATATATGTATAATCAAGCCACATTATTGGAGCTATAATGATGATTACTATAAGACAACGCTACAAAAAGAGCTTGTTGTTTTAAATCTTTACTAATATAAAAACTAAGTAATATTACTAACTAAACCTGATACGAAACACTATGAAATAATTACCAATTAGCCACCATTAATATCTCACTTATTTAGCAATGGACACATTTGTCCAAAATAAAACAGTATGTATAGTTTAAATTATCAATTTAGTAAACTGTATTCTCTTTTATATAATTAATAATTTTATTTACAAAATATACAACAAACAATCAGTTAAAACATAAGGTTTTCAGAAAACTGCTGGAAATTTATGTATAGTGGAATAGATTCACAAAAAAAAATTACTTTTTATTTAACATAAATTACGGATCCTTTATTCTACAGATGTTCAAGCTCACAAGATTACTGACACAATTACTAGTAGTTTAAATTTTAGGTTAAACCTATTTATTTAATTTTCAAGTATGAAATCATAATAATAATAATTCGATTAGTATGTGCAACGCAAACTAGTTTAGGTTCTTAATATAACTTTAAATATAATATTGATACTTCTCGTGAAAATGGGAATTGCGCTTTTTTTTAAACTTCAAAACGAGCAGGTGACAAGACAACAAGTCTACAACTAATCGCTTACCTTGAATCGCCAATCAAATGTTGACACTTTACTAGAGAACGCAGGAACCATAAGTTTCAAATCGAAAGAAACAAACTTCTTATAGGAATTTTCTTTAACTTCAAAATACAAGAAAATTGAATTCTTAAGGAGGAAATGAAACAAATAAGTGATTTCCTATTATAACACTAGCGGAAAGTGCTGCACCTAATGTTACTCGAAGTTGGTCGACAGAAACTAATGCGTTTCTAGCTATATAACAAATAATTTGTTTGGTTTAGAAAAGTAATTCAACCATAGTAAACGAAAATTAAATTGTTGGTTATTTTACAAAAAGAAAAAAACCAATGACCGGTTTCGCTGTGATTGCAGCTCATCAGATTGGTGCAGTTCTTTTTACAAAACAACCAACAAAGTTCTTGAATTATACACGAATTATGGTGTATTATTAATACAAAAGATTTCCATCCGCCGTCTATACCTGAATATCAACTAACCCTCGGCGACTTCTTCAAGTCTGCGATAGGATAGTAAAGATGGCATTGCCAGACAAAATTTTATAACTAGTCTAAGACAACTAAGGTGGAAATGAAACAAATGACCGATTTCCCATTATAACATTTGGGGACTTTCTGAGAAAGTACTGCACCTAATGTTAATCGGGAAGTTGGTCGACAGAAATTAATGCGTTTGTTAAGGAGCCTTCCTTTACTTTTTGAAGATAACTTGCTGATTAAATTTATTTCTCGTCATCCAGAAACCAATAAATTGACAAGACGTAAATCAAGACGCCATATACATCTAGGAGGAATTGACCTTGTAGCACAGTAGTTTCCTTAAAACTATCCATCAAAAAATAGCGTTGTAAATGAAATTAAACTGGACGATGAACCTAATACTTTTACCCACCTACCGTTAACAGAGAGAGCAAAGCTTGCATGGGACCTCTTCATCTAACGACGCTCTAAAACGGCGATTTGCATATCGCACACTGCGCGTCTACTTAGAGTCATCTTACTGGTTCAGGAATTCCGAAGCGAATGCCGTCCAATTTGTTATACTAACCAAAACGATCTTGCGCTGTTGTCAATTGAACATAGTTCAAAAATCCATACTATAAAGCATGCGCTTTAATGATTTATTTTAAATAATACTCGACTCGTAATTGGATAATACTGCTATCGCTTAGATAGTAATTAATATTAAAGTACCAATCACCGAATCAAACAACTAGCACCCTGAGTGCAGCAAAGCAAAGAATCCACGGTCTTACATATTCCGGCAAAAAGACATGTTACAGAGTAACTAGGAAAATATGAGCAGCAAGTAAAGGTTGTCAACAATTGGTTGTCACAAAAATAAAATAAATAAATGTATTTTCCAACTCGCAAATAATCAATGGCCACCAGGCAGCATCAAATGCTCCTGCAATGTCCAAAGCAACAACTACACAATACTCCTTTAGTAGAGTATTTATAAATACTCTACTTCCTTTGCATCTCTCGCCTGCTTAATTTCCCCGACAACAAACTCTAATGCGTCTATAGTCGACTTCTCTCCATAAAACCGAACTGTCAGTTATTAAAACCGACGCTGTCACGCACTAAGTGCTCCTTGGGACTATCCGAAAGGAAGAATTTCTCTAATAAATATTCCGCCGTGGTTTAAAAACCTTCCGTATATTCGCCATTTGTCTTTCTCATGTTACCGAGCGCGATTTTCTGTTCCCCAAGGTTCTTTCTCTGAGTTTCACGTGCAATATTCTTTGAATTTATTTGTGCGCGTTTCCTCTATTAATATCTTATATTCGCGGTAACTTTGATTTCACAAAAATTACGCCCTCGTTCGGATGAGAGGTTAAATGGAGGTTCCGTGTGTGAATTTTATTTTTTTTTTTTTATTTATTCTAACATTACATTTAGTCTGCTACCTAAAAATTACAGCAAACCTGTTACTCCTAAGAAATCTAACAGAATTATTTGCTACCTTAAATTATATTAGTTAGTTTTATATTATTTGCGTTTGGAAATACTCGTGTGTGTGTGTGTGTTTGTGTCTGTGCGCGCGTGTGGGTGCGTGAGTGTGTGTGTGTTTGTGTGTTTCTGTCTGTGGTAATGTCCTTGGTGTGTGAATGTTGTCACGCACGTTAAAGATTCCTATGTTGCCTGGAACGGCAAGGGTTCGGCAAAATTCTAAATTTCTGGGCAACAAAAAACTCGCCTCCTGGCCAATGTAGTACCTTCGGGTGGAGCATTGGAAATGTAAATGAACGGTAAATTTGATTGTATTCTATTCTCGGTTGTTCTCTTATATCTCCTAAAGTGCGTTGATAGCGGCGCCTTAGGTTACGCGCTTCTGCCCGCATGGTGATTAGTTCCCGGGTTCACCAGGGTACGCTGTCTTAAAATGTTTTCTTTCGGCGCATGAAGTACGACGACGCGTCTACCACCTCGTCGTTTAAATTTTCCGTGAGTGTTTCTATTTCGTCTGCCTCTTGGCAGTTAAATAGCTCGTTTTCGAGCGCAGGGATACTTTCGCCAAATTTTTGTTTAAACCGCTCCCAATTTGTTTTTTTATTACAGAACCGCGGAAATATAGTTAGCTGCTCGTTTGCGCTTGTTTTGGTTTCAACGTCCCATGTTATTAATATATGGTTAGAGAGCGTTTCCTCGTCCGACTTTAATTTCCAATAACAAGTGATTTCTAACATTTCGTGCGAGATTGCAGTAATATCAATAAACTGCTGCCTTTATGCCCCTCAAACGTAGATAAATCATAGGTGTTTATCACACGAAGATCCCATTCCGTTAAACGATCAGCAACCTGCGAACGCCTATCGTCTTCTATAGGGCTACCCCATAGTGGCGACTTGGCATTAAAATCTCCCCCGATGATTAGATTTCTATTTCTGCCGATTTTACGAATAATATTCTTTACTTGATTTATCAAGTCCTCGGTTTGAGGATTTTTCCGCCGAGAATAAACCGGCGTGAGGTACGCGCTAATCACGTAAAACGTATTTAATCTGGTTTTTATTTCGGCCGTTGTTAAAAATTCGTTTGATAAGTTATTTAATGTAATTCCGGCACACGTCCCATTATATATTATTATTCCGCTACTTGGTCGTTCGCTATTCGCGTTTAAGACGGTAACCCCCCTATACCTGTTATTTTATGGCTATACAGGTGCGGTTCCTGTATAAGTCCGATGTCGATTTTATTGGTAAATAACTTTACGAAGTTATTTGCTGCCCCTTTCCCGAGATTTAGTTGCGCGAATTTAATGTTCTTGCTTCTTGCTTCTTAAGTCTCAGCATCGTGGCGCATCTATTCGACTTGCCGTCGTAGCGCGTATCGACCTTCGCGTCACCGCCAGTTTTGTCGTTTGCCCTAGCGCAAACAACACAGCAGGTGGACTGCCTTCCGGCAATTCTTGAATTCATGCTCGACTTCGGCACAGTTACCGCACCACTGTACCTTCTCCCTGCACTCCATCGATCTATGGCAGTACTCGTAGCACCGGTAACACTGCGTAATCGAGAAGTGGTCCCGGGCCCATACTCTTCGCCACCTGAGGTTGATAGCATCAGCTAATAACCGCCTTCGAAGTGTGGAGGTCACTTCGAACACTATGTTGTCGAAGGGATCCCTAGGGTCCTTTCCGCCAAACCTACTTCTCTCTCAGGTGGTCTTCCAAAGTCAAATCGCCGAAGCGGGGATTCTGATTTGCGATCAACCGCACCAGTTCTTCCGCCTTCATCCTCGCTTCGACCCCAGGATGAATGATCCGTGGACGCTTCTTCTTGATGGTATTCGCCACGAGTTCTTTTCAGTTCCCACCGACCTTCAACTGCAGTTTCTTGGCGTCCGCACGACCTGCGCACTCTACTACAATACCGCCCCTACGTGTTCGACGAGCTTCAACAACAACAAAGCTATCACGAGCAGGATCGACCTTTTTCTTCAGCGTCGGCATGACGTCTTCCTTCTCACCAGGCTTGGCGTCGACCCTAACCGTAAACTTTGGCGTGGCACCGGAAGCTGCTTGCGCATACAACACCTTACGCTCCATCACCACCTCCTGACTCCGGGAACCCTGCTGTCCTAGAACAGAAATAACCCTTGCTGGATTTCCCTGGACAACACTAGCTGTCCCAGAATTCTCTACATAGAGTCGTGACGAATCACCTTTCTGTCCTCCACGACGATAGTGGCGGAGGTTTCGGCACATTTCCACAAATGACCGCGTGCGCCTTCCATACCTTAAACATCAATTGCTCCAGTTCATTGAGGTTGCTAGCGGCAACGCTGCCGTTGTTATTAGTCGACGTCTTACGCTGGCCCCTTGAAGTAGAGGGCAATTTAGGCGCGGCAACCACCGCTAGAGGCTCCGACTCTCCCCACACGACCGCTGCAGACACAGGCTTTTTCTCTAAGCCCTCAACCTCTTCCACCTCCTCCTGAGTCCCTAACATTATATCCTTCAGGACAACCTTAAGTTTTTTCCCCCCAATAAAGCCCTCAGCCTCCGACCTAGCTGACTCCGATCGATCTCCTCTCTTCTTCCTAGCCAATGGTTCCTTGTCCCGGTGGACACGCTAACAAAGTTAACGACCAAAGAATAACCAAGGAAAAACGCAACTTAAAGAACGACCTGTCCGTTACAACGCTAAAAGAACACAAACGTTGGTCCAGTAAAAATACTTTAATTAAAGATAACCCGTAAATAACCCTGTATTTATTTATTTATTTAATTAAACTTTAAACTGCCAAATTAAATTTCAAATTTAACAAAAATACGATTAACACTAAACGTGAAAACAACTACCACCAAATAAAATCGCTAGCCCAATAAAAATAATTCGATTAAAAATATACCGCAAACAACACTATTTATTTATTTAAATTTTTAAACCGCCAAATCAAATTTAAATAAGCTAATTACTTCAAAATATCAAATTTACAACATACTGCACTTTAAATTTAAATATAGAAATAAACAAATATAACACGCTCTATCCGAATACAGTACCGGAAACGCACTTGCCTCGTGTATACTCGGTGCCTGGTACGAGCTTCATGTGCTACACCACTAATTTTACTAAAAACTCGACTTCAAGAATGTTTATGTACGCGTGTACTTAAAATATGGAATACTTATATTTAAATTATTTCAAATTTACGTTTTTTAAGATATTTGTTCCATTCAAAAAGGCCCTAGATTTTGGTTTTTAATTTGTTATTTTATTACACGAGCTATGTAATCCCCTATTTGAAATATATATAAAAGAAACTAATACTTGAGAAGTTATTAGAAATATTAGAAAATATGCGACAATGTAATTAAAAGACATTTTATTGAGTTTATTAACGTTCATGGGAACGGAAGCGCTACAAAGTAGCACAAGGATAAGTGACACTGCAGATGTCAGGTCACAGACGGTCGTAGACAGTCACGTACCGAGATTACGCAGAAGTAAGCTCGCAACAAAGTAGTTATGAATAGATTTAAGATAGCAACTATGTATCATGAATAGAGTCAAGTGTAAGCAGACATTAGGCCTGCAAGTTCCCATAGAACTGTTAGGGGGTAGGGAGATTATAAAAGGCCCGGGAGCTCCACTCGCAGTCAGTTCATCAAACGTTCAGCTTTCACATTGCAGTTCGTAGATAGCTCATATTGTACAATTAATTAATGTATTTCAACTTAGACTAATTATTCAAGTTTGTCAAAATTTCAATTAATTTCTGTATAATCAAAAATAAATTTGTTAAAGTTCAAAGAGGTTTTTTAAAAAAGGACCGCTTGAAGCCATGAACCTTAACTCACGCACACTATAAAATTTTCCCGAATTTATTTAATAATTTTATGTGACTTTTACACGATTTACGCGGTTTTTTCTGTAAATTTATTAAAAACACCTTTTAAATTATTTTGAAGTGTTAGTTTATTAGTTTTTCGGTTTACTAACCCGAAATTTAAGTTAGTTTATTTTAAACCGCGGATTTTAGTTAAAATTTAAGTTAAAACGCCATTATTTATTCGATTTAATTTTGTTTTTTTTAGTTTTATTTACTGCCCTATGTATTAAAAATTAAAGCCACACAATAAAAAAATTAAACACAATAAATAACAAAGCTTCAAATAATAAAATATAATAATAAACCCTAAATAAAAACTTACTTGTTTGCTGCTAAAGCGGGAGCACCGTAAAACACTTCCACTCACTTCAAGCACTAACTAGGAAGTACACAGCCAGATACAGCTCGGTTCCCGTTATATTGTTTCCTAAATGTTTTCCCTATTTCACCGATATTCAGTGGTATGTAAAGGGGGGCGGCTTCATGGCGTAGTGGTATGTGTGTAACTACTACTCCCAAAGTCCCGGGTTCGAATCGCGACACGATCCGCTTGAAAAATGTTATGCGAGCATTTTTCACAAAAATACACCCTCGTTCGTATGAGAGGTAAAATGGAGGTTCCGTGTTTGAGTGATGTCACGCACGTTAAAGATCCCTACCTTGGGATCTTTAACGTGCGTGAAAACACTTAAACACGGGACCTTGAACAGCAAGGGTTCCGCAAAATTCCAAATTTTCTAGGTAAAAAGCTTGCTTCCTGGCCAATGTAGTACCTTCGGGTGGAGCATTGGAAAATCACATGTACGGTATATAAAGGAGGTTACTCAGCCTGTGGCTGTCAAGATCCACCCAACACAGACACTTGCCGAATGAATCGTTTTCCAGTAAATTTTTTCACACAATTACCACTAGTTGAAAATATTGAAAAACCAACACCGGTAGCTGCTTATAATAATCATACGGTTTAAGAACATTTTTTTTTTCGTTATAAGATTTTCCGTCTTGGAACTGGTTGAACGCGTACCTCCATTGATTTCTATTCTGAGCTAGCCTACACATTTTCCTGAAATTCCCACAACTTACATCTTTGACTATCTTTGTGCAAAAGTTTAAGCTTGGACGTCTTCTCCTTTTTCTGTCTGTGCTTCTTATATATTCCGCACTATTCTCTCATGCTTTAGTATGTGATCTACCATCCCACCTCTCCTATTTTTTACTGTTTTCCACATATTTCTTTCTTCCCCTACCATTTCTAGAACCTTTTTGTTCTTAACTTTGTCTGTCCGCTTCTGCTACTGTCAAAGTTTCACATCTGTACAGTGCTGTGCTCCACATATATGCTTTTAGCATTCTTTTCCTTATTTCTATATTTGTTGTCTTTGAACACATAATTGCTTTTTCTTGTTAAATGTATCACGACCTTGATCTAATACTTGTTTTATATATTTTGCGCTTTTCCCATCTTGCGTTATTTGGCTGCCTATATAGCAGAAATACTTAACTTTTTATAAGCTCTTTTTTCCTATTTGTATTTTATTTTTTATTTATTTTTCCCTCTTTTGCATACTAGTGTTTCAGTTTTATTTTTGTTAATTTTCATACCGTATCTCTCTGTTAGAACTGTTTCCGTTTCATTAAGATCAGCTTCTAACTCTTCCTTTCTAGATGCTAATATCGCTATATCAACTGCAAATTTAAGCATGCCAATCTTTTGTCCCTGCATAATAATTCCAAATGTCTTCCTACATTTGACCGTATTCATTGCCTCTTCGATATACAAGTTAAAAATTAACGAAATTAGGACACATTCCTTCTTACATTTAAAGTGTGTTTCTTACATAACCGTCGACGCGGTATACGCGACACAACGGCAGTTGGTAACGCCAATCTATAAAGTTAAGATTAGCGCGCCCATCTGTCAATGACGTCACACAATATGCAAATTATTACACGTAAATGACGTAATATTCAAATTTATAAAACAGTTTATAAAAATCGAGTACTCACATGAATATATAAGCGTCTTACAGGATAGCTTCCTTCAGGGTTGGTAGGGGCACCCTTCCGGATTAGTTACAAATGGAGCGCATAGCGTCCTTCGGGATTGCTCCAGCTAGCTATCTCAGGGCTCTTTTTTGGATAAAGATGGTGCACCGGCGTGGACTGCGGTTCGGCCAGGTTGCTTTCAAATTCCGTATCTTCTTTCTACATGTAGAGGTAACGACGGGAAACGGGTTATAGGGAACAATAAGAAAGATAAGCGAGAAAAGGAAATCTACATAATAAAAATAAAGATACGATACCCAACCACTCTTGTCGATATTCAAAGGCAAAAAGCCACGTTTCAGCGTCTCCCGGAAACTTCCCCACTTTTCTTTCTTACACGCGTCGGCGCGAAGTTCGTCCAACGCACTTTTGACGTAACGGAAATACACACGCCAAGTCTTTCAAATTTAAGGCGCGAAACTCCCGCACATCAAAACTAAACTAGAAAGATGTCTAGTGCCAAATTTTGGCACGTAACACCCTGTCTTATCCTTTTCCTAATATCTACTTCTCTACGTTCCTGCTATAATTCTATTCCAGCTGTTTGCTTTTTGGATAAGCTGTGTGTGTGCTATCCGTCTATTCCTAAAACTCATTTCTACCTTTTTTAGTATTTCGAACATTTTCTTCTTTTACATTGTCGAATAGACCCTATATACTCGCATTCTCCTTTGCTGTTATCTTCTCCATTATGACCCTCAGAGCTATAATGGCATCCCGTGTTTTCCTGTTTCGCCTAAATCCAAATTAATCTTCTCCTAGTACTTCTTTAGCCTGTTTCTCCATCCGTTCTTGTACAATTCTAGTTAAACTTTTTGACACTGTCAAATTTATTGTTTGAAAAGTTTCAGATCTATCTGCGGAGTTTTTTTTTTGGTATAGTAACTATGGTGTTACGTTTGAAATTTTTGGGTATCCCACCTGTCTCATACATATAGCTTACAAGTTTGAAGAGACGTTCTGTTACTGGTTGTCAGCGGTTTTTGGAGTTTCTGCGTGCATTTTACCATTTTTCTGGCCTTATAACGATCATTCAAACTCATCTCTAAGCATAGGATATCCCTAGTCATCGTTTTCAATGTCTGATTCCTGTTCTAGTGCTGTTAGTTCCTCTCCTGCATATAAATTCTCTATATATTCTTGCCATCTAACCACTTTGTCTACATTTTATATAACGATGTCTCCTGCGCCCGTTATATTTCTGCTATATGGTTTTATATCAAAATTCATTCTAATTAGTTTATATGCTTCGTCTGTCTTTTCTATTTCCATTTTAGTTTGTGCCTCTTTGCACTTTTTATATATTCATTGCCCTCTAACTCTCTTGAATTTGCAACTAATTTCCCATTTTACGGCTTTGTATCTCTGTTTTCTAGCTTCGTCTGGTGTGTTTTTGTATTTTCGTCTGTTAAATTCAGTATATTGTTTGTTATCTATGGTTTCTTATTTTCTTTTTGTATATAGCCTAAAATATTTCTGTCCTCCATGTCTAAGCTGGATTTAATGTTATTCCATTCTGCTTGTATTTCTTTAGAATAGGAAACTTTCCCGATATCTTTCAGCAGTTCATTTGATTTTTTTTTAAATCTTCATAATTACGATGTTGTGGTCAGTGTCTATATCTGCTTTTTAGTAACTTCTACACTTTTTTACTTGATTCCTAAACCGTTATCAAACAAGAATGTAATCTATTTGATATTTTTCTATATCTTCTGACATCTTCTATCTTCTAGTACGATGTTGAAATAATGTGTTTGTGATAATTAAATTGCTTTTGTCACAAAATTGTACCAGCTTATTTCCCCTGTCGTTTCACGTGCTTAAACCAAATAAACCTACTACCACATTGCCTAACCTACCACTGTAATTATTAAATTTTCATGTCCTTTTACGTATCTTAGTGTCTCTTCGATAGCCCTGTAAACCGCTTCTACCTCTTTCTCACTGTAGCTAGAGGTTGACATATATATTTGTATTAATACTGTACTATCGGTTTAGATTCTAATTCAACCACGAGTACTCTTTCGTAGTTTTGTAGATAGTTTTCTACACAGTGTCCTATATTTTTTCTCATAACTATTTTCACACTTGAATTTCCTTCCGCTTTTAAAACTCACCGCCTCTGGCCACCGAACTTCGCTGATCCCGACTATGACTAATGCTAACTTATCCATTTCAGTTTTCAATTTCTGTAGCTTACCTACTTGCTTCACTCTTCTGACATTCTACGCTCCGACTCGCAGAATGTTCACGACTCTTTTTTATAGTTTTCGATCGCATCTTCCGAAGTAGTCACCTCCGGGAGATGTGAATGAGGAACTATTTTAACTCTGGAATTTTTTACCCTAGAGGATGCCATAATCCTAAATAACAATTTATGTACGCAGTGTACTTGGGAGGTAATGTGGTGGTTACCCGTTGCTTTCCACCTCGCAGTAGTGTGTCTTAGAATGCCATACCGACCCTTAAGGACTTTGTCACTCTAGGTACCGCAAGAATTGCTGCCCTCTTTCGGGGACCTGTCTTAGTCTGGTTCCTCACTAATGACCTCACTAATTTGGTTAAACCCATAGTTCGGCTCTTTGGATTACTAAAACTCTCAAGCCGTTTTACCTACTTTAGTAATCTAGAACTTCTTCAAGGTACAGGTCTATTCAGAACAGATGTAACACCTTAATAAAGGAAACAAAATTGAAAAGCAAACAAACATAAAAAAGTACGTACTAATCGTGAATGTATTTAGGAACTTAAATGTTGTAAGAATATCCTGCGTAAAAGAATAGAAAAATAATGCTCATTGTTAAATAAAATACAAACCCCTATTTTGAAATGCTACACTACGCTTCGCTCAAAATTTAATGTTCTTTTAGCTTAGGCACCAATCTTATAAAAAATAATTTTAATCTCCAATTAAGTTGAAGGAAATAATTCTGTTTAGATGGCGAGGGTGCGTGTTACATTGAATTTTACATTGTTTGAATCTAGCGTAATAATGTACTGCAGTTTTTAAACTTGTATTGGAATACTGCGAATTATTGTTGTAATTCCGAATCTATACATCAATACAAAATTTTCATTTCCAGCTCTTATTCGTATCCAGTTATTTTGCCTGTTGTTTAGTTATAAACCTCACATGTCTTAATATAAGTACAGAACTACATCAACTAAACGCAGCATGCTCATCAAAGTAAGCTAAAGATGTTGAGGACTTATAACGCCACGTTACTTGTGTATCCGCACGAGTTTGCAGGAAAAGACTGCTGTTCATAACTTAAGCAGCCTTTTGCAAAATCCTACATCATAAAGCTTCTATAGAGTTATCGAAGCAATTGGACCGTTTTAATTTGTCTAGAATTCAATGCAGAAATGCGACCTTTGAAAATTATATATCCTTTGTTCGTTTCAAACCTATGGAAGCGAAATCAGGCAGTATTTTCCTACGACTAAAGAAAGCTGAGTCTTACAACAACGTGTACTTACATTTTTGCTCCACCAAACACAACTGCAGGGCACTTGACAGTAGTAAACTTTGTCAAAGGGTGAATAAACATTTTCAAGCATTGCTACAGAAATACTGCGTAATCCTTTCATTACAGAATTAAGTATTTATTAAATAAGTAGGCGTATTCGTGTACTGATGATGATAATCTTACAACGTCGATGTTAAGTAGCTCTTGAAAATCAAAGAGAATAAATATATTCCTTTAGTTAGATTCAGCATTAATTAAAAGGCCTCTCGAAAATTGCGCTTTTAGTATTTCATTAAGTCTTCATATTACGCTTTTGTCTTGTGTGGTGATCTTAATATAGTACAGAAATTTAATACGGGTAAAATGGCTTTGGAATTTTACGGCATTGAGTCAGATATAGTAATATCTCGCTCTAATACAAGATGAAATTATTTTTTATGGTTGGAAGATCTCAAAAATACGTAAATTTTAATTTCGGAATTTACTGAAAGATGCTTTTCAATTAAGTGAGTGGAGCTTTTAAGGCTCTTCTTGTGCGAGGTAGGGACTATTTAAGTTCAGTTCACAATATAATGATTGTTATGAAAGTGCACACGCTATTCTGAATTGAAAAATTCAGCAATAGAACACGAAGTTTGGAATATCGCTGAACATTAAGTCAAGCTAACTTCCTACGAAGTTTCGTTTGCCTAATTTCGATTATTCTAAGATTAACTGTAAAAAATAGTCTAAAATTTAAGACGTACTGTGAAGAGTAATTGGGTCACTTGGATTGTGAGTCGTCTGGATCTTTGGAAGTGGGTCTATGCGTTGTGAGTCTAGCAATTGTAGATTTCACTTGTCAAACCTAAGAGACGTACGGCTACACAGCTTGCAACACCCAATGAACCAAACCCAAACACCCAATTAGTAAGTGCGGCAAGGAAGATACTTGACGAGGTTTATAATATTTTGATTCATCATTTTGTTTTCGACCTTACTTAAGGTCGGTTTGACGCAGCTCTAACTTCTTTTCTATTCTGTGCTAATCTAAAAAGCTCTACATACCCTTCACAACCTAAATTTCTAATAATTTGACTAATATAGTTTGGTCTAGGTCTTCCTATATCCTTCTATCTTTTTCCTATCCCGCTGGCTCTACATAGATATTAGAAACCTGATGGTTGTTAAAGAACTCTAACATGTTTACATGATTACCATTTATAGGGAAATGAAATATAACCTGGTTATCCGCTTCAAAAAGGAAAAGTGTTAAATTATATGTTATGGTAAGGCTTAAGCAACGAATCGCTGCCAACATGTCAGACCGCTAACTAATTGTGAGTTATGTCCTGGTGACATTTAGTTAACTGATTTTTATTTTTTTTTGTTTTGTTTTCGAACTTACTTAAAGTCGGTTTGACGCAGCTCTAAATTCTTTTCTATTCTGAGCTAGTCTAAAAAGGTCCACATACCCTTCACAACCTAAGTCTCTAATAATTTGACTAATATAGCTTTGTCTAGGCCTTCCTACTCTATTTTTATTTGGTAGTCTATAATCTAAGACTTTACTAAATAGTCCCTCATGTCTTAACTGGTGCCCTATCATTCTATCTCTCCTGATCTTTAATTGTTTCCACATACAGGGATCCTCACCTATCCTTCTATAAACTTCCTCGTTTGTTACTCTATCTGTCCAACTAATCTTTAACATTCTCCTATAACACCAAGTTTCAAAAGCTTCTATCTTTTTCTTATCTACTTCTTTAATTGTCCAAGTCTCACTACAGTATAGTAGAACGCTCCATACCTACAACTTTAAGAAACTTTTTCTATTATCTAAACTAATACTATTAGCTATTGGTAAGTTTTTCTTTTTTAAAAACATTTTTCTAGCTTGAGCTATTCTAGCTACTATATCCCTTCTGCTACGTCCATCCTTTGTAATTATACTACCTAAATAGCAAAATTCATCTACCTCCTCTAATTCGGTATTACCTATTTTTAATTTTGGTTTAGAACTAGGCTGTAACTCACTTGTCATTATCTTTGTCTTTACTGAGTTAATTCTCATACTATAGTTACTCCGTAGTATCTCATCTAAAATATTTAAAAACTCTCCTAACTCTTTTCTAGACTCTGCTATAATGGCTATATCATCTGCAAAACGTAACATGTCTATTTTCTGTCCCTGTACACTAATACCTATCTCTTTTCTCTATCTAGCTAAGTTTAAAGCTTCCTCAATATAAACATTAAAGATCAAGGGAGACAATATACAACCCTGTCTAACACCATTTCTAATCTTAGCTTCCTTTTCTATTTCATCCAATCTAATTACTACGCTTTGGTTTTTATATAGACTGTAAATAATTTTTCTATCCCTATGAGAGATTCCTATTTTTTGCAAAACCCTGAACATAACGATCCAATTAACCCTATCAAATGCTTTTTCTAAATCTACAAACGCAAAATGAGTCTTTTTATTTTTTGTAACCTTTTTTCGATAATTAGCCTAATCATTAGTATCGGTTCTCTAGTCCCTCTGTCTTTACGAAAACCATATTGGTCTTCGCCTAAATAATTCTCAGTTAAAGCTTCTACTCTATTTTTAATTATTATTGTTAGTATTTTGGAAGCATGAGAAGTTAAACTAACCGTTCTAAAATTCTCACACCTATCAGCTCCTGACTTTTTTGGGATTGGGATAATATTTTTTTCGAAATCTATTGGAACCTCACTTGTGTCATATACTACTTTTAGTAGTTCATATAATCTGTCTAAAGTTTTCTGACTTGCATGTTTTATTAATTCTGCGGGAATATCGTCTATCCCTGGCGCTTTATTTAGTTTAAGATCCCTAACAGCTCTATCAAATTCCTCTCTTAATATTGAGAACCCTATTTCTACATCCTCTTCTTGGTCGTTCTCTAACTCATCCATATCATCTCCCTTATATAAATCTTCTAAATATCTTTTCCATCTATCTGCTATCTCAACTTTATTTATTAGAAGCTCATTATTCTCGTCTCTAATACCATTATATTTTTTCCTATCTTCCCCAAAAAACTTTTTAACTGCCCTGTAAGCCCTGTCTGTCTTACCTACTTTCAAATCATCTTGTATTCCCTTACAATTCTCCTCCATCCATTTATTTCTAGCTTTTCTACACTCATGTACTATCGTATTTCTAACTGTATTATATTTTTGCTTACTTTCACTATCCACTTCTCTGAAAGGTTTAAGCTTTCTTCTATTCTCTATTAAATTTAATATCTCCTTTGTTACCCACGGTTTTCTCGCTTCTATTTTTTTCTTACCTATAGTCTGTGTTGCTGTATCATGTACACTCAGTTTTATTTCTCTCCATCTATTTTCTACGTTCCCTCCTACAGCTATCTCTTTGCTCTTAATATCTAATACTTGTTTATATTCCTCTTTACCCTACTATCATTAAGCTTACCTAGATCCCATCCTCTCTTTTAACCTTTCTCAATTTTTGAATTTTAGATTACACTTCATTTTAACTAAGTTATGATCGCTATCTATGTCAGCCCTGGATAACTACGACAGTTTTAACTTGATTTCTAAATCTTTGTTTAACTAAAATATAATCTATTTGGTATCTAGCGCTATCACCTGGCACTTTCCAGGTATATCTTCTCCTAACATGTTGTTCGAATAGGGTGTTTACAGTTACTAATCTATGTTCCTGGCAAAACTCAACTAATCTTTCTCCTCTATCATTTCGTCTGCCATACCCAAATTTTCCTACCATTTTCCCTCACTACCTTCTCCCACTGACGCATTAAAATCGCCCATAACTATTAAATTCTCATCTCCTTTACTTTTCTCACTATACTATTTATATCCTCGTATACCTTTTCTACTTCCTCATCCTTGTACTGAGTTGTTGGCATGTAAACCTGTACTAAAACAGTGTCTATGGGTTTTGTACTCAATCTAACCATAATTATTCTATCACTAAATTGTAAGTACTCTCTAACTTTATGCCCTAATCTTTTACCTAACACTATTCCTACCCCTGCCTGTCCATTAGTTGATGAAGTTGTAATTATTCTATAATTATCTTTCCAAAAGTCAATACTATCTGGCCATCTCACCTCACTAATACCTAAAATGTCCAGCTTTTCCTTTCTCATTTCGACTAATAAATTCGTTAACTTATCTACTCTAAGCAACGACCTTACATTCCAAGTCCCTATCACTAAATCGAACTGTTGTTTTATATTCTTACGATGACGAGCCCCAAGTACCCCCTCCCGGAGATCCGAATGAGGGAGTATTTTACCTCCGGACAAGAATTTTACTTGTGAGCTCTCCATCATATGTATTTCGTGTTTTAGGCCACGCACACCTGGGAAATATTGTGGTAGGCTCCCATATCTTTCCACAACGCAGTTTTTAAAGATTTTAGCAAAAAGCCGTATCCGTCACGGCCAACCCCCAACAAGCTTATAAATTATTGAGGATCGGCCGAGACCAACCGACCCTCCTCCAATATCTTTTAGCCAGCAAGGCTGCTGCCCCTTGCTGCGCCTTTTAATCGCCTTTTACGATAAGCAGGCTTACTATAGTAGTATTCTTTATCCCCTACTATAGGGATTAGGAGGTTGTTATTAATGATAACAATCGGCGTTATAGAATATAATTTCTAACAATCTTTATTGATCTTTGAGGGTTTTTGATTCGATAACCGCAGCTTAAGATTAAGAAAGCGAGAACAGTGCCATGCGGTGTATTTTGTCAGTATGATGCAAGTCTTCGAAATGCCGTCCCCATATTTGTGATTAAAAAAAACTACGGAAAAATGTGAAAATAATATATTTATATAATATATTTTCAAACGTAGCAATTTTCTATAAATAAATATAAACTCGTATAAACTTGAACATAAACATACATAGATTATAATTTCACTTTTCGAACTTTACAGTTTGCAAATTCCTGAATAAGGGATGTATAGTCAAGAGAAGCAGCTAATGTACATTCAATAGAAATTAATGCCAGATTTGTAAACTTTCACTGACTTATGGAATTGTGTAAATAGTTTTGCGTTAATTTTAATTTGAAAAACTTTTTTCTCCACTTGCTACAGAGACAGGGAGTGTTAATAGAATTCTTAGCGCTATACAGGTGTTCAGAGATTTGAGATCTTTGATTAGATAAAATAAAAGTAATATATAAAGAAAACTACAATACATGTTTATTATACAATGATTTTTCTAGAAGTCAATTGTTACAGGCGGAAAAGCTACTACGTATGCAAAATTATAAAATGGGGGCGGCCTGTAAAACAAAAATTAAAGGGGGGTCACCGGCACTAGCTAGCGGAAGGCCGTGGATCATATAGGGGTTTAAAATTTTGAAAAAAGGGTTAAATTACTTTATAATATACTACAAAAGATTTGGCACTTACCTTTCATAAAATATTGTGGCTTAATGACAATTGCCAAAGGCGCCAGACAAGTCGAGAATGTCCAAATGTTCGTACAAAACCTTGAGAGACTTGTCATCCCAAGGAGGACAATTGTTTCTTTTAATCAATTCCTCACTTTTTTTTACTACTTATAAAACTTCCATGATAAAAAAATAAAAAAAAGACTATTGACTTAATCAACGGCAAACAAAACTATTTAATTCACAGAGCAGTTTATTGCTCTTACATGCATTGATTTTAATTTAGAAATTTAAGTGAATAGGTGACTATGGAATTTATGAAAATTTTGAGTACATAAGTAGTTATCAAACACTTGTATATGAAAGAAACTTATATTATAAATCGCACACTAAATTAATCCTACGGTTTATGGCCAAAACGTCCTAACAAACAAACCAACTAAAAATTGGTCATGCTACTTAACTATAAAAACTTACTTACTAAAAATTGTCCATTGTTTGAGGGTTTGTTTTCCAACGTAGAACAGTTCTTAAATTTGGGAAGAGAATCTCGCTTGTTGCTTCTGTTTGTAATTTTTAAGGAATTGACTGGCACACGAACCCGGCAGAATCTTCTTGACAATATCACTTACTTGTGCGTCACACGCCTACAAGTTTTTTTAGTATTTATCTTGCATCACTATAAATCCGCGAACATATGGGCATAACCCTCGCGAAACTGGAAGAGTTATCACTCCTTTCCAATTTTTAATATCGTGATACGAAGCGAAATATTCTATCTGTGATACCGGAGAACGCTACCCGCGAACTACGTTTCTCTCTACTTCTTGACCACGGACGGCCCCATTGGAAAAACTCCCCGTCTTCGGCTAAAGCCTTCAATTATATAAACTAATTCCTACCCTAATTATTATGTACGTCATTTTCTGTTATCCAATGATTGAACTGAACCTCCCACAAAACAAGATTTCAGAAACCAAATCCAACCCCTTTTTAGATGATGGTCACGAATGCAATCACTTTCCCAAGGGTTTAAATTATATTGTATTTTCTACGAATTTCTTAATTATTGGGAATGTGGACCATACCAATGGAGACAGTCGTCTGCCATTAACAAAGACTGGCTAACCTACTTGAGCCGAAATGGATTTTAAATACAATGGATGTCTCCAGACTACTTAAAATTACTTGTAATATTTGAACAAATTAAATTGGAAATAGTTTTTGCTATTTATAATATTTTGTTTTGTCTAACCCGCTGTTAATCAACGAAAGTATTAAGAAGGTTAAGCTTTTCAAACTGAAATTGGTTTCCTTTATTTACGCTAAAAGGTACTATTACATTTTAATTTTATCGGATTTGTCAGTCTGTAACCGACCTAAACTTTTAAGAGGTTTATTGTATTTGATTTACAAGGGTCTAGAGCTTTAAATGATGACCTGCCGCTGGAATTTAGTAGCCTGAAGCTATTTGTAAAGCTGGTCTTTTATTATAAAGCAGCCTAACTAAAATGAGGTAATTTATTGTGGGAATTTTTGTCTATACTATATGCAAGTTACTGAATTTTTAATTAATTAATTGATTTGTTTAATCGTTAACATTACAAAATAATGTTACACAATGTTGACATAAAAAAAACTATCGCTTGCGCGTTCCGCACACTATAACATTAACTTCATTTAAATTACATTTCAACACCGCCTCTTAATTGAATAGAAGTACATTTTTTTAAATTAATATTTAACTCAAATTCAAATTATTACGATGTTTAATAAAAAGAATTTTACCAAGTGCCTTAGTCATAATGTCCGCCACTTGATCTAGTGTTGAAACATAAATAATTTCATATTTATTCTTTGTTACGTAATCACAAATGAAATTGTATTTCACATCCAAATGTTTCATTCGTTTGTATTCACGCGGCTCTCTAGCAATCTTAATGCACGAAGTGTTGTCTTCAAATATTGGAATTGGTTCGTTGCAATCAATTCCAACTTCTACCAGTAATTTCTTGATCCATTCAGCTTCGCTAATTGCTTCAGCCAACGCAATATATTCAGCTCCAGTTGACGATTTGCTCACCGTTGATTGCTTTCTAGATGCCCAACTGACAGTGTTTCCATATAATTTGAAAATATAACCCGACGTTGATTTTGAATGGTTCTTGTCACCAGCCCAATCTGAATCGCTGTAACCAATCAACGTTTCTGCATTTGGTTGCTTTTTGTATACCAATTTCATGTCGATCGTACCATGAATAATCGTAAAATGAAACAACTTTGAAATCGACTGAAATACCCAGTTGCCGCACACAAATCTGGTCGAGTCATAATCGTTGCATATGTCAAGCAACCTATTAGTTCACGATACGGATGATTTGAGCAATTTCCTTTGTCGCCCAAATCCAGGCGTCGCCGTGGATCAATGTAGTAAGCGTAAGACTACGGATCCCAAGGTCCCGGGTTCAAATCCCGACACGGCCGACTGCTTAAAAAATGGCAGGTGAGCATTTTTCACAAAGATTACGCCATCGGTCGGATGAGAGGCAAAATGTAGGTCCCGTGTGTGAGTGTTGTCACGCACGTTAAAGATCCCTACCTTGCCTGGAACGGCAAGGGTTCGGCAAAATTCTAAATTTCCAGGCAACAAAAAACTCGCCTCCTAGCCAATGTAGTACCTACAGGTGGAGCATTGTAAATGTAAATGAACTGTCGCCCAAATCCAAACACAAGCCCTTTTCCATTGGTATTGATTTTGACTTGCACTCATGCATACCAAATTTGTTCAATACTTTTTCTAAGTATTTTGATTGGCTTAATGTAATCACGTCATTTTTAATATCTTGATCAATTTGTATACCAAGAAATGAATCTGCTTTTCTCATGTCTATCATTTCAAATTCGGTTGATAACAATTTTTTAATCGTGTTTATCACATTCATGTTGCTGCAAAATATCAATGTGTCATCAACATACATTACATGTGATTTTCCAATGCTCCACCCGAAGGTACTACATTGGCCAGGAAGCGAGTTTTTTTTTTTTACCTGGAAAATTTTGAATTTTGCCGAATCCTTGCTGTTCCAAGCAAGGTAGGGATCTTTAACGTGCGTGACAACACTCACACACGGGACCTCCATTTTACCTCTCATCCGAACGAGGGTGTATTTTTGCGAAAAATGCTCGCCTAACATTTTTCAAGCGGACCGTGTCGGGATGTCATCAACATACAGCAACAAATAGCAGGAAAATCCATCTTGCTGTTTCACATATAAGCATTGATCCGAATCACATCGTTTAAAACCAATTCGTGTCATGAAATCATTAAATTTTTTATTCCATGCACGTGATGCCTGCTTTAACCCATAAAGTGCTTTATTTAATTTGCACACTTTCTTTCCTCACAAAAACCATCCGGTAATTCCATATAAATTTCTTCTGATAGCCCACCATTTAAAAATGCACTTTTGACGTCTATCTGATGGCAATTGCAAGCAAAATCTTTAAAGTAACTAATTTTGCTACCGGTGCATACGTTTCATTGTAGTCGAAACCAAATTTTTGTGAAAAACCTCGTGCCACCAAACGTGCTTTATATTTGTCAATGCTTCCATCAGCTTTTCGTTTTATCTTAAACACCCATTTATTTGAAATGGTTGTTCAATTTTCTGGCAGTTCACAAACGGTGAAAGTATTATTTTTAATCAATGAATGATACTCAGAACTAATGGCTTTCTTCCATTCAGGCCAATCGCTTCGATTTTTCGCCTCAGCCACAGTCAACGGATCATCATCAACATACTGTTCAGTCGACAATGCCATGTGTACATCTTCATCCTCGAATTCCCATTCACCATATAGATTTGGTTTCTTTAGGGTACGCTGGCTACGTCGGGGAATCTGTTGATTGATGTTGTCACAGGAACTTCCATTTGTATTGTTGTTAACAGTGCCATTTAAATCGATGTCCTCATCATCTTCGTTGTCTCGACTATTTGTTGCCGCCTCTGAACCAATAATCTGTATCATTTTCGATTGATTCAATACAGATGTCTCATTAAATGTTACATTTCTACCAATGATGAGCTTTTGTTGCTCAATATCCCATAATCGATAGGTGTTGTTCGATTCAGCATAACCAAAAATTAGACATTTCGTCGACTTTGTCTGTAATTTTGATCAATTATTTGATGGTATATGATTGTAACATTCAGCAGCAAAAATACGCAAATGTGCCAAGTTTGGTTTCTGTCCAAACCATATTTTAGCTGGTGTCTTTGTCTCAAACTGTTTATCAAATGCACTTGTAGGTGAACGATTTTTGATATAATTTGCTGCAATAATTGCCTCATTCCAAAATTTCTGATCGAGATTGCTAGCCAATAACATGGTTGTGGCTTTATCTTGCAGCGTTCGATTTAATCGTTCTGACACCGAATTTATTTCTGGATTGTATGGAACGGTGAATAACATTTGTATTCCCTTTTGTTTGCAAAAACCTCTAAATTCATTTGATGTGTATTCACCACCATTATCAGCTCGTAGTTTTGCAATTTGTCTACCATGAAGTGCTTCTGCCATTGCAACATAATCTTTAAATTTTTCAAGCACCTCACGTTTCTTTTGAATGCAATACACAATGGATGCTCGTGAATAATCGTCTGTAAATGTGACGAAATACCTTGAACCATCATATGCGGTTGTTGGAACAGGACCGCATACATCGCTATGTATCAGCTCTAAAATTCTCGTTCAACGAGTATTTTTATTCTTTGGAAAAAATGATCGTGTTTGCTTGCCAAATACACATGATTCACACAACTTTGAATTAACATCCACATTCATATTTAGTCCATCGCTTAGTTTTACTAGCTTTTTCATATCATTTGCATTCAAGTGACCCAATCTAAAATGCCACAAACTATGAGAAATATTTTGTAAATTTCCTTCACTTGAAAAACCAGCGAATACATTGCTATCCACGTGCAAATCAAATTCATATAGCTTTCCGTTTGCACGTGCCATAAATTGTATTTTTCCATTATACAATACATATGCGTGATTACCCCTGAAAACAACATTATAGCCTTTATTCGTCAAACTACGAATCGACATCAAATTGCATTTTAAATCGTTGACAAGTAAAACATTTTCCATTGTCTTTGTCGATGATTCACCATCACAAAATATTTTGACAACAATGTCTCCCTGTTGCTTTGCCAAAATGCTTTGATTTTTCTTGGCAACACTAATTTGAATTTGATCGACTGTATCCAGTTTACTAAAGTATCTTTTGTCGTTCACCATATGCTGTGTACAACCAGAGTCCAGTATAAACTTAATACGCGACGATTCACCACTATACTGTGCTTCGTGTGTTAGGACACACATCGATGACATCATTATTGACTGCATTATTCGCATTTTCAGTAGTCTTCTTCTGATTTTTTTACAGTGATAACAAATTATTTCCTTTGTTTTTCTCTTCAAAAACATCGCACCAGACTCACTTAATTTGTGCAATCCAATGCCGTCAGTTCGCTTATTATATTCATCCGTTAAACGAGTTCTAACGAAATCGGTCAGATCATCTTGTTTTATTGTTTCAATTGCAGTCACCAAATTTGAATAACTATCTGGCATTGTGAGCAATAAATGACCAATAACATCAAGACCTTTCATTTTAACGCCAGCTGATTTTAATTCACGAATCTTTTGTCAAAAACTTGAAAGTGAGTAGTTATATCCTCATTGTCATCGTACTTCATCATCAAAAACTGTTTGCGCAATAATAACTGCGATGCAATGCTTTTTCGTTCGAATACAGTACACAATGTGTCCCAAATTTCTTTCGCTCTCTCTTTCTCCTTGACCAATTCCAATTGATTGTCGTGAATTGCTTGTACTAAGATTGAACGTGCTGATTTTTCTTCTTTCTTTGTTGTATCACGACTTTCTGCCGGTACATTAGCTAAAATGTCATCCAATTTTTCATCGATATATTTTGTTAAACCTTTTCATCCAACAAAATTTTCACACCAAATTTCCAATTATTAAAATTTGTGCCATCGAACTGTTGCAAACGCATATAGTTATTAGACGAACCTTCAGCCATTAAATTATTGTATTTTTGACAAAAGTCACCAACAAAATTTCATAAACTTTATTTATCTAATTAACGTCAGTACGCACTGGGCCCATAACCTCAGAGATTTGAGATCTTTGATTAGATAAAATAAAAGTAGTATGATAAAGAAAACTACAATACATGTTTATTATACAATGACTTTTCTAGAAGTCAATATTGACATAAAAAAAACTATCGCATGCGCGTTCCGCACACTATAACATTAACTTCATTTAAATTACATTTTAACAGGTGTTAGGATACAATTTTTTTTTTTTTTAGATTATTTTGGTACAAACAGTTAATGACATCGAGTGGTTTCATTGAATGTTGTAATATGCGAGATACATCACGTAATTCCTCTTGAAGACCATTCCCATTTACATCTGACTCATTGTCGTCCGAAAGGATTGACTAAGGCTAGTGCAATGATTTTCAAGTATTTCATCAGTTACATCCCTGAGTTTGAAGATGTCGTATAAAAACTGAAAATTTTGCTGTGGGTTTCCAAAAGGGTAAATCGTTCATTTAAGGAATTAAGTGTTATATCCGAAATATAATTGAAAAGTTTATTCTAAGATTATCTTCCTCCGTTAAGGGTTCCTCCGCAGCTTCTTCGTCAAATTGACGTTTTTTCTTTCTAGCTCTAACTTCACTTTTGGTCGGAAAATCAGTGCTACAGTCAAGATTCCCAGCAATTTGATTAGCAGCAATTCTCATCTGTTCAAATCCGAGTTGCCTGTGACTTTTCACTTTTTCATTGTTTCCGCTAGCATCCTTGTACAATCCGATATATTCATAGTTACAGACTGCAAGAGCTTCGAGACTGAATTAATTTCAAATAAAATGTCATACCAAAGAATTACACCGCATATAAACTTTAATTTTTTATACTTGTTGCCAACCCTTTTGTTTTAACTCTAGTTTCTGCATCTCGGGTAACGTCTTCCGTTATTTCGAATAATGCATCATATATTTCACAAAGTTGATATCGCAAAGGTTTTACTTCATCTATTCTGCTTGCCCACCTAGTAATACGCTGTGGTTTGACAGTTAAATGTGAATTTGTTTTTTCAACATCTCCCAGCGCTTTGTAGAACCAGAAAAGAAATTATACAGTTCTTGTACAACAGAAAAAAATGTTGTTTCTGTAGAAGAAGACGCTGCATCATTCACAACTAGGTTTAAAGAGTGACATACACAAGGAACATAGAACACCCGCGAATACTTTTCAAGTATTCTGTTTTGTACACCTTTTCTGACTCCTTTAATATTAGCTCTATTGTCATAGCCTTGTCCTCTAAGCCATTTCAACTCAAAACCGATTTTTTTTTTTTAAAAAGACAAAATAAGTTCTGTTAAACCCTCTCCTGTTGCTTCAAAAAAACCAATAAAGAATTCGTCAACTTCGTACTTATTTTCGATTGGGTTGCATGTGACAACTCTTATTGTTAATGAGAGCTGTTCAATATGACTTACACCTGGGGTACAATCAGCAATTATGGAAAAATATTTAGCTAATTTCATTTCCCATCAAATTTATAAGTTCTTCTTGTATATTATTGCTTAAATAAGTCACAGACTATTTATCAGACTCTCGTTGAACTTTTCTGACATGTTCTTCCATAACTGGATCAAACTCGGCAAGCCAACCAGATTTAGAAAATTTCCGTTATTAGGTTGAAACAAATGTTCACCTGTTCCTCGAAAGGCTAAGCATTGTGAGGCCAATAGTCCAATTATTGCAATAATTCTTTTTAGGACTCCTCTCCAGTGCTGAATTTCCAAATCCATAATTTTTTGATATTCGGCATCAATAGTTTGGTTCTTTTTTAAACTAGTGTCAAATTCATTCCATTGTCTGAAAGAGTTTCCGTGATTTTCGGACTTTTCATGCATTGTGAGCGCACGTACAAGATTTTCCCAGTCAGAATAACCTGTTGTAGAACAATCATGAGAAAACGAATTATCAAACAATATGCAGCAAAAGCAAAAAGCGGCATCAGTTGTAACAGAGTAAATCAACAAATTTCTCTCAATAATTTCACCATTGCTTAATACTTTGCAATAATGATTGGGTGAAAATTTGCGCCTTCCTGTGTTGATAGGAAATTCCAGTTCTTTAACTTGATGTGGACCTCTCTCAACCAGTATCTGACGAGTTTTAGATGACATGCAGAAAATATTCCATACTGCAGGATCGTCAGAGATATTGTTTATTTGCTGGAACTCACTGCTATTGCTACCCTGCTCTTGATAATCTTCTGGGGGTGTGATTTCTTGGCTTTCTACAACAACTTCTTTAGGAGGTGATTCAGACAGAGCTGATGAGTCCACCACATCCGAAGAGGTTGTTGTTGATGTGGATGTAGACGCTTCTGACAGAGGCTTAGGGACCAAGAATTCTTTCGTGACATGGCTTAGCTTTCTTCCTTATTCATCTTTCTTTAAGCGTTTCTTCTTATATTGTCTTCCAGATAGTTTTTTCCTTTTCTGATCCATGCTGTTATAAGAATATCAATTACCTACTATGTACCTTATATTATGTATCGTTTAAGCTTTTTGAAACATAGGCATTTAACAACGTACCACAACACGTACTGACACTTGTTGAAGAGTCTGCTGTTGGAGACCAACTAACATGAAAATCAAATATCCTCATCTCAAAGAATAAGTAAAAACCTAACATGTGCAATTGTCTTTTGTGATACATGCCGCCTACCGCCAAATCTTAATAAAAGCGGCCGCGGTGTCGCGCGCGGTATATCACAAACACTTTGTGCGCTCAGATAAAAAATTTAACGGCGCTGAACGCTCGCCTTTGCAAATGGTACCAACGATAAACGCAGATGAGTAATATAAGAGGAATAAAATCGTTGCATTTTAATTTTTTGTTAAATGTAGTCCAGTGATTTTGCCGCCCCCCTGAAAGTGCCGCCTGATGCGGTAGTTTTGTTTGTGTGGGAGTTAATGTAATACAAACGAAATTTTCTTCTATTTAAGTACATTAAGGGAGGAGATATTTTTAACTACTTTATCGGTAGGGATCTAATGGCCATGCGAGGTTTGACCACGAACACAATAGTTTCTGGTAGTACGTATTTTGTCTGGACCTTTCGCTCCAGCAGCTCCTTCCTTAATATATAACTCTAATTTACCCTACTATTTATAGAGCATAATGCTTTTGAAAATATGTAGGTTATTGAATTTTTAAAGTTTTTCTCTGCAGCCCATGTGGTCTCATTCTATCCATTCAGCATTGTATTTTTCCACTATTTATTATAAAAGAGTAAATCCTTATGTCAACACAATAGTCAAAACTCGTTGAGTCTCACGAGGTGAGTGGATCTCGTTCGCATTCGTTAAGTTACAGATGTGTGCAACTGTTTCCGGGTTTCACTCATGGATAGTACTAACAACACATAGTTGACATACATATCTGAAGTTGTGCTTTTTAATAGCTTGGAGATCTTTCAACATTCACAAGACGTAATACCAATACATATCGTAATGCAAAAACATTTTTTTAACAAGGAAGTTGTCGAGTTTTGTGTCAAAAAACAGCATTTAGGGGAAGCTTTGCTTTATTACTTTGACTTGAAAAGAAGTATAGCTAAAGAACATTTTTGGCTTCAGAAAACCTATGACAAACATACACTATGGAAAACAACGTGTGAAGTGGCGATTTTGACATTGAGGACAATGAACGATCCGGAAGGCCAAAAACAATGAGGACAACGATATGCAAGCGTTATTGGACACGAGATAAACATTCGGGGGGTTAGACATGACTTGCCAAGGTATTTCCAAACGTTTACATGCCATGCAAAAATTCAAAAGGAAGGAAAATGATGCCGCATGAGTCGACTGCAAGCTAGATGAAAAATGGAAGAACAACTGCCGAAATTTTACTTTTGCGGCATAAAAGAGTTTTCTGCACAGCATTATAACTGGCTAGGAAAATTGATATATTTCAAGGGTACCATACAGAAAAAATCCTGGCTTTTATCTGGCGAAGCATCAACATAGACGGTACGATCAAATTGCTTCGGAAAGAAGACATTGCTCCGGGTTTGGTTGGATCAGAAAGCAATCGTGTAGTATGAGCTTAGAAAACACCGCCCGCCTTCTGATCCAACAATTCGAATCCTGGTCCTTACTAAACCAACAACACCTATCATACGCTAAATTCAAAATCCTATTACTTAAAGGACATCACCAGCACGCCCCACTATCCACATATTTAACACATCTTTAACCCTATCCAAATCAACTACATACTTTGGAATCCAAATCGAAACAAGAATGAAAATGCACGCTCATCTGTCATATCTTCTATCCAAAACCTAAGCAATCCTTACCGATATACACCATTCCCTACCAAAATCCATTGAACTGACTCGCTTCACTCTTAAACTAATCCTACAACAAATAATAATTTCCATCCTAAGTTACGCAACAGACTCATGGTATCTCCCTACAACACCTCATTCCCGTAGAAACCTTAATCCAATCATAAGGCATTTCCTACTATTTTCCACAAGAGCCTTCAGAATATCCACCACCTCAGAATTATACACAATTTGGAAACAAACACCCCTAAACATTCTACTCCACTCCAAAATACAGCTTCAAACCCTAAAGAAAAGAAGAACAATACAATTACATGATCGCACACTTCAACTCACAGAATACAAAACAATGACAATGACAAGTATAAACAACCTAATTGCTGAAATTTCTAACACACAGCTGGTAAGACCAAGGGAACAACGAAAACACAGGTAGACACACATACGACATTTTCCCAGATACTACGAACCTCCCCTAACGTATCCCTTACTCCAACCGATCCACTATTCAATTCCTGACCGGACACGGCAAATTCCGACAAAAATTACACTCCTTCCAGCTAATTCCCTCTACTGACTGTCCTTGGTGGACTCAAAACATTACTGAAACCCCCCACCACTTAATATACTTATGCACCAACTCCATTCCTCACCATACACACTTAAAACATGCGATCCAACTTGATCCCTTTACCCCACTACCTAACATCAACTTCCTCAGACAAACTATCCCCACCAATTCGACCATTTCCTAAATAAAATCCTTGTCATGAAACCACCGGTCCAATAATAGTATCTCCTCCACACCAATATCCCTACTTCCACAACACTACACTGCACACCAACTTCTTTGCCAACAGCCCAAGATTAACTCGACCATAAAAAAAACAGCTCAAGATTATCAACGTACTACATCGAAAACTGATATATATTGCAAATTTATTGTAATTTATGTTATTTGTAAAATTTCTGTTTATATTAACTAGTTTAGACCTTTGACCCATGAATAGTGTACAACAATAAACAAACATACAAACTATGAGCTGTTTGCTTAGTTTCGAAGGAGCACGACGCGTTTTTGCGCATCTCGTGAATTTATTAAATTTACTAAATTTATTACTACATCGTTTATTTATTATTATTGGAACTTAATACCGATTATTAACCAGCTTACAAATCATAGTGCAATTAACTGTAACATTAAGAGTGATAGATCTCTAAAAGAGGGTGGATCTCTATCGAACATTCGTAGCGTTGAATGTTAGAGTTAAAGTTACATTTCCTCAGACCAATATTGTGATATTGTGATCAGCTCAAGAGAATCCTGAGGTATCCCTACATGGGAAGCGGGTAATAACCCTTGCCAATTTCTGTATTAATACGTAGTCAGATTAGGTCATGTACATTCAATATCCATTCTATAACATATGCTGAAATTGCCAAGAGTTTGTAGAAATTCTACATTAACAACAACTAAACAAGTGTCATTATTAGCACGTGCTGATAATTTCCACAAGCAATTTCTAAAACAACATCTGCAATGTCCGGTAAGGGGAAGCACAATGCAGCACAAACTACCTCTTTGGCCATATCAACTACATCTACATCATCCATTGTATTCCTACCCTTACTCGCATCGGCAGATTCTCTTATGCCATTTCAAAAGTCAATAAGAATGTCCCACTCGCCGCCACCTCCGAGATCTGGAACCCTGTCAGTCAGCTCCGTGCGGTACACGCAAAAATCGAGGAGAGTACGAGATGAAGACGATACAGCTTTTACCACTAATCTCGAGAACATAACCGCAATTAAAAAGAATCTAACAGAGTGTGTTTTCTAGGATGGTAACAAGATCAACCGTAGCAGTGCCCAGTAAATCTTTCAGCGTATAGAGAATATCGCCTTGATAGCCGCCGCCGCTTCACAGGACTATGAGATCTTTAAGGCAAAACTCCACCTGATGGAAAGGAATATGAAAACTCTTACTTATATGTAACATCCACAACCATACAACAACCACCTACACATACAACCCACGTATTCCCAACATGACCCAACTGCCAAACCACCCCCAAAATTATTACTCTGGAACTAAGTCCCTCTGAAACAACCCCATCCCAGCTGCTCAATATTGTCAAACAAAACCTATGTCCATCCCTACCAGATTTTTCCATATTCAGTATTCGTCTTTCTAAAACCACAGTCACTATCCGGGCCGACAAACCCTCTGATCAACTTAAACCAACAAATTTGCTCGTTCACGTCCCTAATCAACCCCAACTTATTTATATCTTTGAGGTAGACCGAGAAATATTTACTTCAGACACCCTTTCCTTTCTATATCGGCAAAACTCCTTTCAGCATCTCATTCCCGAAAATAAATCCTTATACGCACTATCCGTAACTATACGCCGCCTGGCTTATATGACAACTTAATCCTAACTGTCTCTCCTCGCCTCAGATCTATCCTAAAATCAAGATCGCACGCTTACGATGTAAAGGTTGTTTTTTAAATAATTTTTTTTAATTTTAAAGTAAAAAGTACCTTTCCAACTTCGGGGCCTTTCCTTTTTACTGGGAATGCTGTTTTTTTAAAGTTTGGGCTATTTCCCAAATTTTTTGGTGGATATTTTGAGGATTGTTTTTCGATAGGGAATTTTTTTAAATGTTAAGGTTGTTTTTTAACATTCAAGCTGGTTTTTCACTAGAAAGTTGTTTTTCATTAGGACAGTTTTTAAAAAAATTTTAGTGCTGTTTATTTCAAGAGAGCATTTTTTTTTTAATAGAAGGCAGGTTTTTATTTCATAGTATTTTTTTTATAGTTTGAAACCGTTTTACTTTTAAAGAAGATCGTTTCTAATGGGCGACTGGTAAATTTTTAGAGGGTTAAAATCTTTAGCACTAAATGTTGAAGTTATTTTTTTTTATTGTTAGGGCAAATTTTTTTAAACATAGTATTTTGCCGTTGACGTTTTCAACGAACTTCGTTCGTTTATGAAATCGATTTGTCGTCCGTCTGTCTGTCCGTCTGTCCGTCCGTCTGTCCGTCAGAGGCCTTTCTAATGGTCGGACATCAATGTGTGATACATCAATCGATTCAGCTCGGTGTCCTGAGTTTAAGTTTTGATGTTAGTTGAAATCGGGCCACGGGGACGCCGTGCCCCCGCGATATTCCGTCGGGAAAATTAAAATTTCAAATAGGTCCAAAATTAATGTGCGATACATATTTGGACTCCCCTAACATAGCTGAGTCGAAATATGGTAGCCCCCACAAAATCTGACCACGGATACCCCCCCCCGGGAATAAATTTTTATTTTATCTGAATACTTATAATTATTACAACATAATAATTTTAATTTCTTTAAATTGTTTTAAAGTAAGTCTACATTTGGAAGTTCGTTGCGACAATGCCTTGCATTTTCAACTTGTTTAAATTGGCAAAATATTTATTTTTGTTGAGTAAACGTATAGGCTATAACAATTTTTATTTTTAGCTATCTAATCGAAAGTTTTTCTATGTGGGTTTTAAAAAATTAATTAGCCTTTTTTTAAATTTAATTGATAAAGTGTGAATATTTTTGAAAGATTTTTGAAAACATCTTGAGATGTTTTTAAGGACAGAAATTGACCGAATATAACTTGGAAATAGAGAATTTTTTTTTTAAAATGGAAATGTAAATGGATATATATTAAATCACAAATATATGGATATAGATATGCCCACAGTAACTATTTTTTACAAAAAACGTAAGATTATTGGTGAAAAAGAGTATTTGTACGTCGGCAAGCTGGACAGTTCGGCGAATCGCACTTCGGCAAAAAGAACGTCGGCAAATTGCACATTGGAGAGTCGCACGTCAGCGAATTGCTTGTCGGCTAATTGAATATACACCCTAAGGGGTTTTCATTGCAAGCATAGGATAATAATACACTTCGCAAAGAAGTAACACTCTTCATAAATTGCATTGCTTTTCGTGTACCAATAATACACGACCTTCAGCCATTATTCTGAAGGTACACAGATGCAGCAAGAAATTTAAAAACATTGAATTAGAAATTGCTTTAAGTATTTAAATTGATTATTCTGTGCAAAATTGCTTAATTTAAGCTCTAATAATAAAGGAACTTACTGAAGTGAAAATACAACGTAGAACAAGCACGGTGCAATAAACTAAAGTGAGATTGTATAATATACCATAGAATAATAATACGCTACGCTAGCGTGAGTGTATTATTATTCTGTGGATATACCAACAAAATAATGGTGGATTTAAGACATCCGCAAAGAAATTTAGTTTTCCTAAAAACGCCGTGTCGCTTCTTGTTATTATTATTCTATGATTGCAAGAAACAACTTTGATACATTTAGTACCTTCAAGCATTTTATAGAAGCTGAAAATAATTTTAATGAGTACCTCTGATAGACTCTCTCAAAGACTTCGGCTTTTAAAACCCTACAGCTGAGGCTAAGCCTAACAACTTGTGAATAAATCCAGTATAGCAAAGATCACCAATGCTTTTGCGGGTATCAATATTAATTGAAATTTTTAACAATCGATAGTCGACACCTACTAGATGTCAATTTATTTAAACCCTTGAACATTCCAAGTCGCTCTAAAACCCTCTTTATATCAGAAACGGTTACATCCAAGGCTCTGAAATACAGATTTGTAGTATTTATTTAGGCTGAGGGACTGATATACATATATACCTAATCCCACGGTTTTGGTCGTACGAATTTCTCTCTCACAATGTTGCAAGTCGGAGTTTGTAGTAGATGAGCATAGATATATTTATTTCTTAAGAGCGCTAAAATACTCGTTGCATGTACACTTCGTCATGGTATAATCCATAAATGACATCCAAAAGGAAATTGAAAACCCTTGGATGTTTACCTCAGGCGATTCACAACAAGACAATCCCTCATAATTATTTCTGAAACATTCAACGTTGAAACAAACTTTTAATCAGCAAATGCCATCAATTCTACATTAGCGGAAAACTCATTTGCGTGTTGATACATGCATAAATCAATCAGATTTCAATTTGCTTTAGTTTTTCAGTTGTATTCGCTGCCGTTTCCTTCCAATTCAATTATATCATTCAGACATCTATTGTAATCATAGAATAATAACGTCGACCCACAATCATTTCTAGCTGCGCTATGTTGCTTTTGAAGAGGGTAGAATGAGTTAAAGGGTCTTAAATATCCATTATTGAGAAACACATAGCTGCCACAGATCCCACTTACCCATACGAGTTCGCTACGAAAGACAATACCATTCATTATGTAAACGGCTCTTTGCACATCCTACTATCAAGATTCATAAGAATTATTATTATTGTGGTATCAATAATTTGACGACATCCTGTAGTGGATGCCGTTATCGCTCTATTTTATTTCTAGGGTTTTAGGGAATAAATACCAAATAAGTATATCTCTAAAACCTCGCTAGTCGCTAACTTTGTTACTCCTTGATAATCTCGAATTAAGCTCGTCACACACTGAGACGTACCAGCACAGGGACGTAGCGTGTCAGTGTTGCAAATATAATGCTCTACTTGTACCATGTACCATCGCTCACTTACCTTGTATCGTATGGGCGTCGTTTCAGGAGTACGATTTGCACTGAACGGTAGGGTCAATTCCAACGCCAGTTCCCCCTTCTACAAATTTCAAATAGATACACCAGTATGTCATGTTACGGCATTAAATAAATTAAATTTTGATTTGCTCTTAAGGGTGCGTCGGCTAACTGTGGTGGTGCAAGAGTGGGTTCTTATGGATAAATGAGAAAAAAATAAAGAAATACAAAAATAGTCACTAACACAGTTTTAAATTCAAAAATTCTACCTTACACTAACACATCCTGAAAGCTTTTCTCTGTCAAAATCAGGGAACGAATTACATATTCCCCAAATTAGGATATATAGGTAAGCAAAGGAAATAGATTGTTACATCGCATAATTAATTGAAGGACAAGTAATAAAATATTAATGGAAGTTCGTAAACCAGACATGAGAACGGATGTGAATATATTGTATTCCAGACGTAATATGACACAGTTGCAGGTCACAGTAGACAATAAGATTGCAATTATTAGAATTAAGATTGTTACTTTGTATTGTATAAATAAATAAAGAAATACGCAGATATGAGCTCTGCAGTTCCCACAAAAATGTGAGGGGCAGGATCAAGATACTTTTTTAAAAGTCGCTCAAAAATGCCCAAAATCTATCTGGCGCAGCCGGAACGGATTCAGAAGGGTACTAGGAACAAATTCGAGAAACTGGTGGTCTGGAATATCAATTCTTAAACTGGAAGAACAAACAAAAAATTTTGGACAAGGTACAAAATTGACCAAGCCCAAAGAAAGAAAACAGATGAAACTGGCAATGGAAATTATGTAAGTTCATTTATCCTAACCATTTTCTATCTCAATTATTGATGTTAGCTAGTAAGCAACAAAAGAATTTTTATATGCATTTTCTTTGCACCATTTATTATTATCACATTCCATAGCAACTTATGAATGAAAGAATTCAATCAACAAAATTCTGAAAAAAAATTAATTATAACAGAGATATATTTATAACGTGAGTTTATGTACAATTTATTTATTATTGAAACGAATTAATCAGCACAAGTCGGAAACAAAACGTGCAAAATTATAAAGCAATTCTTATACAATTTATTGCAGAATACCATCACTAAAATTATTCAAAAAACTTCAAACTCAATTAATAGCACTTAACAATCTCAATATAGGTTATAATTATACGTTTAACCTAACTGATGAGACAATTGCTTAACAGAATTTATCAAATAATTATTGCACTTTGTAATTGCATACCTAGAAGATAAGTAATTCTTTAGACAACTAGATACCGAGTTTAATTTGATCGTAATACAAACTCGACTGAAAAGTAATTGTAGAATTAAATTTATAACATGCAGAATATGCGGTTGTACCTCGACTCAAGCCCCGTATACGACGGGAATCAAGCAATTCTAGGTATCTTTATCACTGATTGCGAGACATTTTAAGAATCCTTTTATAAAGTAGGTGACGTTGACCGCAATGTCATTCTTCTACGCCTGATTCTCAGTAAATTAACTGGCAGAGCTTTAACATTAATTGCAAGTCGCGATGACCTTGAACGATGGGAGGACTTCAAACGATTACTTCTAGCGTATTTCGGCGACCAAAGGAACACTAAATGTCTTAACCGAGATTTAATAAACCCCCAGATGGAACCCAAACAATCACCTTACCAATTCGGTATGAGATGCCAAAATGTAAGAAGCTTAATCGTAACGAAACTGAAAATTGAAGAATTCGAACAAAATATCCGTTTATTGAAAACGAAAATATACGACGAAATGGCACTAGACACATATATAAACGCATTACCTGAACGGTTATCAGTCATAATAAGATTCCAACATCCCCAAAACTTAGAAGAAGCGATGAACATGATAGTACAGAAAGAAAACGTTATGTATTATAGAAACAGAATATATAGCTTTAATGCAAATACAAACTACTCACCAATGAAAACAATACAAGCCGCAAGACCACACAACCGAAATTTACACCATTTAACGCACCAATGAATCAACCACAAATTAACGACCCAAATTTTAACAACGCAAATTTCCATAACCAATTTAGACAATTTCCAAAGCAAACATTTAATTTAAACTTTACAAAACCCACATTTACACCAAGGTTTAATCAAAACGTACATCAACCAAGACAAACATTCGGCGTAAACCCCAAGAGAAACGCTCCGATGATAAATAACAGTAATAACCCCAACAGTTATTACAAACCAACTTCTATGTACACTTTATCTGGTAACACAATACAAAACACAAAAATATCGCAAATTAAACCAAATTATAACCAAAAACGAAACTTCACTTCTGAAGACCTATTCCACCAAGAAGTAGAAGATTTTGACAACCCGTGCGCGAATAATGACGCAACTTCAAGTAGAGACGATGAGACAAACTACGAATGCAACAACCCTTACGAAAATTACGAAGAAGAAGACGAAGAAAATGCAAGCGCAAATTTTCAGTTAGACTGATTCAAATACGACCAAACATAATTAATTTAAATAACATCCATCAACTCATTTTACCCTACATAGAAATACCTCACGCGCAACTCTAATTAGCCCCCAAACCGTGCAAAAACATTATTTAGATTTTGTAGAAAGAGAACCCTTCAAGATCAGGACAGCCCACAAAACGACAATACACCAATTTATGGCAAACATACCCCTACCAAAAACCTTCAACGTAAGAATGAAACACAAATTTTGCATCTTTGAATTCAAGGACAAATATGACGGATTAATCGGCATGAACCTTCTAAGAAAGTTAGACGCAAACATTGATATAAAAACCGATTATTAAGAACGAAACACGGACAAATTCCGATTAAGTTCCAAAATAGTAACATTCAAACCGATTAAAAATACACAATCGAACCCAGGACGGAAAAAACAAATAAAAATCTTAGTAAACTCAAAAAACGACGTAGCATTTCAACCCGGAGTAGAAACACCCACCGCGTTAATACAAATAAAAGATAGCTACGCCAATACAACCATTTTAAACTCAAACGATTACCTTATAGAATTATCATTGACAAATCCAATAGACATAGAAGAAGTAAATTTTAATGAGATGGAACACGACGAAGAATACGAAAGCGATTCAAACCCTACGAAACATGACAGAATGTTAAAAGAAAACTTATTTAACATCAGTTTTAATAAAGATATTAATTGCGAGGAAGAGAAAGCAATCAAGGGATTATGTTTCGAATACCGAGATATATTCCACTGCGAAGGAATACCTTTAACTTTTACCAACACCATTAAACATAAAATAGAATTCACAGATGATAAACCAATTTTCACCAAAGCATATAGACTACCTCAAGCAAGTCAAGAAGAAGCAGATAGACAAGTAGCAGATCTATTGAAACAGGACATCATCCAACATTCAAACTCACCATGGAGCAGCCCCGTATTAATAGTAGGTACCGAAGAAATTAGATATCTTAGACAAACGCAAGTACAGAATGGTTATAGACTACAGAAAACTTAACGAGAAAACGGTAGACGACAAATACCCGCTACCCAATATTACGGAAATCTTAGGCAAACTAGGAAAGTGACACTACTTTTCAATATTAGACCTCGCTTCAGGATATCACCAAGTAGAGATGGACAAGAAAGACACAACCAAAATAGCCTTTAGTACATCCAGAGGACAGTACGAATACATACGCATGCCGTTTGGATTAAAGAACGCACCCACTACTTTTCAAAAAGTAATGGACAATTTTATAAGAAGAATACACAATGAAAAATACCTTGTGTATCTAGACGACATTATCGTATACTCAACGTCACTGACTGAACACATCGAAGGATTACGAGAAGTCTTCGAAAGACTACGAAAAGCACTTTTTAAAATTCAATTAGACAAAAGCGATTAAAAAAAAAGAAGTATCATTTTTAGGACATATAATAACGCCTCAAGGAGTTATGCCAAACCCCGATAAAACGAACTCAGAATTGGACTACCTGTTACCGAAAACGAATAAAGAAGTTAAAGGATTTTTAGGACTTAGTGGTTATTACCGAAAATTCATCAAAGGTTACGCACAAATAACCAATGCATTAACGAACGGTTTCAAGAAAGGTAATAAGATTGAACATGCCCCAGAATTTATAAAATCAATACAGAAAATTAAATGCATCCTTCGAATCACCCCATATTGGAATATCCAGATTTTTCAAAACCATTTATATTGACCACCGACGCATCGAACGTAGTTTTAGGCGCAGTATTGAGCCAAGGAAAAGTAGGTAGCGATAAACCAATCAGCTACCCATCACGGACGCTAAATGAAACAGAGCAAAAGTATAGCACAATCGAGAAAGAACTATTAGCAATAATTTGGGCAACAAAATATGTTAGACCATATCTATATGGAAGAAAATTCTACATATACACCGACCCTAGTCCATTAGTATGGTTATGCAAACTTAAAGAACCAAATTCAAAATTACGAAGATGGAGGATTAGACTAGAAGTATATGACTATGAAATTATATACAAAAAAGGAATTTATAACAAAAATGTACACGCACTAAGCAAAATACAAATCAACGCATTAGAAACGGTGGCAGTAATAGGCAACGTAGACGAAACAGAGCTAAGAGAAGACCCAGAAGAAATAGAAACCGTACACTCAACGCAAAACGACAAACCAAAAATTGCAATTAAAATTTTAAAGAAAGCGATAGCACAAAACTCAATCAATTCATAATTACAGAAGTTTTAACCAACCCCAATCTAGTAAAATATACAAAAATCGACAATAGAAAAATATACCAAATCCAAATAACAAAAGACGATAACGAGGAGCAAATAATAAAAATTTTTAAAAGAATATGCCCTAGAGAAAAACGCTTTTACTTTTATTTCACCACCGAACATTTATACAAGAGATTCTCAGAATTATATATTAGATTATTTAATAACTCAGGACCCGAGATTATCAGATGTACAGAGAAATTAATAAATTTAGATGATTCTGACGAAATAAACGATGTAATTCGAAACCAACGCGAAAGAAAAACCAACCATCGTGGAATCAACGAAACATTAAAACAACTCATAAGAAGATACTACGTTAAAGCCATGAAAGAATTTTATCAACCAATGCGAATTATGCGACAAAGCAAAATACGACAGGTCACCCCTAAAGGTACCTGTAATGTTAACTAAAACACCCAATAAACCCCTTCAAAAACTACACGCAGATACTTTGGTAGTAGAAGCACAAAATTTTTTAACAATCGTAGACGCATTGACGAAAGTAAGCCAAACGATACCCATTATTTCAAAAAACAGTATAGATGTAAGTCAAGGATTCCTACAATACTTTAAATTTTACGGCACACCCGAATCAATAACTTTAGATAATGGAAGCGAATTCGGAAACGAAATAATACAGAATACCCTAGAAATTTACAAAATAAAAATTCATTTTATAACGGAAAAACACTCGGAGTCAAATGGACTATTGAAAGACTACACCTGACCCTATTAGAACAAATCAGACTATTAAGATTAAACTATAGAAAGGAACATATCACTAACTTAATATCACACGCACAATTTCGTACAACACAATCTACTCATCAACTAATTTTACAGCCCTCGAACTAACACTAGGACATTCAGATTCCCGCAATCCTTATGACATACACTATAACAAAGAAGTATATCAATAGTATGCAAAAGATCACAAAGAGAAATTAAAAATAACTTATGATACTGTAAAAAATAGATTAGATAATGATTAAGAACGTATTACGACAACCCGCAATTAGAATATCGATATAAATAAATTTTCAGTAGGACAAATCGTGCATGAGAAAAGACACAAAACGGCTCCCAGAAATTTAGGCCCGTTTAAAATCAAAAGGATCTCAGATAGAAATGTAGCCGTAGTAGACAATGAAAAAAATGTAAAATATATTCATTTAAAAAATCTAAGACGCAATGTAGTTTCAGATGGACAGCCATCACCCTTGCCGTCAACCTCCACCCAAGTAGAACGGACGACAATGACATAGTAGTGGAAGAAATTAAAAACAACCCCGGTATACTACCAGTAAAATTGGGAACAATGCAGAATACAATAGATTACTGGACGTTCGCACAGAAATTTAACTTAACCGAATTAAAACAAGAATTTTATATAGTTAGAGATAATTACTACAGACTGAAACAATCAATGGGCACCGCCAAATTCGGAAAAGAATAGGCGATAGAAATGCTTAATTACAAAAACATAATGGAGAACATCTTAAAGAACGCACACGACAAATTCACTCGATTAATATCAACAGACCAAATCACTAGACAAAAGGAGGACTCATTAACGGATTAGGTAATATTATAAAAGCTATCACAGGTAATTTCGACAACCAAGATTCTAAATGATATGACAACGTGATACAACAACTAATTGAAAACCAAAATGACATAAAAACTATTGTTAGAAATAAAATATCCTTAACCCAGTCAACCATAATAAAATTCAATGATACATTAAGTAAATTAGTAAGGAATTAGGACAGTATAACTAACAGAATAATATGCCTTGAAAGTAGCATGCAAACCACAATGCTTGGAATGCGAAATTTAATAAAATTCAACACGATATTCAATCAGATAATATCAACAATTACCATAATTCAACAAATTTTAGCCATGTTAGAAAACGCTGTAACATTTGCAAAACTAAACGCATCACATGCTAGTATTATAGACTCAATTGATTTATTGACAGAACTATTAGGAATTAGATCACTCATAACTAACAGCAAACTACCCTTTGAAATAACCGAATTCAATATACATTTAATTGAAAAAATAGCTATAGTAAATTGTTATGTAAAGAATCATAGTAGAAATTAACCCTTATAATTATTTTCATTTATTTGCTTTCCCCATGAAAGTTGCTAGCCAGTATCAAGTCATTATTCCTAAAACCAAGTTCCTTTCTCTAAATAAACTTAGGTATGGCTTCACGAATGAAAAATGTGAAGAAGTGACACCCCGCCAATATCTATGTCAATCATTAACGACGACAGCTACTCAGACGGATAGCCCCTGTGAAGTACAACTATTAAGATTCTCAAATCACTGCGAGAATTGCGAATCAAAACCAGCACAAATCACCAACATAAAGATTCAAAAAATCACAGACAACAAATGGATAGCTGTGTTTCCCCAAGAAGTAATAGCAACCACCCATTGCAACCAAAATGAAGACAGTTTAGCTTTAATTGGAAGTAAAGTAATCACAATAAAAAATACTGCTATTTGAAATAAAAAGACGAAATTATTCGAGTATACCAAAATCCCGCAATAACGAAGAAATTTGCAAATCTACCCGAACTATAGTTCAAAATTACACAAACCGAAGATGAAGAAATCAGCAAGAAACCAATGCAACTGGAACATCTAGACCTAGACGATCTCAACCAAGCCGTAAAATTAATAGACAATTGCCAAGAACATTTAAACGAAGCGAAAGTGCCAAGATTACATTACGATAATATAACTGTTTGGGCAATTTTAATTAATTATTGTAATCATTTTATTAACTATGTAATTACTATACAAAATGTATCTTAGATATAAAAGCAAAGGAACAAATTCTAGTCATAAAAAACAGGAAACAAAGGTAAATAGAGTACCCTTAGGGACAATGAATTTTAAAAATTAAGCAAACCACCTAATTTTCATCTACGTCGGGAGGAGGTACATATCCCCCAAATTAGGATATATAGGTAATCAAAGGGAATTATTAAATTTAAAGTTAGATTGCTACATTGTATAATTAATTGAAGGACCAGTAATAAAAGGTTAATGGAAGTTTGTAAACCAGACATGAGAGCGGATGTGAATACATTGTAATCCAGACGTAATATGACACTACAGGTGCAGGTCACAGTAGACAATAAGATTGCAATTATTAGAAATAAGATTGCTTTTTTGTATTGTATAAATGAACAAAAAAAATTAGTAGACATGAGCTCTGCAGATCCCACAAGTAATGTGAGGGGCAGGGACAACATAAATACCCTCGAGAGCTCAAGATGGCCAGTCAGTCTTAAGCTTCATAACTTTAACCTTGTTGGTTGTTTAGCTACTCATCCTAACTTTTGTTCATTTAATTCAGTGAATATCAACTTAGAGTAATTTTGATCTCAATACGTTAATGAATATAATGTACTTGTAACTGAAATTTTAACTTGTAAATAAAAATCGATAGAAGAGTTTTTTGAAGATACTTTTTAAAAGAATCGCTCAAAAAGCGCCAAAATCTATCTAGCGCCAAACAACTGTCATCGCAATGCTTTCGATGTCACTTCTATGTGGAAGACTGTTGTTCCGCATAAAGCTCCCTTGCTTTGGTCTTCTAAAGTTGGTCATAATTAAAGAGATTGCTCAAAATAAGATACTCTAGAAATGAAGAAATAACTAAAGTAGAAACCTTGCCTGATGAAGTAGAACAAGTTGTAGATTGTGGGGAATTGGAATTTTAAAATAGTGAAGACAGACAAAGAGTCAATCAGGGAGTGGTTGCGTGCAGGATAACATGCCAACCGCCTCTACTGTCGCGCTATTTTATTTTAATTGATAGATTAACTTCATTATTATGTTAATCACATTTTGAGTTTGCTTCCTTTAATCCTTGTATACTTAATTTAAATTTTGTGTCTCGTGTTGTTTCTATGGTTATTTTGCATGCTTAGTAGTCTCCCTTTCAATTTTAAACGATAATTTGTCTAATATTCTGTAGAATTGTATTAAATATTCAGTTACATAGTTAAATATTTTGAATCTACTCTATTTTGATAATGCGCTAAACTTAGGGTTTAATTATTTCAAAGTATTGAAATTTATTTTGGCTATAATCATCATCATCATCATCATTAAGTCTTCAGTCTTGGAACTGGTTAGACGCGTATCTCTATTATTTCCTATTCTGAGCTAACCTTTACATTTCCCTGAAATTTCCACAGTCTGCATCTTTCACTGCCTCCCTTTGTCCTGTATCTGCTGGTAATATAGCCTGCACTATTCCCCAAAAATCCAAAAATGGCTTACAACGTATCTTACTCTTCTTTCTCCTATTTTTTTTTGTTTACGACAGATATCTTCTTACTATTTATTATTAACTTTATATGTCCATGCTATCAACATCATACATCTGAAGCATAACACTCGAAAAGGCTTTTTTCTTTTCCGGTCTGCTTTTCCTACTGTCTTTAATTCATAGGTGTAAAGTGATGTGCCCTAGACGTATGCTTCCAACACCTTTGTCCAAGTTTCTATGTTTGTTGTATTCGTACTTAGCCGCTGCTCTTTCTTTTTAGATACAGTTCGGTTCCCCTTTTATTGTTTTGTAAATATATACCAGATATTCAGTGGTAGGTGAAGGGGGTTAAGCAATCTGTGGCTACCAAGATCATCCAACACTTGAACATTTGCCGAATTAATTTTCTGAGCTAACTTACACAGTTTTCTGAAATTCCCACTGCCTGGGTACAGCTCGGTTCCCGTGCTATTTTTTTGGGAAATATATACCCTATTTCATCGATATTTAGTGGTATGTGAAGGGGGTTAAGGAGCCTTTGACTACCAAGATCTCCCAACTGTTGAACATTTGCTGAATTAATAGTTTTTCAATAACCAACACCTGTATTTGTTTATAGTACTCATCAAGTTTAAGTGCAATTATTTTTTCATTTGGTTTCCGTCTTGGAACTGGTTGGACTCGCATCTTCACTGATTTCTATTCTGTGCTAGCCTACACAGTTCCCTGACATTCCTATAGCCTAGATATAGATCGGTTCTTCTATTGTTGTCTAAATATATGCTCTATTTCAGTGATATTCAGTGGTATGTATTGGAGGTTAAGCAGCCTGCGGCTACCAAGATCTCTCAACACAGACATTTGCCGAATTAATAATTTTCCAGCAAATACTTTTGTACAATTAACATTAATTGAGAATATTGCAAAACCAATATCTTGAGGTTTCAGTACAATTATTTTTTTTCATCATTAGGTTTTCCGATTTGGAACTGGTTGGACGAGTGCCTCTATTGACTTCTATTCTGACCTAGCCTACACATTTCTCTGAAACTCCTACAGCCTACATTTTTCACTATCTGTGTGCAATAGTCTAACCTAGGTGTACCTCTATCCCTCTTTTCTCCTATCTCTGCTTTTAATGTATTCCGCACTATTCCCTCATGCCCTAGTATGTGACCTATCATTCTAGCTCTCCCCTACCATTTCTAGTACCTCTTTGTTCTTAACTTTGTCTGTCTATGATATCTTCATCATACGTCTGTAGCAACACATTTCTCCTACTGTCCAGCAGGTTTCACAAGCATGCAGTGCTGTGCTCCATAGATATATTTTACGCAATGTTTTTATCGTTCTAGTTCTCCTTGAACACAGTAGCTGCTTTTTCGTGTTAAATGTAGCAAATATGAATTTAAAAGAATATTGCAAAGGTTTATTAGTGATTCGCGCACGCACGCACGCACGCGCACGCACGCACGCACGCTCGCATGCATGCATGCATGCGCATGCACATACATTTACACATGATACACATACATACGCATGCGCTTGACCTCACACATTGTTTTATATTACACCAATTGTATAAGCGAAATATGTAATTAAGGGTTACCGTTTTTATTTCAAAATAAATAAAATAAAAAATAAGTAAATAAATAAAGAATAACAAAGTCATTAAAATAGATCACCTGAATCCATGCATCCATTCCCAGTATATTAAAATAGGAAAGGAAAACAAGGATTATTCTAGCATTTCGTTGACACACTATTCTAGATGAGTTCGTTGATGGTGAACTATTCTCATATGTACCCTGTTAGTATCAAAATATAACAAAATATCACACTCGCCACCAAGTAACACCGAACGCGAAAACGGTTTACTAACCACTCGGATCTTAATCAGTCCGTAAACAAGAAAATTTCTCGCCATTTGTAAACTGTAGGTCTTGCAAGTAACTACATATTTATCTTGCACATAACTAATATTTTTTCTATTTTAGATCTATAAACAAAACATTTATCGGCATAAACAAATTCTCATGCCTATTTTCAACGTAAATCATTCAATCTGACAACCTTCCTTATTAATTAACAAGGACAATTATTGGATTCGTGAAAGATGTCCAGAGACATTTTTATTATCATCAGCAATATGACCTACATAATAAAACCCAACCAAGCAGGGTAGAACTAATTAAAACAGGAAAAATACATGTCCAGATATATCGATAAACTTTTTTAATTTTACTATAACCTAAATTAAACCCGGCGACATTTTGTTAATCTTTGCAAAACCCATAGCCATCCAAGCGCAATGTATCGATGAAAGACTAACTGAAAGGTTACTAAAAATTTAAGTGTTTGAAAGAGTAGATTTACTACCCTTAAAAATAATAATTTTAATAAGAAAGAATTTGCAATAAATGATTTAAATAAGTAACTTTTTCTAATAAAATTCTCTTTTTAAGTCTTTATCTGCCGCTGCAATACCGCCAATGATTAAATTATGTTGCAAAAAGAGGTTTCTTTTAAAACATCAATTGTAATTTGGCACGAAGGAGAGCTCTAGAAAATTTGGTTTTAATTCAGTTTTGTTTGCCACTTAAATTTTTTGAAAAAAATTGATTTTGCAGAATATGATAGTTTTAATTGTTCGCCCATAATAAAACTATGAACGTGTGCAGGACAATTTAATAAAACCGAACGAGATTGTTCTAAATAAAATTTGGACGAAGGCAAATTGAACCATATAATTAATCAATAGTGTGACGAAGGGATGGTACGAGGGGTGACAGGAAATTAAGTTCTCTTATTTTTTTTTCGTAGAAAATGATATTTATTTACAAAGTGTGATACATCGTTGAAAAGGCCGCAGGATCTTGGCTATTTTTCAACATAATCGCCATTTTTTGCCAACACTTTCCGCATTCGCGCGATGTACTTTTGTATGCCGGTATCGTACCACTGTGCGTCCGCCTCGCGCAGCCAGGTGTTGATCTCTTTTTTAACCTCCGCGTCCGACCCAAACTTCTTCCCTCCGAGATGTTTTTTCAGGGCGGGAAACAAGTGGAAGCCTTCACTGCCCGAACAATCTCATCCGAGAGCGGCGGTCGGCCACTTCTCTCTTCGTCGTGAACGTCGCGGCACCACTGACGCACGTTTTTAATGTTCATACAGTTTTCCCCGTAAACTTCAACCAATTGACGATGAATTTCTTTTGGTGGCACCGTTTTTGCACTTAAGAAACGTATCACCGAACGAAATTCGCACTTGGACGCTGACGCGTGGGGTACTTCTATTGTTGACGGTTGCTCAGCCAAGACTGAACGGTCGGGCAATGACGCGCCCAGCAGCAAATTTGTAGTGGGGGAACCATGCAACACGGCGCTGTTGCCAGATTTTGCGTAGCGCGGAATCCGGCGAAGGTACAGCGTTGGAGACCTTACTTTCATGTCACCCCTTGTATATACCTAGAACAACGCTACGCGATTACCTCGACAAACTTGGTGCTCGAAATAAAAGTAGAGAATCATATATCTCGGAAATGTAAGCTGTAAAACAAGAAGTTAAAACATCTTTAGGGGTGGTTGCATATTGTTGCTAGAAGTAAAATACAGAGATATATGCAATACGTAATTAATCATTTAATAACAGAAGGCAGAGAAGCACATATTATGTGTAAACAATACTTAAGGCTAAAGCTGTTAACAGTAAATTATAGTGATTCGTACCACCCGCGAAGTGAACACAGTGACAATCTATAGACAACTCAACTCAACTGACTTATAGCTTAGAGGGCGTGACAACCGCCGAAGCACATAACACTGAATGACTGCTTCACAATAGTGAAAAATTCTGAAGGAGGTAAAATAATGACAAGAAAAATATCAACTGGTCGATATTATAAAACGAACTTGTGTAACATGTTGATTTCTTTCCGCGGTAATTAGGAGTTATACCCCTCGACACATACTAATAAGAAAAATATAATATTGTTGCGAGCTACTATTAGGCAACGCATCAAACACACAAGCGCTGTAGGCTCTGCATAGTCTTCAGGATTTGAGAATTCTTCTAGCAATCAAACATACAAAACGCCGTCAGCACTGTTTATTCTCAATGGACTGGGAAGCTTTTCGTAATTACTAGAGGATGAGTCATATCTTTAACTCAGAGTATATATAAGGCCGCTAATAAATGCAAGGGTCGGTCTATACTAGAATGTCTAATATAAATTATATCGTTGTAAAGTAATAGTAGTTGAGTTTTTGGAAGTTCAAGTGTATACATAAATGTTATATGCTGTGTCTAATGTACATGCAGCTTGTAGTATACATAAATAGACAAAGTGTATAATAAATAAATAGTTGTGTTAGGGTTGTTAATGGACCGATCCTAAATAAGTTAGTTTAAGAAGATATTAGTGCTTATAAATTCATTAGTGTAATAGTACTTCATTGTTAAGTGGACTGAAAACATCTATAAATAAGGCATATACTGTTAATTAGACTTGTGAACAGTGAGTAATAAAGACTCTGGTTATTACTTGTTTTAAATTAAAGAAACGCGGTAGCAGTGGCACGTTTCAATATATAAATATAAAAATAATACCAACAAGACTCTTAGTTACCTATTTGCTACGTTTGTCGATGACGATGACGTTCTCACATCACTAGTAACTCTTGAACCTAGGGCACAAAACAAATATTTACAATAGAGCGTGTATGCGTAATCAACCAACCGACACCGATAGTTAGTTAATTAAATACCTTAGCTGATGGATATTTGAAATCAATTAACTCTATTATCAATCTGTATAAAAACAGTATTACACAAAAAAATGCATCAATATTCTTATTCTAATAACAGCATTATATAATCAGAAATAGTTTGTTCACCAATTCCTTTATATTTACCTAGTACAAGAAAATTCACGTACTGTAAGTCAATAAAACAATCATTACCTTTTGACGATTAATTATGTTTTTTCACGTAAACTTTTAAGGGTCTCTGATAACGCCAATATACTTATCTCATCATAATTCAACCTGCGGACAGCGGCAGTCAAACGAAATGTGTTGTAACGACAATGCGAAATCTCTGTGTCAAGGCCAAATCAGCATTGGTTCAAAAAAATCTAAGAATGTAGGTTTAGAATACGGAGAATATGGATTACAAACCGGGTTAAAAATATCAAAATCTGTATTACAGATACACCACCCTTCGCATACTTATCAGTCACGTAAAGAGAACGTAAGTTTTCACTAATAGAACTTTGTAACTGCCCGATTATTTTTATGTTATGTTATTTAATACAAAAGGACACGGGCAAACCTACACTCGAAAATATAGTGAACTCGTTCAACAAATGTATTATAACATCATTTTCTGAAAAACAATCACTGAAACACATTATGAGATCGCAATAACTTTTGAACATATTTCTAGCATTTAAAGATAATGCATTGTCTTTATCTAATTACAATTAAAGGTATACTACAAAATTGATAAAAAACCTCGCTGCAATACAGTGAAAGCAGTAGTGGTTTTGAATCGGGATATAGGGGAATTTGCCAGCGGACGGAGCAAATATTTAGAAAAGAAAGGAAACGCGCAGTACGGAAATAGTCTGGGATAATGGAAATATCTGGAAGCGGGAAGGCATTTTCTTGGTTTGCTTGGTTGACAGTACAAAAGTCGATACAAAACTTAAAGACTCATTTTTCTTCTTTACCAGAACAATTGAACTAGACCACGGTTCAACGACTTCGAGACTAAACATCACATCGAGTTTGGAACGAACAATTTTGTGAAGTATTGGGGAAAGGGGAGTAGTACCGTTATTTCATAGGTTCTGCTAAAGTACGAATATGGTGCTGTACCAAAGTAGTGGAACCAAGACCAGTACGCTGCTGAGAAGAAACGGTACAAACTAGGGAATCCAATCGAAGCTGTTGGTCGGGGGAGTGTTCAGAACCAATATGTGTGGAATTGATAGTGATGGCGGCTAAGGGGGAAGGTGAAGCAAAAGTCCATAAGCCATCACAAAAATTACGAACACACTGTATGGATTTCCAAAAATCTGTACCAAGCACGAGTGAGTGAGAAACTTCAGGAATTACAAGGACATCCATAGTAGAAATTGAATTTTGGTGGACTATAGGAAGACAAGCTGAACCCAGAATGGTATATTTAGACTTATCTGCAAGATTATAAAAGGAGAGAGAAGGGCGGAGTGCTAGGTTAAGAGACCGTTAGCGGTGCCAACTGGACCACCAAGGACGGTACGAGTAGCACAGCTATTGAAGAGGCTAGTCAAATCGATGTCAAAAATTTGAAATTATAGATAAAAAATTTGGTCGCCCCGAACACTAGTACATTTAAAATTTAATCTTGAAGATCGGAAAACAGCGAATCCGAGAGCAAAAGAAAAATAGAGTCTGCTCTCCGGTCTGAAAACTCTAACGTCGATTTAAAGAATCGGACGGGTAACCCCCTAGGCCGCAACAATAACAATGCCAAGTTTGGGAACGAGGACACAGAAGTATGACCAAGCTGGTCACAATTAAAGCAGGTCAGCTCATTAGTAAAAGTAGTCTTCAAAATAGGGGCAGTGACAGAAGAAACACTATTCCGTCTGATAGCTGCGGAACAAATAATGCAAGGACTTGACACACTTGGTGTATCCGAAGAAAATTCCACAGAATATAATCTACATAGTTCCGATAAACTAAAAGTAGAGGTAGAAAGTGGCGTACGAAAAGTGTCTATCGAGTGCTTGCTAAATTCCAACTTTTCCCTAACGATAGTAAGTGTTGAACAGATGTAATTTCTACCAGAGATAAAGCTGATTGATAGTACGGGGATAAATTGCGTCGCGAAATCTGAAATTATTAGGTTTCAAATAGCGGACCAGAAAAGAGCAAAAATAAGCTTCTGCATCGTGACAACATATAAACCAATAGTTTCGTTATGAACCCATAGTTCTAGAATTTATTTCGTTCATCAGGCATTTGTTGTAACCGACCGGTAAGAACTCTTCCTTTAGTAAACTGACAACGTGTTGCCTACAAGCAAGGGAACACGGGTGTGCGCGGAAGATAAAGCCCCCGCTGAATAATTCGAAAGCGTAAACGAGAAGCTGTTGAGCAACGATATTACGAGATACACTAAGTTCCTTTATCCGAAACCAAAACTTCAGTAGGAAGCTTTCACCTGACAATGAAATATTTAACCTAGAAATCGGGTACCATCTAACAGGAATAACACCACCTATATTAAAAGAGGTATCCATTTCCGGCTTGGAATCCGAGAAAAGGAAGGATATTTTTTCAGTATCATTTGTAGGCGGGTGATGAATTTGTGGGCTACAAGCAGGTCACTAAAACAAGTCAGAAAAAGTTACACGAGCTGATTTTTTAACCATCGTCTCAACATTAGAGCGAGTGGAAGCAAGAAATTATTTTTCTCAAGAGCATCCTCATTTGCTTTAGGCATAGGTAACCGCAACGATGTTCAGTAAGCACCAATAATGATCCCAGGCGGACAAATTTACTATCGGTGGTATCCCCAAAAAATTCATAACAAAGTGGTCCGAGCTTAGCGAGTGCGTTTTTAACGGCCTCACAATCTTCTTTAAAAGAAATGTGATAACGGTGGTGAGTAAAGGATTGATTAGTTTTTACCCTAATCGTGTTGCGGACGGCTTTATTTAGTTCATATATACCAATGTTGACTTCAAACCCTCGAGACGCCAACTCATAGTGACGCTCATGCTTCAGCAACCGGTTCACGTCTAACTTTCAGCTAACCATCGTGACCTAGAGTTACCCGTAAATTTAAAACTAAGAAAACGAAATACAATGAAGCGCAATTAAAAGCATAGCAAAAAATTTATATAAGAAAAAATTATAATTCGCAGCAGCAGTTTGCTATTCTGAGCTAATTTACACGTTTTCTTGAAACTCCCACAGCTCACTACTACATACTAATAAGGAAAGTAAAAAGATAACACAAACAATTTACTACATTTGCTGATGACGATGACGAGCTCGCAACACTAGCAGTTATTAAACCTAGAACACAAAACAAATATGTACAATAGGGCGCTTATGCGTAATCAACCAACCAACACCAATAGTTAAACAAATACAACAGCAGATGGATATTCGAAACTAATTAACTCAGTTATCAATCAGTATAAAAAAACAGTATCACACAATAACTACATTAATATTCTTATTTTAATAACAACGTTACATAATCAGAATTGGCTTGATCGTAAGATTTTTAATATTTATCTCGTGCAAACAAATCCACGTTTTGTAAATGAATAAAGCAATCATTATCTTGTTCGCATTTAATGTTCTTCCTTCATCTAGACTTTTAAGGGTCTTCTGGTAATGACAATATACTTATCTCAGCTAAACAAAATGTGTTGTAAGACAATTGAAAATTTTTATGTCAAAGTCAAATGAGCATTGGTTCAAAGAACCTAAGGACGTGGGTGTAGAATACGAAGAATATCCGTTACAAATCGGGCTGAAAATATTAAAATTTCTATTAAAGAGACATCACCCTTCACATACCTGCTGTTATATAAAAAGTACATAACCTTACACCATCTGCCCGATTGGTTTTATATTAATCAACACAAAAGAACCAAGGCAAACCAACACTTGAATTTATAGTAAACTTTTTTAACGAATGTATCATAATAACATTGTTTCCTGAATAATAATAATGGAAAACATATTATAGAATTCCATCAGCTTTTGAACATATTTCTAGCATTCAAAGATTACTCAGCCGTTTTATCTAATTACAATTAATCTAAGTCATTTAATTACAATAAATATCGAATGCTAACGTATCATAGGTGGCTCGTATAATTGAGCAGTTTATCAAACCTGAAGGAAAATATTTATTAAAATATTGAATCTGCGATATGAAACGTAACAAAGAATTACTACGAATTACTAATTTCAAAGTTCATTCGCGTCAATACAAAAAATCAATAATCTAAATCGCGAGATTGATTGATGTGGATGTAAAAGGGATTGACAAGTTATGCTGCAACATATTTGTTTTTCAGTGAAATTGATATGCTTAGATTTCACATTACTTTGACTTTTGTTCATTCATATTATATCTAAATGTAACTGCCCTATAGCATTTGTTAGTTAATTGGCTATATAAATCTAAAGCTTATTTCTTCTAAGTCTTATTAGAAAATTATTCAGTGTATGTTTTAGTCCATATTAGTCATTATCTCTGTTGGTAGAAATTGAATGCTCATGATGATACGTCCGGAGAAATAACGGCTGCGCACTGACAGAAAAAGCGATTTAATAAAAAAAGCATAAAGGCTCATTGCCATTTTTTGTGACGAAAAACTGTGAGATAATCAACCAGTCATGCTTAATATGATCACAGCCTTAGGAAGATAATAGTCATTGAGTCGACCCTAATAATTAATTAGTGCTCAGCAGAGGTGTAAATACACGTCTTTTTTTCGTTAGTGGTTAGTAGAATATGCAATTTAATTAATACCAAATAAGATTCTTTTTAGCGTAAACAAAAAATACTTGAATTATGAAGATTTACACTTAATCTTGTTAATCAAAATATTAAAATTTAGTTACGTTCGATGTGCAGAGATAAAACAAGCCCTACTGTTTTTGAAGCTTTTATATATTTTGTGTAGTTAATTTATTTGAACATAACGTTCGTAAGAACTAAATGTTTCAAACAAAAGGTTTGAAGTTGGATACTTGTTCATTGTTGCCCTTGAATAAATAATAGAAGATATGCTGTATTCGTTCACGAAAACGTTCTGCAAGGGTTTGATAGGGTATCTAAATTTTGTTTGTTAAGAAATGAATTATTTATGGTGAGTCTCTAAACTGAAATTAATATGCCCTTAGTGGATGCTTTGGTAGTTTAACAGATACATGAACGATTCTAAACTCATGCGAAAATTAATGGTTGTGAACATAATGAACAGTATTGTTTAATTATAAGCCTGTTACAATTTAACTGTCAATCTCCGAACAATTTAGTTTTGCATTTTATAGAAATTTCGTTTTTTGTGCTTAGCGATAGTGCAAGCATATTGATTTATTTTTACTGGAAAACCCAGTTGTTTATTTTGTTCAGAAACGTACTTACATTCAAGGTAATAGTTTCAACGTGTGTTATCCTTTCGTGGTATATGAATTGATTACTATTAATATTTCATGTGTAAAGTATATATTGTTTGGTTGACATGTTTTAGACAAATTAAACATACATGAACCATTATCAGTACTAATGTTTGGTTTTTATTTAAATCCATATGAATAAAACTTTGAGATTGTTTCTAAGTGATAGTAATTTTAAATGAGTTTGAATTATTTTAAATGAACTTGAACTTCTGATAAATATATATGGTTCGGGGTTGGGACCATGTCATCTTATAACCTTAGTTTATAAGATGATACGGTCCCAACTAGGAACCATAAATATTTATAATGACTCTGGCCGCGAAAGTCTCCGACAATTGAATTTATGAATTAAGAAGTGAACTTGATTAGCTGAACTATTAACTTGCAAATATAACTATAACTTACCATTTGCTGTTACAACGACCACACGTTGGAATGCCGTTAAAGAGTGTTGTGACACCCTATCTTTGGTGTGGGAGCTAAAAGAGTGTTGTGACAACGGTACATCAATAGGAAATTTGGAACTATTATCTTACCTTCCTCTTCTTTTTCTGAGTAGCTTTGTTTTTATCTTTTAGTAATAAAACTCGTTTTTACGGTATCTCTCAATGATTAATTTGCACAAGGTTTAAAGTTTTATACTCGTTTTATAATTGTTTCACAGCACGCCACTAATGTATCACACGGAAATTTAATCACATCATTAATAAGGACATTCTCTTTTAATGGCAACGAAATATGCTTATTTTATACAGGGTGGAACTATTAAATATTCGAAAATTTCAATTTTTCCTGTTTTCTTCTATTTGATTGGGTTTTATTTATAGAATTTGGGTTTTCGTGACCTTTTTATCACATCATTTTTTTCTAAGTTAAAATTTAAAATTCGAAATCTGCGCGACATTTCCGCATGGATGAGTAAATTTATCATTTTTATTTTTAACTACGTACTGTCTACAACTATTTCTATAAAACGCATAATCCTTTTCGTACTGGGATTTTTATCTTTAATAATTTACCTATTTCTGTCTTAAAATTAACTAAACTTCCCTTAACTCTATCCTAATATCATCTACAATCTAACATTACTATCATATATTTCTAACTTTCTCATATATACACACACAGTTTCATCTAGTTTCATTTGATACAGAACTCTGCTCACTTGCACTCTCCATTCATTAGATTATATCAAATTCCTCTCTAATCTATCACAATCTTAGAAAAATATGGGGTATACTACTCGAGTCATAAAAATTGGTGGGCTAGAATTTCTACTTACGTAACTTTCAAATCGGACATCTTCCAATCAACCTTCATTATCCGATTAAACTATATTCATAAATGGTTCAGGATTAATAACTTGTAAACTATTTTCATCCTTTGTAGCAATTTTTGATTCTCCATTTACCAATTCAGAATATTCCTATTTTAATAACGACTCTACTTCATTTATAACTTTACCTGTACATTTAACAGAAATTCTTACTTCCTGCTTTAATTCTCTTTCAAACTGGTTTACCTTTATATCCTTAACTCCCTCCTCCTCTTTCACTTCATCAGTTTCTTTCTTTTTGTTTTCTTCCAACTCCATTTCACAGCTGCATAAAGTCGAAATGGCCCTGTCGAAACACATGGCTTCTAACAAAGTTAGGAAAAAGTAGAGAATAATAAATTCTTGGTGTCTGGAGGTCGAGCCTAACAGCGGTTGCGTGAGCATGATTTTCGGTAAGCCTCGCTCCGAGCAGTTTTAGTTGATCCCGATAGGCCTGAGAATATGGAACCCCTTTGGACATCATTTTAGACAGTTGGTATATATTAATACAATAGATTATACTAATATTTTTCATCTTAGTGCAATATGTTAAGGACATATCTTCAATAACATTTTCGATAATAAACTAAAACAAATTTTTATGGCAGTAATTTAAAGCAAAGATTTATGGTTTCGTTCTATTCAATTTAATATGCAGTAAAGTAAACGCTGATTCCACATGGGACCTCGATATTTCAAACTTACCGATGACTAATATCACACCCGGATATTACGATGGAAATGTCCGACAGCTGACGTCAAGGTCTGGCACCTGTAGTACATTTTTGATGCACGTGAGTGTTTTTAACTTTTGATAGCTTTGAAATTATAGTAAATTATTATGAATTATCCAACATTAATTGTTTGAGTAACGTAAATATAAAGTAGTTTTTTTAAGAAGCCAGTAACATTAACGAATACGTATCTTGTTTTACAGTTTGTTTGCACATGTACGCAAACAGTGTATATTATGAAATTCTGAATGACAACCTATGTCAGACAAAAAATATGTAGATTCCGTTTTCCAATCTAGACGCCATATGCTGTCTTGATTAAGTTTACATTATGTTTAAAGACTTTCAGGTCATGTAAAGGCACTTTCATTGATATATGAAATTCGCGTGTTTATTGTAGATTACAATTAAATTAGAATATTTGCATTTTAAAATGTCTGCTCTTTGATAATTAATTTTTTGTTGTAATGATCAAAGAAGTACTTCTCTGATTAAAAGAAATTTATGTGTTATGAACAATTAATAAATAATATGTTTATCTAATCAAATTTTATAGATATGATCTACTCATAGATCTTAATTTTGAATTATTATCATTAGAATTATTATGAAAAAATTATGAGAAAGATACAAACTTAAATATTGCAGTCACATGTATATAATCAGAAATTTATCCTAATAGAATCCCTTTTGTTTTTGAAAGACGTTTTATTATTCAACATTTAAAAAAGTGCAAGTCCTCCCGGAATAGAAAGAGTGTGTAATGAAAATAAATTCCCTCAGTATATTTTAGATGCCTAAATTCTATTAATCTATTTTTGGCAAATGTTTTTGAGGACACAAATGGTGTCCATGTTGTGCTTTTGTTTGTTCACAGGTAAAGCTGAGACATCTGTATGACATCTGGTGGTTGAGGTCTTGGTAAGTGTGTCCGAAAGAGTGAAATTCAAGTTTTATGGCTATGTTAGTGGTGTTAAGATAAGGTTTCCGCATTCCCCTTATACAAGCACAGTTAAATTTTGTTGGTTATTGTAATAAAAAATACGGTGGCGCTCATTAAATATATTTTTGGTCTTTTATTCACCCATGACCCAAGCTCATGATCTACCCAGAGCTAACACTCGACTAGCCGTTTACATCTTAAGAGTTTTCTTTGTCTCAAGCCATTCTCCATCCGACATTACCTTGGGCTTAAAAGAAAAAGAAGAAATTCTCGACCTTGTGATATCAGATCAAGATTTAGAAAATTGGGAGGTATAATTTATAGCTGATAGTCACGAGGATAAAGAAATATAATATAAAATAAAAATAATTTTATAGTACAATCTTACTAATAAAATCCATTCCCAGAATAGCATCAACTCTTAACCCTGCTACTATTCATCTTGCTCAACCTCAATCCTTCCCAACGTAACTTTCAGAATTGTCATGCTTTTTATAACTGCAAACTTATTGTTATTCGGCGATACTAAATTAATTCTTTTAATTGGTATATAACTTTCTGCATTAATTCCTTTGAATTATCTTTTATACAACTTTCACTTAAATATTGCTTCAGCACTTTGGTCTAAAAGTAATTTAATCTCTTTTCCTTCTAGTTATAGTTTTATTATAAGTAATAAATCATTTTTCTCATTAACTTTTAAATCATTTTCCAACTCAAGTTTTATTCTCAATGGTATGGGATTCATTGTTCTTTCTTCCCCCGTCTCTTCTGATGGCAGTTCCTCTATTTCAACTATTTCTCTGGAAATTTCCTCTTTCAAATGTCCAGCATTGGTACCTTTCTTGTCCATTATTCCTTTGAAATCTAAAAGGTCTGGTCTCCATCATCCTTGGTTGACCGATCTCATCGTATCGTTAAAGCTATTCTAAAAATGCATATCTATTTACAACGTTTTGAGCCTATGCATTCCCTAACCTCCGTCTCAAAATGTCCTGCTAAATATTTTATAATCTACTTGTCCTCTAAAGGAGGATCAAGTTGTTTGGCAACATTAAATTTCTAGATGACATACCACACCCTCGTCATGCTAGTATCACTACTATACTTGTCCATCAGTAAATTATTTCTAACTCTAAATTGCCGATTGTCCCCACAGAAATGTTTTAAAAAGTTAATCTTGAAATCTTTAAAGGAACTCAACTCAGTTTCTATCAGTCCAAATCAGATCTCTGCACTCCCCTTCAACATGGACTTTACAATATTTAGCTTGATTTGTTCATCTCAGTTCCTCTGTATTAAAATTTTTATGTTATTTAAAAATATTTTAGGGTTAAATTTATTATCCCCATTAAATTTTGAGTGCTGTTCCAGCGGAACACTAGTTGGACTCCATCTCATTGGTTCCCCAACATGAATATTTTTAAGTGTCTTCTAAATTCTCAAATTTTTTTCCTAGTCGGTTTTAAAATTTCTCAAATCATTTCTAAATGTTTTAAAACCAGCTCTATTTCGTTTACTTTTTGATTTAGCTTTTTAATTTTCCACTAATTTCTTTTTCACTCGCCTTCTCATCCGCTTTTATTTGAATAATTTCCTCTTTGACGTCATCCGTATCTAAAATTTGTACCAATTGTCCTCTAATTTCAAATTTTGCTTCTTCAGTGGTTTTGTTAGTTCTTTTTCGCCCGAAGTTAGTTTTTCACTCTTCTCTTTATATTTCTTTTCAATCTTCTCACTTTCTACTCTTAAACTTTCTTTGATGTTTTCACTCATTTCCTTCGTGCTTTTTTCAGTTTTTTCACTTATTTCTCTCATACCCTTCTCTTTTTTTTCACTTATCTTTTCCATACCTTTCTCAAGTTTCTGACACGCTTCCTTCATATTTTCTTTTTGTTCTTGCATAATTTGATTTGGACTGAATAAGAGGGCCATTATTTTTTATTCCCGAGTCTCTCCTACATTCTGTTCATTCTTGGCATCTGGATTATCCTTTTCGCCTCTTTCATATAAACGCTTTCCTGGGAACCAAATTCTAATCCCTCAGCTCTCAAACTGTCACGAACTTCTTTCAACCTATCATTCATACTGGAAGCCAGTTAGATATCACAAAAAAAAAATTTCCACAAAATTTTAAGAGACAAGTAACTCTAATTTTTAGACGACTTAATCGAGCCCTAGGTTGGAACGCCGCTAAAAGAGTGCTATGAAAACGGCTTCAGGTTGGAGGGCCACCGAATGAGTGTTGTGATAACGGCCTTACGTTGGGATCCCGTTAAAAGAGCGCTGTAACAACGGCCCCACGTCGGAGCTCCGACAAAAGCGTGCCAGTGACACCCTCTCTTTGGTGTGGAAGCTAACAGAGTGCTCTGACAACGGTACAGCAACGAGAAATTTGAAATTATTATTTTATCTTTCTTTTATTTTTTTGCCCGGCCAGCTCAAAGGAAACTATACCGTGAAACTTACAAATTAAATTAAACATAGCAATTTCATGAAAACGTATATACATTGAAAAATATTTTTTTTCATATAAAACAGTTTATAAAACAATTGAAAGTTGCTAACAGATACACAATCCTTTTTAATTAAAAGGTGGATAATTTACCAATCCTTTATTTCCACGCTTGATTGGATAATAATCCTTGACAGATAATCTATTTAGTAAATATCAAAATATTTCGAACTTTGATCTCAAAATTTGCTGTAAATTATCTTTACAAAAAAAATAAAATGACAACTTATTCTACCTTAAATTCAAAATAATCAAATACCTTTAGCAATTAACAAACAAAGAAATTAAAAATTTTATACTTATGGCTATTGTCAAAGAGCGCTTATCATAATCTCATCCTAACGTAATTAATGATATTAAATACCTTCTGATTCTATTTTATATTGACGTGTTACAGGCGGAAAAGCTACTACGTATGTATTTTCCAGTAAAATTATAAAATGGGGGCGGCCTGTAAAACAAAAATTAAAGGGAGGTCACCGGCACTAGCTAGCGGAAGGTCGTGGATTATATAGAGGGTCAAAATTTTGCAGAAAGGGTTAAATTAACTTATAAGATACTACAAAAAAAATTTGGCACTTTTCATAAATATTGTGGCGTAATGACAATTACCAAGGGCGCCAGAAAGGTCGAGAATGTCCAAATGTTCGTGCAAAACCTTGAAAGACTTGTCATCCCAAGGAGGACATTTGTTTCTTTTAATCAACTCTTATTTTTTTTACTACTTATGCAACTTCCATGATAAAAAAAAATAATAAAAAAACTATTGACTTAATCAACGGCAAACAAAACTATTTAATTAACAGAGCAATAAACGTGAACCTCTTACATTCATTGATTTTAATTTAGAAATTTAATTTAATAGGTGAATATGGAATTATGAAAATTTTGCGTACATAAGTAATTCCCAAACACTGTATATGAACGAAAACTTATATTATAAATCTTACACTAAATTAATCCTACGGTTTATTGCCAAAACGTCCTAACAAATAAACTAAAAATTGGTCATGCTACTTAACTATAAAAACTTACTTACAAAAAATTGTCCATTATTTGATGGCTTGCCTTCCAACGCAGAACAGCTCTTAAATTGGGGGAGAGAATCTCGCTTGTTGCTCCTGTTTGTAATTTTTAAATAATTGAGTGGCACACGAACTCGGCAGGATCTTATTGACAATATCACTTAACTTGTGCATTACATGTCTACAAGCTTTTTATTATTTACCTTGTATCACTATAAATCCGCGAACATACGGGCATAACTCTCGCGAACTGGAGAAGTTATCACTCCTTTCTAATTTTTACTATCGTGATACTAAGTGAAATATTATATCTGTGATGCCGGAGAACGCTACCCACGAACTACGTTTCTTTCTACTTTTTGACCACGGACAGCCCCATTGGAAAAACTCTCTGTCTTTTGGCTAAAGCCTTAAGTTATATAGATTAATTCCTACCCTAACCATTATGTACGTCATATTTCTGTTATCCAATGACTGAACAAAATCTCCCACAAAACAAGATTTCAGAAACCAAATTCAACCCTTTTTTAGACGAGGGTCACGGAAGCAATTATTTTTCTAAGAGTTTAAATATATTGTATCTTTTAAGAATTTCTTAATTATTGAAATGTGGACCATACCTATGGCGACAGTTGTCTGCCATTAACAAAAGACCGGTTAACCCACTTGAGCTGAAATGGATTTTAAATACAATAGATGTCTCCAGACTACTTAAAATTACTTGCAATCTTTGAACAAATCAAATTGGAAATAGTTTTCGCTATTTACAATGTTTCATTTTCTATAACCCGCTTTCAATCAAAGAAAATATTAAGAAGATTAAGCTTTTCGAACAGAAAATTGCTTTCCCTTATTTACGTTAAAAAGTACTATTCCATTTTAATTTTATCAGATTCGTCAATCTATAACCGACCTAAGCTTTCAGTTTATTGTATTTGATTTTCAAGGGTAGAGCTTTAAATGATGATGACCTTCCGCTGGAATTTCTAATAGTTTAGCCTGAAGCTATTTGTAACCTTGGTCTTTTATTATAAGGGAGCCTAACTAAAATATGAAGTAATTTATTGTGGAATTTTTGTCTATAAGTTTTGCAAGTTACTGAATTTTAATTAATTAATTAATTTGTTTATTAGTTAACATTACAAAATAATGTTACAGACGTTAAAATCTCAGCGTACAAGATTATCCATACTAGCTTAAATCTCTATTTGAATTATAATTTTCAAATTGCATCTTCTATTTTTAATTAATTAACTTTAGAGTATCTCTTGTATTGAAGAACGTTCAATCTTCCTTTATTTTTACTAAACAAATGATGTTTCATTAAACAATTGTGCTTGATAACTCCTGTGTTTCAAACACACTCAAACATATACTTTTCATTGCAACTCTGCTTAGCCGATCTTGTAAATTAAATTCTTTACTCAAAGTTGCATATTGTTTGGTTTAGAACCGAATGATTCCATGCACGTGGATTACTTCCGCTCATATACAAAAATTATCTCAATACGTCATAGTTCGAGATCCTTCATGATTTATTTGGAACATAACACAATCTGGTGATGCAATCTTTCGGCGAATTCCACGGTTTTCATGTTTTAATTTGTGTGAAACCACAACGACTGATTTGATTTGCGAGCATAGCAAGGCGCTGTCGATCATGTTCTAACGTACGACGTTAATCTACCGTTTCGTTTTTTCTTATTGTGACATGGAAACTATAAATGATTCTCATCTTGCTTTTATGACATTTAATGTTTTTGCGAATTCCTGGAACCGCCATTTATTGAATAGTTAGCTATTTAATGGTTTTAATAGTATTTCTTACTATTGTAACTTCTATTTTTTTTGTTTGTTGCCCCTTGCCTTGGGCGATAGTGCAACTTTCTAAAAAGGTGTTTATTATTTCTTACAAAAGTCGCGCAGAAGATGTTGTGTTATCCGTATTAACGCAACTGACTTTTGAAGACTTCCACACTCTATATTCAACGGTTTAGAGAGACCAGTTGGGGGGGGGGGGTGTTAAATAAATACGGATGGGTAGGGCGCCACTGTACTTAGGTAAGGTGCATAAACAAGAAATATCGCTAAGAAAAATACAGGACCCTCAACGAATATAATCTGTTATTGGAATACAAGATTTTGTACTTTTAGATGGTACTACGTTTATCCTGAAATAAAATAAAGTAAATAAAATAATATTAGATACAGCAATTTGCGCCTCAAAATAAAAAAATCAATAAATCAGACAGGTTTTGTGCATCTATGATATTTTTCTTTTGTGTAATAGTGTATGGACACCCTACTTATTAAATTTATGCACTTCTAATTTATATATAATTCATAAAATCCAGCGATAAGTATGGACAGAATAAACACTATTTCTTAAGTGCTTCTGTGAGTGTAATTAACCTTGTCTAAGTTTATAAAAAACTCAAGGCTGTGGAGTATCAACACGTATATTAACTGAAAAATATTTCTGATTTATTCTGACAGATAATTACTATAAGTTTTCTAAATGTTTCATTAATTTTATATATTATATTGTTAATTTTGTTCAATTTAAATAAAAAAGCCTCTAAAGCAAATAGGCACTATAAATATGATTAACACAATTATGAGTTTTTTTTGTCACCTTTTCAGTGCTGACGAAATGATTCACATGTATACAAAATTAGTTTTGTAATAAGATCTTTTAAATTAGTAAACTTAATCTTTGTTAAAAAGTTGACATGTGTAATCAAGTACATGACTATATTATTCATAATGTAAATTCATAAAGATTTTGTTAGATAAACAATTTCAGAAAGCATAATTTTGATCCAAAACCACATTTGAAAATTTAAGTTCATAATTAAATATTATCACAAAGATATTAGTTTTCATGGGTTCATACTACCAAGGTTACGGTTTAAACATGACGTGAACGTCGAACAGATGACTGTCTCAAAAAGGAAGATCACTTACCGACCTTGAATTCAGGGCATGGCTGCTTACAAACCAATTAACAAATAAGCTCGATCCACATGTGGACTTCCAACGTTGAACAAACACATGATAAAGCAGCTGTCTACATTGTTATAACAACGCCTCGTAGACTAGAACCATATTGTAAGTTTCCAATGCGTAATCGTTTTTTACGCAAATAAATTAACCTCTTCTTACAACCATTATCAGTTCACAAGTATTGTATTTGAATTAAAACAAAGCTTCCGCATTGAAAACTGAGGAACGTATCTATATCTTATCCGCAGTAAAAATTTAACAGTCTCGTACGGCCATCATTGCTTCAGTTCCTAAGTGTTGTTTTATTTTTTAGTTCATTAGTTCTTTTGTGTTGCGCTAAGGAAACCCAAATAAAAGTTAGTGTGAATTATTTAGAAATAGAAATTACAAACCATGATGAGTTTCTAAGCCTACAGATCGATGAATTTCTTGAAAACTAAATTGCAACTAGCAAGTTAGCTTTGGATATGAATTTATCCATGTTGACGTTAGAATGATCAAGAGCCGACTGGTTCGGCTTGACGACAACAACCTCCTCAACAATCAGGTGCGCAGAAGCACGCTGTTTAATATTACTTTGAAGATACATTATGGAAATTCTGGATAACTTTTAGCATGGCTTTAAAATACAAACTGAACATTTATAACTATGAGCTTTAATTACTTTATAATTGGAATAAAGAAGGACAATAATTGGGGTGTTTCAAAATTATGATACTTTGATTTAATTTTGTGTTAATTGTAGAAGTACGATTTATATTGAATTATAAAAGTAAATTTAAAAATTTTATAACACAACACATAATTTTTATGCGTTATTTTAGAAGAGGGAAAACGAACTGTTACACTATAGATGACGTATTTTTTTAATTAATCACGAGAGTTTTGAAATTTAGGTTCCAATTGCGTTCCCTATGTTTTGTAAACGCAATAAGTTGATATTGTATTTTACCATAAATAAAGCGAATATTTTATGAACAGAAAGTGAATTTTTATGATAAATAAAAATGAATGGCTTTTTATCTTAAAGATTGAAACTAGTTTTTACTAAGTGTAGAATGTTTCTACTGACACTAGATCTTTTTTAAGAGTAATTGTTTATGTATTTGGTTGAAAGATTGGGCTTGTTTATATTTTACAGATGCTATACGATTTGTATTGTTAACAATTCAAAAAAGAGATTTGTTTACGGTAACTAAAACGTGTTCTAACGTATATTTTACACACACGAAATGTATTTAGTATTTTATATAATGAAGGGTTCGTTGATAAATGCAATAAATTAATATTGTTTTTTATTAAATAGCTTTGTATTTTATTTCTTAGTATTGAAAACTCGTTTTTACGATATATCTCAGCGATTAATTTGCACATGGTTTAAAGTTTTATATTCTATTTATGATATTTTCTCAGTCCGCCACTAATTTAATACGTTGGCAGAGAACTACGCTTATTTTATACAGGTAAGAACCATTAAATATTCGGAATTTTTAACTTTTGCAGTTTTCTTCTATTTGCGTGAGTTTTATTTATAGAATTTGGGTTTGCATGGCCTCTTGTGAACTCTGTCACATCACACTATAACGATTAGTTGGATTGATCTTTTCTTTATATCCGAAAAGAATATAAGAGATATATTTTCAAAAAGTTCATAACTTAATTAAAAGAGTAGCACTAATACGATAAAAAAATACCTTTTTATACTTTTGCGTTATGAGAAGCGTATTTACAATTTATAGCTTTTGTATTTTTGAAGAAACACAAATAATGTTTTCAGTGATAAATTTAATTATGTGACTTTCTTTTCAGAATCAACGCTGACATTAGGTTGTAGTACGTTGGAACTCTGTCTGTTTTTTAGAATATATTTGTATTATATTATTGATAATTTATTTATGGCTTTTGAGTTAATTGTTACAGGGTTTCTGTATCTCCCCTTAATCAAAATTATTTTAATCTTATTTAAAGATGGTGTGGCGCTGTTCTTTTCTGAAATTTTGGGTTACCATTTACAACTCATGCCCAAACTCATGCTGTCTCGTAACTTGAACCTCAAGCTAGTCGTTGATATGGTAAGTGTGGTAAATCCGTCCATCCGAAGCATAATCCAAATCCTTGCAACTCCATATTCACTGGTTTGTTTAGCATTCTTCTTAATCTTCTTTGGGAATGAAACCACTCATAGTTTTTAAAATCTATTTTATTTACGTTTCGATCCATGACCTAGGATCGTTGTCAAAATAATAAAAACTTCAAGTTTGACGTTTATGACATAAATTGAAGGTTACTTTGATTTATTGATGTTTGAAATATTTGGTTTGAGTACACTAAGCAAAAATTTTAAAGTTTAAAAGAATGATTGCCTTCAATTTGTGTTGCGACCTGGGATCGACTTTTCTATGGTAGCCAATACGCTTAACGTGAAATCAGCTGATTAATTTTATTGGTGAATTTTATATAAATTCAATAATTTGGGAAACATTTTTAACATGTTTCTATTTATACAATTGAGAGATTTCTGATTTTATGTCTTATTTTACCGAGATTCAGTGAAGGGGTTAAGCAACCTGTGGCTACCAAGATCCCCAACATTTATAATTTGCCGAAATAATGGTTTTCTAGTTAATATGCTTATTGTTATGTAATTAGTTATTGTATGTATAAATAGAAATCATGTATGTAGGCTGTATTTCATGTTAATATCGCAAGGAAAACCCAGGAAAAACTTGCAATGCTACCTAGATATTGTGGGCATTTGATCTTCATTTGTTATTTCTTTTGTTATTTCTTTTAGTAATGGAATCCATTGTTTACTGAAAGTCACGGATTCGTTTGCAACGCAGTTATTTTTATGTAGGGTTATATAGGCAGCTTCTTTGATTTTGCGTTTTGGTGGTTTTCTTCTTTGTCGATAATTTTGCATCTTCCCATTTTATTTTATGACTGGAGTCCCATGCATGTTGGCAAATCATGGATTTTCAAATTTTCTATTTTTATATATGATTTATGTTCTCTTAATCGAACTTCAAATGGTCTGGAAGTTTCTCCTATATAAAACTTATTACATTCGCACGGTATTTTGTAGATACAGTTTTTTGAATTTTGTATTGCGTTTTTGGGTTTTGTTTTTGTTAATTGTGCTCTTAGTGTATTGTTGGTTCTAAATACTGTTTTAATTCTAAATTTGTTTCCTATTCTTTGAATTTTTTCGGAGAATCCTTTTATGTATGGTATTGAGAGCATTTTGTGGTGTGTATCGTTGATGATGTTTATGTTATTTGGCCTCATAATATAGAATTAATTAAAAACTTTATACAGTCAATTAACGAAATAGAACCAACTATTAAATTCACATATGAATTAGAACAACATGGAAAACTTCCGTTTTTAGATATTCTAGTTAGCAAAAACGATACAACAATTAACACATCGGTATATAGAAAACCAACGCACACAAACAGATACTTAAACTTCGATTCAAACCACCCACAATGTGTCAAACGAGGAATTATCAAAACCATTTATGATAGAGCAAAATTAATATCATCAAACGAAGAAATTTTAAAGAAAGAGAAAGACCTAATCAGATATACACTAATAGAAAACAAATATCCTAAAAGAATAATAGAGAAAGAACTGAATAAAAACCCTAAAAATAAAGAAAAAGAAAACAAAAACAAAAACAACGATACACACCACAAAATGCTCTCAATACCATACATAAAAGGATTCTCCGAAAAAATTCAAAGAATAGGAAACAAATTTAGAATTAAAACAGTATTTAGAACCAACAATATACTAAGAGCACAATTAACAACAACAAAACCCAAAAACGCAATACAAAATTCAAAAAACTGTATCTACAAAATACCGTGCGAATGTAATAAGTTTTATATAGGAGAAACTTCCAGACCATTTGAAGTTCGATTAAGAGAACATAAATCATATATAAAAAATAGAAAATTTGAAAAATCCATGATTTGCCAACATGCATGGGACTCAGTCATAAAATAAAATGGGAAGATGCAAAATTATCGACAAAGAAGAAAACCACCAAAACGCAAAATCAAAGAAGCTGCCTATATAACCCTACATAAAAATAACTGCGTTGCAAACGAATCCGTGACTTTCAGTAAACAATGGATTCCATTACTAAAAGAAATAACAAAAGAAATAACAAATGAAGATCAAATGCCCACAATATCTAGGTAGCATTGCAAGTTTTTCCTGGGTTTTCCTTGCGATATTAACATGAAATACAGCATACATACATGATTTCTATTTATACATACAATAACTAATTACATAACAATAAGCATATTAACTAGAAAACCATTATTTCGGCAAATTATAAATGTTGGGGGATCTTGGTAGCCACAGGTTGCTTAACCCCCTTCACTGAATCTCGGTAAAATAAGACATAAAATCAGAAATCTCTCAATTGTATAAATAGAAACATGTTAAAAAATGTTTCCCAAATTATTGAATTTATATAAAATTCACCAATAAAAATTAATCAGCTGATTTCACGTTAAGCGTATTGGCTACCATAGAAAAGTCGATCCCAGGTCGCAACACAAATTGAAGGCAATCATTCTTTTAAACTTTAAAAATTTTTGCTTAGTGTACTCAAACCAAATATTTCAAACATCAATAAATCAAAGTAACCTTCAATTTATGTCATAAACGTCAAACTTGAAGTTTTTATTATTTTGACAACGATCCTAGGTCATGGATCGAAACGTAAATAAAATAGATTTTAAAAACTATGAGTGGTTTCATTCCCAAAGAAGATTAAGAAGAATCCATATTCACTGGTCACATTAAGGTGCTGCCACAGGGATCGAAGCATAGTTGCACTTGCGCTCAACGCATTGAAGTGCTACACGGTTTTTCGACCAAAGTGTTTCGAAGATAGTTTCTTAAACTAATTAGTGTCAAATCTTGCTTATCCACTCTACTTTCACAATTATTTGAACACGTTTTATGAAATTAACCAAGCATATTAAATCTTAATCTGACACAATAAAAGAGTTCATGAGCCTATGTTAAATTACTTGGAAGATAAAATATGCTACAACAGATGCTGTAAACAGCAGTTAGTTTTCACTATTCCCATGTTTTACACGTCAACAAGCACATAACTACATCATCCCTTAAACAACTTCCTGGACTTTCATATACTACAGTTATCATTACCATTTGCGTTTCCACAAATTTCAGACTAAAATAAGTTAAGTGGTACGTTCTATAGCTACTGGTAGTATTCAAGCCAGTTTAGCGTGAATAATAATGATCCATTGTGGTGGTACTATTAGCGCTATTACATCGCGTCAAACAACTACTAACTTTATATTCATGGGGTCTCAAAGGCTGCGGGAATCTCGAATTGTACGAGTCGCTTGCAATCCAGTTCAATTTCAGGCATTTTACAAGTTTTATTCTCATTAGAAGTATAGTTGATGAAAAACCTTTATTTTGCAGTGTAAGTGCGCTTAGTTAAGCTTTTATAACAAACACTTGAATATGATACTTTGTCAAGTTTTGTTTATGAAGTAATATTTGTGTGAGACGAGACGACCTTTAAAGGGTAGATTGATTTACCTGGACTAAAGTAGATTTCAAAGTTTCAATATGAATATCAATAGATCTCAGTTTTTCCAGACAATTCTCATCTTTGTTCGAAGACAATTCGATACATCTTTCAAACAGCATGAACTTATAACGGATCAACGTGTTCGAAATTTGTAATATTCTTGGCAGAACGTGCAAGGAAATTATTGTTATTATTAGCAATAGGTGGAATAATAAATCAAAAGCTTAAAGAATTCCTTGAATAATGTACTTGAATAAGTAAATTTGTAGTTTCTTAATGATACAAAATTATTACAAAAATGTATAACGAGGCAACATATAAATGCGATATTCCGACCCCCAATTTGGACATTTATTATAAGTTATTTATTTATAATTTATATTTAATTTTTTGTTGTGAACTTTTGTAAAAATGTGTTATGTTTACTTACGACAGTAAACGAAAACCGCATCATGTTATTTTGTTATTCATTCACATCGATTCCGTTTCTACTCTTCAATATGCCATGTATATTTTACCTATTCACAATAAGTACGCTTCCTAATAATTTCCATTTTAAACCTATTTACTTTAAAACGAAAAGTTTATTCTATAAACTAAATAGTCAATACCCTGTTTTAGGTATCCGTGAACTTGCTACACATTACGATAGCGTATAATTATTTTCTAGATTACTTCAATCTAAAGGCTCGTTGAAATAATGAATCCTACTTCACCGATAAAGCTTGTTTTGATTGTTAATCACATTCATATGTTTGATAACACCGGCATAAATGTAAATTGGTGCTATCAAACGAGTTAATAATGATTATTTTCTGCATACGACCAAGAGCAATTGTCGTTTTCGTTCTCTAAAGAATTTTCGAGCACACACTAAGTGCTTCCTCCGGTGGACCTGACGGCCCATTGAATTGCCGCTCCTTTGGTTATGGGAGGACACCCACACTGCGGGATCTCAAGCTCCTCTGCTCCGCTCTGTCATTAGGGAAGGTGTGACCCAAACCTACATCGTGGACGCTCGGGCAAGTGTTTATGCACTATTTTCTTGTATGGGTCCGTGAAATTGGTGGAAACAGTACAATTATCAGGCTCCACGTGATGACTAAACTTAGTATTTTTAAAATGATTAGCGTTATGTGAGATGATATTTATAATTAATAATGTATTTAGCGTGACCATCCCATATGTTTAATTTTATGTTTACGAGGATGATTTAGAACTGTGGGTTTTTCCTTTTTTGAGTTGTAAATTTTTGGTTAGTTAAGACATAGTAGTGCTAACGTTATATATGCACCTTTATGTTTATGATGATAATTTAGAGCTGTTGTTTTTAGACTCGTAATTTTGTTTTTGGTTTGGTAATTAAGATTTGTAGTGACCTAAAAACTGCAGCTCGCCATGTTAAAAGGTATTTTTTTGGTTTGGGTTTTTTTGCTTTATGTAAAATTTACTGTAGTTATTGATTTTTCGTCTTTGGGTATACTACACTTTTATGTCTCTCCAAAATGTCACTTAGATTAATTATAAGTATTAATAAGTATGTTTAATTTCTTATTTTTATTTCTTTTTATTTCTTGTATTGGTAAGACCCCGCCTACTCAGCGATTGTGCTCGGTTATTTTTTTCTTTGTCTTTTAGGCTACGTCAATGTACGTAGTAAATGAATTATTCATTTCTTATTTTTGACCGTTTTCCTTGTAAATATCCAAGTGCGGAACACACTAAGTGAAGAAACACGACCGCATCATAAAAGTGTTGACTTTGATGATTATTCTTGCCACAAAACGTTGTAAAAACTTAATGTATGATTATCACTAAATTAGTCTTTCAATGCTTTACCAATCATTATAATAAAAAACACACAGGTCCGTATTTAACAAAATTAAGTTTGTTGGTTTCCTGAAAGAACGAAGTGTTGTAGTGAAGATATGATGTCATCATGTTACTCAAAATTTTATATCAGAAAATAATTTTCTTTCCATTTTTTGATGTTTTTTGAAATAAAATGTATAGGCCCTACAAATGAAAAATGATATTTTTGGTAATTCCTGTATAATTTGAGAACGGTATGAAATAGTTTCAATTTTTTTAAACCTATTATAATATATTCTAAAGTAGGCAATTTGTTTCTTATTTAACTGACACTGTGTTTCTTACCGTTTCTATAATATAGTATCCCTTTGTATATAAGACACTGTATGTATATATATATATATATATATATATATATATATAGATATAAATAAATTATTGGTTGTGGGTTTCAGGTCAGCTGGCAAGTTCAGTAATACTCTTTTTTATTGCCTAAATTTTCGAATTATTTTAATTCTTGATAAATGATAAATTTTAAAAAACTGGTACAATTTGGTGTTAAAGTTACATACTAAATCGAGGTTCGTATAAATAATTAGCAACAATGTAAAAAATAACAGGAACTATAACGTAACATAACTAAAAATAATATAAAATGTATAATTTAATAAAATGACACCATTTCAAATAAATTTGTCACATTGTTCTTTTATTTTTGTGTGATGGTATGACAAAATTGAATGCATGCATGTATGTATGCATGTAACGCTTTTAATGAATTAAGTGGGTGTTAATCTGAGTATGTGTGTGTGTGTTAATTTTTATTTTGTATGTTTGGTTGTGTTGTGTGTTTCTGTGTGTTATATATTTTTTATATTATATAAATATTTTTATGGTGTATGTTTATAACATCTCACTGTAATAACTGTAAAAATTACTTTGATCCAATACGTAGTATCTTGTTTAAAGTATCTAATTTTAAAATTTAATAAATAGGTATATATAGAGCTCAAGTTGTTTATGTCCGTCTTTTGTTCATTGTACAAGAATTTTGATAAATATAACACATTTCTAAAATAGTCTTTTGAATTCTGATTTTTGAATTTGAATAATTTTTGGGTTTTGAAAGTCCATTATGTGATTATTTTCTAAAATATGTTTAGTTAAAGCGCATGCATTAGGTTTATGTTCAACATCACTTTTATGTTGAATTATCCTTTGTTTTAAGTTTTGTGAAGTTTGACCAATATAGATTTGCTTACAATTAGTACAGTTAATTTGGTAAATTAAGTTTCTTTGTTGTAGTTTAGGTGTTTGGTCTTTTAATTTGGAATGTAATTTATTTAAGGTAAATATATTTCGTTTGGCAATTTTGAATTTTACATTTTAAATATTTTGGTTAGTTTTGTTGTTAAATTTTTAATGAAAGGAAGTGATCTGTAAATTATTTGGTTTTGTAAATTTATGTTTTCATCATTGGTGGTATTATTGATTTGATTGTTGTTTGTTTTATATTATATAGTTTATGGTTGGTATTAATGTTGTCGCTATTATATAAAAGTTGTTGAATAAGATTTAATGGATAATTATTTTCTTTTAAAATTTTTGAAAGTTTGTTTATGTTTTTATTGTATAATGATGTATGTGAAATTCTTTTAATTCGGTGTTTTAATTCCAAAATAAAGTTTATTTTAATTTTGTATGAGTGGTATGAATGATAGTTTATATATCTATTCGAATTTATAGGTTTTGATACCAGTCCAAGATTATTTTATTCCTATCATTTCTAATTAGTAGGGTATCTAAAATGGAACTTATCTATTTTGTTCAGTTTCTACAGTAAATTGTATTTTTGCATTATAACTGTTAAATTTAATAAGAGTTTCGTTAATTTTGTCATAAGGAACACAGGTGATGATGTCATCAACAAACTTTTTAATAAAAGGTACATTGAAAGAAAGTAAAGGTAAAACATTATTTAATAAATAATTAATTATTATTTCTGCCATAATAGGACTTAGATTCGAACCCATTGGGCAGCCGAGATTTGTAAAAGAAATTTTCATTGAAAGAAAAATAGCTGCTGTCAAAATGAATGATATAATATCCAAAAATAACTTTTGTGGTATTATACAATTTTCTTCTATTTTATTCCAAATTAATTTAATATCAGTGAGTACTAATTCCTTTGGAATATTTGTGAAAAGAGACACGACATCTAAACTTATAAGTACATAACCTTCTGGAATTTAGAAGTCATTAATGAATTCAGAAAATTGAAACGAATCTTTTACATTGTATTCATTTTAACAAATTGAGTTATTTAAAAAGACGGACATAAACAACTTGAGCTCTATATATACCTATTTATTAAATTTTAAAAATTAGATACTTTAAACAAGATACTACGTATTGGATCAAAGTAATTTTTTACAGTTATTACAGTGAGATGTTATAAACATACACCATAAAAATATTTATGTAATATAAAAAAATATATACACACACAGAAACACACAACACAACCAAACATACAAAAATAAAAAATTAACACACACACACATACTCAGATTAACACCCACTTAATTCATTAAAAGCGTTACATGCATACATACATGCATGCATTCAATTTTGTCATACCATCACACAAAAATAAAAGAACAATGTGACAAATTTATTTGAAATGGTGTCATTTTATTAAATTATACATTTTATATTATTTTTAGTTATGTTACGTTATAGTTCCTGTTATTTTTTACATTGTTGCTAATTATTTATACGAACCTCGATTTAGTATGTAACTTTAACACCAAATTGTACCAGTTTTTTAAAATTTATCATTTGTAGTGCCTGTGATCAAGAATTAAAATAATTCGAAAATTTAGGCAATAAAAAAGAGTATTACTGAACTTGCCAGCTGACCTGAAACCCACAACCAATAATTTATTTATATCTATATAAAGCAAGGTCGTTAAACAGTAAGATAATTATTAATATATATATATATATATATATATATATATATATATATAAAGAATAAATAAATTTAATGACTCTTAAAATAATATCAAAGAATAAAATTTATTGGCAAGTGACTCAATATTAGCCACAAGGGCATCCTGTCGACGCGTTTCGCCCTAATTGGGGCTCATCAGGACAGGAGTAGCGAAGATGTAATATGTAACACGAACACATTATGGGAAGTACAGCATCACCTAGCCCACAATTTGTGCCTTCGTGCTGTTTCACCTGACTTTGCAGGTTTTATCAACAGTCGGCACGGAGGAGATCCGGTTCAACTGCCTCTTTCCATAGCCAAATATTATAATTATAAGGAATAAATAAATTTAATGAGTCTTAAATGATATCAAAGAATGAAATTTATTGGCAAGTGACTCAATATTAGCCACAAGGGCATCCTGTCGACGCGTTTCGCCCTAATTGGGGCTCATCAGGACAGGAGTAGCGAAGATGTAATATGTAACACGAAGGCACAAATTGTGGGCTAGGTGATGCTGTACTTCCCATAATGTGTTCGTGTTACATATTACATCTTCGCTACTCCTGTCCTGATGAGCCCCAATTAGGGCGAAACGCGTCGACAGGATGCCCTTGTGTAATATTGAGTTACTTGCCAATAAATTTCATTCTTTAATATATATATATATATATATATATATATATATATATATAAATTTCTTACCCTTTTATTAGGACGCCTTCGAAGTTTCACCCGGGCTAGCTCAGCAATCGGCCTCTTCTTGAATACCTATTTTTACGTACATACTTCTCTCACACTCACACACCATCAAATGAAATTACTGAAATAATACGCCAATCATACAATCTTTTATTTACACATATTAACACATAAAATATATTTACACATGTGTACAAACAGTTTGGTATATTTATTACCAGCTCAATTTATTGAATGTTTTAAAGTCTTTGATTTTAAAATGATTTTAAACAATTTCGAGTCGATATGAGTAGATGGGCCCCACATGTAACCCTAATTTGACTTCATATTGGTGTATTGTGAGCTCATTATAACCCTGTTTTGTTTGTATATGCTTTTTAAACCTAGCATTAATGAAAACAAATTTACAGAACCGTTTACTCCTTAGAACCACAATTTATAGCCAGAATAAATTTTTATATATCTTCAATAAATCCTTTTTCAATACGCAAAATTACTAAATTGACCTGCACATGCATCTTTTTAAACAAGTTTTTAAAACAATAAGTATGCCACCAATAAGTCAACCACGCAAACACAAAAATTTCCACAAATGTTTATATAAAACAGAAATTTCAAATCTATTACCTGGAAACACCTTCACTTTTCATCACCTCAGGAGATGGCTACCAGAAACCCCTCGCAGTTGTTTCCGTCTACTACGCTGATTGCCGGATCCACAGATCTCCACCATCTAACATCTCTGCTACCACTTCTGGTGCTCGCAAGATATTCACTTCGTCTCACAGTACCATTTCATACTAGATATTTCACGCATACAAATTGCTTTCCAGTTTTGCTTCTCCCAAATATCATGCATCCATTTAATAATTTTGTCGTAATAGCCGGACCTTTTATTTAAATGAGCACTAACACGTGCAATCATTTTAATAACTTACGGTCCGCTACTACAGTTTGTATAATTTCAAATACGATGTTAAATGTAACTTTACTACACACTCAAATTCTCACCGAAAGCTTTACTATTATGTAGGTCTGAACCCATATTCAGAACTCGATGGAAGGAAAAGAGAGCTTTAATATATTTTCCCGTGTATTTATATTACTATCCAATCCCCCTATTGGACCCGTTTCATTTGAAAAGCTTGTTTTCAAAGCGGCTACTTAAAATTTTGAACGAAACCGTCTCTAAATTTTGAAAAATTTCTCCCGTCTGTCGTGCTGTTTACATAGAATTCGTTTCCTACCTTACTATATGCACCTTTTCAAAAACTGTTGGCCACCAACCAATGATATAATTACCTGTCGTTCCAATGCTCCACCTATCCACCATTCATCTCTGTTCTATTCATGTGTGTTGTCTCCTTTTAAACCCCACTGAAGTTACAGAAAATCGATATTGTCGACGTCCTCCATCAACTCCACGTGTATATCCCACGTGACTTTCAATCCAACGATTGGTTTATCTGCCTCTCTATCTGTTGTATATTATCGATTGTTTATTCTACTCGCTCCTTAAGATATTTGTTATTATAGCTGCTTATACAAATTGACCGTTGAAAACAATTTCTATGGAATTTTATGTTAACGTTCGTTCAATATTCTCTGATCGTAACATTTAACCAACAGGTGTTTCTCGAAATTATCAACCGTTTGCAAATAACAATTCCTAGATTTCCTGCTTTGTAGTATCTGTGCAAATGAACGTTGGCTTTTAAAACGAATACATTTGCGTTAGAAATTATTGATTTTCTTATGCAAGCACGCTCCCTTTTTGCTTTCACGCGTTTGATTAAAAAAAATTATGATTAATTATGCGTATCCTTGAACTTCCATGTATTTTAAAACTTTTCTTCCCTTATGTAATTTTCACATTACTCGTCCGTTTTCACTATATGAATTAAATTAATTTGGTGCATAAATAATTTGCTTTTTTCTATATACACGGTTGTTAAAATTTTATTGTCTACACCTATTTACCCCTTAAATCCACAACAATATATATATATATATATATATATATATATATATATATATTGCTGTAGTAGCCCCCTCACTTGTTGTAGTCAGTCGGATGTAATAAACGTTCTACTTAACGCCTCCGCGTTGTGTTCTCTCAATTTAATCTTTTAATTTTATTATTATGCCACGGCTAGCCCTTTTTAATCTACACAGAGTGCACAACATTACGATAATCAATTTTATTTCAACTCTTTTATGATTATCTGTTTGAATTGATAAAACGAAGTCAATCAACATTCATATAATGAAAGGAAATAATATTTACAATTTTTGAAATTCTTTAAATATGCTCTTCAATCAATTAATATCATATTTATTATTTATCCCAAAATTTATATTCTTTTAGTTTAAAATAAAGTCACCAAAAACTATACCTTTACAAAAAAAGCTGGAACGTTCGAGACTTTTTTATGATTTATTACGTAAGTTTAAACGTATGCAATGTTTCTTGTTGACTCTTTACAAGTTTTGGATATATTGAATAAATTCAGTATTAAAATTTAAATTGAGAAATATCTTAAAATTAAGTAGATCTGACCTGTGATCTCCTGATATGTTGTTTCGTGTTGTGGATTAACACCCTCTTGTTGTCCTCAATCGAATACCAATGCTCTGCTTTGTCGAACCAATATTTAAGTACAGTTACCTCTTGTTTTCCAAAAATCACCTCGTGCTTCTTTTTTTTTATATTTCTTTGCATATGCTTTGAATGTCTTCCCTTAATTACCATTTGAAATCGTGTGTTACTTAGTATTATAAATTATCTCAGAAATAGTCCAGCATTTGACTGGAAGCCGATAAGAATTGTACCAGAATTGTACCAGAAGCCAATTAGAATTGAATTGTTTCAAAATTAGAATTGTCTTTGACGCAGATTAGAAGCCCTATCATTATAAATATTTAATTTAAATTAATTAACCAATTTATACTCACGTTTTCTAAAAAAAAAACGGCAAAAACTCTTTATATTCTTAACACAATTTTCATGCAGCACTATTTTCACTATATTATAAATTTTATTTGTTTGATGCGTAGATTTCTGGTTAAAAGTGATGTGGATTCAACCTGATTTAAGTGGAAACTGAGCGGTCTTATCACCGATGGTGTTAAGTAACTTTTCCCACTACCTTTGGGTTGGGTTTCCAAGCAGTTTTGCAGATTGTCGCGACCCACCAGGTTTTCTTTAATATTCCCTGTATTTTTAAGCTGTTTCTGATGAAATTCCTTCGGATTTCCGTGTCATGGTGTATATTTACGATCTTGGATACATTATAATTTGTTATCGTGGCCAGACTTTCAACTTACGTCTGTTGCTTTGTATAGATAATGCTTTTGGTAATTGTACAAAAATAAATGATATAACTCTAGTGCTGTTTTTGTTCATGTATTTATTTATTTGAAAGTGCGTTTTCTTATCAAAACGCTCATGGTTCCAGCGTAATTGCATGAAGATTTATTAGGTTTTCTCTTATCTTTTGCGTCTTTATTTAATAAACTTGTATAACACTTCTCAACGTAGTTTAAATACATGTACGATTATTTCTCTGGTCAATACGCGTTCTATTGTTAAAAGATATGCTTACTGGCATCGCTTAAAGCTAATTACGGTCTATATACAGGGTGTTAAATCCTTGGTATTTACATAATTTACGAATTACTTATTTATCTGCTAAATAAATGCAGTTTTTTGATTCCCATTGTTTGTTACAGTTACTACACGGCCCTTACTACTCAATACACCCCTAAAGAACCCCTTAGCACAGCAATATATATATATATATATATATATATATATATACAGGGTGATTCACAATAAAATACCGTAAATTGGGAAATATGATAATCTTTACGAGTTATAAAGAAAAGTTAGATAACAGTTTCCTGTAAACTCACCCGTTTCCATTATACAGGGTGATGAAGTGATATTGAAAAATACATTTTTTAAAAATATTTTCATTTAGGGTAAAGCCTTTAAATGAAAATAGGTACACGGTAGTTGTTTACTAATACAAATTATTACACTTCATTTCGATAAAATAGATTAATCCATTGGCGTAGAATAAGGGGAGTTATCAAACAATTTTGACCTATACTTTGTAACCTTCGGTTTTATTTTATAAATACGCATCAACTACCCTACATAATTTCATGCTAAAATCCATATTCTTATAATAGTATTTTAACGTAATATTTTAAAACCTATTAAAACTCGAAAAATAGTTGATTGTAAGGCAGGTGGTCGCTTGGGTTTCCAAGAAAACACGCAGCACCTGCATGTTAGTTTTCAAATAGTTTAGCATTTACTATCTTCCTTCAATACAATAGTGGGATACTTTCGTCTCATTTACCGATAATTTGTGAAGATAGGGGAAGAAGGTATTCGTCGTCGTTTTAAGTTAGTTCACGTTGGGTACTCGAAGGGTTGCGAGATGTGATTGTAGAAAGCTCTTTTAGGCGCGAAGTGCAATAAATATTCACGTGCATAATTAATTTGTTTGGTCGGTAAAAGTCAAATGGTTTCTTTTACGACATAGTTGCTCCGATTTCTTTTTAAGGAGGATTTTAAGCACGTTGAATAAACGGGTTGTAAAACCGCACGTTGCTAGTTGTTAATAAGTAACGGAATATTTAAATTGCACCGGAGGCGTTTTGCATTGAGATTGTTTTGTGAAGAAATAAAACCCTAGCCCGACGGACTCGCGTAGTTAGTTTTTACGTTAATTTAGGAAACTGTTATCGTCATAGGATTAATAGTTTAGTGCTTATCGGAGAAGTAAATGTGTGTCGAGTGATAATTATTAACCCGAAAATTCACGGAACTGGACCAGCGAACCATAACGTATTTCATTCTTTGTTGGCTGTCCCAAAGGTACTCGAACCAGTTTAATCCGGTAAATTTCGATATTTGCAGCTCATTATATCAACGAACACCTCACTGGATTCTGGGTGCTGATTCGAAATTCATCTTCTTTCTAAGCCGTTAGTTGATGTACCGTCCTGGAGTATATCAGTGCTCGCAATCGATTAAGGTAAACTGAAGACTGAAAACTGAATTCCTGCGGTAGTTTTACCATCTGGACTGTAAGTTATAGTTGCCATATTATTTTATAAACTGAACTTGTTTACAATTCCGTATTATGTTCAATTTCGTACGGATAAAACTATTTTAAAATATTCATTTTACGTTGACTTATTTAGTAAATTTAATCATTGTTGATACAGCGTTAGGAGGATCCATTAGGGTTGGTAGAAGGATTTAATGAAAACTAAATGTACATGAATTGTTTGTTGCTCGACACATTAATATTGGTTATAATTAATAGAAACATGTTATGGAGGTTGTGTATAATTTAGAGGTGGGTATGTTGATTTGGTGTTCAGTTAAAGACTGCTATCTGGTTATATTAGAACAAATTCCGTCGTTCTAAAATTATAATTTTATGAGTTTAAGTAATACTGTGAACAGGGATTCAGATCAAATATATTTAATTTAAAGACTCAATTCCCCTAGTTCAGAATATCTTAAGTGATAACTTTATTACAGGTACCAGTAGTGTTAAACTTGCATTATTGTTATTGATCATTTTTAAACAGCCAGGAGGTGTACAACAACTTGGCTAATAACTTGAAATAGTGTCATTCCCATATTTTGTCATACGGGTTTCTTGTCCGAGAAGAATAAGTTTTCCCTCATTTTGCCGTTCTCCTATAAAAAACAGGGAATCCATGCCACTTTAGGCAGAACTCTACTAAAATAAGGGTGGTGCCCAGAATTCACCAGTTTAGTCAAGATAACTATTATTACTCTCCACTCCCCTCCCCATTTTACCCCGCCCGTCTCCACTGCAGCCAGCCGAGCCGCGGTTTAGTTCGTTCCTTTGAGCTTACCGTGTTTGTTCATGCCTCTTCCCCCTTAACATCATCGTAACGTCAATTTTGGCATGTAACAACTTTTTGCACACCGTGTATTTCATAAAAATTAAAACTCATAATTATTCCTCATAGAATTTGCCCCAAAAAAGGTATTCTTGTTTAATCTCTGTAGACTTTTCCATTTTCGGGATATTTTTAATTAGGTCATACCCAACTCATGCATGAAAACAACATATTATTAATTCTTTCTAAAATGTAAAGTGTAACCCGCGGCTAGCTTGTGTTTTATGGGATCACCGCTTTTAGCTCTACGAATAATATGGTGCTACGTGAAATTAAAACGATTTTATATTCTAAAAATATAAGTAAAACAGAACTACTTAAAATGCAACTTCAAACATTATTGCAACACATAAACGAAATAAAAGTCATTTTAAATCGATAATAACGATTTTCCACGCGTTGGCACGTCTTACTCTCGCGACGGTCTGCATTTCACTTCCTTAACCCGCTTGGACCTGCCTTCGATTTTGAATGCGAGCGGAACGTCCAACAGAGCCAGGGTTGCTACTTGCACTATTCTTGGGTTTGGCGCTACACACTACCCCTCTAAACTGCACTAAGGTTTCCTGGTAAAGTTTAGGATTAACGTGTGATACAATCTTCTTAGGTCTTCCCCGCACGCGTTTTGGCACAACCGGCACTGGAACAGTGTCACTTCCTACAGGCTCTTTGAAACTTGTTAAGTCACTAACATGATATTTTCCAATCGATCTCGCCGGCTCATCCGGAGATGATAAAAGGTAAGTAGTAGGAGATACAATTTCTAAAATGATATAAGGACCATCTCTTCTAGGGGCAACCTTCGACTTAAAACCTTTTTCCAAATTACTTAAGACATGAGTCATCAGTAAGACTTTATCGCCTAAAGAAAAGTTTTCCGACCTTCGATGTTGATCACTGAATTTTTTCCTACGATTTTGCTGTCGCATGAGATGTTGTTTAGCATCCATGAGAACACAGCTTAATTTCTTAGCATATGGCGTTATGCGTGGCACAAAATTTTCAGCTTGAACTACCTTTCTAAAATAATGGGTTGCGTCCAAGGGTGTAGGTAATTCTCTAGGAAACGTGAGATAAGCAGAACTGTAGCCAGTAGCTTCTGTGTACGTTGAATTTAACGCAAAGTGTATACTTGGAATATGTTCACCCCATGCAGTATGTTCATTTTGTACAGGTATGGATAACTGGGTTTTCAGATCGCGATTTGTTTGTTCGATGGGGTTACTTTCTGCATGATACTGTAACCTTTATAATTATTTACCTTTCTAAAAAATTAATGAGGTTAAAATTTTCTTGCTAAAATATAAATGAACTGCACTCTTATTTTAAGGACTGCAGTGGGTTCTTTGAATTGTTATTCCTACTAGTAAAGCCATACACTTGATTTAATCCAAGTTCAATAAACAGTAACACATTGCCACTATTGTAGCGAGTAAAAAAAATATTATTAATAATCCTTTAACCAATGATATGTACAACCAAATTTGTACAAAGATAATTGTTTTTACAATATTTACAGAATGGAAATGTTGCCACTTGAACAATAAAAATAAAATAAAAAAATTGGTGCAATGCAAACTGCATAAACAAATTGTTAAATACTATAATATTAAACGAAGTCGTCAAGTATTTTAAATTGAACTCACTTTAATTGTTTCAGACTTGTACAAAATTGAAGTCCCTAGATTAGTAACTAATTCAAGCAAAAAATTTTGGGTAATGAAATTTATGTGCTGCTTTAAAAAGATTTTACAGTACAGTTTCCACTACTCCTAGAATTAAAATTTTGCTATTATAAAAGGAATAAAAATTTGTAATACCTGTTTACGTGTTTGGTATGTAGATATTTGTTGTCACCTAATCTAAGACGTTGATATCGATGTTACCTAGGGGCGTCAACCATAAGTTCTTATTATTGATCGATAAAGGACAATGCCTGTGAGGATAACTGCTTCAAGAACAAATTGGACGGCGTGCACGATTATAGGCTTTTCATACTCTACGATTACATCACCAAAACGCATTTTTGTTGATTCCATGCAAAATAAATTAATAAACTGTAGATTGGTTATACTGACAATTGCTAAAAATACTTTTCAAAAATGATAGCGGCATTGCAGGGTGCGTTCGGAGTGTCAACAAATGTTTTGAGAAGTTCCAAACTTAGTGGTTAGAATTCACCATGTGTGAATTCTATTAAACTAATATTCCTTTTGGATAGCATAGTAAATACTCTCTATTATAAACCGACCTACACGTTGACGACGTTCTAAAATACCAGAACAGGTAGAATGGCTTGCGCGTTTCAGCGAGCTAAAGAGCCAAGCTATAGGTTTAACCAAATTAGTGGGGTCTTTAGTGAGGAACCAGACTAAGACAGGTTCCCGAAAGAGGGCAGCAGCTTTTTCCGTACTTAGATTGACAGAGACCAAAGGGGTCCATATGACATTCTAAAACACACTACTGCGATGTGGAAGGCAACTGGAAACCACCACATTACCACCAAGTACACCGCGTACAGAAATTGTTACTAAACATGATGGCATCCTCTAGGGTAAAAAACTTCGGAGGTAAAATAGTCCCCCATTCGGATCTCCGGGAGGGGACTACATCGGAGATGTGATCCGAAAGAATAGAAAAGGATTCGTAAACATTCTGCGAGTAGGAGCGTGGAATATCAGAAGTATGAAACAAGTAGGTGAGGTAGAGAACCTGAAACTCGACCCTTCACATACCACTGAATATCGGGAAAATAGGGTATATAATTGTAAAATAATAGAAGGTGACCGAACTGCATTAAACAAGAAAGAACAGCAGCTATGTTCAAAGACAACGAACATAGATACAAGAAGAAAACTGTTCAAAGCATAGTGTAAAGCACAGCACAGTACATCTATGAATTAGGGGCAGTAGAAAAAGCAGACAGAAAGAAGCCTTCTGAAATGTTGTGCCTCAAATGTATGAGGATGGTCGCATGGGCAGACAAAGTTAATAACAAATAGGTTGTAGAAATAGTAGAGGAAATTAGATATCTGTGGAAAATGAAAAAATAGAAGAAATAGAAGGACAGGATACGTTCTAAGGCATTTCTGGGGAATAGTACGGGATATACTACAAGCAGAAATAGGAAAAGAGAGGTAGAGGTAGACCGAGATCAGACTTTCGCACACAGAGAGTGATAGATGCAGACTTTGCAAATTTCAGGGAAATGTGTAGGTTGGTTCAGACTAGGAAATAATGAGGATATGCGTCCAACCAGTTTTAGGACTCAAGACCTAATGATGAACTTCAGGATCAAAATTATTTCTACGTGCTCCCGGAAATAATTTAGTATTGCGTGCTTCTTGTAATAATTTAATGTTACGCAAATCCGTAACTAAATGCCAGTTTCGTGAATCTGTAACTAAATGCTGAAGTGAAGAACCCTCATTAGATTTAACAATTTCAAATTAATTAAATCGAAGTCAACTTACCCACTTTCGGCTTTGCACATTATTACAAGGTGAACCAACTAACTCGGAACCACCTAAGTACTTGATGCTTTTCAGGCCAAGTTCACAATTAGGAAGACCCATTTTCGTGCAGTGCTTAAATCAAAAAGGAAGACAAAATTTGCGTATCTAACAAAGTAGATAATATCCCTCCTAAGCACAGATGGTTTCTAAAATGTTGTTTTCAGCCAAACGCGTTTCTACGAGGTTTGTATGTATGGTTGTCTATCTATCAGAATGAGTAGAATACATTGCCTAATCTACAAAATTGGTAACAAAAAAATTTAAACTGTTACAATACATACATATAAATGGAGCCTGTATACCAAAACAATAACTCACTTTCTGAAACACTTCACTTATGAACTGTACCCAGTGGTTGTTAATTAATTTTGGAGTAATTCCATAACGTAAGAATATTTCTTCTATCAAAATTTTTGCACAAACATCTGCAAGTGCAGTTTTTAATGTAAGCGTTTTTGCCCATTTGGTTGCTACGTCTTCACAAATTAAAATCCATCTGTTACCACTTTTTGTTTCCGACAATGGTCCGAACAAATCTACTGATAATGTTTCGAAACGTTGAGCTGGGGCAGGAGTTTGTAACAATCTAGCTGGTTAAAGGTTTGACACTTTGACCTCTGGCAATGTATACAAGTGCTCACATAGTTTTCAATAAATCTGCGCATTCCAGAAAAATAAAACTTTGTAGCATTCTTTTGGTAAGTATGGTTCAATTCCGTAATGTCCAGCAGTAGCAGCGTCCTGATACTTTTTTAATATTTCTGTACGGTAATCGCAAGGTATGACCAATTGTGGATCTTCTGAATTTGAATCTGGTTCAAAATGGTATAAAATTCCGTTGGATAAGATAAAACTTCGATCTGTCTATCTAATAGGTTCCAATGAATTTCATTCTTCAAGAACATTGACAATTTTTTTAATTTCGGGATCCTCTAATTGCTTATCACAGAAATTTCTGGCACCAAGATTCGGTAACTCAACAGTCACGGAACAAATAAAACAATTCGTATAATTGTCATGCATACAGAATGACCTAGATAATCCATCAGCAATTACATTCAATTTATCAGGAGTGTAAACTTGCATGTTCAAGCCCTGAATTCGAAGAGCCCATCTAGCAAGTCTACCAGACAGCGTTTTCAGAGTCAACAGCCACTAAAGAGGTCGAGAGTAGGAAGCAATAATAACTTCTGCACCTTCCAGATAAGTTCTGACTTTTTCCACACTCCAAACGACGGCTAGTGCTTTTCGCTCTACCGTAGAATAACTTTTTCAGCATTCCTTAACAACCTACTAGCATATTCGATCGGACGTTCATCTTTGTCTTCTTCCTGAAGTAAACATGACCCTAATGCGTAATCAATGGCATCGGTACGTAGAATATAGGACTTTGAGGAATCTGATAGAATTAGAATAGGACTAGTGGTAAGTTTTGTTTTTAATGTATCGAAAGTATCGCGTTCACTTGATTCAAAATGAAATTTAGCGCATTTCTTTAAAAGATTAGTCAGAGGACGAGCAATCTCGGAAAAGTTCGGTATAAACTTTCGGTACCAAAGCACGTTTGTACAAACGACTTGACTTGTTTATACTCGAAGACGCCTTCATATTTTCAATCGCAGAAATTTTGTTATCGTCAGCTTTAATACCATCCGTGGTAATTAAGTATCCAAGATATTCCACTGACTTTCTTATGAAAAAGGACTTATAGCGCCGGGCACGTAATTTAAATGTTTTGTCTTTCGAACACTGCAGAAATGTCTTCCATGTGTTGTTCAAAGGTTTCAGAAAAAATTAATATATCGTCCAAAAATATATAAATTAGTATATCACCAAGACCGGAATGAAATCTGTTCATTAACCGCACAAAAGTCGCAGGTGAATTTTTTAATCCGAAGGGCATTCTGCTCCAGCGATACGTTCCAAAGGGCGTAATAAAGCACGTTTCATCCTTATCTTCGGGTGCCATGGGAACCCGATTGCAAATCATTTGTCGACATAAATGGAGTTCTTTTCGTCGAGTGTAACAGTTCGTCAATTTTTGGCGTTGGATATGTATCAGTGACGGTAATTTGGTTCAAGGGTCAGTAATCAACATATTAACGGCAGTTTCCGTCAGGTTGCGGCACTAACACCACAGCACTAAACCACGGGAATTGCACTCGTCTATAATTCCCTCTGAAAGCAATCTATTGAATTCCCTTTTTAGGAATTCCTTTTTGGGACCCGAAATATGGTAATGAGGCGTAGAAATTGGTACATCATCGGTAGTATTGATGCGGTGTACAAAAAAGTTAGTAGGTGCTCCCCCTTTCTTAAAAATTTCGGCATTATCCAAAAGAAGTTTTGTAAATTCGCTTTTTTGATCCGTTGTTAGCGTATCACCTTCGTAGGTGCATAACCCATATTCTGTTATTTCACAAATTGGCAAATTAGACCCGTTTTCCTCGCATCCAGCAAATTTAAATTGATTCGTACTATTTTTGGCAAAATTCCAACACTTGTTGGGAATGTTTAGTACAATACCAGCTTTTTCTAGAAAATCTACACCCAAAAGAGTGATATTTTTTCCTCCGGCAAAATCATAAATTCAGTCCAAATTATTTTGCCTTGTTTTCTACATCAGTTTCAGTTTTTAAAACTTTTTCAACAAAACACCTTTCGTTGACGAATGAAAGTTTTGCAGAAACTTCAGAAAATTTGTGGTTTTTTTCTTTAATCAATTGATATAAAGTGTGTCCTGCAATTGAAATTTGAGCTTCTAAATCAGCAATTCCAGTTCCGTTTACACCAGCAATTGAAATATTTAACAAAGGTCGAAAGTTTTGTTGTTTTTCGAGAAGAGGTATCGAAACTTGATAAAATGTAGTCGAACACATTCGCATTTGAAGAATTGTTACCTTGACACTTAGGACATTTAGACCCTATAACGCCAGGCGTATCACAGCCATTGCAAAAAATTTTCTTGTTGGTCGGATGACTTTGTGTCGGCAAAAATTTGTCTTCCGTGCCAGAACTAGTAGATTATTTCTTTATTAATTTCTTACAATTTTCGGGTGAGTGACCAAAGTTTTTGCAATACACGCATTTTATCCTGTTTTTTTTTAATTCAACGATCATAGTTGTTTTCTTTAGAATTTTTCTCGTTTGGGGAAAATATTTCACATAAAGATCGTTCGACATCACGAGTACGTTCGAGAAAATCATCAAATCCTTTAATATCTTTACGTACGAGGCATTTCCTAACTCTACTGTTCAGAAGTCGATAAATTATATCTAATTGAGCTTCGGTTGGTAAAATATATGATAATTGAGCAATTAGCGCTCGAGTGAGACAAATGAAAAATTTACATAATTCATCAATATTATTGATGAAAATTAAAGGCGGAGGAAGTTTCTTTGTATAGGCATCTTTCAATGCTTTCACCGTTTCTTCCCAAGTATTGGAGAAGGGTTTCACGCCTTGTCACGAGGTCGCCGTCACACCTTTAAATAGGATGGACAATCCACGTAAAGCGTTAGCATCTGATACTTGTGAACAATCTTTGAACGTTTGAACGTTATCTAAAAATGCGTCTACGTCAGCATCCGGCTTGACTATGTACTAACAAATATAAATCCTATTTAAAAAGTTGACAACTTGGTACTCAAGAATGATTATTGGACCATGATTTTATTTTATTCAATACTAATATATTAAATTTAACAACACCGACCTATAATTACAAAAGATCGTATGATCGTGATAACATTACCAACTTCATGAATTTATTTTCATAAATTGAGATACTTCCAATCACCGATATAAATGAGAGCTTTAAAGCTTTAATTCACTCAATATCTACAGCTTTTGAAACAGCTTTTCCGATGATGAAATTTAAAACAAATAAAAGGGTGGTTAACAAAGGACATTATAATAGCTGCGAAAAATGAAAAATCCTTGCATTTTATGTATAAATTTTTCCTCAATTCATCATTTATTAGGTATTACTATCTCTTTTATAAAGGAATTTTTAATAACGTCATCAATCAAGCGAAAAGTTTTATCCGAATGACCTTATTTCAAATTCTAATAATATCCCAAAAGAAACATGAAAAATCGTAAGTGAATTAAATAAAAAAATATTGCAAAAACTTGATAATTGTACTACAGATAGCAAACCTGATGGATTAAGTACTCATTTCGCTACAGCTGCAAAAAACTTAATTGTAAATAATAATTTTACTCTGTTCTTACGTAACAGAATATTTAAGGCATGCAAAACCTACAATTTCTGCACCCGATTACTACCCACGAAATCTTAAAAATTATAAACAACCTTAGAAATAAAAACTGGTCGGGTTACGACAACATCCCGCCTAAGATATTACTCAACTTACCCTTAAACATTTTGGATTATCTGACGAATCTAATTAACTACTCATTTGAAATAGGCATTTTTCCATATTGCCTAAAGCATGCGATTATTCTACCTCTTCATAAAAGTGGTTCATATTGTGCTAATAATTATAGATCTATTTCGCTTTATTCTACCTTCTCTAAGTTATCGAAAACATTGTTAAATCCCAAATAATTAATTTTACTAACAAAGTTAATAACCTTTGGCGTGACTCAGTTGGGTTTTCGTCTAAAAAATCTACTATTGATGCAATTGTTAATTTTCTGTCCACAACGTACAATTCCCTAAATACTGTAAGTACTTTCGCAGTTGCAGAATTTTTCGATCTCAGCAAAGCATTTGATTCTGTTAATCATACTATCTTCATAAATAAGCTCATTATAGCATCCGTAGGGTAGCTAAAACTTGGTTTTCATCATATCTCAGCAATGGAACACAATCGGTAAAGTATTCAAACTATAACAAATTGTCATACTCTAATAGAGTAGAAAATGAGTTAGGGATACCTCAGGGCCCACTCCTGGATCCTTTACTCTTCTTGTACTATATGAATGATTCTGCATCTTCAATTAAACATGCTAAATGTACACTATTCGCAGATGTATTAGTCTACAATGGGAAGCCACATCAATACATCAATTAAAGAAGAATATTCATGATGATTTAAAATCTTCTGAAAACTTGTTTAATAACTACAAACCTTCAATGTACAAAGAGAAAACCTGTTACTTGAATTTTAAGTCGAATAATCAATCGTCTGATAATTATTTTTACTACTCTCTAAAATTCGTAACTATACTAAATTCATAGGGTTAAAAATTGCCCAAAATTTGAACTGGTCAATTCATATAAGTGAGCTGGTAGCCAAATTAGCATCAGTTTGCTGCGCGAGTTAGGTTTTGGGCCTTGGGAGCTGCCTTTTTAAAAAGTCTTTTTCCAAAACTTTTCTTACAATATTTTATTTATACAGAAATTACAAATTGATTTTTAATTTACAAAAACTGTTCTAAATACAGCAATCTATTTGTTTTCCGTCACTTTTGAATTTTCATGTTGGTGATTTGTATTGATTTTGCTTCGCAATTGCATTGGTTTGAGAATCTTAATAATCGTACTTCACAAGGGCCATCTGCTTGAATAACTGTTGTCGTTAATGATTGGCGTATATTGGCTTGGTGCTACATCTTTACATTTTTTGTTCGCGTTGTAGCAGTGTAAAATCCTGCTAATATCCTTATAGGTAGGCAATCCTAATTACGGAGCGTATACATCTATGGTAGTATATAGTTCTAGTGCGCGTACATGAAGTACAGAAGGCCATGAAAGAGGCCGGATTGATAATAAACTTGGAAAAATGTGAATTTTGCAGACCATCACTAAAATACCTAGGATATGTAATCGACAGGGAAGGATTACGTACAGATCCGGAAAAAGTGAAGGCTATAACGAACTTTCCAACACCCACAACGGTACGCTCAATAAAAAGATTTTTAGGAATGGTAGGGTGGTATCGAAGGTTTATGCAAAATTTTTCTACACTAGCTGATCCAATTCTAGAACTTATTAAAGGTCGATCAATAAAGAAAAATATTAAATGGAATCAAGAGGCAGAATGTGCTTTTCAACGATTAAAGGAGTTGTTGATCAGTGCACTCATTTTAACTAGTCCGGATTTTTCCCAAAAATTCATAATACAGACAGACGCATCTGATGTTGGACTGGGAGCAATTTTATTGCAAGGTGAAGGGGAGCAAGAAAAGGTTATAGCATATGCAAGCAGGTCCTTGTCGAAACAAGAACGAGCATATGGAGCAACCGAAAAGAATTATTGGCAGTAATTTTTGGAGTGGAAAAATACCGGCCATACATAGAAGGAGATACCTTCACAGTCATTACCGACCATTACTCATTACTCTGGTTGGATAGGCTTAAAAACCCATCTGGGAGACTACAACGATGGAGCCTGAGATTATCACAATTCACTTATAAAGTAGTGCACCGTAAGGGCAAACATAATGTCGTCCCAGACGCACTTTCAAGAGCGCCCATAAACATAAGTATGATACAAGTGGACAATAGCCAAAACGACGCATGGTACAACAAAATGCTTCAACAAGTGGATGAATACCCAGACAACTTTCCAACTTGGAAAGTAGAAAACGGTTTATTGTTTAGGTACATAAAAGCTAAACATAGGATAAAATCAAACCTGATACAATGGAAACAAGTCCTTCCACGTGCAAATCGAGAAGACATAATACGGCAATTGTCACGATATATCAACTTCTGCACATCTTGGTACATACAAAACACAGGCAAAAATAGCAGAAATGTATTACTGGCCTAAGATGAAGATAGATATAATTAGATATGTCAGAAAGTGTCAAATCTGCTTAGGAGCAAAAGCTGCCACCTTTACTCAATCAGGATTAATGGGAAAGGAAAGGGACGTGAAATACCCATTCCAAATGATCTCCGTTGATATTATCGGACCATTGCCAAGATCGAGCAAAGGGTATCAATACATTTTATCAGTACATGACTGGTTCACGAAATATATACTAGTCCAACCGCTCAAACAAGCAACTACTCCCAGTATAACTACATTCTTAGAAAACCAAGTATTTCTAATTTATGGAGTACCACAAATTATAGTCGTCGATAATGGGTCACAGTTCATAGGTAATAAATTTAAAAAGTTCACAGAAGAATATAAAATTCAAAAAATATGGTACAACGCAAACTACCACCCGCAAGTGAACCCAGTGGAAAGGACTAACCGCGTAATAGTTACAGCATTAAGGTCATATGTCACAGACAACCACAAGAAATGGGACGAACACTTATTTAAAGTAGGGCACGCTATACGCAACGCAGTTAGTGAAGTCACTAACCACACACCAGCATTTTTAAATTTTGGGAGATCCATACCAATAACGGGGGAGTATTATGGAAGACTCTCCGAGTTTACAGATCAAGAACTAAATGTCCAGTCCAGGAAACAGTTAGTTCAGGATGTAAATAATTTATCAAGTTTATATAAGGAAGTGAAAGAAAGACTCCACAGGGCGTACCAGCGCAATGAAAAAACATATGATCTGCGACGAAGAGCAGTCACGTACAAGAAGGGAGACTATGTGTGGAAAAGAAATATGGCTCAGTCCAAAGCATCAGATGCTTTTTCACAGAAATTAGCACCGAAATATGTGGGCTGCAAAATCATTGAACAAACGGGTACAGTCACTTACAGATTGCGGGATTGCAACGGAAAGGATATTGGAGTCTGGCATGTGCAAGATCTCAAGCCAGATTCTTAGTAAATTAAGTTGTCTACACCTAAAGGGAGACGTTTCTGCTGGGAGTTGGTTCTCTTTAAAGGAGGTGGGTTTGCACCTTGCTGTCCGGTTAGCCTGGTGGGACCCCATGTTTTTCGAAGGGAGGCTGATTTTCTTCAGAAAAGTTGTTTTCTTCATGGAGAGAGTTTCTCATGTGGGGAGGGGGTAGTGTAGCAGTGTAAAATCCTGCTAATATCCTTATAGGTAGGCAATCCTAATTACGGAGCGTATACATCTATGGTAGTATATAGTTCTAGTGCGCGTAGAACAAGTTAGAACGGAGTAGGGATTCGAGGTCCGACGGCGATACTCGAGGCCATCGTGGTTTTTCTGGTGTTGTTGAGTTGAACTTGCAAGCAGAATGACGTTTCGAAGAATCGGCTTCTTAGTAAGAATTCTTGCGAAGAAGCGAGTTCGATTTAAAATGTTTTACTTAACGAAACTTACAGCAGGCTAGTGCTGTCAGTTACGGTTGAAAACAAATAACTTTAGTTATTTTAAAAATTAGATTACTAAGGTACCGTCTTGAACGAAAGAGGTTTCCTAGATATCTAATGGCGTTGGCATAAACTTGGACTTGATTAACGGAATTTCATATGAAGATGTACCATTCGAATTTAATCCAAAACAAGTGACGAAACTACAAGTGCGAGGTGGGGAGCAAAGGTTGTTGATGCTTTACAATTCCATGTTCATCGCAAGGGTCAAGTCGAGTCAAGGACGCAGCTGGCGGTTAGGTTTGGCTGTTTGCAGACAGATGACATTGTTTTCCTACAAATTATGTAACTAGGTAATTATACTTTCTTATCGGATCGGGTTTGGAACAAAATTTAGTTAAATAAAGAGTAAACTACAATAATTTTATTCGTAACTTACCTCATGATGTTGTAAACATTTCTGGACGTTTTAAATTTAATTTTGTTTTAAATTGTTAGTAAGTTACTTGATGCCTGCGAAGTCCACATTTACTTGACATTAAATTTGAACTATAATGACCTTTACCTCAATCTAACTTCACTTTGAATATATAGCAACTTTGCATAAAGTGCTTTGTACACATATTTTGTATTAACAAACAGTGTAACACTGATGAGGTTATGAGCTCAGACACTTATCGGCGCATTTAATTTAATTGTAAATGATTTAACGTAATTTAATTTCTTTATTAATTGTATATAAAATTGTGACTTATGAAAGTTTAAGTCGGTTTGTATATAGTTTTGCTACTTGAATTTTTTATTAAGGAACTAAGTCGAATCATGCTTATTGGTACATACCTTTTCTTGTACATATATTACTAAAACATTAGAAATACTTTGCCTTTCAATTGTTTATTTATTGAACTGGTGTGTTTGTGACTTAGTGCATTAAATGGTACACTACTGTGTTAAGCTATACAGGTCATCCCACCCCTGAAGAAGTTATTAGACGTTTTATGCTCTTAAATTATTATAGCTTAAGCTATGTTAATTGGTTCTATAATGCTAGAGTGTAATGTATTTAGTTTTGCAAATGTTACAGCGTTTTCTAAGGTAGCTAAAATTTTTTGGATTACAGTAAGGGTTGATGTTATTTGAGTAAATATCGTGTTAAATCTTATTAAATCTCGCATTCCTAACATTGTGGTGTGCATGTTATTTTCAAAGGTTTGCATTCTATTGGCTATACTATCTTGGTTTTTTACTAGCTTTCTTAACGTATCATTGAATTTTATTATAGTTAACTGGGTTAAGGAATTTGATTTCTAACAATGGTCTTTATGTCATTTTGGTTTTCAATTAAATGTTGTATGACGTTGTCATATCGTTCAGTATCTTGATTATCTAAATTGCCTGTAATAGCTTTTACCTAGTCCGTTGGTAACTCCTCTTTTTCGTCTTGTGATTTGATCTGTCGGTAATAACCTATTAAATTTATCTTCTATGTTCCTTAAAGTGTTTTTTATTATACTGTTGTAATTAAGCATTTCTGTTGCGTATTCTTTTCCGAATTTGGCTGTGTTCATTGATTGTTTCAGTCTGTAATAGTTGTCTCTAATTTAGTGAAATTCTTGTTTTAATTCTGTTAAGTCAAATTTCTGTGCGAATGTTCAATTTTGCATACTTCCCAATTTTATTAGTAGTAATGTATAATTTTAATTGCGGAGCTTTGACTTTACTAATGGATTTCTCAACTGATTGAAAACTACTTCTTGCTAACAAAACACGCTCTTCCCCGGCAACCTCTTCCCGCAAAAATTCTATGAGATCGTTTAAGCGATTAGAGACATCATGACCTTTTCCCGCTGTATGCTTCCTCTCCCAATTTCGCAAGACCTCTTCAGAGAGGCAAGATTCCACTAGAGGGTTTAACAATATAGAATACTTGTCGGTAGTGATTCCTAACGTTTTCAGCGCACGCAACTGCGACTCTAATCGGTCGTACAAAACGGTCAAAGAAGTTTTTTCCTTCGGGTGTATTGCGTTGGCAACAAGCCGTAACAATTCACGCACATACACTTCAACTAAGACATCGTGACGTCCAAACCAGGCTCAGTTGATTGAAGCAAATATTGAAATTCATCGACGTCAGGTATGGTAGGGACTTCATGAATTTTAGAGAATTGCCCCCAAAAACCTAACCATGACTTAACATCAGAATCAAACCTTTTTATTTCTAAATTCGGGAGTTTAAATTTTCGTTCTACATTTCTGCAACCATTTTGCGGCATTTTTGCGACAATACGACAAACAAAGAATTTAAATTAATTTTCTACTAGTATACCGAGGTTGTTCTTAATGTCTTCAACTAATATGTCGTTGTCCGTTCTACCTGGGCGGAGGTTGACGGCAAGGGTGATGGTTGTCCATCTGAAATTATATGGTGTCTTAGGTTGTTCAAATGAATATATTTTACTATATTTCCATTGTCTACTACGGCTACATTTTTGTCTGATATTTTTTTGATTTTGAACGGGCCTAAATTTCTGGGGGCCGTTTTGTGTCTTTTACTTTGAAAGTTTTTCTCATATACAGCTTATCCTACTAAATTTTTTACCTTATAAGTTATTTTTAATTTTTCTTTATGGTCTTTAGCATGATATACTTCTTTGTTGTAATGTATATCGTAAGGGTTATTGGAATCTGAATGTCCTAATGTTAATTCAAGGGGTGTAAAGTTTGTCGATAAGTGAATTGTGTTGTTGTAAGCAATTAGTGCGCATGATATTAAATTAATGATGTGTTCTTTCTTGTAAGTTAATCTTAATAATCTAATCTGCTTTATTAATGTTAGATGTAATCTTTCAATTAATCCATTTGATTCTGTGGGATTTTCTGTTATAAAATGAATTTTTATTTTATGGAGTTCTAGAGCATTTTGTATCGTTGCATTTCTAAATTCGTTGCCATTATCTAAAGTTATTGTTTCGGGTGTGCCATAAAATGTAAAATATTGTAAGAATCCTTGGGTTACGTCGGTGCTACTTTTAAAATGATGGGTATTGCTTGGCCTACTTTGGTGATTGCGTCTGAAATTGTTAAAAATTTTGTACTTCTACCACAGGAGTATCTGCATGCAATTTTTGAAAAGGTTTATCGGGTGTCTTAGTTAACATTAAGTGTATTTTTGGGGGTGTTCTGTCATATTTTGCTTTGTCGCATAGTTCGCATTAGTTAATGGTGTCTGTGGTTAATTCTTTCGTATCTTTAAAGTAGTATCTCCTTATTAGTTGCTTTAGGGTTTCGTTGATTCCACGATGGTTGGTTTTGTCTTCGTGTTGATTTCTAATTACGTTGCTTATTTCGTCAGGGTCATCTAAAGTTATTAATTTTCTTTTACGTCTAATAATTTCGGGGCCCGAATTATTGAATAATCTGATATATAATTCTTAGAATCTTTTGTATAAATGTTCGGTGGTAAAATAAAAGTAAAATCGTTTTTTCTCTGGGGTATATTCTTTTAAAATTTTAATTATCTATTCTTCGTTATCGTCTTTAGTTATCTGAGTTTGATATATTTTCTTATTATCTATTTTGTATATTTTACTGGGTTGGAGTTGGTTAAAGCTTCGGTAATTATGAATTGATTTGGTTTTATGTCTATGACTTCATTTAAAATTTTAGTCGCGGTTTTTGATTCTTCGTTTTGTGTTAAGTGAATAGTGTCTATTTCTTCTGGGTCTTCCCTTATTTCTGTTTCGTCTACGTTACCTATAATTCATTCCGTTTCTATTGCGTTGAGTTGTATTCTGCTTAATGCATCTGCGTTATTGTTATAAATTCCCTTTTTATATATAATTTCATAATCATATTCCTCTAATCTAATTCTCCATCTTTGTAATTTTGAATTTGGTTCCTTAAGTTTGCATAACCATACTAACGGTCTATGGGCTGTGTATATATAGAACTTTCTTCCATAAAGATATGGTCTAAAATATTTCGTTGCCCAAATTATGGCTAATATCCTTCTCGATTGTGCTGTACCTTTGTTCCGTCTCGTTTAGTGTTCTAGATGCGTAGCTGATTGGTTTATCTCTACCTACTTTTTTTTGACTCAATACAGCGCCTAATGCTACGTTTGATGCGTCGGTTGTTAATATAAATGGTTTCGAAAAGTCTGAATATTCTAATACAGGGTGATTCGTAAGTATGCATTTAATTTTCTCTACGGGTTTAATAAATTCTGGGGTGTGTTCAATTTTATTTCCGTTTGTTATACAGTTTGTCAGTGGTTTGATTATCTGTGCGTAACCTTTGATGAATTTTTGGTAATAACCATGAGTCCTAAGAAGCCTTTAATTTCTTTATTCGTTTTGGGTAGAGGGTAATTTAGTACTGCGTTCGTCTTGCCTGGATTTGGCATAACTCTTTGTGGGGTTATTATGTGTCCTAAAAATGATACTTCGTTTTGCAAAAATTCGCTTTTGTCTAATTGAACTTTAAAATCTGCTTTTCGTAGTCTCTCGAAGACTTCTCGTAATCTTTCGATGTGTTCGGCCAGTGATGTTGAGTAGTCGATAATGTCGCCTAAATACACAAGGCATTTTTCATTGTGTATTCTTCTTAGAATATTGTCCATTACTCTTTGAAAAGTAGCGGGTGCGTTTTTTAATCCAAACGGCATGCGTTTGTATTCGTAATGTCCTCTGGGTGTACTAAAGACTGTTTTGATAGTGTCCTTCTCGTCCATCACTACTTGGTGATATCCTGAGACGAGGTCTAACGTTGAAAAGTACTGACAGTTTTCTAGTTTGTCTAAGATTTCCGTAATATTGGGTAATGGGTACTTGTCGTCTACCGTTTGCTCATTAAATTTTCTGTAGTCTATAACCATTCTATACTTGCGTTTGCCTGAGGCATCAAATTTCTCCTGTACTATTAATACGGGGCTGCTCCATGGTGAGTTTGAATGTTGCATGATGTCCTACTTCAATAGATCTGCTACCTGTCTATCTTCTTCTTCTTGACTTGCTTGAGGTAGTCTATATGCTTTGGTAAAAAATGGTTTGTCATCTGTTAATTCTATGTTATATTTGACGGTGTTGGTAATGGTTAAAAGTATTCCTTCACAGTGAAATATATCTCGGTATTCGAAACATAATTCCTTTATTACTCTCTTTTTTTCGCTATTAATATTTTCGTTAAAACGGATATTAATTAAGTTTTCTCTTAGCATTCTGCCATCTCTTGTAGGGTTTGATACGTTTTCATGTTCTTCGTCGATTTCCATCTCGTTAAAATGTACTTCTTCTATGTCTATTGGATTTGTTAATGATAATTATATGGGATACTCATTTTAATTTAAGATTGTTGTAGTGATGTAACTGTTTTTTATTTGTACTAATGCGGTGGGTGTTTCTACTCCGGGTTGGAATGACATGTGGTTTATAATTCTTACGTCATTTTTCGAATTTACTAAAATTTTTATTTGTTTCTTTGTCCTGGGTTCGATGGTGTATTTTTCTTCAGTTTAAATATTACTATTTTGAAATGTAATGGGGATTTGTCCGTGTTTTGTTCTTAATAAGCGGTTTTTTATATCGATGTTTGCTCCTAATTTTCTTAGAAAATCCATGCCTATTAATCCGTCGTATTTGTCGTTAAATTCAAAAATGCAAAATTTATATTTCATTTTTACGTTAAAAGTTTTCGGTAGGTGTATGTTCGCTATTAATTAATGCAGTGTTGTTTTGTGGGTTGTTTTGATTTTAAAGGGTTCTCTTTGTACAAAATCTAAATAATGTTTTTGTACGGTTCGGGGACTAATTAATGTTTTTGAAGATCCGGTGTCAATTAATAATTTAAGTTCTGCGTGGGGTATTTCTATGTATGGTAAGATTTGGTGATTGATGTTATTTAGGTTGATTACGTTTGGTCGTATATAAATCAGTCTAGTTGAAAATTTGAGCACGCGTTTTCCTCATCGTCCTCTTCGTAATTTTCACATGGCTCGTCACGTTCGTAGTTTTCTAAATGATTTGGTGCATCGTCTTTACTGGAGTTTGTATAGTTATTCATGTCATGATTATTAATAAATTCTTCCACTTCTTGGTGGAACAGTTCTTCTGAAGTGAAGTTTCGTTTTTGATTATAAATTGGTTTGGTTTGCGATTTTTTTGTGTTTTGTTTGGTGTTGCCAGATAAAGTGTCCATAGGAGTTGGTTTGTAATTACTATTGGGATTGTTATTGCTATTTGTCATTGATGTGTTTCTGTTGGGGCTCGCGCCGAATGTTTGCGTTGGTGGAAATGTGGGTTTTGTAAAATTTGAATTAAATGTTATTAGTGTTCGAGCCGTTAATTTGTGGTTGATTCACTTGTGCGTTAAATGGTGTAAATTTCAGTTGTGTGGGTGTTTGTCTCGCGGCCTATATGGTTTTCATAGGTGAATAGTTTTTATTTGCGTTAGGGTTATATAGTCTGTTTTGGTAATACATAACGTTTTCTTCCTCTCATGTTCATTGCCTCTTCTAGATTTTGGGGATGTTGGAATCTTATTTTGTCTGATAACTGTTCGGGTAGTGGGTTTATGTAGGTGTCTAGTGTCATTTCGTCGAACATTTTTGTTTTCTATAAACGGATATTTTGGTCGGGTTCTTCAATTTTTAGTTTCGTTAAGATCAAGCTTCTTACATCTTGGCATTTCATACCAAACTGGTAGGGTGATTGGTTGGGTTCCATTCGAAGGTTTATTAAATCGCGGACCAGGCATTTGATGTTTCTCTGGTCTCGGAAATACGCTATAAGTAATCATCTAAACTCCTGCCATTTTTCAAGGCTATCGCGACTGGCGATTAATGTTAAAGTTCTTCTTGTTAGTCTACTGAAAAGTGGGCGTAGAAACATGACAATCCGGTCATTGTCATCTTTTTTATAAAAAGATTTTAGGAACATTTCGCAAGCGGTAATGAAAATTCCTAATATTGTTTGATTTCCGTTGAATACGGGATACAACCGCATATTTTCCATGTTTCGTGTTTTTAAAATAAATTAATGCTATAAGTCGAGTTCGTATTGCGATTAAATTATAGTTAGTATATGGTTATTTAGAGAATCACGTATATGCAATTACAAGGTGCTATTATTATATTAAAGAATTTTTGTTTGGTAATTGTCTCGTCAATTACTGTATATTTATAGCTTACAGATGTTACAATTGATGCGGATTGAGTTTCCGGTTTTTTCTGATTGATTTTATGTTATTAATATTCTCTTGCAATAATTGCGTTATAATTGTATGCTTTTATACCTATTTGTGATGATTAATTAAGTGTTGCAGCGATAAATGCTTCTTTACAATTACACACCTACGTTGCTTTGAGAGTGTCTAATTATAAAGTTTCAGGATTTCTAAATGATTTTTATTTCAGTGATGAGTAAATCGTTTTGTTACAATAAAGTGCATAAATGTTTATTATAGTTATATACCTCTGTTAATTTATCGTGCTAGAAGTATTTAATTATAAAGCTTTTATAAAATGTGATGAATCTTTTCAGTAATAATAATTCTGTAAATAAAATGGTTAAAATAATTGCGTTCTATTTTATATTAACTTCTGTCTTGCTAAAAAATCGTTTTTTTTCATATTAATAATTCATAGTCATTGTGCACATAAATGCGTCTTCTATAAAGTAAGTTTTCTAAATAAATTCTTTTAGAAATGGTAATAATAAAATGCGGTACTAAAAAATTCTTACCAGCTAATATCAATAATTTAAAAGAATATGGTTAGGATAAATGAACTTACATAATTTTCATTGCCAATTTCATCTGTTTTCGTTTTTGGGCTTGGTCAATTTTGTACCTTGTCTAAGTTTTGTTTCTTTGGGCTAGTCGATTTTGTACCTTGTTCAAATTTTGTTCTTCCAGATTAAGAATTGATACTCCAGCCCACTAGTTCTTCGAATTTGGATGTCCTAGTGACCTTCTGGATCCAATCCGACTGCGCCAGTTAGGTTTTTGGCCTTGGAAGCTCCCTTTTTAAAAAGTCTTCTTCCAAAACTCTTCTAACAATATAATATTTATACAGAAATTGATTTTTAATTTACAAAAACTGTTCTAAATATTCTAAGTTCAAATTAATTATTAATTGAACTAATTTATGACGAGTAGCCTAAATAACTAACAATGCTAAAGTTGTGAAGCTCAAGACTGACTGACCTCCTTGGGATCTCCAGGGTATTTATGTTGTTCCTGCCTCTCGCATTTTTCGTGTGAACTGCAGAGCTCATGTCTGCTTAGTTTTTTATTCATTAATACAAAGTAACAATCTTAGTTCTAACAATAAGTTTCCTATAGTCTATTGTGACTTGCACCTGCAGAGTCAGGTTACGTTTGGAATACATTGTATTCATATTTGTTCTCATCTCATCTGTCTGACTTCTGTTAACCTTTTATTATCAATCCTTGAACTATACAATGTTGCAAGTTAACTTAAGATCTAAAAATTCCATTTAATTATACATATATTGAATTTGGGAGATATGGAACTTGTGCTAAACGGTGTATCAAAGGAAATGACTCTTGACCGTTTTTTAAATGTTTATTAGGCTCTATTCAAATCCAGACTTCGTTATGGAATTGCTTTCTTGTGAAATTCATCTATAAATATAACTTTGACTATATTTAAGCTGCAAATATACTGTCCAACTGCCAAACTCCTAAGTATGTTCATTGTCAGCTATTGTTTATAAAGCTGAAATTATTAACTTTCACCTTGCTTTATATTTATGAAGTCCTGATATTGTTCTGGAAAAACCGCTCACTATATATAGGTGCTTATTTTCTTCATCATCATCATTGTCATCATTAGGTTTTCAGTCCTGGAACTGGCTAAACGCGTTTCCTTATTGTTTCCTATTCCGAACTAACCTACACATTTCCCTGAAATTTACATAGGCTGCATCTATCACTATCTACGTGCAAAAGTCTGATCTCGGTCTACCTCTTCTTCTTTTTTTCTATCTCTGCTTGTAATTGTACTAGGCCGCCCCTATAATAAGAGGGAGAAGTATCCGTAATGTTTAAGTTGGTCCGATAGGTAGCAGGGAGTCGAGTTTAAGCGCGCGAGGGAGC